>QXEO01000750.1:0-1200000 GCA_007115705.1 Dactylis glomerata | reverse complement strand
TCATGTATGGACTGTCTGTCCGGGCAGCAGTAATTTTCCCATTTCCCAAAAATAACTTGTGGATAGTAGTATCGGTAAGCACACGTGGACAGTAAAAATAATCTGAAATATCATCTCAGGGAGGGGAATCCTGGAATAGAGCTCACTTCAGAGATGAATTCTTAAGATCTTGCTGTTACTTCAGAAGGTGGAGATCGTGTGTCACAATGTTTAGAAATACTATGGACCACCTAAATGTTCTAGCCCCTTTCTGAAAGAAGGTTATTACTAGCCTTCTATGCATTTTTATCAAGCATCGAACAAAACAACCAAATATATATAGTTAAATTATAAGAAAATGTGGGTTTGGCCTCCTTGTAATTTTTTGACGGTAAATGGCAGGAGCTCTGCCTTTGCATTATAGAAGAGGGGAAATTGGTCCAGTTAATAAGGGGAACCGGACCCAAAAACCATACAAAACCTCACACTACAGCTTATGGCACATCATCAGTGCCAGAAACAAGGGCACCTAGACCTAAGCTCACAAGTCTCGCCTTGTTTCTGACACGGACAACCTCCCCAAGCAACAACCAACTCGCCACACAAAAGGTGCACCCATGTGCACCCTCCCAACACAGGTGCTCAAGCATTGGCCTGCACTAAGGCGCGCACCGCCTCAACGACCTTCGGAGTATGCTGCTTCTTGTACATCTTTAGGAAATGTTGCATCTTCTCATCTATCACCTCCTCGGAAGCTTTCCCTTTGCTCTTGACATTTGGCACCTCCCCAAAAGCCTTTGCCCGCCTAAACTCAGCGCGCTTGGAAGCAGGGATATCAGAGCCTTTGTGCTTCAAATCCAAGCGACAGCTGCGACGCTCAAAGTGAGAAGGAGGGGCCTCCAATTCCTTTAGGAGCTCCTCCATTGGGGAAGGCGCTGCCCTATCAAGAGGGTGCTGAACAGGAGCATCGCCATGAACCAAATCCCCCACAGAAATTCCCTGCAAGCTCGGCACCGCCACCACCTCATCCAAAGCAACGGTCACAACAGGCTCGACCACCAACTCCAGATGCTTGGGGCTGACCTGCACCAACGGGACGTCGTGGAGGTCGAAAGGCCAGTCCTCAAAGCTAGCAATGGTATCCGCCGGTGGCCCAGACACAGCTAGCTCAGCCTGCGCAAGCTGTGCCGAAGACGCCTTTGCGAGAGAGAGCTCCTCAGTTGCGGCCATAGCCCTCTCCGTCATGCTCACAAGCCGCTCTAGCAATCCCTGAATGGACTCCGTCGCGACACACAACGGCTTCATCAAGCCATCAAGCTGAGAAGAAACCATCTCCGGCAACGCAGATCGCAGCATCGTTGCCTCCTCTGCGAAGGCAGACTTCAGCACCTTGTCAGGAGGAACCACCGGGCTGGAAGCCGCAACATCAACCAGGTCTTGAAGAGGCTTGAACAGCACTTCAAGACGAGCGGCGAACATGGCCTGCAACTCAGCGGTAAGCGCCTCCGCATGAGCTGCAAGGAGGGGCTGCAATATCTCCAAGTCAGTCGGAGGCCCGTCGGGGACTGTCTCCGGCACACCCCCATCAGCTGCAAGGCCACATGGATGAGCAACCACTGAGGCCCAAGAGCGGCCATGTCGAAGAGGCGAGGAGCGGTCGACAGGGCGGCGCGGACTGGCGCTAGACGGAGCAGCGGCAGGCGGCCGGGAGCAGGCATGAGCCGGAGCTTGGCCTGCCTTCTTGCGCTGCCAACAATTCCGCTCCCGATGGCCAGAGCGGCGACATGCAAGGCACCTGACACGGCCATGGCAGGCAGCCACCATATGCCCAGGGTCCAAGCAGCGGAAGCATCGGCCGTGCACCCTCCGCCTGAACGCCATAGCAGACTCGTCGAGCTGGGGACGACGATGGCTTCTCACCTGCTGCCAGCCCAGCTCCTCGCCCAAAGCCACCGGAGCAGCGGAGGGCGGCCCGAGCACCTGTGGCGTGAAGCCGGGAGGTATCTCAGCAGGAGGAGGCGGCAACAGGGAAGGCGTGGTTGAGCCCTCCGGGCGAGCTCCGGAGGCTGCCATGCCCACAATTGGGGGCTCCAAGACGCCAACATCAGGAACTCCAGGCGCGGCCGGGGTCGGAGCAGCCGGGGTCGGAGCGGCCAGGGCTGGGGCTGGAGCAGCAGGGGCTGGGGGCGTCGGGGCTGGAGCAGCAGGGGCCGGGGCAGCAGAGGCGAGCAGGCTCCGGCCAGGGTCTGGATCGAGGCCACCATCCCCAGGCGGGCTGGAAGGGGGAGGGGCAGCGGCGGCAGAGGAGGAAGCTGCGGGGGCAGCGGCGGCAGAGGAGGAAGCTGCGGGGGCCGCGGCGTCCATGGGCGAGCCTAGAGCAGGCGGGAGCAGCCTAGGCGGCGGCGGCGGCGGCCGCCAGCAGGGTCGCGGGAGGAGCTAGGGTCGCAGGACCGCGGGAGGAGATATCTGGCCTCCTTGTAATAACAAAGGTATGTAACGAACATGATTGATCTGCAATGTCAAGTGGCGGTATTCGTAACTGGTTGCTGAAAATAGTTGTCACCCCATTCGCAATAACCCAAAGCACATAGAGATTAAGTTACATATATCGGATTTGCTAATTCTCAGGCGCCTGAGAATTAATTAAATCTCAGTCACCTCTTTATCCATTAGATTTGCTATGTCAAGATTCGTGTAAGCTGTCGTTTTGCGTCTCGCGTGTCTTCCTTGTTTCCGTAGGCTGAGATTCTTTTCTGTGGGCTGTTCGCGATGGCTGCTGGCCTGCTGCTTTGTAATGGGCTGTTGGGTTTGCAACCGTGTTTTTGAGTTTGTGGTGTGTGGCTTTTTCAAATGGTTTGTTGTATTTCTTTGTCCTCCCGTGTTAACTTCTGAAGTCAACAGTATGTAGCTAAGACTTTCGACTGTATTGCATGGATAAATAATTGAAAGCACAAGTTAAGTTGCAAATCGAGATTTGTTTAGTTGCATGTGTGTTGTAACTGTAATTTTTCTAGTTGCGCTTGGATTAACTGGGATTTTTCTAAGTTGCACGTGGGTTGCAACTGCAATTCCTAGTTGCGCATGGATTGCAACTGAGATTTTTCTGATTGCAAGTGGGTTGTAACCGGAATTTTTCCTAGTTGCATGTGGGTTGCAACTATGATTTCTAGTTGCATATGGGTTGTAACTGGGATTTTTTTCTAGTTGCGAGCGGGCTGCAATTGAGATTTAAACTTCCGCGCGGATTGCAACTGAGATTTGTCGAGTTGTACGCGGGTTGTAACTGGAATTTTTTGAGTTACGTGTGGGTTGCAACTGAGATTTTTCTAGTTTCGAGTGGGTTGTAACCGAGATTTTTTCGAGTTGCATGTGGGTTGCAACTACGCTTTATAGTTGCATGTGGGTTGCAACTTATATTTTTTTTTCCAAGATGCAACTGGGCTGCAACTGAGATTTTTACAGTTACGTGCGGATTACAATTGGGATTTGTCGAGTTGCGCGCGGGTTGTAACTGGAATTTTTTTAGTTACGCGTGGGTTGCAACTGAGATTTTTCCAGTTGCGAATGGGTTATAACTGAGATTTTTCTGACTTGCACATGGATTGCAACTGTAATTCCTAGTTGCACCTGGGTTGCAACTAAGTTATTTGCAGTTACAAGTGGACTGCAACTGAGATTCTTTTAGTTACACGTGGGTTGCAACTGAGATTTATCAAGTTGTACACGGGTTGTAACTAGGTTCTTTCTAGTTACACGCGATTGCAACTAGATTGTTTTTACATTCTAAGAATTTTTCAGTGAGCTAACGGTACATATGTTTTTGTTACTGATTTTTCCTAGATAGACGAACACCCCATGCAAGCGTGAGTTTCAAAACATAGATAATTACAACTTGTGCATCGGTAGCCCCAAGTTTAGAAATGAAATTTTAAACAATAACTCTGGCCTCAAAGCCCTCGAACCTTCAAACAGTGTTGGACAGACTATGAGATAGAAAAAGACACGCATTGCAGCCCAACTAGCTCACGGTTGGAGCCCACCTGAAACGAATACAGGCAAACGAACATAGAAAGCAACCGGGATCGGTGATTACAATGCCCGTATGGCCGTACGAAGGTAATCGACTGAGACTTAATTAAATCTCAGGCGACTGAACCCTAGATGCACCCTACATATATAGTTCAGCCTAGCACTTTATAGTTGTGTTTACTAGTTGCTGAAATTAACCTTTACAGTTGGTTGGCATAACAGTAGCAGAAAATCCATTTAATCTACAAAAATGGAACTCCGACAGGTGTTCAATAATTCAGAAATCACAAAATACTGGCACTATACAAAATGACAAGCATTATCCATAAGAATTCAGAAGTGTCGGAACACAAAAGGAATAAGGAAGAAGGGGCAATTGGGCAAAACCACCTTTTTAGCACCCTAGGAGCTGGTGTCACCCCATTTCGCGTCGCATGGCGAGGTGCCAGCAAGTGCCGTTGGCGACGGCCGCCGCGGTGCCGCGCCTGCAGAGGACGCCGAATCAGCCTCCGCGCCACCTTCAGTGCTCACCTCCTCCTCCGTCGTCGCGGAGACAGAGATGCGGAGGCCAGCGGAGGTCGGCGACGCGGCCGGAGAAACTATGGTCACCTTTCCCCATTCTTCTGTCCGCGGTCGCCGCCCACCACCCCCATCTCCCATCTCTTCTGTCTTCCACCGTTGCCTGCCTTCACGTCACTCAAGGCCGTCGTCGCCCTCCTCATGCTGGAGCAGCAGACGACGTAGTGACGCAGCGCGAGGATAGCCTCGGGGGTGGGTTTGCCGGCCTCGACGACGACCCAGAGCACGGTCGGGCGGACGAGGCGCAGCGTCCATGCCATAGGGGAGCACATCTAGATCCAGCGCACGCCGCTCCAGCGCCACCGCACTCAGCTCCCGCGCCGGCTCATCAAAATAAAACTTTGACCTCGCAGGCGCCTCCTTCGTTGCGGGCTGCTCCACCCGGTAACCAGGAGGAGGGGCACCGAGGTGCCGATGATCCGTGAGTTGAAGGCGGAGAAGGGAAGCCTTGCCGGCGGCGTGGAGCAGAGGCGCCATGCCGGCGGTGGTCGATCTGGATCGGTGAAGATAGGTGGGTCGTTTGGTCTGACAATGCCGCAGGGGCAGCACTGGCTAGCGCGCAGGATGGACGGCCCGGTGTCGTCGTCCTTGCGGTCGTCTTCATCGACGCCCAGGACCCCGCGCGGCGGCGGCGTCATCATCGGGTCGCCACTATAGGCGCCCACCCGTCTCCTTCGCCCGAAGAAGGAGCTGGGACCCGGCGCGTCCGGCACCCGGGTGAAGAAGGAGCCCGGCTGCTTCACCCACGTCAACAAGGAGCATGACAAGCCCGCGCCGCCTTCTTCGAAGAAGGCCCGCCGCCTCACCGACGAGGCCGCCCGCGAGCTCGACTACCAGACCCTGGACGACCCAGAGGAGTTCCCCGACTAGAGGGCGGTGGAGCGCACCTCCTTCAACGAGGTCCAGTCGGGGACCTTGCAGTTCGCCCTCACCTGGTCCAGGCAAGACGCGAAGAGGGCCGAGGCAGAGCGCATGCATCGCCTCGGTCTCTGCGTCAACCTGGAGGACGACGACGATGACGCCGGTCCAAGCCAGGGTCGTCGCGGCGACGGCGATGGCCAGGGCTGCAGCACCTGGGCGGCCAAGGATGAGCCGGCGTCAGACGACGATGAGACCGACGGGGACGAAGACTACGACGTCTTCTACCACCACCTCGGCATGAATTAGTTTAGTGTTTATGTTTTTTAGTTAGTTTTCGACTCTCTTTGTAAAATTCACCGTATTTTTATGAATTTCTTCTCTTTTCAAATTTGGGATGGGGGCGCGGCTGGGAAACTGCCGCCCCCCATACAAAATTCAGCATCGCCCCCCCTCCCCCCCAAACGGCTTCAAAATCGCTTGCGCTGGTCGCCGTTTGGGGGCGAGTGGAGATGCTCTTAGGGCGCCCGGACTCAATCGTTGGCCGTCCATCTGGGTTGGAGATTAGTATTTAACGTTTTTTGCAAAAAGTTCCCTATAGTATTTTGAATTCAACCTGCAGTCCCAGGAAAAGTTGGTATAAAAGGAAGAACCACCGCAGAAACCCTACCCGGTCCCCCGGTCCCCCACCCTGGCGGCGGCTCGAGCCGCCCGCCAGATCCCGGCCACCTACCGCCCTGCTAGATCCCGCCCCTCACCGCCCAACGGCGTCCTCTGCGGTGCCGGTGTCCTCTACTCCGCCTCCCCAAGCCCAACGCCGCCCCGCCAGATCCCGCCCGACACCGGCGATGTCAGATCCCACCCGGCGGTGGTCGACAGTCGACGGCGGCGGCCAGGACCGCTCCTTCTCCGGTCCGAGGCCCTCCAACGATGACGGCGGCCGGACCGGTGCTTCTCCGTCCGGATCTACTCCGACGATCGTCGGAGAAGGTGGAGGCGCTGCTTCTCCGGCCGGATCTTGTAGCGTACCTGTGCTTTAATGTGCTAGTCCCGGATCAACTGCTAGCACACACAGTTACAAGATGAAATATCAAGATACAAAGGTCTTTATTACAACGCTTGATCCACAAATAAGATAGTACTTTTACAACTCGAGTGGCACAAAGCTACAACTTATTACATAGTTCAAAATGACTAAGTAAAACAAGGCATGGAGTCTTCTTTCTTCTTAGCACCGTAGGCAGAGTTGTTGGACGAAGACTCGTGACCGGAGCGTAGCAATCTTCAATCTTCTTCGTAGTAACCTGCAACATGATACGTTGCAGCCACGGAGGGTCAATACTTTGAATGGATTGGCAAGATGTCACTTTGATGGACTCAGGTGGCACCTACACTTATATGCATATTTGGCCGGGTGGAGTTTAACTTTGCGGAAAGCAAGCCTTCTTCCTATCTTTTATAAACTCAAGTTTTTCCTTAGAGAATTTTTGACTAAGAGGAACTCTTTACTACCCAAGTTTTCCCATCAAGTTTTAACTTAATAAAATTGGGATGATGAGATTCTTGACCAGCTTCAATATCATATCGCTCAGAATTGTCCGTAACCGCAGACACGTCTAAGTACTTAGTTCTAACACTCTGCAAAGGTGGTGCACTTTTCCCATAAGACTTAGTCAACCCCTTTTGCCATGAAGCTCATTTTGCATCAAATGGCCAAGTGAAAACTAAGACGAGACCTTTCAGAAGCAATCCCTCAAACCAACCCGGACGCGTTCCAACCTATCAAGATCTACCATCCTCTGTCCGTCTGGCTTGAGTTCTCGCAGCTTAGTTGGTCAAGACTGAGCCCATTTGACTTGTGGTTGCACTGGAAGCTTCATGACTTGAACATCTCCAATCTCTTTGCTCCTGGGTGGCCGTCCACAAGTGTGATACACACGACCGCCATAGACATGACTCTGGTGTAACCACTCAACATAAACCAAACAACCACTTCCACCCAGGTGATTCATTAACTTAGTTGTTTTCCTAGCTTTACCAAAACATGGTTTTCAATACTTTAGCCAAAACATGTGAAACTCCCTTCCCAACACATAAGTGTAAAACAAAGTAACCTATAGCAGCAACAATTCTACTAAGGAGATGCAAAGGCTAGCCAAAGAGACTTAAGCAAAAAACCTAGGAAGGCTCATAAGACAAAACTCTTAAAACCACCTACTCATGCATCTTCTACTAGAAAAGCTACAAGTGACAAAACTTCAGTAGGACAACAAGATGGCGACACTTGCCTTGGTGAGGAGAGGAGTTGGTGCACTCGTCACAAAGGCACTCGTTGCACTCAGCACAATCTACAAATAAATTTCACAGCCATAAGCACATAGCATTCATAAACACTCTAGAGAGAAACATGCATGAAATATGTGACTTAAACACCACAATAACACTTAGCAAGTTTTCTGGTTGATTGCTATATGCATGATGCCATGGTCAAAATTTTAGAGTTGTTAATAATGCTCAAAAACATTTTTAACACACAAGAGGGCAATAGAACAAGTTAAATCTAAAAAATTACAGCAAAAGGTACTAATTTTTTTCTCAACATGCTGCAGTACAGAGGGGTTCCATATCGACCCAAAACAACATGAGTTACTAAAAAATAAATAATACAACTATTTTTAATAGCCAAAATACTAAAATAAAGCTTGCAGTAAAACAGTGTTCCTAACAGATATAAAAGCAGGATATTTTGCTAGAAATAGATTCTACTCATTTTTTTGAATCTAGGGACATAAAATTTGCTAAATTTGGATTAGTAGAACTCGAGATATGAAATTTGCAAGTTTAACACCTTTTCTGAAATATTCTGAAATGATTTTCTAAAACACCTGCGAAAACAGCCACGCGGCGCGTCCCTATTGGACGGTACCGGTTCACGCGGATTAGGAATAGCTGCCATTGGATTAAAAGAAGATCGGGTGGTCCAGATCCAAACTTACCCCTTTGGTAAGTGATCTAATCCTACCCGCAAGATTCAGATCAAACGGTCAAAGGGAGAAAGGGGAGGGGCTCACCGCGGGGACGTCGGCGGCGGGGTCCTGGTGGCTCTGGTGTCGATGGCAAGGTAGCTCCGGTGATCCTTGGTGGCGATGGAGTGCACGATGGTGTTCAGGAGATCACGGCGAGGATGATGGCGCGGTCGAAGATCTCGGAAGTTTCCTGGAACAGCGACGACATACGGCCGGAGTTTGATGGCGTGACAGTGATGTTCTGGGCGAGAAGGTAAGCGATACTGAGAGAGTGTTTCGATGCTCGGGGTCTTACCAGAGGATTGAGGACGTCGAGGCGGGTCTGGTGGTGAAGTCTGCGGGGTCGAGGTGCCCTGGTGCTTAAGCAATCGGTCGCCAAAGTTCTCGTCGCAAATAGTGAGATCCCCACAAGGACGTTTATGTCGATCTGGGATGCACAGAAATGATTAAGGATGTCAGGGAGGTGCACGAGATCGAGATAGAGGGGAAGGTGCAGAAGTTAGGTCGAGGCTCACCGGAAGTTGACGATATTGCTGGGAGCAATCGCGGCACTACGAGCTCTGGCTTGGGCAGCTTGGTGGTGGTTTTTGCTAGGGTTTTGAGGGGAAACGAGTGCAGGGCGGAGGGGTACTTATAGGCATGATTTCGTGGCCGAGGGGTCAAGGAATCGAACGAATCGGGGAGATCTTCGCGGTGATTGCGTCAGAGACGGCATCAGGTTTGTTAGGATCTCCCGGGAGGGATGACAGATGGGCCAGCCTTGTTGGCGACAGAAGGAAGGGAGGCACGTAATGGCTTGGGCCAGAACGGTGCCCGTAGCCTTTTCTATTTTTTTGATCAAAACCTTTTCTCTTTTCTATTTTTCAAAGGCAGATTTTGCAAAAAGGCCAATTTGAATCAAACCAGAACTAAAATTTGTAAAAAGGTTTCCTTGACAACATAGACATATTGGGAAGGGGTTTGATTCAAACAAACAGTAAGGCAACTTTAAAAGTTTTTATGCAATGCTTATGATGATATGAATGCTTGCATGCATTTTGAATTATTCAAATTTTTGGGATGTTACAAGTCTAACCCCCTTAAGATGAATCTCGCCCTCGAGATTCGGGTTTGCTAGCAAATAGGTGCGGGTGGTCTTCTCAGAGTTCATCTTCTCGCTCCCAAGTTGCTTCTTCTTCTGTGTGGTGATTCCACTGAACCTTGCAGAATTTGATCGTCTTGGTACGGGTAACTCTTTCCAATGTCTCCAAGATTTTGATGGGCTTCTCTTCATTCGTGCGATCACTTTCCAACTAGACCTCCTCCAACGGTATTGCGTCTCTTAGTGGGGTTTCTACCATCTTTGGATGACACTTCTTCAATTGACTCACATGGAACACATTATGTACCACAAACAAAGATTCTGGCAGTTCTAGCTCATATGCAACTTCTCCTTTGCGAGCTAGAATCTTGAATGGCCCTACAAAGCGAGGTGCTAGCTTTCCTTTGACTCCAAATCTTTTCACTCAACGAAGCGGCGATACTCTAAGGTATGCTCTATCGCCTACCTCATAGGTCACCTCTCTACGCTTTGAATTAGCGTAGCTCTTCTGTCTGGATTGAGCTATTTTGAATCTATCCCTGATCAATCTAACCTCTTCTTCAGCATCTTTTATTATATCTGGCCCAAAGAGACTTTGTTCTCCAACACCATTCCATAGCAATGGTGTAGTGCATTTACCTCCATATAGAGCTTCAAATGGAGCCATCTCAATGCTAGCTTGATGGCTATTGTTATATGAAAACTCTGCATATGGCAAATTCTCATCCCATCTAGACCCGTAGTCCAATGCACAAGCTCTCAGCATATCTTCTAGAATTTGATTTACTCTTTCGATTTGCCCATCAGTCTGAGGATGAAACGCGGTGCTGAACTCCAGTCTAGTCCCCAAGGATTCATGAAGTTGGCGGCAAAAGTGAGAGGTAAATTGAGTACCTCTATCAGACACAATGCTCTTAGGTACTCCATGTAGGCATACGATTCGGTTCATGTAAATCTTGGCTAGTCTAACACTGGTATAAGTGGTCTTCACAGGAATGAAGTGAGCCACCTTAGTTAAACGGTCAACCACTACCCAGATGGAGTCATAACCAGACTTGGTCCTTGGCAATCCTGTGATAAAATCCATGCCAACATTATCCCATTTCCACTCAGGTATAGGCAAAGGTTGTAATAATCCAGCTGGCATCTAATGCTCTGCCTTGACTCTATTGCATATGTCGCATAAGGCTATGTACTCAGCAACATCCCTCTTCATATTGCTCCACCAAAATCTACCATTTAAATCCACATACATCTTAGAGTTTCCAAGATGAATTGAATAGGGTGAATCGTGTGCTTCCTGCAGAATCAACTTTCTGAGTTCAGGATCTTGTGGTACACAAACACGCTTATCAAACCATATGATCCCTTGCTCATCTTCGCGAAACCCCTTCGCCTTTCCTTTACCCATATCACTCTTTGTTTCGTATATTTCCTTATCTAACTTTTGAGCTTCTTTGATCTTGTCCATCAGTGTAGGTTGAACTTCAAGTGATGCCAAAAACCCTTCTGGAACAATTTCCAATCTGAGCTCTTTGAACTATTCACATAAATCTTCAGGTAACTCCCCTACTATAAGTCCATTTACGTAGCTCTTACGGCTTAAGGCGTCAGCTATAACATTAGCCTTCCCCGGATGGTACTGCAGGCTCATATCATAATCTTTTATGAGTTCCAACCATCTTCTTTGTCTCATGTTCAGCTCTTTCTGGGTAAATATGTATTTCAAGCTCTTGTGATCGGTGAACACATCACAATGCTTTCCCATCAGATAGTGCCTCCACACCTTTAGAGCATGCACAACAGATGCTAGCTCTAAGTAATGGGTGGGGTAATTTCTCTTGTGATGTTTGAGCTGGTGCGAAGCGTAACTCACCACCTTTCCATTCTGCATTAGAACACAACTAAGTCCTTGACGAAAAGCATCACAGTAAACTTGAAAATCCTTCTGTATGTCCGGAAGGCATAGGACTGGTGTACTTACTAGTCGTTTCTTCAACTCCTGGAAACTAGCCTCACATGAGTCGGTCCATTCAAATTCCTTGTCTTTCTTTAATAGCTCAGTCATAGGCTTTGCGATCTTGGAGAAATTCTCTATGAACCTCCGATAGTATCCCACAAGGCCTAAGAAACTCCGAATGTCTCCTGCATTTTTGGGTGACTCCCATTCGGTAACGGATGCTACCTTGCTTGGATCCACAGCGACTCCTTCCACAAAAACTATGTGTCCAAGAAATCCCACTTTGTTTAGCCAGAACTCACATTTGCTAAATTTTGCATATAATTTATGCTCCCTGAGCTTTTCCATGATTAAATGCAGATGCTTCTCATGTTCTGTATCATCTTTGGAGTAGATCAGGATGTCATCAATAAACACCACTACGAATTTATCCAAGTATTCCATAAATACCTTGTTCATCATGGTCATGAAGTATGCCAGAGCATTTGTTAGTCCAAAGGACATAACGGTATACTCATACAGACCATATCTAGTGGTGAAGGTTGTCTTAGGTATATCTTGCTCTCGGATCTTTAGTTTGAAGTATCCTGATCGAAGATCAATTTTGGAGAACACTTTTGCTCCTTTTAATTGGTCGAACAAATCATTGATGTTGGGCAATGGGTATTTGTTCTTGATTGTCACTTCATTTAGAGGGCAGTAGTCCACAACTAATCTCTTGCTAGAGTCTTTCTTCTCCACAAACAGAACAGGTGCTCCCCATGACGACGAACTCTGTTGAATAAAACCTTTGTCCAACTATTCTCAGAGCTGCTTCTTTAACTCCTTTAGTTCTTCTATATCCATCTTATATGGCCTTTTTGCTATGGGTCCAGTTCCAGGCATCAAGTCTATGGTAAACTCGACATCTCTTTCCAGTGGTAACTCCTCTGGGAATACATCGGGGTACTCCTTCACAACAGGCACATCTTCCAGGCTAACCCCCTTAAGAGAGTTAACCTTAGACCCTTTGAGCTCGAAGGTTCATTTAAAATGAATGCGTTTCTTTTCAGGGGTTGTAAGGGTGATAGTTTTATTTGCACAGTCTATGACTCCTTCAAAAGCGGTCATCCAATCCATGCCCAGAATGACATCTAGCCCTTGTGAGTCTAAGACAATAAGGTTAGCCGGGAACTTGTGTTTCCCAATTTCTAGGATTCGGTCTCTACAACCGGCATTCACTATCAACTTTGCCCCTGGAGAACTTACCCTTATGGTACATCCTATTGTCTCAGTAGGTATTTGATACGTTGCAAACGTATCTATAATTTTTGATGCTCCATGCTTGTTTTACACCAATTGCTTTTTTTATCTACACTTTGTGGCACTTTTATGATTTATTTGGACTAACCTACTAATAGTTGCAAAAGTGCACAATATTCTTGTTTTACACTTCGATGTGTAGGAATTACCAAGAATACAAGTGGAAACCTTGTTGGAGTCAAATTGGGACTTTCCAGAAATCGGTGTCGGAACTATTTTCGAAGATGGTCACATTACGGGTTGAAGATGGCGTCAAACGGAAAACTCTTCAACTACAAAGTTGTAGGGAATTTTATGGAAAACGTTCTGGACATAAAATTCACCTGATTCCGAGTCCGGACTGCTGAGTTAGACCCGATTTACTGTGATCCTAGATGGGGTGACGGGAATCCAAGAGACTATATAAAGGGAGGAACACTAGCTCGCGGGAGACACCTCCACCCACGAATTTGCAGCCACCAGAGCCACATTTTCGCCTCCCCCATGGATCTCATCTCCATGAGGGAGGGCTCCCATGAAGCCATAAAGGAAGGGGCTAAGGGGCGGCGCTCCCCCATGATGCCGGCGGCGGGGGAGTCCCCCGCGTCGCCACCCACGCCCTTGCTGATCATCTCCGCCATCTTAACACCTATCTTCATCATCAACTCCTCCTATTATGCAGTGGTTCATCCTCCCACACACTTCTGTATCGTCCTATGTAAACATGGTGTTTGATGCTATAATATTTATCCTATGATCTATGTCATGTTTGCATAGTTTATTTGTTCTTAGATTGATTTGTTGAATGTCTTTGGTTCATTAGAGTTGTATGTTAATATGGTATTGTCCTTTGGTGTCCATTATATTTATGCGCGCATAGATTAAACATCTTAGGGTTAGTAGTATATGCAAAAGGAAGGGGTAGTTCTGCCGGACTGACAGAAACCTCAGGACGCGAACCGGAGTATTGCACGTATGGGAGTAAGAGGACCATTAACTTAAGGCTATGGTTGGCAAAACCTTAATTCATTGTTAGTATTTGCGGATGCTTGCTAACAATCCAATCATATAGTACTTGTATTTCCAAGTAGTGAAGTGCTTGTATATTTAGCCTCTCCCACATAGAAAACTACATCGAACACAATGAACCTGATTTATTCACTAATTGAACTTAGACAAAGCCACCACTATTACCACCACTTTTCCACACTCATGGTACTGTTAGTTTATGGTTACTTAATATATTTTATTGTTGTAGCACTAACAATTTCTTTCTTGTATTTATTATCTTGCAAAGTGTAACGCCCCAACCTTGAGATCAAGGTGGAACATCTGTGTTAAGTACTATTCCCTGGATCAATGATAGTACCACAGAACAAAATGAAATATTCATTGCATAGTATCAAGATTACATCGCAGATCCAGATACAAAGCATTTAAATCTTACAATTTACACAGCGGGAATAACAAGGTGGCAAAGAGCCTCCATCTTCATCACGTGCCACAGGCAGCCATGTTGGAATGTAAGCTCGAGATCCTACTCCTGGTTCCTTACTCGAAATGAAACCTGCACATTGAATATGCAGCCCCAATGGGGTCAGTACAATGATGTACTGGCAAATGACACATATTTGGTGGTTGTTGTGAGGAGCATGTCTACATGAGTATTTGGCTAGTGGATCTCACAGGCTGATTTGCATAAAGCCAGTTTTACCCTATAGTTCTTTCTCAAGGTATTACTTTCAAAGTTTTATATTTTCAAGGGTCGAGATAACCCCCAATAGCCACATACTAGCTAGGCATGTAGCACTGGGCGAAATTCGACAAAGTCGGAACCTCAGGCACCACCACCCCTCGGAGTGTATGGTCCTTAGTTCCTACCTAGGGGTTTCTAGATAGATTTTAATCATTCCAAAGAGGTGATGAGATTATTCCGTACATTCCATGTCTAGAGACTCAATTGTCCATAACCGAGGACACGGCTAATCGATTAGTTTTATACACCTTGCAAGGGTTGTGCACTTTCACCTTACGATTCATTTTATGCCCATACATAAAATGAAACGAGACCTTTTAGAGGAGAGGACAACTAACTGGGCAAGATCCGCTCCCAACCTATAATTCAGCTACCACCATCTTCTTGCCGACAAGTTGTACTCCCACATCTAATCAGTCAAGATAGAGCCCATAATGTCATAAGGCTGCACTGGAAGTACACTAAGCATGGAAGACATAGCCATCTCTTTGTTCCTGGGTGGCCATCCCGAGCGGTATTCTGTTCCCACATCCTCTTACAAGGCATGCGTCCCAGAACCCACCTACCTCGCCTCATCTTATCAAACCAATCCACCCAGGTGTTTCATTTTAGTTGAAGTTCTTAACTTTTCACAAAACACTTTTCAAGTGATCTTAGCATGGCATCAAAATTAACAGAGTATTTAGCATCCTATCAGGTGGGGTTTGAGGGATTGCTACACACTACTAGGATCTAAGCATTTGATAAAACAGTTGAACATTTCACCTATCATGCATACTACAAGAGGTGAATACACTAATGCATAAGTAAAATAGGTAAGGGATATGTGTGTCACTTGCCTTTCTGAAGAACAAGACGCCTCCCTTCCCTCTACTAAGCGTGTAGTCCTTCGCACCAACTATAGTATAAAAGGATCACAACATAAACACTCCAAACAACCACATACAAGCAACTTAAGCAATCAAAGGTATTTGTTTGACCATTTAGTTTTATTGAGATGTTGTGATTTGGAGGGCATGGTAAAGGATCTTGAATGAGTTTGAGGGCTTGGTTGGGAAGGATCAGTATAATTGGGAGGGAAATGGTCTAAGCGACTTTGAAGAACGTTTGAATTACTCAAATGGCACATTTGCAAGTTGAATAGTTCAATACCTGTAAACAGCACTGAGTGGGTATTGGGTTTGGTATGAATGGTTGATAATTGGGGTAGGGCTCAATGGCTCGTTGATCAACATGGTGTTTAACACATACCAAGGTACGGGTTATAACAACTCCTCATTATTAAAACCTTGGTTCGAGGTGAATTCATATTCTACTCAAGTAGCTCATTTGCTGTTTGAATATATATGAATTGAAAAGATGTAGGAGTGAAAATCTTTATGCTTTATCACAGCATAATGAATCTTGGAATATCTTACGTGGGTAACTCACATAATAGACAAAATAGTGTAATAGTAATACTATTGAATAAGTGCAGTAACAATTATCCTTGAATAGTATATGTATTACACTTAGTCATTGGGCTAGGAATAAGGAGCATTAAGCTACTCAATTAACTCATTTGTTAATTGAATGATTCTATGCAAGGCTAAGGTTGATTAGACATGAATAAAAGGCTATAGGTATAAGATAGGTATAGGTGATGTGTGAAATATGGCTTTAAGGTTCCGGATGAGTAAGTAGGATTTGGTTAAGTACTATGATGTTGATCTGGTCAATACCATAGTAGCAAGGTGGAAACTAAGATTGAAGGTATTCACACTTTACTCAAATAACACTTTTGTAATTTGGATAAGTAGGTACTTAGCAAGATAGATCTAAGTAGACATGATCTTGATCAAGATGCTGTTCAGATAACACTAATGACTAGGTTTGATAGAGGGTTCACTAGGTAGAAAGGATTAATTCTAAAGGAAATAGTTTTGTCCCTATAGTAGAATTTACTCAGATCCTCATATTAGAATTGAGTAATTGTGAACTGGTTCTAGAAATTATGGGAGTGGTGCTACTGAATAGATTGCAGTAATACTAAGCCACTGCAAGTGGACTCATTCTAAAATAAATTTTAGAACTCAAGATATGGCCAAAATAGTGATTTGAGAAGATTTGAATGCACAAAGTGTGTGCACGTATCAAATCTGGGTTTTCTTGATCCTATGGTGTTCTGCAAGTTCTAAGGAATCCAGAGACTATAAAATTGTAATTTTTGGATACTTGGTTCAAAGGATATGAATTAAACCAGCTACAGGAGGTTCAATCCCAATTTGAAATTAGTTTCAAATTGAACTCATGAAATATAAGATTTTATTGAACTACTGGATTCTACTGGTTTCAAGGATTCCAACGGTATAACATTTGTTATTTTTGGACCTACAGATCAAAAGATATGAATTTTGCAAGATTGAAACCAAATCTGGTTTGAAGTTTTAATTCGAAACTCCGTTTGAACCAGAGGCCGACACGCGGCGTGATTCGATTGGTCGGTACCGCTTCGGTCGGATCAAGGTTGTGGGCCGTTAGATCTTATGTGGGTTGAACGTACCAGATCTACTGGTACCTCTTCGTTTAAGTGAAGTGATTTGGGCTTTTAGATCTTGATCAGACGGACGATATGAATCGGAGAGGAGAGAAGCTCACCCAGGGTTTCCGTGCATCGCCGGCAGTGAGCTTGCGCACTGGGGGTTGACGTTGCCAACGATGCTGAGGGTTCTGGTGGTGACGGAGGTGCGGACGAGGTTCTGCTTGACGAGGGAAGTCCGACGGTGGGGACGGCGTCGTCGATTTCTTCCTGCACACGCGTGGAGAGGTGACTGGAGTGGAGATGGTCTTCGGGTGAGCGTCAACGAGCTCGTTCCGCTGCTCGTTTGGACCAAGGAAAAATATCAGCGTGATCTCCGAAGAAGGGGGAGAGTTCCAGTGCAGGAGAGGGGGCGCGGCATGGTCTGTACTCACCGGATTTCGAGGTTTTTGTCCGTAGCAAAGGCGAACTCCGGTGAGTAAATTTGCCGGCCTGGCGGCGTCTCTGGCTCGGGGAAAGGAGGGGAAATAGAGAGGAGGGTGCGGGGTACTTATAGGCGCGGTCTTGATGGCCATTACTCGGGAGAAATCAACGGAGGGGTGTTACTCCGGCGACCGTTTCCAGAAACGGAGAGAGAGGGAGAAGATTACGGGAGGAGGGGGATGACACGTGGGGCCCACATGGCAGCGAGGGAAGAGAGGGCAGGGGGTACCGGTTCGGGGCGGGGTGATGCTGGGCCGAGGCTGGCTTCTGGAGTTGGGCCGAATGGCTTCCCAGGGTCCGTTTACATATTTTTCTCTCCTTTACTTCTTTTTCTTTTCTAATTTCTTATTTCTTTCACAGATTTTGCTAAAAGGCTCCAAATCAATTTAAACCACTTTCAGAGAATTTTACAGAATTCACTGCAAGGTTTTGAGTCAGTAGGAAAACAAGGTTTTCAAATTCAGAGCAGGAATCTTAATAGAATTATAGATTTGGTCAAAGGTTTTGCTTGCATAAAGCTAATTGGGATTTGAAAATAAATCCTTTTAAAAAAAGAAATAATTCTTTACAAATTAATGTTTGAAAATAACTTTTAAACTTAGTTTTCTTGAATAAAATTCTCACTGAGTTAAATACCCTTAGGAGTTCACTCCTTTGCAAGCAACTCGCATAGGTTTGAATAAAGGATGGAAAGAGAAGTATTTAGATAATTAAATCTTTTCTCAAAAAGGGGCTTCAAGAATAAAGTAGAAAGTTTTAAAGCATTTTGTAATAAAACTTTCCTATAGGCTTAAAAAATGTAAATCCCTGTGAAATTTCAATCATTTCTAGCAATACAAATGGCAAAAAATTTCCCCCAAAATTTGACAAAATCCTGGGATGTTACAGACTACCACCCTTAAAGAAATCTCGTCCTCGAGATTGGAGGAAGGTTACAAGGTTTAGAGATCCTAATGGAACTAGGGTGCTACCACCCTTAAAGAAAATTTTGCTTGGTGGTATCTTGATGTTTCCTTAGGCACTTGCATTTTGTTCCCAGCTTGAATTCATCGTTGCGCCATTTTTCCTGAAATCGCTCTTCTCAGAAGTGTCGATGTTCGCCGTTATGTTCAGAAGTGGCATCCCAGATGCTACATCCAATTCTGGTGATAGGCAGATATCATCCATCGCGTTGTCTTCAACAGGGTAGTCCACATCGTCCAAGAATGTGTATTTAGCCTTTTCTTGGTCGGTCCTCACCAAGGCCATGACAGCATACAGGCTATCACCATACTCCTTGTTGCCTTTTAGCTGATTTTCGTTGCAGAGTCTCAAAAGATGACCCAGTGTCAAGTACTGCATGCTTGCCCCACGAACATGATGAGACCACTCATCCCAAGGGATTAGGATGGCATCTCTCTGCAGTCTTCTCAAGTATTCCATAGGGGTAAACAAGGTGGACTCTGTAGGAGGTACTGGCACCTTTAAGGGATGGAAGGTCGCCTTATAACCAACATTGTTGAACCCATTCCAGCTACCGGAGCAAGTCGTGATACTTGCCACAGGTACCAGATGGTCCTTAAGAATTCCTTTAGCAACCGTCTTCATAATTGTTGGAAGGCGCAGGACAACTCGATCATATCTCGAAGATGGATTCCTTTTCAGGGAAAAGGGATCTGAGGACGCTCTCATGGGCAGGAATAGGGTTCC
Source organism: Dactylis glomerata (assembly GCA_007115705.1). Classification (NCBI taxonomy): domain Eukaryota; kingdom Viridiplantae; phylum Streptophyta; class Magnoliopsida; order Poales; family Poaceae; genus Dactylis; species Dactylis glomerata. The sequence goes on along the minus strand of QXEO01000750.1, from coordinate 1,180,761 downwards.
ATGGATTTGGAGAGGTGTTTCACAACATCGTAGGTCGGGATGAGGTAGACTTCGGTGGCGCTGGGCTTTGGAAGTAGGAGGAATTTTCATTGTTGGTGGTGGCAGTCTCTGTTGTGACTCTCTGGAGAGGGGAGAGTCCTCTTTTATAGGTTCGGGGGTAGTCGAACAGGCCGTGTGGGGAGTCGAAACGAAAGGTCGGGGAATTGAAGTCGAAATTGAACCGTCTCAGCATTCAAGGTCCATTGAGAAAACGCTTCTGAATCGTGTAGTCGTTCCTCACCGTATTCTTACGTTTTGGCCACACTGGCACACTACGAGGGGTGTAGTCTATTTATCCTCCTAAGGTTATGGTTTTAAAGACGTCGTCTCTCATGTAGGTATGTCTCTCTAGGTGTGTAAAACCAACATTATGAGAGTGAATAATAAGAGTAGTAGGAATGGTGATCAATCCATCCTGCACCCAAATCATTACTTCATACATGGCTTGGAAACCTCGTATTCTAACTCTTGGTCAACCTCACTGGCTTTGCCAAAATTTTCTTGAAATGAGAACCTGTGATTCCAAACTAATTTTTTTTTTAACAAATCTATCGTTCCTTAGCTAGGGTTTTGCGCAAACTCGGTTGCGAGACGTTAACTCTTGAGTTACAAATCCTTCGGCTTGCCATCTCATTGAGGAATATAATTCATTTAACCAGGTTGTCCTTGGCTCTTACAAGTCCTTACAATATTTATTAAAAGACAGTAATGGCATACAAGCTCTTCCAAATTGGCTACATCTTGTTGTGTTTCCTCCTTGTATATTGTAGCATCCTTCAGTCGTTCCACGTTACTGAGGTCTTGGAGCACCCTTCTCTGGACATTTATCAGAGTAGTGTCCCTTTTGTTTGCACTTGTAACAAGTGATCAAACGGATGTCTCCTTTTACGCTGTCTCGCAGTTTTAGCTTATTGAAACCTTCTGGGCATTTGGTCGCATAGTGACCTAGTTCCTTGCAATTGAAGCACTGCACCTTGCTATTGTCTTTCTTCTTCCTTTTGGTTACCTCTAGGGCTAGGAGATCTCTTACTTCATTCTCTTCATATTCTACCATAGTTGTGGGAAACCTTTCTCGTTTCCTAGAGCAATCTCTAGACAAGTGTCCTTCTTCTTCACATGAGTAGCAACACTTGGTGGTAGGGTTGTGTGTAGTTTCCATGACCTTCAAGTCCACTTTATCTTGGGACTTCCTTCTTCAGGGGTCTTTCTTAGCAGTTGGCTCATTTTATCCTTGGCTTGTTGATTCATTCGTTGCACCGTTGACGAGGGTTAACTCGACAAATGTCCTAGATGAAGGACTTAGGATCGGGGAGATAGGGCGTCGGATGAACTCGAAGGTAAGGTTAGTCGAAATAGGTGTGTATCGAAAGTAAACTTGGGTGTTCAACCTGGCTTGCTTTCAATCTGCCCTACACCGTCCCCTCCTGGCCCCTATATATAGGTGGCCAGGTCTCGAGGATCGGGTAGGGTTCGATACAGATTACAAATATCGACATACGGTATTAACTCGTATTCGACTATCATTACAATTGGGCCTAGCTTATCGGGCCTCAGGGGTACTCAACTAATGGGCTCTATTAACTATACCCTTGTCAGTAGCCCCTGAGATTCTACCAGAATTGCAGATTCTGGTTGAATCTCTAATCTTCAAATCTTCGACTTGATCAATTCTTCGACTTTATCTTCAAATCTTCGACTTGGTCTTTCGACTTATACTGATGATAATTTGCTCGTAAGGGGTCTCGATGAACAAGCCTGACAACTCTGACGGATCAAGAGGTCTGTTAACTGCCGGAACAGATACTTGTCACCTACTTCAAATTCAATCCCCTTGGACTTGAATTCGGGATACCGGTCAAACTCACTCTTTTGCCTCATTTAGGACTTACAAAAAATGAGTCCCAGTGGTTCTCAGGGTACCCAGTGCGTCCACCAGGATTTTCTTCGCGTCGTAGACACGGATACATACCAGCAGAGCGCATCCATGTGCGTATACCAGGCCACACAGGACGGATCCCGGGGTCTTACCTTCACGACAAGTCACGGCATTCGAGTTTTGTTGCGATAACACAACTCGAGGATCTTATGTCGCAGTCAAAGTTTGACTGAAAATATTCGGGTTTCTACAACCATAAAACTTGCTCCCGATGGGAGTAACACTTCTCCAATCTTCAATGCTTTGCCAATGAATATCGTCGGGTGCGCGCTCAGCGCTCCCGATGGGAGTAGCCCCCGAGGCTATAGTCGAAAAAAGATTTGTTCGAGTATAGGCTCAAGAAATAATATAACTCGTCATTCTTCAACTCGAAACACCTTACCTGCAAAATTCTTCAACTCGAGATACTTTCAAGAACATCTTGTCTTTTAATTCAGGTCCACTACTTCAATGAAGAGTTTCACTCTATTTTTATGCAATTAACAGCCCCCAAGGCTTATAACCAAAAGATCCTTCATATCTGATTTCTTTGATAAGTTTCAGCATTCGTCGGCGCCATCCTTTTACCTTTATATATATACTTGATGACGTCAATAAAGATGTAACTCTTTCATCCATGCGAACCATTTTATGGGTAAGACTGTAATTTCCCCGATTTTTGACCGTTTAGTGGGCTGCACGATTTTTGACCGTTGGTGGGCTAACGTTTCCGATCTTTGCGCCACGACTCAGCCCACGATCCTTCTCCCAGAAGATATATAACTGCCATAGTGGGGAATCGTACTGTTCACCAGCTCGTTACCTCCGCCACCTCCATTGCTGATCTCCTCTGCCTTTTCCTCTCTTGCGGAGCCCCCGAGCGCACTTTTGTGCTGTATGCGCGTGAAGCATCTGGCCACCAGGAGTGCTATGGCCAAGTCTTCTGCCACTAACTGGGTCCGCTCCACCATCACCGAGAAGGAGGTGGAGAAAGCTACGGCGGACGGCCTCATTGCTGCCGAAGATTCCATCAAGTTTCCCAGCACCGAACGGATCCCGAAGCCCCCGAGTGGTTACCGGGTAATGTTCCTTGCTCTCCTCTTCCGCGGTCTGTCACTTCCTGCCCACGAGTTTCTCCGTGGGCTGCTATTTGTTTATGGTGTTCAGCTCCATCAGCTCACACCAAATTCCCTTCTCCACATTGCTTGCTTCGTGACTCTCTGCGAGTCATTTTTGGGCATTGAGCCCCACTTCACTCTATGGAGATCGATCTTTCGACTCCGCCCCAATGTTTCTCTGGCAAGGAAACCCGAACTGGGCGGAGCCGTCGTTTCTGTGCGCCCTGAGGCGCAATATCTTGAATTTTCTATGGCCGCATCTGTCCAAGGGTGGAGGACAAAGTGGTTCTATATCAAGGACCGCAAATCCTCTCCTGAAGATAGATTCGGCCTTCCTCCCTTTGACGCTTCTCAGGAAGTGAAGAAATTGAAGTCATGGGACTCGCTCCCCTCAGATGCAGAGGTTGCACAAATTCTTCCTCTTCTATCCCGCATTAAAAATCTGAGAACAGGCCTAGGAGGTGCTTTGTCGGGTACCCAACTCATGGTGTTTTTCATACAACGTCGAGTTCAACCCCTACAGCACCGCCTCTCCAAGCTTTGGACTTATTCTGGCTTAGAAGACCCTACTCGCATATCTGAGGATCTGATGTCGAAAGAAGATGTCGACAAGCGAGTCGGGAATCTTACCAAGCTCACCAAGGAACACTCAGTTGCTGACCTGAAGGCAGATTTCTTCGACTCCGTGCACCCTATTCCCGAGGTATACATCGCTGCATCCACTTTGGTCAAACTTCTCTTAATTTCGACTTGCATTACTTTGTGCCTCTGCACTCTACTGACTTATTAATATGCAGGGTCACCAATTCATTGTTTCTCGTCCCCCTCTTCCGGAGGAAGGGCCCCTTCCTGCTGATCTAGCATCTCCTGCATCTGAGGCCCCCGAGGCTGACAAAAGTCAGGACGGCGATGATGTCGAAGAATCAGAAGATGAGACTAGCTCGTCGACATCTCCTCCTCCTACTCTTACTGAAGATGTTGGTGTCGACAAAAAACGGAAACGTGTCGACGAGATTGCTTCATCAAGTTCTGCAGCGGCTGGAAAAATCCCCGTTCTTGCAGAAGATATGGAGTACTTTGACATGCTTGCCTCGTAAGTATTGTAGTCAAACTTTTCACTTGCTTTGTTCTTGCCTCTTGCTTATAACTCATACTGTTTATGCAGTGACGATGAAGAACCACCAACATGTGCGGCGGCTGTTTCACCACCTTCTCCTGTGGCGACTGATGAGCCCGTCGAACCATATGTTGCTCCGAGGACTACCAGGGCCTCTGTAAAGAAGGTTTCTCAAACTCAAGCCCGCACCCTCAAACGCGCGAAGAAGGCCAAAGAAGCCGAAGTTTCTCTGGAGGCCCATGCTTCTACAGTTTCTTCTGATGATGTGAGCGATTCTTTTTTTCCCTTCTTTCCTTTCATGCGCTTCTTCTCTTATACTCTTCTTTTAGCAGGCTTTGGTCAAGAGATTTATCGCCCTGGGCACGGAGTGTGCGGGGTACCTAAAGGTTGCAAAATCTTCCGAAGGTACAAATTTGATATTCAATCATTACTTTTCTTCTGCGCTTTGTCACTTGCTGTTTATCTGACTTCCTTTTGTCTGCTTTTGCAGCTGCTTTAGCGACAGCTAATGCTCGCATTGCGTCGCTGGAAGCGGAGCTCAAAGCTTCGCAAAAAGCTTATGATGCCGCGACCTCTGCTAAAGCAATTGCTGAGAAGTCGCAGAAATCTGCGCTCGCCAAGGCGAAGAAGGCTGAGAGGGCGTTAGAAGATGTCAACAAAGAGCATGCTCAACGAGAGCAGGCCGTGGCGGAGCGTCTTCACACCATGTCTACTGCTGCCGAAAGTAAGTTCTTCGACTTGTCTTCTATTTTCGCCCCTTGTTGCACTGGTGTATTTGTTGACACTTGCCCCTTCTTTTCTTTTCTATTGCTTTAGAATTCACAGGGGTATCTCCGTCGTCCCTGCAAACGGATGATGATCCACTTATGGATGCGGTTAACCTACTCGAAGAAAACTGGATATCTATCCAGGAAACTTTTGAGTTGGTTGGCCGCGTGTTGTCACGGCTATTTGCCGGGTTATGGCCAAAGAAAAAGATGGCGATCCCGAAGGGCGACCTGACTGAACTCGCCAAGACTTTTGACAGTGAGGAAGACCCTACTCTTCATCTGAAGGGGCTGTCCATTAAGCGCGGCGCCGAAGGTGCCATTGCCCTTTCTCTTGCGCATGGCACAAACTTTGATTGGGAGAAAGTTAACTCCCCCCATGGCCATACCCGCGACGAGATGAAGGTGTTTTTCGAGAAGGCGAAGAAATTGGCGCCTGCATTGCTGAACACAATTTCTCCTTCGGCAGCCTCTGCTGTGCCTGCTGCACCATCTCCAGCGCCGAAGGCTCCGGTGCCACCATCGACTTCTACCGAGGAACTGGCCGCGCCCCCTTCTTCCACGGAGCACAATGCTGAGGTGGCGTAGACTCAGCTTCTTTGTAGTATTTAGTTTTCTCCTTTTGAATGTAAAGACTCCAATTAAGTGCAACCCGAGAATCTTAGCCAGAGGGTTGCGCTCTTATGTAAATATATCTTCCTTGTATGGAATATTATGCTATCTTTCTGAAATTGTTTCTCCTTTCTTTCTTTTTGTAGTCGATGCGTGCCAATGATCCTTCTTCTCATGCTCCTGCTCCTTCCTCTGCTCGCGGATTCAATCCTCGGATTTCGTCGACTCCTAGTCGATGTAGTCACTGCGAAGAATATTCTTCCAGGATTTCCGACCTTGAGACTCGCCTATCCTTGGCTAAACGCCAAGCACAGATGGCTATTAAAAAGGCTAGCCAGGCCAGTGGCTATATGAAGAAAATCTCTTCACTTGAAGAAAAGGTCTCGAGCTTGACGGCGAAGGTTGTTCACAGTGAAGAGTGCGAATCTTTCATTCTTGGAATTGTCGAGTCTGCTGGCGAGCTGTTGCGATGTGAGTTTTCTTTCGACTTCTTCTTTTGGCTGTTTGTGCACTTCTTTTGTGACACATTTGTCATTGTAGGTACGTGCTTAGATTTTGCTGCTGAAGAACGTCGAGTTGCTGAGCGAAATGCTGCTTTGGAGAAGATGTCGACTGGCTATGAGACTCTGTGGTCTGATCCTCGACGTCGTAGCGCCATTGTACTGCTCCAAGATCGTGCCCAGCACATTGGCGAGTCAGTTGATGGTTGCCGACGAGCTCTCACAACTATGCACTCCATCATGCTTCCCCGTAATCCTTTGCCTGCAACTTTCCCCCTTCTTCTCGATACTTTCCGATCCAGCCATCGTATTCATAGGTTAATAGAACTGAACTTAGTGGCTGGTGCCAATTTTGCTCTCGGGTGGATACGCAAGTGGCATCCCAGATTGAATTATAGCACGATGTCCTTAAGTTTAGCTCCAGGTGGAGCTAGCCTTCGGGTTCATATGGAGAACACGCTTCAACCTGCTCAAAGACTTGTGGCTAGGCTTCTAGAGGCGGATGCCGCGTTTTTCCGCGAGTATCATTATTTAGATCCTTTAGGCGTAGACGATTCTGACAACCCGATGCTGTAAAGTATGTGTGGAACGCGAGAGATTATTTATTTCGCGACTATATGTCTGAAATTTATTCTCAAGGCGTATTTGTATGGTTCGTGCGTTTGCCGCATATTCTCTTTGAAAGACTCGTAAACTCGAATATGAGGAACGCTTTGTCTTTATTTATACTTTTAATGTAAGATACATGGGGTGACCCAAGAGATCCGGCCTGTGACCCGTGTTCTGGATCTAGAGGGCATTGCCCCTGGAATAACTCGTGGCTTTTACGGCCTTTATTGTTCTACTCTATTGTCTTTATGATACTTATGTCGACGTAGCTTTCCCTTTCTCTTCTGCGCCTGTGTCTTCTCCTGACGTTCCTGTTCGTGGCTTCTTCGTTTCGGGCTCCGCGGTACATTCTTCGAGTAGCTTGACGCCCTCTGTAGTCGCGCTCTTTGCCTTTTCTGCATGGTTGGCTATTACGCCAAAATTTTGCGCCATCTTGTGGAATTCCCTGTCGCAGAGATCTGAAACTTCAAAGCTTCCTTTCACTGTGATTATTCCTTTTGGTCCTGGCATTTTAAGTACCAAATATGTGTAGTGAGGCACTGCCATGAATCGCGAAAACGCGGGTCGTCCGAGGATCGCGTGATATTGCGATGGCCAGTCCATGACTTCGAAGTCTAGTTTTTCCCTTCTGTAGTTTTGTCGGTTGCCGAAGCAAACATTGAGTGCTATTCGACCCAATGGGTAATTAGCACTTCCTGGTACGATTCCATGGAAGGAGCAATCTGTTGGTTTTAGGAATTCCAATGATATGTGCATTGCCCTGAGTGTTTTCGCGTATATCAGGTTAATTGCACTTCCTGCGTCCATGAATATTCTGTCGACATCATACGCGCCGATTTGAGCTTTGAGTACCAGAGGCGCGTTTCCTGGCCGAGGTACTGTTATGGGGTGGTCCTCTCTGTTGAACTCGATTGGTTGTTCTGACCAATGCAGATATTCTGTTGTAGCTGGAGGCGACATGACTGCTAGATTGACTTGTCGAGTTATACTCTTTTCTTCTTTGTTCGACTTGGGCACTGGTTGTATCATTGCTGTGATGTGTCCTTTTGATGGGACGTACCCTTCGTCGTCGTCGTCGTGTTCCTTGTTTTGCTGGTCTTGCCCTTGAGGGGCTCCGTTGTTTCCTTGCTTGCTTGTTGAGGGATTGTTACTTCCTTCAAATCCTTGTCGCCTTGCTTCGGTTTGTTTGTTGATTGCTGCTTCTTGTAGCTTTAAGAATGTTGTGCAGTCTTTCATCGCGTGCCTCGATACTCGCTTTCTGTCGACGAACGCTGAGTGTATATGACAAGGCCCGTTTAGCATATCCTCTGGTGATGGGTTGTACTCTCTGGATTCTCTTGGTGGAAACTTCTTATACTCCTCTCTTCCGTAGCTGCGATATCCCGAGCTTCTGCGTTCGTTTCCCTGATAACTGTTGTCTTTATATCCTGCGGCGACTTGGTTATGAGAGCCGTAGGTGTCGTAGTTTCGGGATCGTCTCCTTTGGCTTCCGTATCTGTTTCTTCTGTCGTCCTCTGGAGATCGTGTTCGTTTGTTGTTGCACGCATCTTCTCCATCTGCAAATCTGTTTGCTGTGTCCATGAGATCTGACACTGTTGTTGGCTTGATTCTACCCATCTCTTCGACTAGGTCTCTTCGCCTTAATCCAATGATGAACGCGTCTATTGCTCTTTCGTCTGAAACTTCGACTGCTGAATTTTTGATGAGGCTCCATCTTTGGATGTACGCCCGTAATGTTTCATTGCGTTGCTGTACGCATGCCTTGACTTCTTCTATTGATGCTGGTCATTTGTATGTCGACCTGAAGTTGCTTGTAAATTGCTTTGTGAGGTCTTCCCAGCTTCCAATGGATTCTTTCTCTAATTTGCTCAACCATGACCTTGCTGCGCCGGTGAGGTGTAGTTGCAGACTTTGCATTGCTGTTTATTTGGTTCCTCCTAGTATTTGAACTGCTTGTAAGTAATCTGCGAGCCATGATTGTGGTTCCTGTGATCCATTGTACTTTTGCTGGTCATGAGGTAGCTTGAATCCTTTAGGAACTGGAGTGGTGCGAACCCTACGAGTAAAGCACGATGCCCCCATCTCCTTTTCGTCGTCCTCATAGTCGCGCCTTTCGTTTGGGGATCGCGATCTTCGAGTTCCACCGTGCTGTTTTGGTGATGACGATCGAGATCGGTGTTTGCTGCTTTTATGCCGAGGACTATTGTGACGGCGAGGTGATCTTGCTTTGTGCGCTTCCTTGTGGTGATGTGCTTCTTCTCCTTTTGCTGATAGCTTGTGGCTCACCATATTGAGTCTGTTGAGTGCTGCTCTATGCATATGTTCTCTAGGATCTCCTGGACTTGGTCGAGTTGTAAGTAGATATGCTTGTGCTGCCACTAGTGCTGCTTCAGGAGTTTTTGGTAGGATGTTTGCCTGCTCGTCGACCGATAGGAAGGACGAGTCGAGGTTTTTGGAAATACTTTGCCTGTCAGAATACTCGAGGTTATCGTACCTTGAACCATGTCGACGATTTTTCCTTGCGTTGCTGTACGATGCGTCGCTTTGTGCTCTACGAGCAGCTTCGCTGGCTGCAATGGCTGAATCTTTTCTTCTTTGTATCTCTACCTTTTCCTTTGCTAATTGCTTTGCTTGCTGCCTGAGGGCGTAATGATACCCAAAAAGGATGTCTTTGCTGGAGCTAGATGGTATTGGCGTGCCATGTTCTACAGCTTCTCTTATTATTTTCCACTCGTCGACTGATAGTCGAATTTTCTCCCTGGCTGTGAGGGATTCCACTGTTTGTCCTTGTGCTAGGTGATTTGCTCCTCTGTCGATATTTACTGGGTTTATCACTAGGTTGTTATTTTCATCGAATTCTTCTGAGTTGTCGCCCACAATGGCGAGTACCTGGCACTGCTTGCCGATGCTGCTATTAAAGCTTGAAAGGATCGAGTTGCTGTCTTCAGAAAGCTCTAACCCTGTTTTCCATGTGTCTGTTGAATTGTCTGAGATATTGTCGAGGCAGATCGTGAGATCGTCGAGTTGGACTTCCACGTCAAAATTTTCCTTTTCTTCGTCGTCTTCTACGATCTTTTCTTTTTGCACTTGTTCTAGGCTGACCGGCGAGTTTACTTCACTGGAAGAGCCTTCAGAATACTCCATCATTATTGTTGTTTCGGGTTCTTGTGCCGACGGATCTTGATCTTGTTTCGTCGGATCCGAAAGGCGAGAGGAACCCGACGGCCCGATGAAGATGCTCAAACTTCCAATTGTTAGTTCTACCTCTTGACTTCCGTCGACTTCTGGACTTCTGTTGGCTAAAAGCGAAAAAGCCGTCGAATTCATGATTCCAACGCCCAAAGTCCCCACGGTCGGCGCCAATTGACGAGGGTTAACTCGACAAATGTCCTAGATGAAGGACTTAGAATCGGGGAGATAGGGCGTCGGATGAACTCGAAGGTAAGGTTAGTCGAAATAGGTGTGTATCGAAAGTAAACTTGGGTGTTCAACCTGGCTTGCTTTCAATCTGCCCTACACCGTCCCCTCCTGGCCCCTATATATAGGTGGCCAGGTCTCGAGGATCGGGTAGGGTTCGATACAGATTACAAATATCGACATACGGTATTAACTCGTATTCGACTATCATTACAATTGGGCCTAGCTTATCGGGCCTCAGGGGTACTCAACTAACGGGCTCTATTAACTATACCCTTGTCAACCGTGGAATAAAACTTGCACTCAACAGGAACATGATTGGTTCCCTCGCAGAGGAAACAAGTAACTTGGCTCATGGGGCATCCTCCAATTGGGTGACTTGTATCACAGTGGGGACACTCTCCATGACAGTCCTTAGAGGTGTGTTCTACTTCTCCACATCTCTTACAGGCTTGACACATTATCTCGGTATTAATTTTCGTTGGCTTTTCTCCATGCTCATCTTGTGGCAGGCTATTATAGGTACTAGCCACCATCTGGGACATCATTTGCACTATTCATGAATGATCATTTAGTACTTGCTGCATTCCTGGGGGTAGCTCCTTGCTATCTCGATTAGCCATATTCTGAGTTATCACCCGCATCATTTCTGTGTGAGCTTCAACTAACTGTCGCATTGCTATCTCCAATTGAGGGTTGTTGCGATTGTTCTGCCGTTGAGGATGCATCTGTTTGGGTCTAGGACAGGTTTAAGTCTTAGCATAGATAAGGGTTAGACAGAAGAGATCTAAGGAAGATCCTACCCAAACACAGCAGGTCAAGGGAAAACTACAACAAGCATTGCAACCAGTATTTAAAGGCATAGATGATCACATCAAACATAGATCCTCAAGCACAACAAGTCAACTACAAGTTTTAGGAAAACAGGGTTTAAAAAGGGTCATACCACTAGGTGGCACAACTAACCATTACAAGATCGTCGATTTATTACATAATGTGGTGGTCTCACTACTTGAACTGTGCAAGATACGCTCTAGTGTTCCCTGTCTTGCGTCGCTTCACCACAGGGCTAGGTGGCGCCGCATGAGCCTTCTCCACAGAATCTCCCTCTACCGTGGGCTGGCAAGGCTCCAGCTTCTCAGGCTCCGCTCCTAACAGCTCTGAGGTCGACTCCTTCCTCTCTTCAGTAGGTGTTGTTCCTTTCTTGGGCGGCCAAGGCTTATACTTCATCAGGTCCTTGTGAAGGTAAATGCACTGTCCTCGAAAGCCTACAATCTGGGCCTCCTGATCCTCGACCTTACCTGACAGCTTATCATTGGCGGCCTCAAGTGTTTTGTTCTTCTCCTTCAGCTTCTCTATCGTGCCTTATAGTTGTTCTATCTTCTCATCCTTCTGCAGGAGCTGGTACTTGGCATCATCAGTGGCATCCATCTCACTGCGCAGCATGTCCTCCAAGTTGAAGGCATAGGATCCCATGTCCTCTAACTGCACCTCAGTCCACGGTAAATCCTCACGACGTCCTGGGGTCCTCAAGGCCCATCCCTCGTGGTTACGCCTCCCAAATTGGTAGATGGAATTGTCCAACTCTGATATCTCCTGGACGTACATACCACATATGCGGGCTAGTGCCTCCTCCATGGCCATCATGACACCAGTCTCCCAACCTGGGTACATCCTCGAGTACACCACTGTCTCCGTGGGAGTACCAATGGTGCGACCCTCAATCCTGGTCTCAATCTCCCAGCGGAAGATCTAGGGAACCACACAGGGTATCACTCTGCCACGAAAAGTGGGAGGTGACAGGTTCAGCATCCGAGAAAGGCGGGATAGCTGATCACTAAACAGCTCATCGTCATCGTCGTAGGGGACATTCAGCTTGGTGAACGTCATCTAAAATTTTGAAAGAAGAACAGTGTAAGTAAAATGAAAGTGATAAGCCTTACGAGAAAAATAAAGCAAACTGTAGTTATTATGCAACAAAAATTTTCAAAACACATCCTAAGCGTAATGATATCCATTTGATATCATTTTTGGGTTTCCTAGTCTAGTCCAAACCTAGGGTCTCGATCCTACAGGCAACACTATGCTCTGATACCATTTTGTAACGCCCCAACCTTGAGATCAAGGTGGAACATCTGTGTTAAGTACTATTCCCTGGATCAATGATAGTACCACAGAACAAAATGAAATATTCATTGCATAGTATCAAGATTACATCGCAGATCCAGATACAAAGCATTTAAATCTTACAATTTACACAGCGGGAATAACAAGGTGGCAAAGAGCCTCCATCTTCATCACGTGCCACAGGCAGCCATGTTGGAATGTAAGCTCGAGATCCTACTCCTGGTTCCTTACTTGAAATGAAACCTGCACGTTGAATATGCAGCCCCAATGGGGTCAGTACAATGATGTACTGGCAAATGACACATATTTGGTGGCTGTTGTGAGGAGCCTGTCTACATGAGTATTTGGCTAGTGGATCTCACAGGCTGATTTGCATAAAGCCAGTTTTACCCTATAGTTCTTTCTCAAGGTATTACTTTCAAAGTTTTATATTTTCAAGGGTCAAGATAACCCCCAATAGCCACATACTAGCTAGGCATGTAGCACTGGGCGAAATTCGACAAAGTCGGAACCTCAGGCACCACCACCCCTCGGAGTGTATGGTCCTTAGTTCCTACCTAGGGGTTTCTAGATAGATTTTAATCATTCCAAAGAGGTGATGAGATTATTCCGTACATTCCATGTCTAGAGACTCAATTGTCCATAACCGAGGACACGGCTAATCGATTAGTTTTATACACCTTGCAAGGGTTGTGCACTTTCACCTTACGATTCATTTTATGCCCATACATAAAATGAAACGAGACCTTTTAGAGGAGAGGACAACTAACTGGGCAAGATCCGCTCCCAACCTATAATTCAGCTACCACCATCTTCTTGCCGACAAGTTGTACTCCCACATCTAATCAGTCAAGACAGAGCCCATAATGTCATAAGGCTGCACTGGAAGTACACTAAGCATGGAAGACATAGCCATCTCTTTGTTCCTGGGTGGCCATCCCGAGCGGTATTCTGTTCCCACATCCTCTTACAAGGCATGCGTCCCAGAACCCACCTACCTCGCCTCATCTTATCAAACCAATCCACCCAGGTGTTTCATTTTAGTTGAAGTTCTTAACTTTTCACAAAACACTTTTCAAGTGATCTTAGCATGGCATCAAAATTAACAGAGTATTTAGCATCCTATCAGGTGGGGTTTGAGGGATTGCTACACACTACTAGGATCTAAGCATTTGATAAAACAGTTGAACATTTCACCTATCATGCATACTACAAGAGGTGAATACACTAATGCATAAGTAAAATAGGTAAGGGATATGTGTGTCACTTGCCTTTCTGAAGAACAAGACGCCTCCCTTCCCTCTACTAAGCGTGAAGTCCTTCGCACCAACTATAGTATAAAAGGATCACAACATAAACACTCCAAACAACCACATACAAGCAACTTAAGCAATCAAAGGTATTTGTTTGACCATTTAGTTTTATTGAGATGTTGTGATTTGGAGGGCATGGTAAAGGATCTTGAATGAGTTTGAGGGCTTGGTTGGGAAGGATCAGTATAATTGGGAGGGAAATGGTCTAAGCGACTTTGAAGAACGTTTGAATTACTCAAATGGCACATTTGCAAGTTGAATAGTTCAATACCTGTAAACAGCACTGAGTGGGTATTGGGTTTGGTATGAATGGTTGATAATTGGGGTAGGGCTCAATGGCTCGTTGATCAACATGGTGTTTAACACATACCAAGGTACGGGTTATAACAACTCCTCATTATTAAAACCTTGGTTCGAGGTGAATTCATATTCTACTCAAGTAGCTCATTTGCTGTTTGAATATATATGAATTGAAAAGATGTAGGAGTGAAAATCTTTATGCTTTATCACAGCATAATGAATCTTGGAATATCTTACGTGGGTAACTCACATAATAGACAAAATAGTGTAATAGTAATACTATTGAATAAGTGCAGTAACAATTATCCTTGAATAGTATATGTATTACACTTAGTCATTGGGCTAGGAATAAGGAGCATTAAGCTACTCAATTAACTCATTTGTTAATTGAATGATTCTATGCAAGGCTAAGGTTGATTAGACATGAATAAAAGGCTATAGGTATAAGATAGGTATAGGTGATGTGTGAAATATGGCTTTAAGGTTCCGGATGAGTAAGTAGGATTTGGTTAAGTACTATGATGTTGATCTGGTCAATACCATAGTAGCAAGGTGGAAACTAAGATTGAAGGTATTCACACTTTACTCAAATAACACTTTTGTAATTTGGATAAGTAGGTACTTAGCAAGATAGATCTAAGTAGACATGATCTTGATCAAGATGTTGTTCAGATAACACTAATGACTAGGTTTGATAGAGGGTTCACTAGGTAGAAAGGATTAATTCTAAAGTAAATAGTTTTGTCCCTATAGTAGAATTTACTCAGATCCTCATATTAGAATTGAGTAATTGTGAACTGGTTCTAGAAATTATGGGAGTGGTGCTACTGAATAGATTGCAGTAATACTAAGCCACTGCAAGTGGACTCATTCTAAAATAAATTTTAGAACTCAAGATATGGCCAAAATAGTGATTTGAGAAGATTTGAATGCACAAAGTGTGTGCACGTATCAAATCTGGGTTTTCTTGATCCTATGGTGTTCTGCAAGTTCTAAGGAATCCAGAGACTATAAAATTGTAATTTTTGGATACTTGGTTCAAAGGATATGAATTAAACCAGCTACAGGAGGTTCAATCCCAATTTGAAATTAGTTTCAAATTGAACTCATGAAATATAAGATTTTATTGAACTACTGGATTCTACTGGTTTCAAGGATTCCAACGGTATAACATTTGTTATTTTTGGACCTACAGATCAAAAGATATGAATTTTGCAAGATTGAAACCAAATCTGGTTTGAAGTTTTAATTCGAAACTCCGTTTGAACCAGAGGCCGACACGCGGCGTGATTCGATTGGTCGGTACCGCTTCGGTCGGATCAAGGTTGTGGGCCGTTAGATCTTATGTGGGTTGAACGTACCAGATCTACTGGTACCTCTTCGTTTAAGTGAAGTGATTTGGGCTTTTAGATCTTGATCGGACGGACGATACGAATCGGAGAGGAGAGAAGCTCACCCAGGGTTTCCGTGCGTCGCCGGTGGTGAGCTTGCGTACTGTGGGTTGACGTTGCCAACGATGCTAAGGGTTCTGGTGGTGACGGAGGTGCGGACGAGGTTCTGCTTGACGAGGGAAGTCCGACGGTGGGGACGGCGTCGTCGATTTCTTCCTGCACACGCGTGGAGAGGTGACTGGAGTGGAGATGGTCTTCGGGTGAGCGTCGACGAGCTCGTTCCGCTGCTCGTTTGGACCAAGGAAAAATATCAGCGTGATCTCCGAAGAAGGGGGAGAGTTCCAGTGCAGGAGAGGGGGCGCGGCATGGTCTGTACTCACCGGATTTCGAGGTTTTTGTCCGCAGCAAAGGCGAACTCCGGCGAGTAAATTCGCCGGCCTGGCGGCGTCTCTGGCTCGGGGAAAGGAGGGGAAATAGAGAGGAGGGTGCGGGGTACTTATAGGCGCGGTCTTGATGGCCATTACTCGGGAGAAATCAACGGAGGGGTGTTACTCCGGCGACCGTTTCCAGAAACGGAGAGAGAGGGAGAAGATTACGGGAGGAGGGGGATGACACGCGGGGCCCACATGGCAGCGAGGGAAGAGAGGGCAGGGGGTACCGGTTCGGGGCGGGGTGATGCTGGGCCGAGGCTGGCTTCTGGAGTTGGGCCAAATGGCTTCCCAGGGTCCGTTTACATATTTTTCTCTCCTTTACTTCTTTTTCTTTTCTAATTTCTTATTTCTTTCACAGATTTTGCTAAAAGGCTCCAAATCAATTTAAACCACTTTCAGAGAATTTTACAGAATTCACTGCAAGGTTTTGAGTCAGTAGGAAAACAAGGTTTTCAAATTCAGAGCAGGAATCTTAATAGAATTATAGATTTGGTCAAAGGTTTTGCTTGCATAAAGCTAATTGGGATTTGAAAATAAATCCTTTTAAAAAAAGAAATAATTCTTTACAAATTAATGTTTGAAAATAACTTTTAAACTTAGTTTTCTTGAATAAAATTCTCACTGAGTTAAATACCCTTAGGAGTTCACTCCTTTGCAAGCAACTCGCATAGGTTTGAATAAAGGATGGAAAGAGAAGTATTTAGATAATTAAATCTTTTCTCAAAAAGGGGCTTCAAGAATAAAGTAGAAAGTTTTAAAACATTTTCTAATAAAACTTTCCTATAGGCTTAAAAAATTTAAATCCCTGTGAAATTTCAATCATTTCTAGCAATACAAATGGCAAAAAATTTCCCCCAAAATTTGACAAAATCCTGGGATGTTACACAAAGCTATCTCTCATACCCGTATTGTTGCTCTAGTTTTATTTTCTAGATGATGCAAACGTTTAGTGTGCGTAGAGTTGTATCAGCGGTTGATAGAACTTGTGAGAATATTTATCCTATGTTTAGCTCCTCGTTGGATTCGACACTCTTACTTATCGAAAAGGCTACACACGATCCCCTATACTTGTGGGATATCAAGACCTTTTCTGGCGCCGTTGCTTGGGAGCAATAGCGTGTGGGTGAATATTCTTATGTGCACTTGTTTGCTTTATCTCTAAGTAGTTTTTACTTTCAGTTTTAAGTTGTTATCTATCTTAGCATAGATAGGGAATGCGAATTATAAAAAAAATTAGTTGTACTCCCTCCATCCGGAAATATAAGATGTTTTAGCTATGTGAAGTGAGTGTATCTAGATATCTTTTAGTGTATAGATTCGGAATCTATACACTAAAAGATGTCTAGATACACTCACTTTACAAAACTAAAACATCTTATATTTCTAAAAGGAGGGAGTACTTGCTACGTAAAAACTTTTTAAAAAAAGGAAAGTGATTGGAAAGATGAGTAATGGTTAAGTGGGGGTCGACCTTGAACACTTGTGTTCATGCCTATGAAACCAAAACAAATCTTTCCATGGAAGGCTTTCGGTTAAAAATTTGTACATATTGTGTATATTGTATATATTATACATATTCCTCTGTACCATAAAAGTAAAGTGATAATTGTAGTTCCTAGTTACTTGGAAGTTGATAGTTTTGCTTTGCTGTCCAAAAACAGATTTTTTATGCTTCACCGTATAAAATGTTTAAAATCACCAGAACGTGATATTGACCTGAAATTTCTTGAGTGCAAAGTAATGCTTATTATGTTTCTTTCATTAAACTAATTTTTTCAGATTTGAGTTACGTAGCTATCTCAAAAAATTCGATTTTCACTGACTGCTCAGTTGTGCTTCACTGTAAAAAATCGTCAAAAATCTCAGAATAGTGTTTGGATCTGAAATTTTTTGTGCATAAACCTGAGATTATGATCTGCCTTTCTTTAATTTGAAGTTTTTTGATTTGAGCTACCTAACTATCTCATTGAGTGTCATCCTTACAGACTGTTCAGTTTTAGCAGATTATCATGCTTATTTAGAATTGTGCTTATACTCAATGTTTATCGATAAATGTTATAAATTGGTTAGTATACAGTAGGTAATCTCAAATTAAACTTGTCAAAGCTTGAACATGAGTGGATTTTACTTAATGAGTACTAACCCTACTAATGAGTTTTGTGAAGTTTTATGTGGATGTAGCTTATAAATTCTAATCAATATGGTGATATGAGATTAACAAGAAGACACAAGAGCTCAAGCTTGGGGATGTTTAGGTGCATCCCAAGAACATGTTCAAGAAGATACAATCATCTAAGCTTGGGGATGTCCGATTCATCCCCCTATTCATCAACTAACATGAGGTTGTCTCCTTCATACTCTATATTACGCATCCACATGATATGTATTGTGTTAACTTGTATTATAATTGCTTTTATATGTCTTGGTTTTATCTTCTTTAATTTTATTAGGATCTTTATTTTGTTTTTATTGCTTCTTTACTTTCACTTATAAATTGAAAACAACAAAAATAGTTTCTTTTGTTTTGCTTCTTTGTTTAGTTCTCTATTTTGATTTTATTTGGTTTTTTACTTTTGATTTTCATTTGGAGTTTTCATCGATGTAGACATTTTTCATGTATATCCAGACGTCATAAATCTCGTATATAGACACTAGCATGTTTATACCTTGTTTAGCCTTTGGTCTCTTAGTTTACCAAAAATAAAGTACCAAGTTTTACCCATTTGACTTAGTTGATACATATGTAAAAAATGGCTTTTTTGTTTTCAGCATCTACTGCCTACTGCGTGATTTTTCATATTTTACTGGAAATTCAAAATATCACGAAATTTAGACACATTATGTATCACTTAATCCTCTGCACACAAACAAATTGGCAAAATTTTCTGACATGTTTAAGTGCACCTAAAATTTACGTTTTCTAGCTGCTGTTTTTCTGGACAGATTCTGACTTTTGTTGCAAGAGTGGCTTCTTTGCAGTTTCATTTGATTCTTTTTAGGTCTTACCTTTTATTCAGAAGTTGGCCACTTAAGCAAACTTTCTATAACTCTAAAACAAAATTTGATTTGGTTTAATAGCAGCACTTTGGAAATATTATCTATTGCACTAATGTCTAACCGCAGAAAAGAATGGGAAAGTTTTTGTGTTGAAGTTTTTTCACAGAGATTGAAGAAACACCAAACAGAGAAATATTAAAGAATGGCCAAAGTCATAATCTTGGGGATGTCTCCGCATCCCTCTTCATCAACAACCCCTCGGTTTGCAAACCTTTAAACTTTGTTTTTTGAGCAACATAGAAACTTGAATAAACTTGGAGCGTCTGTATCTTATTATTTATTTGTCTTTGCATCAAACACCAGCTACATTTGTTTTGTTTGAGTCTTGGAAGTTGTCACCTCTGTAGCAACCTCTTCTTATCCTTTTTATTTCGGTTTTGTGCCAAGAATAGCCTCTAATAGAGAGGAAATAAGATTTGGGGAAGGTGCTGTCCTGAAACAGATTCTGTGCTGCTTATCAAAAAATTCATATCTCCCAGCCAGAACGTCGGATTGCTTAGCAATTTTTTGTGCACTTGCCTCGGGTTATTATGCAACTTCCATTAGTTTTGCACTTTTTCATTTGAGCAACAGAAGATCTTCGAAAAAATCGTTCTTTCTGTACTGTTCTGTTTTGACAGATTTCTGCCAACTTTTGCATTTGCCCCTTAATCCTACCCTTTTTCTGTTCTTATATGAAGAAAGAGCTTTAAAAGAAGTAGTGATAGTATCTAATGATTTAATGGTTGTTATACTTGTGTTGAAACTGAACCAAATTGGATTCATTATTTTTGATTACACTAACGTTGCTAATGAAGATTGCGTAAAGTTTTGTATGAAGGAAGTTTTCAAGTGTAGGAAAGGAATGATGTAATGAGATGAAGGATGGATAAAAGCTTGGGGATGCCCCTGCTACCCCAAGATATATCCAAGAATTACAAGCGTCAAAGCTTGGGGATGCCCAAGGCATCCTCTCTTTCATCACAAGATATCAGGTAATCTTTCGTTACACTATATTTTTATTGCTTTATATGAGAAGTGTTATTCTTAGAGCGTCTTAGCTTTAGTTTTCAGTTTAGTTTTGTTTTGTTTGCTGTTGAATAAGGTTGGACCCCAGCACTTTGCTTTGGAGAGAGACACGCTCCGTTTTCATTGTCATGAACGCTCTAGTTTTCACTCTTTTTATCCTGCGAGTGTTCACTTTTTGCTAGTACTACGTTTAGCTCTTGTTTTTCTTTTAGTTTTTGTTCAGAACTTTTTGGTTCTTTGTAGGTAGGTATAATATGTTCTCTGATATTCATGAATATCACCTTTTAAAATGGCTTCAAATAAGTTGATTGGTGTTGGAAACGAGTAAAATATTTCATGCAAATAGTGATGCAAAAAGGGAGCTGTCTAGACTGTGGCTTACACTTTGGCATGTCATGTTGGATGTTGTTTTCATTATATGCTTAGTGTTATGTGTTGTAGCATGACTTGTCTCAAATAACTGAGATTGCTTAATTTGTCATTGAAAGAATCAGGCATGGTTTTTATCATAAAGCATATGTTTGTGGTATTCTCCTTTGATTGTTTTAATTGGGTTGACTTGGCACATGCTTAAACATGTTATGACTATAAAAAAGTCTTCTAATGGCTGTATGATCATTTAGTTTATACCTTGCAATACCACTTTATGGTTGGATCAATACTTTTGTCGTTGTGCATGATTATGGCCGTTATTGCTCTCTTAAGAAGGTCGCTCCCATTTTTTGCTAGCCATCACTTTGTACTGAGTATGAGCTCTACTCGTGCATCCAATATCCAAAAGCCAAGTTTGCCAATGGTGTCCACCATATCTACCTACATGTGGTATTTCACCGCTACTCCAAAGTAAATATTCGTGTGCTACCTTTAAAACCTTCAAAAACTTTTCATTTTGTGACACTGTTTTTAGCTCATGAGGAAGTTGTAGCTGGGCTTGGTATCTTCCATATTAAATTGGCTACCCCTCGACTAGGCAGCTTCATCTGCTCGTCATTAATTTTGCACGGGGGCTGTTAGACCACTATCATTTAAAAATAAAAAAAGTGAAAAATATAAAAATAGACACTCCTCCAAGGTATGAGAAAGTCTAGAAGGCACCTGATGGAATCGGCTAGCCATGGTTTGTGAAAGGAATGGTTGGGAGGAGTGTCAAGCTATATAAAATGTGCATGATATACATGCTTAATATTTCAGAATGGCCCTCAAACTAATTTATTATGGAAGATATCAAGTGCTCTATTACCAGTCGTTGACAAAAAGCAATCACCTCTCAAAACAATTTTACTTCTGTTTCATTCAAAATAAAAAGCTCTAGCACATGAGTTAATCAATGCTTCCCTCTGCGAAGGGCCTTTCTTTTTCTTTTTATGTTGAGTCTTCACCTTCTCACTTTATGCACCCTTAAGAGAGCATAGTTGTCATTCTGAGTGCAATATGCATGGTCCCAAATTTATTGCTTGATTCATATTATGCTATTGCTTGTTCTAAATTACTTGTATCTAGTCGCCTGTTAAACGTTGAAAGTGTCCTTGCATTTATGTTTTGCTTCACTATAAAGGACAAGCTGAATATCATTCTCTTATGGTTCTTTATGATCGAGACAATCTTATAAATTTCAGTGTATCATTTTTCATGATCTTTTGTTTGTGTTACTTTTCTTGTTGTGACATAATGCTGAGTTATATGTTTTAATATGTCTATCATGCATGTGTTTAAAGTACTTTATCTCAGCTAGCAATGCTTTTACACTTATGATGATCAAGATTGTGTTGGCTACATGTCACCTCAAAAATTATTTTGTTTGTCACTTACCTACTCGAGGATGAGCAGGAGTTAAGCTTGGGGATGTTGATACGTTGCAAACGTATCTATAATTTTTGATGCTCCATGCCTGTTTTACACCAATTGCTATATATTTTGTCTACACTTTGTGGCACTTTTATGATTTATTTGGACTAACCTACTAATAGTTTCAAAAGTGCACAATGTTCTTGTTTTACACTTTGATGTGTAGGAATTACCAAGAATACAAGTGGAAACCTTGTTGGAGTCAAATTGGGACTTTCCAGAAATCTATGCCAGAACTCTTTTCGAAGATGGTCACGTTATGGGTCGAAGACGGCGTCAAATGGAAAACTCTTGAGCTATAAAGTTGTGCGGAATTTTACAACAAACGTTCTGGACATAAAATTCACCTGATTCCGAGTCCGAACGGCTGAGTTACGTCCGATTTACTGCGGCCTAAGATGGGGTGACGGGAATCCAAGAGACTATATAAAGGGAGGAACCCTAGCTCGCGGTAGACACCTCCACCCACGAACTTGCAGCCACCAGAGCCACGTTTTCGCCTCCCCCATGGATCCCATCTCCATGAGGGAGGGATCCCATGAAGCCATGAAGGAAGGGGGCTAAGGGGTGGCGCTCCCCTATGATGTCGGCGGCGGGGGAGTCCCCCGCGCCGCCGCCGCCGCCGCGCCCCTCGCTGCTCATCTCCGCGATCTTCACCGCTATCTCCATCACCAACTCCTCCTATTATGCAGTGGTTCATCCTCCCACACACCTCTGTACTGTTCTATGTAAACATGGTGTTTGATGTTATAATATTTATCCTATGATCTATGTCATGTTTGCATAGTTTATTTGTTCTTAGATTGATTTGTTGAATGCCTTTGGTTCATTAGAGTTGTATGTTGATATGGTACTGTCCTTTGGTGTCCATTATATTTATGCGCGCGTGGATTAAACATCTTAGGGTTAGTAGTATATGCAAAAGGAAGGGGTAGTTCTGCCGGAGTGACAGAAACCTGAGGACGCGAACCAGAACGTTGCACGTATGGGAGTAAGAGGACCATTAACTTAAGGCTATGGTTGGGGAAACCTTAATGTTAGTATTTGTGGATGCTTGCTAACAATCTAATCATATAGTACTTGTATTTCCAAGTAGTGAAGTGCTTGTATATTTAGCCTCTCCCACATAGAAAACTGCATTGAAGATAATGAACCCGATTTATTCACTAATTGAACTTAGACAAAGCCACCACTATTACCACCACTTTTCCACACTCATGGTACTGTTAGGTTATGGTTACTTAGTATATTTTATTGCTACAGCACTAACAATTACTTTCTTGTATTTATTATATTGCAAAGCTATCTCTCGTACCGTATTGTTGCTCTAGTTTTATTTCCTAGATGATGCAAACGTTTAGTGTGCGTAGAGTTGTATCAGCGGTTGATAGAACTTGAGAGAACATTTATCCTACCTTTAGCTCCTCATTGGGTTCGACACTCTTACTTATCGAAAAGGCTACACATGATCCCCTATACTTGTGGGATATCAGTATTTTGTTCTTAACCAAAAAATGCTCTTGAAATGAATGAATGGGATGCACCAGTGTCAAAAAGTACAAGTGTTGAAAATTTGTTTAGCAGAAACATACCATATACGGCGTCGGGCTCGTCATAGATCTCCTCCACATTGATGTGATTAACATGCCCCTTCTGAAATGGATTTGGTTTGTTTCCTTCCTCTTTCTTCTGTGGGCAATCATTTGCATAATGCCCAGTCTTGTGGCACTTAAAGCATTCCACCTGACTAATATCCTTCTTCTCGGGGACACTGTTGTTTCTGCCATTGTTGTTGCCATGATTATGGCCATTTATCCTTGTGGAGTTGTGATTGTTTTGACTCCTATGGCCATTATGGTTGTGGACATTTCCCTTGTGGTGATGATGCCCATTTCCACCATTGTTGTTGTGGTGGTTTCCTCCATTCTTATGGAATCCAGAGCTTCCATTGCCACTATGGAAGCTTCGCTTATGTACGGGTTCTTGATACTTACTAACATGATGCTTCCTCTTTCTGTTTTCAGACTGTTTCATCTTGCTTTCTAGAGTTATAGCTTGATCAAGCAGTGACTGAAAGGTAAGAGTGTAAGAAACTGATAGAGGGATTGATAATTCATCATTGAGGCCCTCTAAGAACTTCTCCTTCCTTTTTGCATCAGTGTCAATATCGTCCGGTGCATAGCATGACAGATTGGTAAACTCATCAACATACTCAGACACGCTGCGGTATTTCTGCCTAAGGTCACGGAACTCCTTCTTTAGGCCCATTACTCTAGAGGAAATATGTGCAGCCCGAAATCCTTCCTGGAATGAGTCCCAAGTCACTCCATCAATGGGGTGAGTGATCTGATAAGTGTCCCACCAGCTTGCTGCTGGTCCTTCCAACAAATGAGCTGCAAACCTGACCTTTTCAGCATCAGTGCATCCAGTAGTCACCAAGTCTTTGTTAACAGAACGGAGCCAATCCATGGCCTCCAATGGTTTAGCAGCACGAGAAAACTTTGCAGGGCAAAGCCTTAGGAACCTTGCAAGCATATCAACCTGAGGGGGCGGTGGTGGTGGAGGATTGTTGTTGTTATTGTTGTTATTGTTTGCAAGGAACTGAGTCATGACTTGCATGAGTTGAGCTTGGGCTTCCATCAGCTGCTGCATCTGTTCCTCAGGAGCATGACGAGGAGGCATCTGTTGGGTTTGAAATAGGTGAGGTTAGACTTAGTGACGAGGGTTAACTCGACAAATGTCCTAGATGAAGGACTTAGGATCGGGGAGATAGGGCGTCGGATGAACTCGAAGGTAAAGTTAGTCGAAATAGGTGTATATCGAAAGTAAACTTGGGTGTTCAACCTGGCTTGCTTTCAATCCGCCCTCCCCCGTCCTCTCCTGGCCCCTATACATAGGTGACTAGGTCTCGAGGATCGGGTCGGGTTCGATACAGATTACAAATATCGACATACGGTAATAACTCGTATTCGACTATCATTACAGTTGGGCCTAACTTAACGGGCCTCAGGGGTACTCAACTAACGGGCTCTATTAGCTATACCCTTGTCAGTAGCCCCTGAGATTCTACCAGAATTGTAGATTCAGGTTGAATCTCTAATCTTCAAATCTTCGACTTGATCAATTCTTCATATCTTCAAATCTTCGACTTGGTCTTTCGACTTATATTTCATGATACTTTTTCGCAAGGGGTTTTGATGAACAAGCCTGACAACTCTGACGGATCAAGAGGTCAGTTAACTGCCGGAACAGATACTTGCCACCTACTTCAAATTCAATCCCCTTGGATTTGAATTCGGGATACCGGTCAAACCCACTCTTTTGCCGCATTTAGGACTTACAAAGAATGAATCCCAGTGATTCTCAGGGTACCCAGTGCGTCCACCAGGATTTTCTTCGCGTCGTAGACACGGATACATACCAGCAGAGCGCATCCATGTGCGTATACCAGGCCACACAGGACGGATCCCGGGGTCTTACCTTCGTGACAAGTCACGGCATTCGAGTTTTGTTGCGATAACGCAACTCGAGAATCGCAGTCAAATTTTGACTAAAAATATTCGGGTTTCGACAACCATAGAACTCGCTCCCGATGGGAGTAACACTTCTTCAATCTCTAATGCTTAAGTAATAAATATCGTCGGGTGCGCGCTCAGCGCTCCCGATGGGAGTAGCCCCCGAGGCTATAGTCGAAAAAAGAGTTTTTCGAGTATAGGCTCTAGAGATAATATAACTCACCATACTTCAACTCGAAATACTTCGACTTCGAAGTTCTTCAACTCGAGATACTTTCAACTTTGAAGTTCTTCAAATCGAGATAATTTCAAAAACACCTTGTTGTCGAGTACAAGCTCACTACTCCCAATGAAAAATTCCATTTGATATTTTTTGTGAAAGTAGCAGCCCCCAAGGCTGTAATAAAAAATTCCTTCTCATATGATCTTCTTTATAAAGTCTGCACTTGTCGGCGCCATCCTTTTGCCTGTATATATTTTCTTTATTGCGTCAACGGTGACGTAACTTTTCATCAATGCCGACCGTTTTATGGGTAAAACTGCAACTTCCACGATTTTTGACCGTTTAATGGGCTGCACGATTTTTGACCGTTAGTGGGCTGCCGTTTCCGATCTTTTCGCCACGTCTCAGCCCACGATCCTTCTCCCAGAAGATATATAAATGGCATAGTGGGGAATCGCACTGTTTACCAGCTCGTTCCCTCCGCCGCCTCCATTGCTGATCTTCTTTGTGTCCTCCTCTCGCTCAGAGCCCCCAAGCGCACTTCGTATTGGATGCGCGTGAAGCACCTGGCCACTAAGAACACCATGGCCAAAACCTCCGCCACCAGCTGGGTTCGCTCCACCATCTCCAAGAAGGAGGTGCAGAAGGCCAAGGCGGACGGCTTCATCGCCGCCGAAGATTCCATCATCTTCCCCAGTGCCGAACGGATCCCGAAGCCCCCGAGCGGCTATCGGGTAATGTTCCTTGCTTTTCTCCTCCGAGGTTTCTCTCTCCCTGCCCACGAATTTCTCCGTGGGCTTCTGTTTGTTTACGGTGTACAGCTCCACCAGCTTACACCGAATTCTCTTCTACACATTGCCTGTTTCGTGACTCTTTGCGAGTCCTTCTTGGGCATGGAGCCTCACTTTACTCTCTGGAGATCACTCTTTCGACTCCGCCCCAATGTTTCTCTGGCAAGGAAACCCGAACTGGGCGGAGCCGTCGTTTCTGTGCGCCCTGAGGCACAGTATCTTGAATTTTCGATGGCCGCCTCTGTCCAAGGGTGGAGGACAAAGTGGTTCTATATCAAGGATCGCAAATCCTCTCCTGAAGATGAATTCGGCCTTCCTCCCTTTGACGCTTCTCAAGAGGTGAAGAAACTGAAGTCATGGGACTCGCTTCCCTCAGATGCGGAAGTTGCAGAAATTCTTCCTCTTCTATCCCGCATTCAAAATCTGAAAACAGGCCTAGGAGGTGCTTTGTCGGGTATTCAACTCATGGCGTTTTTTATACAACGTCGAGTTCAACCCCTACAGCACCGCCTCACCAAGCTTTGGGCTTACTCTGGCTTAGAAGACCCTACTCGCATATCTGAAGACCTGATGTCGAAAGAAGATGTCGACAAGCGAGTTCGGAATCTCACCAAGCTTACCAAGGAGCACTCAGTTGCTGACTTGAAGGCAAATTTCTTCGACTCCGTGCACCCTGCTCCTGAGGTATACATTGCTGCATCTAATATTTGTCAAGCTTTTCTTAGTTTCGACTTGCACTGTTCCTTGCCTCTGCATTCTGTTGATTTATTAATATGCAGGGTCATCAATTCATCGTTTCGCGTCCTCCTCTTCCAGAGGGAGGGCCCCTTCCTGCTGATCTAGCATCTCCTGCATCTGAAGCCCCCGAGGCTGACGAAAGTCAGGACGGAGATGATGTCGAAGATTCAGAAGAGGAAACCAGTTCCTCGACATCGATTCCTCCTGTTGCTGCTGAGGATGTTGGTGTCGACAAGAAAAGAAAACGTGTCGACGACATTGCCTCATCGAGTTCTGCCGCGGCTGGGAAAACCCCCGCTGTCGCAGAAGATATGGAATACTTCGACATGCTTGCATCGTAAGTGTTGTAGTCGAACTTTTTCAATTGCTTTGTTCTTGCCTCTTGCTTTATAATTTATACTTTTCATGCAGTGATGACGAAGAACCACCAACATGTGCGACAGCTGTTTCACCACCTTCTCCTGTGGCGACTGATGAGCCTGTCGAACCTTATGTTGCTCCTAGGACTACCAGGGCCTCTGTAAAGAAGGTTTCTCAGACTCAAGCCCGAGCCCTCAAACGCGCGAAGAAGACCAAACAAGCCGAGGTTTCTCTAGAGGCCCATGCTTCTACTGTTTCTTCTGATGATGTAAGTTATTCTCCTTTTTTTTTCCTTTCATGCACTTCTTCTCTTATACTCTTCTTTTATCAGGCTTTGGTCAAAAGATTTATCGCCCTGGGCACTGAATGTGCGGGTTACCTAAGGGTCGCAAAAGCTTCCGAAGGTACGATATTGATTTTGAGTCATTACTTTCTCTTTGTGCTCTTGTCTTATCCTGTTTGTCTGACTTCCTCTTGTCTTCTTTTTGTAGAAACCCTAGCAACAGCCAATGCTCGCATTGCATCGTTAGAGGCGGAGCTCAAAGCTTCACAGAAAGCTTATGACGCTGCGACCTCTGCTAAGGCTGTTGCTGAGAAGTCTCAGAAATCTGCGATTGCCAGGGCGAAGAAAGCTGAGAAAGCATTAGCTGATGCCCACCAGGAGCACGCTCAACGAGAGCAAGCCGTGGCGGAGCGTCTTCACACCATGTCTACTGCTGCCGAGAGTAAGTTTTCTTCGACTTGTCTTCTATTTTCGTCCCCTGTTACGCTAGTGCATTTGTTGACACTTGCCTCTTCCTTTCTTTTCTATCGTTGTAGAATTCACAGGGGTGTCTCCGTCATCCCTGCAAACGGACGATGATCCTCTTATGGATGCGGTTAACCTACTCGAAGAAAACTGGATATCTGTCCAGGAAACTTTTGAGTTGGTTGGCCGCGTTCTGTCACGGCTATTTATCGGCTTGTGGCCGAAGAGGAAGGCAACAGTTCCGAAGGATAACTTGACTGAACTTGCCAAGTCCTTCGACACCACTGAAGACCCTCTTCTCCAGTTCAAAGCTCTTTCCATTAAGCGTGGCGCTGAAGGTGCCATTGCGCTGTCTCTTGCTCATGGGACGGACTTTGATTGGGAGAGGGTTAACGCCCCTCACGGCTACTCCCGGGATGAGATGAAGATTTTCTTTAAGAAGGCGAAAAAGCTAGCACCTGCGCTGCTGTCGACTATTTCTCCTTCGGCAGCCTCTTCGGTGCCTGCTGCATTGGCTTCGGTGGTGAAAGATCCAGTACCACCATCGACTTCTGGCGAGGAAGCTGCCGTGCCCTCTTCTGCCACGGAGCACAATGCTGAGGTGGCGTAGATTCGGCTCTCCTTGTATTTTTAGGTTTTCTCCTTTTAGATGTAGAGGCGCTAGTTGTGTGCAACCCGAGAACTTTAGCCATAGGGTTGTGCTCTTTATGTAAATATATTCTCTTTATATGGAGTACTATGCTATCTTTCTGAAATTGCTTCTTGTTTCTTTGTAGTCGATGTGTGACAGCGATCCTTCCTCTCATGTTCCTGCTCCTTCCTCTGCTGGCGGGTTTAATCCTCAGATTTCGTCGACTTCTAGTCGATGTAGTCACTGCGAAGGATACTCTTCCAGGATTTCCGATCTTGAAACTCGCCTATCCTTGGCTAAACGCCAAGCACAGATGGCTATTAAAAAGGCTAGCCAGGCCAGTGGCTATATGAAGAAAATTTCTTCACTTGAAGAAAAGGTCTCCAGCTTGACGGCAAAAGTTGTTCATAATGAAGAGTGCGAATCTTTCATTCTTGGGATTGTCGAGTCTGCTTGTGAGCTATTGCGGTGTGAGTATTCTTTCGACTTCTCCTTTTGACTGCTTGCACACTACTTTTTGTGATATACTTTGCCTTTGTAGGTACTTGTTTGGACTTTGCTGCTGAAGAACGTCGAGTTGCTGAGCGAAATGCTGCTTTGGAGAAGACGTCGGCTGGCTACGAGACTCTGTGGTCTGATCCTCGACGCCGTAACGCCATTGTACTGCTTCAAGATCATGCCCAGCACATTGGCGAGTCAGTTGACGGTTGCCGGCGAGCTCTTACAACTATGCACTCCATTATGCTTCCTCGTAATCCTTTACCTGCAACTTTCCCTCTTCTTCTTGATGCTTTCAGATCAAGTCATCGTATTCATAGGCTGATAGAACTGAACTTAGTGGCTGGTGCCAATTTCGCTCTTGGGTGGATACGCAAGTGGCACCCCAGATTGAATTATAGCACGATGTCCCTGAGTTTGGCTCCTGGTGGAGCTAGCCTTCGGGTTCACATGGAGAACATGCTTCAACCTGCTCGAAGACTCGTAGCTAGGCTTCTAGAGGCGGATGCTGCGTTTTTCCGCGAGTATCATTATCTAGATCCTTTAGGCGTAGATGATTCTAACAACCCGATGTTGTAAAATGTATGTGGAACGCGAGAGCTTTATTTATTTCGCGACTATATGTCTGAAATTTATTCTCAAGGCGTAGCTGTATGGTTCGTGCGTTTTGCCGCATCTTCTTTTTGAAAGACTCGTAAACTCGAATATGAGGAACGATTTATCTTTATTTATACTTGTAATGTAAGATACATGGGGTGACCCGAGAGATCCGGCCTATGACCTGTGTTCTGGATCTAGGGGGCATTGCCCCTGGAATAGCTCGTGGCTTTTACAGCCTTTATGTTCTGCTCTTCTCTATGTTTATGATGTCGCCGTTTTCCCTTCTTCTCCTGCGCCTTCGCCTTGTACTGGTGCCTCTACTCGTAGTTTCTTTGGCTCGGGCTCCGCGACTTGTCCCTTGGGTAGCTGGACGCTTTCTGTAGTCGTGCTTTTTGCCTTTTCCGCATAGTTGGCTATCATGCCAAAGTTTTGCGCCATCTTGTGGAACTCCCTGTCGCAGAGATCTGATACTTCGAAACTTCCTTTGACTGTAATTATTCCCCTTGGTCCTGGCATTTTGAGTACTAAGTATGTGTAATGAGGTACTGCCATGAATCGCGAGAACGCGGGTCTTCCGAGGATCGCATGATATTGCGATGGCCAGTCCATGACTTCGAAGTCTAGCTTCTCTCTTCTGTAGTTTTGTCGGTTGCCGAAACAAACATTGAGTGCTATTCGTCCCAACGGGTAATTGGCACTTCCTGGTACTATTCCATGGAAGGAACAGTCTGTTGGCTTCAGGAACTCTAGTGACATATGCATTGCCCGGAATGTTTTCGCGTATATCAAGTTAATTCCACTCCCTGCGTCCATGAATATTCTGTCGACGTCATACGCGCCTATTTGAGCTTTGAGTACCAAAGGCGCGTTTCCCGGCCGAGGTACTGTTATAGGGTGATCTTCTCTGTTGAACTCAATTGGTTGCTCTGACCAATGCAGATATTCTGTCGTGGCTGGAGGCGACATGACTGCTAGATTGACTTGTCGAGTTATACTCTTTTCTTCTTTATTCGACTTGGGTACGGGTTGTATCATTGCCGTGATGTGTCCTTTTGATGGGATGTACCCTTCGTCGTCGTCATGTCCCCTGTTTTGCTGATCTTGCCCTTGAGTAGCTCCGTTGTTTCCTTGCTGGCCTATCGGGGAGTTGTTGCTTCCTTCAAATCCTTGTCGCCTTGCTTCGGTTTGTTTGTTTGTTGCTGCTTCTTTGAGTTTTAAGAATGTTGTGCAGTCTTTCATTGCGTGCCTTGACACTCGCTTCCCGTCGACAAACGCTGAGTGTATATGACAAGGCCCGTTGAGCATATCCTCTGGTGATGGGTTGTACTCTCTGGATTCCCTTGGTGGGAGCTTCTTGTAGTCCTCTCTTCCGTAGCTGCGATATCCCGAGCTTCTGCGATCGTTTCCTTGATAACTGTTGTCTTTATATCCTGCGGCGACTTGGCTATGAGAGCCATAGGTGTCGTAGTTTCGGGATCGTCTCCTTTGACTTCCATATTTGTTTCTTCTGTCGTCCTCTGGAGATCGTGTCCATTTGTTGTTGCACGCATCTTCTCCATCTGCAAATCTGTTTACTGTGTCCATGAGGTCTGACACTGTTTTCGGCTTAATTCTACCCATCTCTTCGACTAGGTCTCTTCGCCTTAATCCAATGATGAATGCGTCTATTGCTCTTTCATCCGAAACTTCGACTGCTGAATTTTTGATGAGGCTCCATCTCTGGATGTATGCCCGTAGTGTTTCGTCGCGTTGCTGTATGC
The DNA here is from genome assembly GCA_007115705.1 of Dactylis glomerata. Lineage (NCBI taxonomy): Eukaryota > Viridiplantae > Streptophyta > Magnoliopsida > Poales > Poaceae > Dactylis > Dactylis glomerata. Next base: position 1,149,331 of record QXEO01000750.1, on the reverse strand, counting down.
ATGCCTTGACTTCTTCTATTGATGCTGGCCGTTTGTATGTCGACCTGAAGTTTCTTGTAAATTGCTTTGTAAGGTCTTCCCAGCTTCCAATGGATTCCTTTTCTAATTTGCTCAACCATGACCTTGCTGCGCCGGTGAGGTGTAGTTGCAAACTTTGCATTGCTGTTTCTTTGGTTCCTCCTAGTATTTGAACTGCTTGTAAGTAATCTGCGAGCCATGATTGTGGTTCCTGTGATCCGTCGTATTTTTGCTGATCATGAGGTAGCTTGAACCCCTTAGGCACTGGAGTGGTGCGAACCCTATGGGTAAAGCACGATGCCCCCATCTCTTTTTCACTATCTTCATAGTCGCGCCTTTCGTTTGGAGATCGCGATCTTCGAGTTCCACCATGCTGTTTTGGTGATGGTGATCGAGATCGGCGTTTGCTGCTTTTATGCCGAGGACTATTGTGACGGCGAGGTGACCTTACTTTGTGCGCTTCCTTGTTGTGATGTGCTTCTTCTCCTTTTGCTGATAGCTTGTGGCCCACCATATTGAGTCCGTTTAGTGCTGCTCTATGCATATGTTCTCTAGGATCTCCTGGACTTGGTCGAGTTGTAAGTAGGTATGCTTGTGCTGCCACTAGTGCTGCTTCAGGAGTTTTTGGTAGAATATTTCCCTGCTCGTCGACCGATAGGAAGGACGAATCGAGGTTTTTGGAGATACTTTGCCTATCGGAATACTCGAGGTTGTCATACCTTGAGCCATGTCGGCAATTTTTCCTTGCGTTGATGTGTGATGCGTCGCCTCGCGCTCTACGAGCAGCTTCGCTGGCTGCAACAGCTGAATCTTTTCTTTTTTGTATCTCTACCTTTTCTTTTGCTAATTGCTTTGCTTGCTGCCTGAGGGCGTAATGATACCCAAAAAGCATGTCTTTGCTGGAGTTGGATGGTATTGGCGTGCCGTGTTCTACGGCTTCTCTTATTATTTTCCACTCGTCGACTGATAGTCGAATTTTCTCCCTGGCTGTGAGGGATTCCACTGTTTGTCCTTCTGCTAGGTGATTTGCTCCTCTGTCGATATTTGCTGGGTTTATCACTGGGTTGTTATTTTCATCGAATTCTTCTGAGTTGTCTCCCACAATGGCGAGTACCTGGCATTGTTTGCCAAGGTTGCCCTCGAAGCTTGAGAAGATCGAGTTACTATCCTCAGAAAGCTCTAATCCTGTCTTCCATGTGTCTGTTGACTTGTCTGTGAGATCTTCGAGTTGGACTACTACGTCGAAATTTTCTTTTTCTTTGTTGTCTTCTGTTGTCCTTTCTTTTTGCACTTCTTTTGGGCTGACCGGCGAATTTACTTCGCTGGAAGAGCCTTCAGAGTACTCCATCATTACTGTTGTATCGGGTTCCTGTGCCGACGGATTTTGATCTTGTTTCGTCGGATCCGAGAGGCGAGAAGAACCCGACGGCCCGATGTAGATGCTCAAACTTCCAATGTTTAACTCCACTTCTTGATTTCCGTCGACTTCTGGACTGCTGTTGGCTAAGAGCGAAAAAGCCGTCGAATTCATGACTCCAACGCCCAGAGTCCCCACGGTCAGCGCCAATTGACGAGGGTTAACTCGACAAATGTCCTAGATGAAGGACTTAGGATCGGGGAGATAGGGCGTCGGATGAACTCGAAGGTAAAGTTAGTCGAAATAGGTGTATATCGAAAGTAAACTCGGGTGTTCAACCTGGCTTGCTTTCAATCCGCCCTCCCCCGTCCTCTCCTGGCCCCTATATATAGGTGACTAGGTCTCGAGGATCGGGTCGGGTTCGATACAGATTACAAATATCGACATACGGTAATAACTCGTATTCGACTATCATTACAGTTGGGCCTAACTTAACGGGCCTCAGGGGTACTCAACTAACGGGCTCTATTAGCTATACCCTTGTCACTTAGAGATAGGTTCTAAGGGAATAAAATTTCCTACCCACAACACATGCATAGGAACAATCCTTAAAAACACACAGCACATGCATAGAAGGAAAACTCAAAACAAAGCAAGCATTAAACAACTCATAGATAGTTTGAAGGTACGCAAACGTATAAGTCTTAAGGGATACAAATGTCTAATGCCATACCACAAGACGGTCACGGGCATAAAAACTAACTCGTAGATAAAGTGGGGTAGTCTCTCTAACTACTCTATTCCTCCATAGCAACTTCCTCCTCTTCAACATTGAAGCCATTCTCTTTGAGTAGCCTCTTGTAGTCCTGCAAGTCTTCAGCTAGGGTGTCGATCTTCTCTTGAAGCTCCCTCTTGTCAGCATGCAGCTTCTCAATCAGATCGTGGTCCGCTTCAAGCTCGAAGTCGTTGCACTCTAGCTTCTGCTTCAGCTCTCTAACTTCCTTGTTCCTAGCTTAGATCCTCTTCTCTTGGATCTTCCGCTGCTTCTCCTGAGTTTCAAATTTTTCTTCCATCTCCTTGATCCTCTGCTCTTGCTCCAGGTGTTGTTTGTCCTTCTCGGCAAGCTGGGCGCGTAGCTCGTCATTGTTAAACAACTCATTATACCTCTCAATCTCAACATCCCTAACGAGGTCCTCTAACTCGGTGAGGTGAGTGCACACGGAGTCCTCGATGTCGTCAGGTAGCTTGGTGATCACTCCCTTCTCATCGCGTTGGCCAAAGATGTGAGAGTGGTGGTTCTGGAGCTCGGAGGAGTGGCGTCCGGAGAGGCGTGATATCAGTTCTTGCATGAGAAGGTGGGCGCCCACGTCCCTGTCAGTGTGAAAAGTCTTGAACTTGATTTCTTCAGTCTTCGGCTCTGTCTCGCATCCTGGTTGCGTGATGTGGATCACACAGACGCCCTTCTTGTGAAACTTGGTCATCTCGCTCCCATTGATGAACGGGGTGGGTAGAGACAACACAGTGATGATGTCGATGAGGCGTCTTCCGAAGTTGAAGGCCTTGAAGCTCTCGGGCTTGGTGACGTGAAAGGTTGACATCTTTATGTTGTAACATGACCAGTTAGTGAGCCGAAAGAAGAAAAACTTAATAAAAACTGCAGAAGAAAAGTAGAAGAAATTTCTAACTTAGAGAGGGCAAAAATTTTTCTAAGTGCTGAGCAATAAAGAGAACAAGACCAACTCCTAAATTTTCCTAAGGGTTTTCGTCCAATCCTAGGGTCACGAACCTAAGGGCAACACAGTGCTCTGATACCATCTGTAGCGTACCTGTGCTTTAATGTGCTAGTCCCGGATCAACTGCTAGCACACACAGTTATAAGATGAAATATCAAGATACAAAGGTCTTTATTACAACGCTTGATCCACAAATAAGATAGTACTTTTACAACTCGAGTGGCACAAAGCTACAACTTATTACAGAGTTCAAAATGACTAAGTAAAACAAGGCATGGAGTCTTATTTCTTCTTATCACCGCAGGTAGACGTGTTGGACGAAGACGAAGACTCGCGACCGGAGCGCAGCAATCTTCAATCTTCTTCGTAGTAACCTACAACATGATATGTTGCAGCCACAGAGGGTCAATACTTTGAATGTATTGGCAAGATGTCACTTTGGTGGACTCAGGTGGCACCTACACTTATATGCATATTTGGCCGGGTGGAGTTTAACTTTGCGGAAAGCAAGCCTTCTTCCTATCTTTTATAAACTCAAGTTTTTCATTAGAGAATTTTTGACTAAGAGGAACTCTTTACTACCCAAGTTTTCCCATCAAGTTTTAACTTAAGAAAATTGGGATGAGGAGATTCTTGACCAGCTTCAATATCATGTCGCTCAGAATTGTCCGTAACTGGAGACATGGCTAAGTACTTAGTTCTAACACTCTGTAGAGGTGGTGCAATTTTCCCACAAGAATTAGTCAACCCCTTTTGCCATGAAGCTCATTTTGCATCAAATGGAGAACTGAAAACTAAGATGAGACCTCTTAGAAGCAATCCCTCAAACCAACTTGGACGCATTCCAACCTATCAACATCTACCACCCTCTGTACATCTGGCTTGAGTTCTCGCAGCTTAGTTGGTCAAGACTGGGCCCATTTGACTTGTGGTTGCACTGGAAGCTTCACGACTTGAATGTCTCCAATATCTTTGCTCCTGGGTGGCCGTCCATAAGTGTGATACACACGACCGCCATAGACATGACTCCGGTGTAACCACTCAACATAAACCAAACAACCACTTCCACCCAGGTGATTCGTTAACTTAGTTGTTTTCTTAGCTTTACCAAAACATGGTTTTCAACACTTTAGCCAAAACATGTGAAATTCCCTTCCCAACACATAAGTGTAAAACAAAGTAACCTATAGCAGCAGCAATTCTACTAAGGAGATGCAAAGGCTAGCCAAAGAGACTTAAGCAAAAAACCTAGCAAGGCTCATAAGACAAAACTCTTAAAATCACCTACTCATGCATCTTCTACTAGAAAAGCTACAAGTGACAAAACTTCAGTAGGACAATAAGATGGTGACACTTTCCTTGGTGATGATAGGAGTTGGTGCGCTCATCACAAAGGGACTCGTTGCACTCAGCACAATCTACAAATGAATTTTACAGCCATAAGCACATAGCATTCATAAACACTCATAGAGAGAAACATGCATGAAATATGTGACTTAAACACCACAATAACACTTAGCAAGTTTTTTGGTTGATTGCTATATGCATGATGCCATGGTCAAAATTTTAGAGTTGTTAATAATGCTCAAAAACATTTTTAACTCACAAGAGGGCAATAGAACAAGTTAAATCTACAAAAGTAAAGCAAAAGGTACTAAAATTTTTCTCAACATGCTATAGTACAGAGGGCTTCCATATCGACCCACAACAATAGGAGTTACTGGAAAATAAATAATACAACTATTTTTAGTAGCCAAAATACTAAAATAAAGCTTGCAGTAAAATAGTGTTCCTAACAGATATAAAAGCAAGATATTATGCTAGAAATAGATTCTTCTCATTTTTCTGAATCCAAGGACATACAATTTGCTAAATTTGGATCAGTAGAACTCGAGATATGAAATTTGCAAGTTTAACACCTTTTCTGAAGTATTCTGAAACGATTTTCTAAAACTCCCGCGAAAACAGCCACACGGCGCGTCCCTATGGACGGTACCAGTTTGCGTGGATTAGGAATAGCCGCTGTTGGATTAAAATAAGATCGGGTGTCCCAGATCCAAACTTACCCCTTCGGTAAGTGATCTAATCCTACTCGCAAGATTCATATCGAACGGTCAAAGGGAGAAAGGGGAGGGGCTCACCGCGGGGACGTCGGCGGTGAGGTCCTGGCGGCTCTGGTGTAGACGGCGAGGTAGCTCCGGTGATCCTTGGTGGTGATGGAGTGCACGATGGTGTTCAGGAGATCACAGCGAGGATGATGGTACGGTCGAAGATCTCGGAAGTTTCCTGGAACAGTGACGATGTACGGCCGGAGTTAGATGGTGTGACAGCAATGTTCTGGGCGCGAAGGTAAGCAATACCGAGAGAAGTTTTGAGGCTCGGGGTCTTACCAGAGTATTGAGGGCATCGAGGCGGGTCTAGTGGCGAAGTCTGCGGGGTCGAGATGTGATACATCTCAAAGGTACCTATAATTTTTGATGCTCCATGCTTGTTTTTGCACCATTTGCCTTGTGTTTTGTTACACTTCGTGGCGTTTTTATGCGATTTCCGGAACTAACCTATTGACAAGATGCCACAGTGCAAGTTCCCTGTTTTCTCCTATTTTTGTGTTTCAAAAAAGCTACACAGGAAATATTCTCGGAATTGGACGAAACAAGTTCCAGAAGTCTTATTTTTCCCGGACGAAGGACGAGGACCAAACGAGAGCCGGAGGGGGGCCAGGGGCTGCCCACACACCAGGGTGGCGCGGTCCAGGCCCTGGCTGCGCCCCCTATGTGTGAGGCCACCCTGGCAGCCCCCTGACGACACCCCTTCGCCTATATAAAGCCTCAGGATGGAAAACCCTAGGGGAGTCGGCAATTTTCTAGAAAGAGTTCTGCAGCTCCGCCGCCACCATCGACAAATTTCAGGGGACAGAAGTCTCTGTTCCGGCACCCTTCCGGGACGGGGAAGTGCCCCCGGAGCATCTCCATCGGTCTCCATCGCCGTCTCCGCCATCTCCATCGACCTCACCGCCATCTCCATCAACCTTGATGTCTCCTATGATGAGAATGGAGTAGTTCTCCCCTGGTGCTGAGGGCTCTACCGGTAGCTATGTGGTTCACCTCTCTCTCCCATGATGTGATCTCTATGTGATCGTGAGCTTTGTATCATGTTGAATAAGTAGATGCTACTCTTCATCATTATGTGTACTCTAGTGGTGTTATTAAAGTAATCTATTCCTCCTGCCATGGTGTAACGGTGACAGTGTGTGCATCATGGTGGTACTTGGTCTAGGCTACGATTGTGATCTCTTATGGATTATGAGAATAATTATCACTATGATAGTATTGAAGTGATCTATTCCTCCTTTCATGGTGTAATGTTGACAGTGTGTGCACCGTGTTAGTACTTGGTCTAAGTTGCAATAATATTTATCTTGAGTTGTGATTTGATTTGGATATCTCTATGAGTGATGTTTGTCAAGTACTTGATGAACTTTAAGGGGTGCTTCTGTAGCCACTACGCAATGATTAGTGTTATTCAATAGGAGAGTAATTCAGAGTAGCATAGTGAAGAGAAGTTATTTATTTGTTCAATTATGTTATATTTGTTGGGAGTGTGTCCACTAGTGAAAGTATGATCCCTAGGCCTTGTTTCCAAGCTTTGCACACCGTTTACTTGTTGTTTTGTTACTTGTTTGCTTGCTGCTATTTTTATTCCAGATTGCATTTACTACTTATAATCATCTATACCACTTGTATTTCACTATCTCTTCACCAAACTAGTGCACCTATACATCTGACAAGTGTATTGGGTGTGTTGGGGACACAAGAGACTTTCTGTATCGTAATTGCAGGGTTGTTTGAGAGGGATAGCTTTGACCTCTTCCTCCCTGAGTTCGATAAACCTTGGGTGATCCACTTAAGGGAAACTTGCTGCTGCTCTATAAACCTCTGCACTTGGAGGCCCAACACTGTCTACAAGAACAGAAGCGGGTGTAGACATCAAGCTCTTTTCTGGCGCCGTTGCCGGGGAGGTAAGGTAAAAGGTACTCACATTCTTTGGCTACTAAGTCTTTTAGTTGCTGGTGAGTGCTCAAAGTTATTTCCTTTAGATTCTGCAATTATATCTTTTTGTTTCTTGTTTTTATTTTCACAAGTTAGGCTTAATGGAAAACAAAGAGTTCTTTAGTCTTTTTCCTGAGTTTAGATATGAAGTGTTTGAAGAGAAAATTGAAAAACCTTTGGAGCTTAATTCACATGCTAATAGTGTTATTAGTATGAATGCTTTGAACACCATTATTGCTAATGGTATAGAAAAGTCTAAGCTTGGGGAAGCTGGTTTTGTTAAGCATGATATTTTTAGTTCCCCAGCTTTAGTGGAGAAAGTTTGCTCTGATGATATTTTATCTCCCCTATGTGATGTTCCTATGCCTGTTACCTATGTTAGTGATCATGATTGGGAAAAGCACTCTACTTTTGATATTGAAAATCTTTTTGGTACTTATTCTAGGGTTAATAATTGTTGTACCATTAGTACTATCCATGTTCCTTCTTATGATGATATGTTTCATGAGTATGCTTTGAGAAATAGATGTTCTCTAGCTTGTGATGATACTAAACCTCTAGTTTATGATGGTTATGATGATGAGTATAATATTTTTAGTTCACCTACTTTTGAGGAGAAAATCAGTTATGATTACAATATGCCTCTTGTTTTTGATGATTATGGTGATGAGAATAATTATTTTGTTGAATCTGCTCCTACTACGATTGTTCAGGTGGGGAGCATTAATCCTTTTATGCATGTGGCTCATGATAGGGATATTTTATGTGATAATTATATTGTTAATTCTATTCATGATGCTACTGAAAGTTATTATGAGAGACGGGAAACATGGTTTGATGGATCTCAATAATATTGAATTTCCCCTCTTTGTGTTGCAATTCTTGAAGTTGTACTTGTTTTGCCTTCCTATGCTTTTTGCTTTGCGCTTTCATGACTTGTCTCTTTACAAGACTATTTTTCATATGAAGTGGTTCAGATTTAAATGTTTTTCACATTTGCTTTTTGATCCTCTCTATTGCTTTAAGTTCCTATATGGCGCCTTTGCCTCAAGCTCTTATATGGTGCCCACATGAGCATCTTTGCAAATTACTGCGCCTAGCTCAAAGGCGTTAAAGAAAAGCACTCTTGGGAGATAACCCATTGTTTATTTCCAGTACTTTTTCTTTTAATTTAGTCTTGGAAGTTATTACTACTGTAATAACCACTCCTTATCCTTTTTATTTCGTTGTTGTGCCAAGAGAAGCCTCTAATTTGAGTGAGGTAAGATTTGGGGATGTTGCTGTCCTGAAACAGTTTTCGGTGCTGCACCGTAAAAATTCGTGAAAATTCTCTGTATATCTTTTGGACCTGCGATTTCTTGTGCATATGCCCCAGGTTATATCCAAACTTTCATTAGATGAAAACTTTTTGATTTGAGCAACAGAAAACCCCTCAAAAATTTGACCTTTGTCAGCTGTTCTGTTTTAACAGATTTCTGCCAATATTTATGTTTGCCGCTTTATCGCTTTCTTTTTTAGTTCTTTTGATCATGGAACTTTTGGGGAAGTTGCTACAGTAATTTATGCTTAATATCTGGTGGTTTTAGGTTGAAACCTGAAGCAAAAAGGGTTGATTCATTATTATGCTTACACTAATGTTGCTAACAGAATTGTGTTTAGTTTTGTATGAAGGAAGTTTTCAAGTGTAGGGATTGGAGAATGATGAGATGAGATGAAGAATGGATAAAAGCTCAAGCTTGGGGATGCCCATGCAACCCCCAAGAAATACCCAAGAAGTACAAGCATCAAAGCTTGGGGATTCCCCCGAGGCACCCCCTTCTTCATCGGCAAAAATCAGGTCACCTTTCAAAACACTATATTTTTATTGCTTGATGCATTATGTGTTTTTCTTGGAGCGTTAGTTGCTTTTGTTTTTAGTTTTCTTTTGCTTTGTTTGCTGCAATAAATTTTTGGATCGCATCATGTATTTGGAGAGAGACATGTTCCATTTTTCATTTGCCAAGAACACTCCGTTTTTCACTCTTATCGTTTCAACGAGTGTTCTCTTTTTCTGCTACTGTGTTCAGCTTTTGTTTTTCACCTTGATTTTTATTCAGATCTTGTTATATCTTTGCATCAAGGTGTATTTTGAATTCTGGTCCATGTTGGTTTTTATCAAAACAGTTGTTTATAAAAAGTTCGAATGGTGTTGGAAAAGAGAAAAAGTTTCATGCAAAAAAGTGGTACAAGAAGGAGCTTGTGTAGACTGTGGCTTAGGCTTTTGCATGTCGTGCTTGATGTCTTTTTGATAGTATGCTTAGTGGTTTTGCTGTAGCATGACTTGTCTCAAATAACTGAGATTGCTTAATGAGCCTTTGAAAAAATCATGCGTTGTTTAAATTATTTGGAAGCATTATTTTGGTTTTCTCCTTGATGCTTTAGTTGGGTTGACTTGGCGCATGCTCATACATGTTTGACTCATAGAAAGTCGCCATTGCCTCTATGATCATTTAGTTTTTGACTTTTGATACCATCTTATGCTTCTTTTAATGTCGCTTTGTCGCTCTGCATGATTATGGCCGTTATTGCTCTCTTAGTTGGTCGCTTCCAGTCTGTTGCTAGCCTTCATTTTGTACTGAGTATGAGCTCTACTCGTGCATCCAACTCCTAGAAACCAAGTTTGCCATTGTGTCCACTATAAATTCCTATGCATGGTATTTGCAAGCCATTCCAAGTAAATTTTCATGTGCTACCTTTCAAAAAACCTTCAAAATACTTCTCATTTTGTGAAACTGTTTTCAGCTTATGGGGACGTAGTGGTCGGATTTGCTATCTTCCATATTGTCTTATTCCAAAAAGAAAAAAAAGAAAAAAAAAGAAAGAAAAAAGGCACTCCTCCATGGTACGTGAATGTTGGTAGGCACCCGATGGAATCGGTTAGCCATGGTTTGAGAAAGAAAAAAAGGTGGGGAGGAGTGCCAAGCTTTATAAAAGAGCACAAAAGTGCCAATCTCTCTCTGAAAAACTTGCTTCATTTTTGTATGGAAGATAGTAAGAACCCCATTGCCAGTCGTTGACAAAGACAACCACCTCTCAAAACCAATTTTTATCTCTCTATTTTACAAATGAAAAGCTCTAGCACATGTTTAATCACTGCTTCCCTCTGCGAAGGGCCTTTCTTTTACTTTTATGTTGAGTCACCACCTTCTATCTTTATGCACCATTAAGAGAGCATAGTTGTCATTCTTAGTATAATGTGCATTGTCCCAAAGTTTTCATTGATTGATTCATGATCATGGTTTCACTTGTTCTTAAATTATTTGTATCTAGTCGCCCTCTTAAACTTGAAGGTGTCCTATGCATTTATGTTTTGCTATTCCATGAGGGACAAGCTGAAAACCATTTACTATGTTTTTCCTTATGATTTGAATACACGTTTGACTTTCATTGTTTCATTTTCATGATCTTTTGTTTGTGTTTATTTTCATGTTATAACATGGTTGCTAAGTTTCTATTATCAAGATTATGTCTTTCATGCCCATGTTTTAAGTTCTTTGATCTCAGCACTCAATGCTTTACCTATATGATCAAGATTGTGATGGTGCATGTCACCTCAAAAATTATTTCTTTTGTTATCACTTACCTACTCGAGGACGAGCAGGAGTTAAGCTTGGGGATGCTGATACGTCTCAAACGTATCTATAATTTTTGATGCTCCATGCTTGTTTTTGCACCATTTGCCTTGTGTTTCGTTACACTTCATGGCATTTTTATGCGATTTCTGGAACTAACCTATTGACAAGATGCCACAGTGCCAGTTCCCTGTTTTCTGCTGTTTTTGTGTTTCAGAAAAGCTACAAAGGAAATATTCTCGGAATTGGACGAAACAAGTTCCAGAAGTCTTATTTTTCCCGGACGAAGGACGAGGACCAAACGAGAGCCGGAGGGGGGCCAGGGGCTGCCCACACACCAGGGCGGCGCGGCCCAAGCCCTGGTCGCGCCCCCTATGTGTGAGGCCACCCTGGCAGCCCCCTGACGACGCCCCTTCGCCTATATGAAGCCTCGGGACGGAAAACCCTAGGGGAGTCGGCAATTTTCCAGAAAGAGTTCTGCAGCTCCGCCGCCGCCGTCGACAAATTTCGGGGGACAGAAGTCTCTGTTCCGGCACCCTGCCGGGACGGGGAAGTGCCCCCGGAGCCATCTCCATCGGTCTCCATCGCTGTCTCCACCGTCTCCATCGACCTCACCGCCATCTCCATCAACCATGTTGTCTCCTATGATGAGGAGGGAGTAGTTCTCCCCCGGGGCTGAGGGCTCTACCGGTAGCTATGTGGTTCACCTCTCTCTCCCATGATGTGATCTCTATATGATCGTGAGCTTTGTATCATGTTGAATAAGTAGATGCTACTCTTCATCATTATGTGTACTCTAGTGGTGTTATTAAAGTAATCTATTCCTCCTGCCATGGTGTAACGGTGACAGTGTGTGCATCATGGTGGTACTTGGTCTAGGATACGATTATGATCTCTTATGGATTATGAGAATAATTATCACTATGATAGTATTGAAGTGATCTATTCCTCCTTTAATGGTGTAATGTTGACAGTGTGTGCACCGTGTTAGTACTTGGTCTAAGTTGCAATAATATTTATCTTGAGTTGTGATTTGATTTGGATATCTCTATGAGTGGTGTTTGTCAAGTACTTGATGAACTTTAAGGGGTGCTTCTGTAGCCACTACGCAATGATTAGTGTTATTCAATAGGAGAGTAATTCAGAGTAGCATAGTGAACAGAAGTTATTTATTTGTTCAATTATGTTATATTTGTTGGGAGTGTGTCCACTAGTGAAAGTATGATCCCTAGGCCTTGTTTCCAAGCTTTGCACACCGTTTACTTGCTGTTTTATTACTTGTTTGCTTGCTGCCATTTTTATTCCAGATTGCATTTACTACTTATAATCATCTATACCACTTGTATTTCACTATCTCTTCGCCGAACTAGTGCACCTATACATCTGACAAGTGTATTGGGTGTGTTGGGGACACAAGAGACTTTCTGTATTGTAATTGCAGGGTTGTTTGAGAGGGATAGCTTTGACCTCTTCCTCCCTGAGTTCGATAAACCTTGGGTGATCCACTTAAGGGAAACTTGTTGCTGCTCTACAAACCTCTGCACTTGGAGGCCCAACACTGTCTACAAGAACATAAGCGTGTGCATACATCAAGGTGCCCTGGTGCTTAAGCAATCGGTTGGAGTTCTCATCGCGGACAGTGAGATCCCGACGAGGACGTTTACGTCGATCTGGGACGCACAGAAACGATTAAGGATGTCAGGGAGGTGCACGAGATCGAGATAGAGGGGAAGGTGCAGAAGTTAGGTCAAGGAGAGGGTCGAGGCTCACCGGAGGTCGACAATATTGCTGGCAACAATGGTGGCGCTACGAGCTATGGCTAGGCAGCCTGGCGGCGGTTTTTGCTAGGGTTTTGAGGGGAAACGAGTGCGGGGCAGAGGGGTACTTATAGGCGCGATTTCGTGGTCGAGGGGTCAAGGAATCGAACGAATTGGGGAGATCTTCGCGGTGATTGCGTCGGAGACGGCATCGGGTTTGTTAGGATCTCTTGGGAGGGATGATAGGTGGGCCAGCCTTGTCGACGACAGAAGGAAGGGAGGCGCGTAACGATTCGGGAGGGGAGGTTGTCGGGCCGTGGGCCATTTCCCGTCTTGGGCCAGAACGGTGCCCTGCAGCCTTTTCTATTTTTTTTTATCAAAACCTTTACTCTTTTCTGTTTTTCAAAGGCAGATTTTGCAAAAAGGCTAATTTGAATCAAACCAGAACTAAAATTTGTAAAAAGATTTACCTGTCAACATAGACATATTGGGAAGGGGTTTGATTCAAACAAACAGTAAGGCAACTTAAAAGTTTTTATGCAATGCTTATGATGATATGAATGCATGCATGCATTTTGAATTATTCAAATATTTGGGATGTTACAGATCTGGCCATCACTTTTTTCTCCTTTTTTCATCTTTTTAGTTCAATCTCTTGGATCTTGTTGGTTATGTATGCGGATTTACGAAGAACTTTGCTTAAATCTTGTTGGATGTTGTTTGAAAACAAATAAATCTGAGAGATCTTGTTGGATCTTTTCATATGAGTGGATGTTACTTATCAGAAAAGATGAAGAACTTTATAATGTGTTAGAAATATCTGAGCAAATCTTGAAGAACTTTGTATGAACATCAATTGATCTAGGTCCAAAATTGTAAAGAACTTTATAATGCCAGGGGTTGACTGAAACCCTAGAAGGACCACGTAATAATAAACTGAAAAAGTTTAGGGTTCTTTTTATGAAAAATTTATCACCAATCTTGATACAGAGGGCACAATGGATGATAGTTAATAGGGTCCTAGCACCATAATGTCCTGAAAATTTTCGCATTAGGGGAGAGACGAGTGGGAAAGTGTGAGACACGGGCGTGAACGTGACAGAATTTGGCCTAGTTTTCCTTTAGCGTCTTAATAGCAAAAGTGTCTGTGGGATTAACTAAAAGTCAAATGCTCTAACGAACCGTGATGACCATGTGTTCTATTATCATGACATGATTAATCCTAAAAAAGGGTCGCCAAGCCATAGCTTTTTTTTTTGAAGTAACCGTGTATTTTGTTATTGTAAATAGAGATTATAAAAGTTTCTCAACAGAAACTACCAAAGACACCGTGCAAGGATAATTGCCCTTAAAACTTTGCAGGAAAACCCTGCACATGCTGACACAAACGGCCATCGCCAACCACCAGCACCGCTGAGATGCACACCGATAGAAGAAGAGAAAGGCCTCCATCGTTGCCAGAACCAAGAAAGCACCATCACCATCAAGGCTTTTTGAGCCAAAGACCGGACCTGCCATGCACGGCAAGGCACATATCGGTGTGGCATGTCGACCCAGGATCTTCCCCATGCCTTCCTGGCCCCAGATCCGCCGCCTCCTGTCGACGTAGTCGAGGGATCACGCCAGATCAGCCATCCTGTGGATGTGGGTGGAGGGGGTATAATGCGAAACGACTTTATGTATCAAGGGATTGCGGGTTGATACATATATTTGTGAGGGGCTAAAATGAAAAACAACCTCGACGACAGACATACCAACGGACCGTTTACTTCGCAATATTATTATTACTAGTTAAATGTCCATTCGTTACAACGGGTCAACAAAGTGTATTAACTGAAATATTTGTAGATCGTGGTAAATGCATCACCCCATGCGGCGGCAGAGCATCTCATGACGAAGCCAATCCACCACCCCTTCGCTATTTAGATATGTGCCCATATATCTTGTAAAAATAGGGGCTACATATAGCCCAAGATATTCAGAAATATCGTTTTATTTTTTTCCTAAAGGGTTACATGTAACTGTTAGGGCATTTTCTAGCCCTCTCTATTTTTATGTGTTAGTTAACAACACTAGGATGATTTAATATTGTCTATGGGAGTCTTTGGTGCAGGAACATTTTAGGCTGGATTATTAGGCTAGATCTTTCCAGATCTGGCCGGATAATCCGGCCCCATTTGCAAATTTGGCTAAGGACCAGAAGAAGTCGTGATGCGCGTCACCCAGAACAAGGCCGGATTATTTGGCCGGATATTTCCACTTCTGGCCGGATAATCCGGCCTCCTCGAAAACGGCTAAGGACCAGAAGAAGTCGTGATGCGTGTATCCAGAACATGGCCGGATTATTTGGCCAGATATTTCCACTTTTGGCCGGATAATCCGGCCTCCCTCGAAAACGGCTAAGGACCAGAAGAAGCCGTGATGCGCGTTACCTAGAATAGGGCTGGATTATTAGGCCGGATATTTCCTGTTCTGGCCGGATTATCCGGCCCAAACTTGCCCCGAATTATCCGGCCCTGGCGGCTGCAACGGTTACATTTTGGGGAGGGTTATTTATACCCCTCTCCTTCTTCTTCTTCTTCAAGCTTCTCGTCCTCATCAAGAACAATACACTATTTGGAGCCACTCAAATTCCTAGATCTCCACCTTCAACCACCCAAAGTCCTTGATCCTTGGGGAATCGAATGAGGAGGCACCGATCTACATCTCCACCGAATGAATTTTATTTTCCTCTCCATTAGCTTGGGGAATTTGTGCCTAGTGGTTCCTTGGAAACACTAGGTGTTTTATTGTTGATTACTCTTGTCTTTGGGTGTTTCTAGCCTCCGTGGCATTCTTGGGAGCCTCCAATTGAGTTGTGGATGCATGCCCCAAGCTCCATGTAAGGGTTTCGTTGGTGCCCCCAATACCACCATTTAGTGGAAATGAGCTAGCCTCCGTGGCTTGCTCACCGGAGAACAAGGTGAGCCTCCATGGTGGGGGAATTGGAGATTTTATAGTGGGGGCTAATGGAGGAGGTGACCGAATGGGAAGTTGAGACCTAACTTTGCCACAAAACCCCGGCGGGATTTTGCGGTCTCCCGCCATCTCGCGCCGAGCTCCCGCGCGAGCACGGTTGCTGTGTGTCCCTATAAAAGCTGCCGATTCGGCAGTTCCTAACGAGCCTGCAGTCACCCAATCACGGTGCCTCTCGCTTCCAGTTGGTCTGCTTGGAGTTGATGCGACCTACAACACGTGTCATCAGTTCCACATTCCGGAATACAGTGACCAAATTACCAAAGTGAGTTTCATCGAGAAATACAGTTACCGTGGATTTATTTGACACTTTCTCATATATAAGTAGGCAACAAGATGTGGTGTGCCGCGCCAATTTTTCATGTCAAATAGGAGTACCATTTTTATGTTTTTCAGTTTTTACATTGTCTGCAGACCATCCCTCCATATGCTGGAACAACGCAGAAACGCCCACCGTCATGTATGTTTTAGGCATATATCTATGTTTGTAATTTTCGCTTCTTGTCTGCTGAACCTGCATGCAGTTTTGAATTATTTACGTCTATTTTCCTGTTTTCTGTGGTGATCTCACACTAGATTGCGTGAAACATGTACTTTTCAGAATGAGTTGATTCTTAAATTGACTACTCCCTCCAATCGAAAATAAGACCATGCGAAAGCAGATACTTGTCGCACACCAATATACTGCTCTCTCAAAAAGAAATAATGCATTTTAGTTAACGACGGCTAAGGTATGTCTGCCCTGATGCTTTTGCTTGTCAACGAAAGCTTTAGTTTGCTGAAAGTAGAAAGAAACTGAAAAATTAACTAAAGTAGATGTTCAATGCGCCTCAGCTCACAGTTTGATGGTTGGGTTATCTCTAAGCATCTGAAATCTAGGACAACACAACTGCTCAACATTAGAAAAGGATACAAGATGGTCATGATCTTACATAAATACCACACTGCCACAACAACAAAAGTTACATCAGAATTCTGCTTTTTTACATAATGTTATATCAACATTCTGACAATACCTATTGTCACACAAAACCACATTTAGGTTCAGAATACAGCTGTTGAAACAATACTTCTAAATATTATCTGCGCTGAGGACGAGAGCCTGTTGTCCCTAAGTTGCTTGGTTACTGTTTCTTGCTCATCTTTGCCCCTTGGAAACATGCCTCCTACTTTAGGAGGTAGTGACAGCATTCCGTCACAATCCTTGCATTGCCCTACTTCTTTCAATAGAACTGTCTTCAAATTTGACGCGTGATCCATCACCGCACGTATAAATGACATATGATGCCCCACCAGGGGACTAAAGTTACCAACGTGGAGCTCTCTCAATTGCGACTTACAGCAGCTTGCGAAACCAGGCATCTTCCATGAAGGTTGCACTCTTTGAGCTCCAACGCTTAACCAATATGGTTTCATACATGGATGTTCAAACATCTGTATTCAAGAGAAAAGACCTAATTATAGAAGAGACCGTATTCTAAATTCTATCATGAGATGACCAGAAAATGCTTATATCTGTTCAAGTAATAAACGAGAAAGGAATGAGTACAAATACCTCGATATCAAATATCTCAACAGTTGGAGCAGCTTCAAGGAGATTCATTGTAAATAGCAGATCAAATTCAACATATACGCCATGAATTGACAGCTTCCTTAGCTTGCTGAATGCAGAGCGGAGTTGCTTTCTTTCTGGCTGAATCCAAAGCTAAGAAAAAAGATGTAACGTTTTGTTAACTTTGAGTTTCCAGATATTAATTTGCTATTATTAACAAACGTTATCTGGCTATAATTAATAACGAAAAAGAAAATATCTTCATCAAGACATGAAACAGAAAAGCATAATCTTGTGCAAGTATAAAATCCCTAGTTATGAAATTAGAAGCACATCACACAATAGGTACTGAAAAATATGAAATTACCTTTTCTCCTTGGAAGTTTAAAGTGAGAGTATGTATGTTGGTGGCACCTTTTAGAAGCTCGCTTAAACTAAACTCTGGTTGTTCAAGTTTTGCGGTAGATAGGAGGAATAATTCCTTAAGGGATGGGACAGAACCAAAACGCAGGGGTGGCTCATTGTGTTCCCATATCTCCCAACGGAGCTGCTCTAGTTTAGGAAGGCAGAGCACCTCAAGCCTCTTCAAGCAAGAATAGTAGATTTTGAGAACTCTGAGACTCGAATTAGGCGCATGTATCTGCCACACGGAACAGTCCCCAGCGTCACAGTTATCCAGACTAAGGTCCTGCAGCTGCTTGCAGCAGTCAAATAGGATGTGATGAATATCCCCCTCAGCGAAACGCACGTTATACAGCTGGAGCCTCGTAAGGCAAGGAAGAATGTTTGGGTAGGTACTGAAAAAACCATCCACGTTCCGAGCTTTCTGCAGCATATCTGTATCTGTACAGGCCTTGGGAGCCTTGTCGTCCGCAATGGTGAGGTCCAGTTCTTTTACCATGCTGTTCTCAATGGCGTCGTGGAGCAGTGGGCCAATGTCGTGCGAGTAGATGCTGCCCAGGTACATCTCAACGGACATCCTTGCGACGGTATTGCTGCGTTTGATGCGCAAGAAACTCCTAGCAGCTCTTGCCAGGGATGCCATTGATTGCTCTATGTGTTGAGCTGGTATTTGGGAGTAAAAATCTATCTGATGTGTGGCATCTGTAGGGTAATCTGGGCGAGGTGCGGGCAGGAAATCCCTGACATGGAGGTTGAGCTCGGGGAGGAGCCATGGCAGGTTCCTCCAGCGCGTCGACAGAGTGCAGGTCCTTGCCGCTGTCGTAAGGTCCACTCTCCCTAAGATTAAGAGCAAAACGTCATCGGCCAGCCCGCCAAGCATGTCTTCCTCATGTCGTGACTTCTGCAATCCATGAATAAATAGAGTGAATAAGAACACTGCATTACCTTATTAGGATAAACAAATTTAAAAAGTTCAGCAAGGGCTTACGCAGTAGTGGTGGCAGACATTATTGGACTCCATGTCCATGGATAACAACAACAAGCTCGGAAACCCCTGGGGCGCCATGAGCTAAAACGATGGTCTTTATTGAAAGGAAGGGGGAGGAGGCAGCAGTGCCGGGTCCGACTAGAACAAGAAGTGGAACACGGAGGCGAGCTCCGAGATAGAACCGACGATTCATATATGTACAGTCTCCATGGTGATGATACCTACTTCGCAGATTGCCGCCTTGTGGAGCTAGAAATCGACCAATACTATTTATCCACAAAAGACATAATAATACACGCCCCCCTGAAAATCAAAGGGGATCTGCTCGTCAGAAAACTGACCGACAACCGACCGATCGACCGACCCACGGGCGTAAGGAACACGAGAGGAGGGGACATACCTTGTTACTTCCTTTCTTCTCCTTTTTCGATGGCGGCGGCGTTCCGTCCGTCGGAGCGTGGCCGTGGCGGCGGCGCAGCGTCTAGACTGATGCCCTCCTCAACCCAAACCAGGCGTGTATTATTATGTCTTGTCTCCGGTGCCGGAATGGGCTATATCGTTAGTCGCATAGCCCAATCTTGTAACAGCCCGGTAGCCTCCTAGTCGCGTGCTGAAACAACTGGAAATTTCGGGACGGCCCTGTATTTGTTACACTTTTCGTTTTTTCTTTTGTTTTTTCTTTTCTGTTTTTTCCTTTTTTGTAGTGTTTTTTAAAACTTGAACTTTTTTAGAAACTGTAGAAATTTTAATTTGGAATTTTTTCAAAATTGGAACAAAATTCAAATCGAAATGGATTTCAAATCAGAATGGATTCAAATTGGAATGAATTTCAAATTTGAACAAATTTAAAATTGGAATGTTTTTCAAATCAAAACAAATTTAAAAATTAGAAAAAATTCAAAATCTAAGAAAACTTCAAAATTCTAAACACTAAAATTTCCAAATATGAACTTTTAAATATTTTAACATTTTTTCAATATTATAAGAAAAAAGAAACATAAGAGACAAGAAAAAAGACAAAAAAAAGAATCAAAGAAAAAAGAAACAGAAAATCGCAAAAGCCTAGCGCCTAATCGGGCCGGCCCACACCACGCGCACAAGGTGTGCGGCGCGGTGCAAGCGCCGAGCTGGTCAGCGCATAGGATTTGCCGAAATTTTGACCAAACCCCGCTCCGCCCACCTATGGCTCAATGTTGGGCCGGCCCGTTAGCGCGGCTAAGGTGATTTTTTGTTTTTTCGTGTGGTTTCTTCTAGTTGTGTTGGTTTTCCCTCGCTTTTCTTCTCTGGTTGTTGGTGCTGCTGATTTTCCTCGGGTTTTTCATTTTCTATCATTTTCCTTTTTTTCGTTCTTTTTCTTCACTAGCAAATTTGCCCATGCTTTGCACCAGGTGCATATTTATTAAATATTATTGTTCATATAAAAACTTTTTAATCCGACTTCGTATGCAAAAGTTATGGCCGTTTTACCGAGACATAAAGTTTTTTTGTAAAAAATATCAAAATTCATTTTTATTATTTTTCTTACTTACTAGATCACATAACATAACTAAATCTGATTTTTTGAATTTTTTTCAAACCTTTTATCATTTTCTTTTATTTTTTAAAAGACTAAAAAGGCGACCCACGAGGGGGGGTGGGTGGGTGGCGGGTGAAAAAAATTCCCGCCAGTTATGCGTGGCGCATATTGCATATGCGCCATTGATATTTGAGTTATCAGTGGCGCATATTGTTATATGCGCCACTAATAGGTCAAATATGCGTGGCGCATATTGCAAATGCGCCATTGATAAGATAAGATATTTTGTCGACGACCCTTCTGGTGGGTCCCATGTGAATATTGGTGGCGCATTCTGAGCAAAATGCGCCACTAGTAAAAAAATTATCAGTGGAGCATATTTGAAAATGCGCCACTATTAAATACTAGTGGGGCATATTGAATAATGTGCTCCACTAGTAAAACATCTATCTATAAGCCTTTTCCCACTAGTGTCAAATTTGAACTAGGGCTACATAAACTACACTTCAAAAAATTGGGGGGAAAAATTCATGGAGGTACCCTCAAGGTGTGGGACCCTAGAACCCATCACAAACTTGGGGTGTACCACCCACTTAGCACACATGTCAGGCGCCGGGAGTTTGACCTAGATTTGAAATGGTAGCAAATGAAATTCAAAAAATCGAAACAAAAATGGAAAACCAGTGCATGGAGTCATGATATGTGATGTAGTACCTAGGAAAAATAACAAACATGGCATACCAATGTTTCAGAGCAAAACTCTTCACAAAAAATGGCACCAAGCAGGAGTTCACTTGGCTTTCTACCCCAAGTGACCATGGTTTGTGCAAGTTTCATAGCAAACTTTCGAATCTTGACCCCATTTTTGGTGGAGATGTGCATCTTTCCAAGTCCTACAACTTCCATAACTAGGGTTTTTTGACTTTCCACATAAAATGGATTTTCCATTTTATTAGTGGCCAAAAGGGACAAAAGAGGTGGTTTTTTGTGAAGGGGATACCAAGGGAAGTGTGAAAAACTCCACCACTCCAATTTTCATGGGTGGGGGACCTTGTAGGAATGCCGGATCCAATATTTGAGGAATTATCTTGGCTTGGAGCCATATACTGAATTATTTTTGAGCTAAATGCATTTAAATTCAAATTTCATCTAGGGCTACATAAACTACACTTCAAAAAATTGGGGGGGGGAATACATGGAGGTACCCTGAAGGTGTGGGACCCTAGAAACCATCACAAACTTGGGTTCCCCACCCACCTAGCACACACATCAGGCGCCGGGAGTTTGACCTAGATTTGAACCTAGGAAAAATACCAAACATGGCATACCAATGTTTTAGAGAAAAACTCTTCACAAGATATGGTACCAAGCAGGAGTTCACTTGGCTTTCTATCTAAGTGACCATAGTTTGTGCAAGTTTCATAGCAAACTTTCGAATCTTGACCCCATTTTTGGTGGAGATGTGCATTTTTCCAAGTCCTACGACTTCCATAACTAGGGTTTTTTGACTTTCCACATAAAAAATGGATTTTCCATTTTATTAGTGGCAAAAGGGGGCAAAAGAGGTGGTTTTTTGTGAAGGGGCTACCAAGGGAAGTGTGCAAAACTCCATCACTCCAATTTTCATGGGTGGGGGACCTTGTAAGAATGCCAGATCCAAGATTTGAGGAATTATCTCAGCCTGCAGCCATATACTGAATTATTTTTGAGCTAAATGAATCTAAATTCAAATTTGAACTACGGCTACATAAACTACACTTCAAAAAATTGGGGGAAAAATACATGGAGGTACCCTGAAGGTGTGGGACCCCAAAACCAACTTGGGGTGTACCACGCACCAAGCAAAAACAGCGGTCGGCGCGAGTTTGACCAAGATTTGAAATGGGAGCAAAGGAAAAAATGGAATACCATGGTACCATGATATGTGATGTATTGCCTCAAAAAACAAACTTGGGATACTGATGCGACCGAGTTGATGAAGTAAATAACCGGCCAGTTAGAAAACCCCAAGAGTAAGGTTTTGATGAATATAGCAGCAAGTTTTTCCCTCAGTTAAGAAACCAAGGTATGTCGATCAGGAGAAGAGCAGACAAAACGACTGAAGGTGATGCTTGCTAGCTTGCGACAGCTTCAGACAATTTATAGGGCGCCTCGTCCAAGCTTTGCTTGCTAGCTGCAACGCGGAACCTGCACACAACACAACCAAATACTTTGCTCCCAACTTGCGATGAGGTTATCAATCTCACCGGTTTGCTTGAAACAAAGGGTATGAGCGCATCGAGTGGAAAATAGTAGACGTATGCGAGTAAAGTAAATAGTGCGAGTAAAGTAAACAGGTGATGGCAATATGATGGAAATAGGACCGGGGTCCACAGTTCACTAGTGGTGTCTCTCCATAAGATAAATAACACATGCTGGGTAAACAAATTATAGTTGGGCAATTGATAGAATAAAGATAAACGTGATATATCAAGAAGATCACTATGCGATTTACTCTGGGCATTACAACAAAATACATAGACCGCCATCCAACTGCATCTATGACTAATAATCCACTTGTGGTGAATCAATCCGAGAACTCCACAAGTATTAAGTTGCGAACAACAGAGAATTGCATTAAGCAAAGTGTGTAATGTAAACAAAGCATATGCCCTTGAGCATATGAATGTTGTTTTGTCCCTAGTAGCAACAGCACATCTACAACCTTAGAGGTTTCTATCACTCCCCCAGATTAAATAGAGGCATGAACCGACTATCGAGCATAAATACCTCCTCTTGGAGTCACTAGCAACTACTCGGCCAAGATAGCTACTAACAACGGAGAGCATGCAAGATCATAAACAACATAGAGATAACAAAAGATATATTTCAGTATAGCAACTCAATCATAACACCAATATTCATCGGATCCCAACAAACCAAACATGTAGAATTATATAACGGTGATCTCAATCATGTAGGGCAGCTCATGAGATCTAAACATGAAGCACATAGTGAAGGAGACAACCATCTAGCTACTGCTATGGACCCATAGTCCAAGGTAGACTACTCACTCATCGCTCCGAAGGCAAGCATGGCGATGAAGAAGACCTCTAGTGGTGATTCCCCTCTCCGGCAGGGTGCTGGGAAGAGCTTCTGGACCCTCCCGATCTTCGGGTCGACGGCGGCGGTGGATCGCTGCTACTTGGTGATGGCGCCAGAAAAGAGGCTGCTGGCGTGTAGTTGACGTGGAGCAGTAAGTCCTTGTGCGTGGTGAATGACTAGCCCGTTGGGAACCCCAAGAGGAAGGTATGATGAGTGTAGCGGCTAGTTTTCCCTCAGTTAAGATACCAAGGTTTAATGTCGATCTTGAAGAGGAGAGACGGTGACGACTGAAGGTGATGCAGACTGGCTTAGTAACACTCCAACAAGGGCGCCGTTAACGATACTTGTTGACTCGTCTTCGGCCAGTGGCAACGCGGAACCTGCACACACACAACCAAGTACTTTGTTCCCAACTTGCGATGAGGTTGTCAATCTCACCGGTTTGCTTGAAACAAAGATTATGAGCGTATCGAGTGGAAAACAATATAGTATGCGAGTAAAGTAAATAGTGCGAGTAAAGTAAACAGGTGATAGCAATATGATGTAAATAGGACCGGGGTCCACAGTTCACTAGTGGTGTCTCTCCATAGATAAAATAGCACATGCTGGGTAAACAAATTACAGTTGGGCAATTGATAGAATAAAGATAAACGTGATATGTCAAGAAGATCACTATGAGATTTACTCTGGGCATTACAACAAAATACATAGACCGCCATCCAACTGCATCTATGACTAATAATCCACTCCCGGGGATATCAATCCGAACACCCCAGTAGTATTAAGTTGCGAACAACAGATAATTGCATTAAGCAAAGTGTGTAATGTAAACAAAGCATATGCCCTTGAGCATATGAATGTTGTTTTCTCCCTAGTAGCAACAGCACATCTACCACCTTAGAGGTTTCTGTCACTCCCCCAGGTGAAATAGAGGCATGAACCCACTATCGAGCATAAATACCCCCTCTTGGAGTCACTAGCAACTACTCGGCCAAGATAGCTACTAACAACGGAGAGCATGCAAGATCATAAACAACATAGAGATAACAAAAGATATAATTCAGTACAGCAACTTAATCATAAACACCAATATTCATCGGATCCCAACAAACCAAACATGTAGAATTACATAACGGTGATCTCAATCATGTAGGGCAGCTCATGAGATCTAAACATGAAGCACATGGTGGAGAAGACAACCATCTAGCTACTGCTATGGACCCATAGTCCAAGGTAGACTACTCACTCATCACTCCGGAGGCAAGCATGGCGATGAAGAAGACCTCCGGTGGCGATTCCCCTCTCCGGCAGGGTGCCGGGAAGAGCTTCTGGACCCTCCCGATCTTCGGGTCGACGGTGGCGGCGGATCGCGATGTGTTCTGGAAATCTGATCGGGTACTTAGGTTTTTTCTGTCGGGGGGTCTTTATAGGCGAAGGGGCGATGTCAGAGGTGGAGCCAGGCTCCCTCACACATGGGTGGCGCGGCCAGGGGCCTGGCCGCGCCAGCCCTATGTGTGGGGCCCAGGTGGCCCCTCTCCGTCTCTCCTTCGGATCTCTGGAAGCTTCCGGGAAAAATAAGACTTCAGGAACTTGTTTCGTCCAATTCCGAGAAAATATTTCCTGTGTATCACTTCTGAAACACAAAAATAGCAGAAAACAGGAAACTGGCACTGTGGCACTTGTTAATAGGTTAGTTCCGGAAAATGCATAAAAGTGCCACTAAGTGTAACGAAACAATAGGCAAATGGTGTAAAAACAAGCATGGAGCATCAAAAATTATAGATACGTTCGAGACGTATCAAGCATCCCCAAGCTTAACTCCTGCTCGTCCTCGAGTAGGTAAGTGATAACAAAAGAATAATTTTTGAGGTGACATGCACCTACACAATCTTGATCATATATGTAAGCATTGGTGAGCTGGGATCATAAGAACTTAAAACATGGGCATGAAGATATAATCATGACAATAAGAACTTAGCAACCATGTTGTAAACATGTAAATGAACACAAACAAAAGATCATGATAATGAAACAATGAAAGACAAGCGTGTGTTCAAATCATAAGGAAAAACATACAAAAGGTTTTCAGCTTGTCCTTCAAAGAGAGCAAAACATAAATGCATAGGACACCTCAAAGTTTAAGAGGGCGACTAGATACAAATAATTTAAGAACAAGTGAAACCAATCATCATGAATCAATCAATGAACTTTGGGACAATGCATATCACACTAAGAATGACAACTATGCTCTCTTAATGGTGCATAAAGAAAGAAGGTGGTGACTCAACATAAAAGTAAAAGAAAGGCCCTTCGCAGAGGGAAGCAGTGATTGCAAGTTTTATAACCTTCAAAAATTATGGTACTTACCGGCTTTGAGCTCTCATTGCCCCCATCATAAGCATCTTGAATGGTTAAAGTTAATGCGAGAACAATTATGATGCATATGCTTGACAAATCATAAGTTGAAAACCTCGTGCCCCGTGAATACGAGTACCCAAACCTCATGCTACTTTACTTAGAGTCCCAAGCAAGGCTCTTGTCATTGTAAGTATATGCATATCATTGAGAACCGCCAATGGGGTACCTCCGTGCCCGATGACATGGAACAAGCCCACACCAAAATGACAGGACAAGCAGACAATGAATACCTCGACATCTCTTTTATTTGCCTTTTGTTTAGCTTTTTATTGTGAGATGCGTCGTCGAATGTTCACCATGGGTATGCTGCAAATTTCCACCATGAATTATGCATGGCTTAGATTGGCGGCCCGGCGTTTCCCTAACACATATACAAACTCCATGATCCCTATAAGATTCCCAATTCATTTCACACCACGGGCATCCATAAACAAAAGATCACGATATCAACTCAATTAAGATGTGCAATGTTGAAAGCTTGCCCATGACAGCATGGCTGGGCTACAATCCAACTTACAACTTGCAAGCATAACAACTCAACATAAGAGACCACAATGTCAAATTTTTAAGAACAGGAAAAAGTAAAGTGTGCCTTCCGGTTCATGAGAGCTTTACTGACCGAATTTCGCATAACACTGGTAAGAGTTTAATTTGAAGAGAATATAAAAGCAAGTCAAATTTACTTGGAATAGCAAATTGCTAGTAGGTATGTATGGTGGACACTTTGGAAAACTTTGGCTTTTAGGAGTTGGATGCACGAGTAGAACTCATACTCAGTACAAGGCGAGGGCTAGCAAAAGACTGGGAGCGACCAACTAAGAGAGCAATAATGGCCATAATCATGCAAAGCGACAAAGCGACATTAAAAGAAGCATAAGATGGCATCAAAAGTCAAAAACTAAATAATCATAGAGGCTATTGGTGACTTTGTAAGAGTCTAACATGTGTGAGCATGCGCCAAGTCAACCCAAATAAAGCATCAAGGAGAAAACCAAAATAATGCTTCCATACAATAAAAACAACGCATGATTTTTTCAAAGGCTCATTAAGCAATCTCAGTAATTTGAGACAAGTCATGCTACAGCAAAACCACTAAGCATACTATCAAAAAGACATCAAGCATGACATGAAAAAGCCTAAGCCGCAGTCTACACAAGCTCCTTCTTGTACCACTATTTTGCACAAAGCTTTTTCTCTTTTCCAACACCATTTGAAATTTTTATAAACACCTCTTTTGATGAAAACCAATAAAGATCAGAGGCAAAAATACACCTTGATGAAAAGATATGACAAGATCTGAACGCAAATCAAGGCGAAAACGAAAACCAAAAGCAGTAGCAGAAAAAGTAGAACGCTCGATTTTTAATAAGAGTGAAAACTAGAGCGTTCTTTGCAAATGAAAACAAGGCAACTTTTCCAAAAGAAATTTGTTGGGGTCCAACCATTTATTGCAGCAAACAAACAAACTAAACCAACTAAGAAAACTAAAACAACTGACGCTCCAAGAAAAACACATAGTGCATGAAGCAATAAAAATATAGTGTTTTGAAAGGTGACCTGATTTTTGCCGACGAAGAAGGGGTGCCTCGGGGGCATCCCCAAGCTTTGACGCTTGTACTTCTTGGATATTTCTTGGGGTGATGCATGGGCATCCCCAAGCTTGAGCTTTTGTCCATTCTTCAACTCATCTCATCATTCTCCAATCCCTACACTTGAAAACTTCCTTCATACAAAACTAAACACAATTCTATTAGCAACATTAGTGCAAGCATAACATATAATCAATCCTCTATTTGCTTCAGGTTTCAACTCAAAACCACCACATATATAACAAATACTACTGTAGCAACCTCCCCAAAAGTTCCATGATCAAAAGAACTCAAAAGAAAGCGATAAAGTGGCAAACACAAATATTGGCAGAAATCTGTCAAAACTGAACAGCTGACAAAGGTCGAATTTTTGAGGGATTTTCTGTTGCTCAAATCAAAAAGTGTTCAACTAACAAAAGTTTGGATATAACCTGGGGCATATGCACAAGAAATCGCAGGTCCAAAAGATAAACAGAGAATTTATACGAATTTTTACGGTGCAACACCGAAAACAGTTTCAGGACAGCAACATCCCCAAATCTTTACCTCACTCAAATTAGAGGCTTCTCTTGGTACAAAAACGAAATAAACAAGATAAGGAGCGGTCATTACAGTAGTAATGACTTCCAAGACTCAAATAAAAGAAAAATTACTGAAAAGAAAACATTGGGTTATCTCCCAAGAGTGCTTTTCTTTAACGCCTTTAAGCTAGGCGCAGAAAATTGCGAATCAAGTATTTTCAGCAGAAGCATTAAGATCAACAGTAGAGGTCTTGTCAATAAGGCATTGTATTTCATCCACATAAGTTTTAGAAGACCCTTTGTGATCATGCTTTGGTACACTATTCTCATCAAAAAGATTTTCAGGACAAATCCAGTCAAAATTATTTTCGAAAGCTTCATTCAATCCCAAAAGCTTGCAAGGTATAGGTATCTCGGCCTCCTCATCATTTGTACTAATAACCGTTATAGGTGAACCGAGTTTATTAAAACGTTTAAGAACCTTCCTAGCTTCAATAACGACATCCTTAAATTCTAAATGCAAAGTTTCCAAGATAAAAGCTTTCTTTTCGGGATCCTCAATTTCATGAAGCTTAAGGAACATATATTGCATAAAAGGATTAAGACTAGCAAACCTAGCTTCTAACATGTGAACTAAATGAGCAGAAGCAACTTCATAACTAGGAGCTAACTCAACCAAAGACTTTTCCTCAACTTCCTTATGCATACTAATGTGATTAAAGAACTCCTCAATGTTACTTTTGCCAATAATCGAACCACTACCTACTGAGAGGTCCTCCAGAACGAACTTAGGAAACAGCATGATAAACTAAAGTAAAGTAAAAACAACTACCAAGGATTCTAATTTTTTTGGGTTTTTTATATAAAAATGATGCAGGTAAAATAAATAAAGTAAAGCAAAACAATAACAAAGTAAAGGATGTGTGTGCGAAAAAATCCCCTCGCAGAAGTCTTCTCTTCCTCCCCGGCAACGGCGCCAGAAAAGAAGCTGCTACTTGGTGATGGCGCCAGAAAAGAGGCTGCTGGCGTGTAGTTGACGTGGAGCAGTAAGTCCTTGTGCGTGGTGAATGACAAGCCCGTTGGGAACCCCAAGAGGAAGGTATGATGAGTGTAGCGGCTAGTTTTCCCTCAGTTAAGATACCAAGGTTTAATGTCGATCTTGAAGAGGAGAGACGGTGACGACTGAAGGTGATGCAGACTGGCTTAGTAACACTCCAACATGGGCGCCGTTAACGATACTTGTTGACTCGTCTTTGGCCAGTGGCAACGCGGAACCTGCACACACACAACCAAGTACTTTGTTCCCAACTTGCGATGAGGTTGTCAATCTCACCGGTTTGCTTGAAACAAAGATTATGAGCGTATCGAGTGGAAAACAATATAGTATGCGAGTAAAGTAAACAGTGCGAGTAAAGTAAACAGGTGATAGCAATATGATGTAAATAGGACCGGGGTCCACAGTTCACTAGTGGTGTCTCTCCATAGATAAAATAGCACATGCTGGGTAAACAAATTACAGTTGGGCAATTGATAGAATAAAGATAAACGTGATATGTCAAGAAGATCACTATGAGATTTACTCTGGGCATTACAACAAAATACATAGACCGCCATCCAACTGCATCTATGACTAATAATCCACTCCCGGGGATATCAATACGAACACCCCAGTAGTATTAAGTTGCGAACAACAGATAATTGCATTAAGCAAAGTGTGTAATGTAAACAAAGCATATGCCCTTGAGCATATGAATGTTGTTTTCTCCCTAGTAGCAACAGCACATCTACCACCTTAGAGGTTTCTGTCACTCCCCCAGGTGAAATAGAGGCATGAACCCACTATTGAGCATAAATACCCCCTCTTGGAGTCACTAGCAACTACTCGGCCAAGATAGCTACTAACAATGGAGAGCATGCAAGATCATAAACAACATAGAGATAACAAAAGATATAATTCAGTACAGCAACTTAATCATAAACACCAATATTCATCGGATCCCAACAAACCAAACATGTAGAATTACATAACGGTGATCTCAATCATGTAGGGTAGCTCATGAGATCTAAACATGAAGCACATGGTGGAGAAGACAACCATCTAGCTACTGCTATGGACCCATAGTCCAAGGTAGACTACTCACTCATCGCTCCGGAGGCAAGCATGGCGATGAAGAAGACCTCCGGTGGCGATTCCCCTCTCCGGCAGGGTGCCGGGAAGAGCTTCTGGACCCTCCCGATCTTCGGGTCGACGGTGGTGGCGGATCACGATGTGTTCTAGAAATCTGATCGGGTACTTAGGTTTTTTCCGTCGGGGGGTCTTTATAGGCGAAGGGGCGATGTCAGAGGTGGAGCCAGGCTCCCTCACACATGGGTGGCGCGGCCAGGGGCCTGGCCGCGCCAGCCCTATGTGTGGGGCCCTGGTGGCCCCTCTCCGTCTCTCCTTCGGATCTCTGGAAGCTTCCGGGAAAAATAAGACTTCAGGAACTTGTTTCGTCCAATTCCAAGAATATTTCCTGTGTATCACTTCTGAAACACAAAAATAGCAGAAAACAGGAAACTGGCACTGTGGCACTTGTTAATAGGTTAGTTCCGGAAAATGCATAAAAGTGCCACTAAGTGTAACGAAACAATAGGCAAATGGTGTAAAAACAAGCATGGAGCATCAAAAATTATAGATACGTTCGAGACGTATCAATCGCGATGTGTTCTAGAAAATTGATCAGGTACTTAGGTTTTTTCCGTCGGGAGGTCTTTATAGGCGAAGGGGCATCGTCAGGAGTGGCCCGAGGGGCTCTCACACATAGGGGGTGCGGCCAGGCCCCTAGCCGCGCCGCCCTGGTGTGTGGGGCCCTCGTGGCCGCCTCCAACTCCTCTTCGGATCTCTGGAAGCTTCCGGGAAAAATAAGACTTCAGGAACTTATTTTGTCCAATTCTGAGAATATTTCCTGTGTATCACTTCTGAAACACAAAAACAGCAGAAAACAGGGAACTGGCACTGTGGCGACTTGTTAATAGGTTAGTTCCGGAAAATGCATAAAAGTGCCACGAAGTGTAACGAAACAGTAGGCAAATGGTGTAAAAACAAGCATGGAGCATCAAAAATTATAGATACATTGGAGACGTATCAAGCATCCCCAAGCTTAACTCCTGCTCGTCCTCGAGTAGGTAAGTGATAACAAAAGAATAATTTTTGAGGTGACATGCACCTAAACAATCTTGATCATATATGTAAGCATTTGTGAGCTGGGATCATAAGAACTTAAAACATGGGCATGAAAGATATAATCTTGACAATAGAAACTTAGCAACCATGTTGTAAACATGAAAATGAACACAAACAAAAGATCATGAAAATAAAACAATGAAAGTCAAACGTGTGTTCAAATCATAAGGAAAAATATACAAATGGTTTTCAGCTTGTCTTTCATGGAGAGCAAAACATAAATGCATAGGACACCTTCAAGTTTAAGAGGGCGACTAGATACAAATAATTTGAGAACAAGTGAAACCAACAATATGAATCAATCAATGAAAACTTTGGGACAATGCACATTATACTAAGAACGACAACTTTGCTCTCTTATGGTGCATAAAGATAGAAGGTGGTGACTCAACAAAAAAGTAAAAGAAAGGCCCTTCGCAGAGGGAAGCAGTGATTGCAAGTTTTATAGACCTTCAAAAATTATGTTACTTACCGGCTTTGAGCTCTCATTGCCCCCATCATAAGCATCTTGAATGGTTAGAGTTAATGCGATAATAATTATGATGCATATGCTTGACAAATCATAAGTCGAAAACCTCGTGCCCCGTGAATACGAGTACCCAAACCTCATGCTACTTTACTTAGAGTCCCAAGCAAGGCTCTTGTCATTGTAAGTATATATGTATCATCGAAAACCGCCAATGGGGTACCTCTGTGCCCGATGACATGGAACAATCCCACATCAAAATGACAGGACAAGCAGACAATGAACACATCGACATCTCTTTTATTTGCCATTTGTTTAGCTTTTTATTGCGAGATGCGTCGTCGAATGTCCACCATGGGTATGCTGCAAATTTCCACCATGAATTATGCATGGCTTAGATTGGCGTCCCAGGCGTTTCCCTAACACATATACAAACTCCATGATCCCCACAAGATTCCCAATTCATTTCACACCGCGGGCATCCATAAACAAAAGATCACGATATCAACTCAAATAAGAAGTGCAATGTTGAAAGCTTGCCCCATGACAGCATGGTTGGGCTAGAATCCAACTTACAACTTGCAAGCATAACAACTCAACATCAGAGACCACAATGTCAAATTTTTAAGAACAAGGAAAAAGTAAAGTGTGCCTTTCGGTTCGTGAGAGCTTTACTGACCAATTTTCGCATAACACTGGTAAGAGTTTAATTTGAAGAGAAGATAAAAGAAAGTCAAATTTACTTGGAATAGCAAATTGCTAGTAGGTATGTATGATGGACACTTTGGTAAACTTTGGCTTTTAGGAGTTGGATGCACGAGTAGAGCTCATACTCAGTACAAGGCGAGGGCTAGCAAAAGACTGGGAGCGACCAACTAAGAGAGCAATAATGGCCATAATCATGCAAAGCGACAAAGCGACATTAAAAGAAGCATAAGATGGCATCAAAAGTCAAAAACTAAATAATCATAGAGGCTATTGGCGACTTTGTAAGAGTCTAACATGTGTGAGCATGCGCCAAGTCAACCCAAATAAAGCATCAAGGAGAAAACCAAAATAATGCTTGCAAATAATTAAAACAACGCACGATTTTTTCAAGGGCTCATTAAGCAATCTCAGTTATTTGAGACAAGTCATGCTACAGCAAAACCACTAAGCATACTATCAAAAAGACATCAAGCATGATATGAAAAAGCTTTTTCCCTTCTTGTACCACTTTTTTGCATAAAGCTTTTTCCCTTTTCCAACACCATTTGAAATTTTTATAACCACCTCTTTTGATGAAAACCAATAAAGATCAGATGCAAAAATACACCTTGATGAAAAGATATAGCAAGGTCTGAACGCAAATCAAGGTGAAAACGAAAACCAAAAGCAGTAGCAGAAAAAGAAGAACACTCGGTGAAATTGTAAGAATGAAAAACTGAGTGTTCTTGGCAAATGAAAAGCAAGGCAACTTCTCCAAAAGAATTTGTTGGGGTCCAACCATTTATTACAGCAAATAAAACTAAACTAACTAAGAAAACTAAAACAACTGACGCTCCAAGAAAAACACATAGTGCATGAAGCAATAAAAATATAGTGTCTTGAAAGGTGACCTAATTTTTGCCGATGAAGAAGGGGTGCCTCGGGGGCATCCCCAAGCTTTGACGCTTGTACTTCTTGGATATTTCTTGGGGTGATGCATGGGCATCCCCAAGCTTGAGCTTTTGTCCATTCTTCAACTCATCTCATCATTCTCCAATCCCTACACTTGAAAACTTCCTTCATACAAAACTAAACACAATTCTATTAGCAACTTTAGTGTAAGCATAACATATAATCAACCTCTTTTTGCTTCAGGTTTCAACCCAAAACTACCACATATAAAGTATGTACTACTGTAGCAACTTCCCCAAAAGTTCCGTGATCAAAAGAACTCAAAAGAAAGCGATAAAGCGGCAAAAATGAATAGTGGCAGAAATCTGTCAAAACAGAATAGCTGACAAAGTTCGAATTTTTTAGGGGTTTTCTGTTGCCCAAATCAAAAAGTGTTCAACTAACGAAAGTTTGGATATAACCTGGGGAATATGCACAAGAAATCGCAGGTCCAAAAGATATACAGAGAATTTATACGAATTTTTACGGTGCAGCACCGAAAACAGTTTCAGGACAGCAACATCCCCAAATCTTTACCTCACTCGAATTAGTGGCTTCTCTTGGCACAACAATAAAATAAAAAGGATAAGGAGCGGTCATTACAGTAGTAATGACTTCCAAGACTCAAATAAAAGAAAAAGTACTGGAAATAAAACATTGGGTTATCTCCCAAGAGTGCTTTTCTTTAACGCCTTTGAGCTAGGCGCAGAAAATTGCGAATCAAGTAACATCAAGTGATGAAGCATCAAGCTCCACTGTAGGGATCTTTTCAACAATGAAGGAAAATGTGTCCAAATGTGTTTTTGAAGATCCTTTATGGTCACGCTTTGGTACACTACTTTCATCGAAAGGATTTTCAGGGCAAATCCAACTAGAATTCTTTTCCCAAGCATCATGAATTCCTATAAGTTCATAAGGTATTGGCACTCTAAAATCATTGGGTGTACCAACAACCGCTATAGGTGAGCCAAGCTTATTAAACTTCTTAAAAACTTTCCTAGCCTCAATTGCAACATCTCTAAATTCTATACGCAAAGTTTCCAAGATAAAAGCTTTCTTTTTGGGATCCTCAATTTCATGAAGCTTAAGGAATATGTATTGCATAAAAGGATTAAGGCTAGCAAACCTAGCTTCTAACATGTGAACTAAATAAGCAGAAGCAATTTCATAACTAGGAGCTAGCTCAACCAAAGACTTTTCCTCAACTTCCTTATGCATACTAATGTGATTAAAGAACTCCTCAATGTTACTTTTTCCAATAATTGAACCACTACCTACTGAGAGGTCCTCCAGAACATACTTAGGGAACAGCATGATGAACTAAAAGTAAAGAAATAACAACTACCAAGGATTATAATTTTTTTTGGGTTTTTGATATAAAATGATGCAAGTAAAAATAAAGTAAAGCAAAACTTAAAACAAAGTAAAGGATGTGCGTGCAAAAAACTCCCCTTGCAGAGGTCTTCCACTTCTTCCCCGGCAACGGCGCCAGAAAAAGCTTGATGCGACCGAGTTGATGAAGTAAATAACCGGCCAGTTGGAAAACCCCAAGAGTAAGGTTTTGATGAATATAGCAGCAAGTTTTTCCCTCAGTTAAGAAACCAAGGTATGTCGATCAGGAGAAGAGCAGACAAAACGACTGAAGGTGATGCTTGCTAGCTTGCGACAGCTTCGGACAATTTATAGGGTGCCTCGTCCAAGCTTTGCTTGCTAGCTGCAACACGGAACTTGCACACAACACAAGCAAATACTTTGCTCCCAACTTGCGATGAGGTTGTCAATCTCACCGGTTTGCTTGAAATAAAGGGTATGAGCGCATCGAGTGGAAAACAGTAGAAGTATGCGAGTAAAGTAAATAGTGCGAGTAAAGTAAATAAGTGATGGCAATATGATGGAAATAGGACCGGGGTCCACAGTTCACTAGTGGTGTCTCTCCATAAGATAAATAACACATGCTGGGTAAACAAATTACAGTTGGGCAATTGATAGAATAAAGATAAACGTGATATGTCAAGAAGATCACTATGCGATTTACTCTGGGCATTACAACAAAATACATAGACCGCCATCCAACTACATCTATGACTAATAATCCACTTGTGGCGAATCAATCCGAGAACTCCACAAGTATTAAGTTGCGAACAACAGATAATTGCATTAAGCAAAGTGTGTAATGTAAACAAAGCATATGCCCTTGAGCATATGAATGTTGTTTTCTCCCTAGTAGCAACAGCACATCTACAACCTTAGAGGTTTCTGTCACTCCCCCAGATTAAATAGAGGCATGAACCCACTATCGAGCATAAATACCCCCTCTTGGAGTCACTAGCAACTACTCGGCCAAGATAGCTACTAACAACGGAGAGCATGCAAGATCATAAACAACATAGAGATAACAAAAGATATATTTTAGTATAGTAACTCAATCATAACACCAATATTCATCGGATCCCAACAAACCAAATATGTAGAATTACATAACGGTGATCTCAATCATGTAGGGCACCTCATGAGATCTAAACATGAAGCACATGGTGGAGGAGACAACCATCTAGCTACTGCTATGGACCCATAGTCCAAGGTAGACTACTCACTCATCACTCCGGAGGCAAGCATGGCGATGAAGAAGACCTCCGGTGGTGATTCCCCTCTCCGGCAGGGTGCTGGGAAGAGCTTCTGGACCCTCCCGATCTTCGGGTCGACGGCGGCGGCGGATCGCGATGTGTTCTGGAAAATTGATCGGGTACTTAGGTTTTTTCTGTCGGGGGGTCTTTATAGGTGAAGGGGCATCATCAGGAGTGGCCCGAGGGGCTCTCACACATAGGGGCGCGGCCAGGCCCCTGGCCGCGCCACCCTGGTGTATGGGGCCCTCGTGGCCCCCCTCCAACTCCTCTTCGGATCTCTGGAAGCTTCCGGGAAAAATAAGACTTCAGAAACTTGTTTCGTCCAATTCCGAGAATATTTCCTGTGTATCCCTTGTGAAACACAAAAACAACAGAAAACAGGGAACTGACACTGTAGCGACTTGTTAATAGGTTAGTTCCGGAAAATGCATAAAAGTGCCACGAAGTGTAACGAAACAGTAGGCAAATGGTGTAAAAACAAGCATGGAGCATCAAAAATTATAGATACGTTGGAGACGTATCAGATACCAAGATTTCAGGTAAAGGTTCCTTCAGAAAATATAACAATTGAACCTCTCATTATGATTGACTATGGAATGTGCATATAGAAATTTAAAGAAGTCAACCTATCACTATGAATGGATATGTTAATATGGCGAGAAATGATTCTTCATGTTTTTTCTGATAAAATTCATGTATAACACTTTAAATTTAGAGATACCGATAAAAAGATATGATTTTTGCTAGGTTAAGCACTTTATTTTGGATCTGTTTGTTAAAATATCTGCCAGAAACTTTTGTTACTCAGGAGCAGGCTAGCTCCATCCACTGGCATGCGGGACCGACTGCTGACGCGACCTTGACTTAGGATTTCTCCTTCCATCGAGGCAGTTGGTGGGGCTGACTCACGGGGCCCGCCTGTCAGTTTGGGTAAAAACGGAAAATGGCATCTAGAGTAGGATTTGATCCTGGCACCTCTCAAAGTTGAGAACGGAACATACCGGTTGGACTAGAACCACTTGATGTTTTCTAACATTTACATACTTTATTAAACTATGTCTAACTGGTCATCTTCTTACTCCGTTCGCTCCGCAAGATGTACGACCATGTTTTTGTGCTTCTGCGCGCACGTGCCCGAGATGCGGTGGTCTGAGGATGTGGTGTGCTGCTGCTTGATACTTTCGAGCGGGCTGAGATGACATCTTGTTGGCATGTGGTAGTCGCTTAGCCTGTCGACCGATGCAAATGGATCTGGTGGCAGGAGCAGAGGAGATGAACGGCGTTCGAGCAAATCCATGAGCGCCACCAGCACTTATACTACCGTCTATGTGGTGTAGGAGGACGGCACGAGGCAGATCGAGCGGGGTGATATGTCCATTTTGCATCACTATTTTGTATCATAATTTCCTGTTATTTATTGATATATTTCATATTTAGAGGGGATACTTATGTTGTTCCCTCTGCTTTTACATGTTTGATGATTATTGGAGGACTTGCTGCCGGAGTCAGGATTCTAGTGGAAAAAGGACCGTCAAGACACCATATTTCTGAAGATCAGCAATTCTGAGAAAATACGGGGAAATTCATATTTTACCAGAAGACGAAGGTAGCCAGAAGGAGAAAGCAAGGGGAGCAGCCGGGGGCCCACACCACTAGGTGGCGCGGGCCAGACCCTGGCTGCGCCACCCAGGGGTGAGGCCACCCTGGCCCACTACTGCCAGCGTCCCCTCGCGTATATGGTCATCCCCAAAAACCTAAGCCAAAGGGGGGAT
This sequence comes from Dactylis glomerata, assembly GCA_007115705.1. Classification (NCBI taxonomy): domain Eukaryota; kingdom Viridiplantae; phylum Streptophyta; class Magnoliopsida; order Poales; family Poaceae; genus Dactylis; species Dactylis glomerata. The sequence goes on along the minus strand of QXEO01000750.1, from coordinate 1,111,998 downwards.
CAGAGATAGACTCCGCTGCCTCCGCGGGGCGGAAAACACAGAGAGAGAGAAAGCTCTCCGGCAGGCAGAAATCTGCCGGGGAAATTCCTTCCCAGAGAGGGGAGATCATCGACATCGTCATCTCCATCTTACTGGACTTCATCGGGATCATCATCATCATCACCATCACCAGCACCTTCATCTCCACCATCACCACGTCGTCCCGCTGTAACATCTTGGGTTGAATCTTGTCAATTCTTAGGGGAAACTTTCCCGGTGTTGATTACTCTTGTAGTTGATGCTACTGAGTGGAACCGTTGAATTAAGGTTTATGTTTAGATTGTTATTTACCATTATTTCACCTCTGGTCATGATCCATATGATGTATTGTGAGTAGTTCGTTTAGTTCTTGAGCACATGAGAGAAGTCGAGATGTTAGTAGTAAAACTATGTTGAGTAATATTTAATGGTTTGCCATTTATTTGTTGTGGTGCTATTTCACTAGTGGTGTCATGTGAACGTCGACTACATGATACTTCACCTTTATGGGCCTAGTGGAATGCATTGTGTATTTGGCTATTAATTGTGGGGTTGCTGGAGTGACAGAAACCTAAACATCCGTTAGGAAACCATTGCACCAGGGAGTGTAGGATCTCAGAGTTTAAGGCTATGGTTAGATTTATCTTAATTAATTTCTTGTAGTTGCGAATGCTTGTAAGGGGTTTAATCACAAGTGTGTATTGGTCCAAGTTGGGGGAGTACACTAGCATAGGTTCACCCCCATAACACTTATCAAACCAATGAAGATTATTTAGCTGGATGAAGCGAAAGCACTCGACAGAAACTCCCGTGCGTCCTCAGGAATGTTTGGTAATCATAAGTTACATAACCGGCTTATCCTTTGCTCTAGAAAGGATTGGGCCACTCGCTTCAATTATTACTATTGTCTTTTATTTACTCGTACTTTATTTATCTGCATTACCAAATACCCCTGAAAACCCGTTTGCTAGTATTTACAGTGAATCCTGGATCAAAACTGCTTGTCAACACCTTCTGATCCTCGTTGGGTTCAACACTCTTATATATCAAAAGTACTACGATACACCCCCTATACTTGTGGGTCATCAAGACTATTTTCTGGCGCTGTTGTCGGGGAGTGAAGCGCTATTGAAGAGTGGAATTGGTAAAGGTAACATTCACTATGAGTATTGTTTTTATTTCTTTCTTTTATTTTATTTAATTATGGAGAAGTCTCCATTTGGTTCCCTATTTGGGAACACTACTACCACTGTTACGGTAGTGGATGAACCACCGCCTGCTCAATTAGATTCTTTTAAAATACCTATGAAAATTGTTGAATGTGTTATGAATAACTGCTATTCAGGAGATGGAACTGTCCATCCGGGTGATCATTTACTCTTTATACATAAATTATGCGAGTTGTTCAAGTGTACAGGTATTTCAACAAGCCAGGTTAAGAGAAAGCTATTCTCTTTATCACTGAAGGGTAGAGTTACGGAATGGTATAGGCTGCTGAAGGATGGCCAATCTATTGGTTGAGAGGAGATTGTACCTCTCTTTTATTCCAAATTCTATCCTCCAAGTGATATTCATAAAGATCGGAACCGAATATATAACTTTTGGCCTCATGATGGAGAAAGTATTGCCCAAGCGTGGGGGAGACTGAAGTCACTAATGCTCAAATGTCCCATTCATGAGCTCCCCAGTAATATTGTTATTAATAATTTTTATGCAAGGCTTTTGATGACCCACAAGTATAGGGGGTGTATCGTAGTACTTTCGATAAATAAGAGTGTCGAACCCAACGAGGAGCAGAAGGTATTGATAAGTAGTTTTGATCAAGGATTCACTGCAAATACTAGCAAACGGGTTTTTAGGGGTATTTAGCAATACAAGTAAATAAAGTGCGAGTAAATAAAAGACAGTAGTAATAATTGCAGCAAGTGGCCCAATCCTTTCTTCAGCAAAGGACAAGTCGGTTGTGTAACTTATAATAACCAAACGTTCTCGAGGACACACGGGAGTTTCTGTCAAGAGCTTTCGCTTCATACCTGATGCGTGGTGAATGACCAGCCCGTTGGGAACCCCAAGAGGAAGGTGTGATGAGTATAGCAGCTCGTTTTCCCTCAGTTTAGAAACCAAGGTTTATCGTTCTTGGAGAGGAGAGACAAACGACTAAAGGTGATGCTTGTTAGTTGGCGACAGCAGCGGACAATTTATATATGGCACCTCGTCCAAGCTTTGCTTGCTAGTTGCAATGCGGAACCTGCACACACACAACCAAGTACTTTGCTCCCAACTTGCGATGAGGTTGTCAATCTCACCGGTTTGCTTGAAACAAAGGTTATGAGTGTATCGAGTGGAAAACAGTAAAAGTATGCGAGTAAAGTAAACAGTGCGAGAAAGTAAACAGGTGATAGCAATATGATGGAAATAGGACCGGGGTCCACAGTTCACTATTGGTGCCTCTCCATAGATAAAATAACACATGCTGGGTAAACAAATTACAGTTGGGCAATTGATAGAATAAAGATAAACGTGATATGTCAAGAAGATCACTATGAGATTTACTCTGGGCATTACAACAAAATACATAGACCACCATCCAACTGCATCTATGACTAATAATCCACTCCCGGGGATATCAATCCGAACACCCCAAAAGTATTAAGTTGCGAACAACAGATAATTGCATTAAGCAAAGTGTGTAATGTAAACAAAGCATATGCCCTTGAGCATATGAATGTTGTTTTCTCCCTAGTAGCAACAGCACATCTACCACCTTAGAGGTTTCTGTCACTCCCCCAGGTGAAATAGAGGCATGAACCAACTATCGAGCATAAATACCCCCTCTTGGAGTCACTAGCAACTACTCAGCCAAGATAGCTACTAACAACGGAGAGCATGCAAGATCATAAACAACATAGAGATAACAAAAGATAATATTCAGTACAGCAACTTAATCATAAACACCAATATTCATCGGATCCCAACAAACCAAACATGTAGAATTACATAACGGTGATCTCAATCATGTAGGGCAGCTCATGAGATCTAAACATGAAGCACATGGTGGAGAAGACAACCATCTAGCTACTGCTATGGACCCATAGTCCAAGGTAGACTACTCACTCATCGCTTCGGAGGCAGGCATGGCGATGAAGAAGACCTCCGGTGGCGATTCCCCTCTCCGGCAGGGTGCCAGGAAGAGCTTCTGGACCCTCCCGATCTTCGGGTCGACGGCGGCGGCGGATCGCGATGTGTTCTGGAAAACTGATCGGGTACTTAGGTTTTTTCCGTCGGGGGGTCTTTATAGGCGAAGGGGCGATGTCAGAGGAGGAGCCAGGCGCCCTCACGCGGGGCCCGCGTGGCCAGGGGGCTGGCCGCGCCACCCCTGCGTGTGGGGCCCTGGTGGCCCCCTCCTACTCTCCTTCGGATCTCTGGAAGCTTCCGGGTAAAATAAGACTTGAGGAACTTGTTTCGTCCAATTCCGAGAATATTTCCTGTGTATCACTTCTGAAACACAAAAACAGCAGAAAACAGGAAACTGGCACTGTGGCAACTTGTTAATAGGTTATTTCCGGAAAATGCATAAAAGTGCCACGAAGTGTAATGAAACAATAGGCAAATGGTGTAAAAACAAGCATGGAGCATCAAAAATTATAGATACATTGGAGACATATCAAGCATCCCCAAGCTTAACTCCTGCTCGTCCTCGAGTAGGTAAGTGATAACAAAAGAATAACTTTTGAGGTGACATGCACCTACACAATCTTGATCATATATGTAAGCATTTGTGAGCTGGGATCATAAGAACTTAAAACATGGGCATGAAGATATAATCTTGACAATAAGAACTTAGCAACCATGTTGTAAACATGTAAATGAACACAAACAAAAGATCATGAAAATAAAACAATGAAAGTCAAATGTGTGTTCAAATCATAAGGAAAAACATATAAATGGTTTTCAGCTTGTCCTTCAAAGAGAGCAAAACATAAATGCATAGGATACCTTCAAGTTTAAGAGGGCGACTAGATACAAATAATTTAAGAACAAGTCAAACCAACAATATGAATCAATCAATGAACTTTGGGACAATGCATATCACACTAAGAATGACAACTATGCTCTCTTAATGGTGCATAAAGAAAGAAGGTGGTGACTCAACATAAAAGTAAAAGAAAGGCCCTTCGCAGAGGGAAGCAGTGATTGCAAGTTTTATAACCTTCAAAAATTATGGTACTTACCGGCTTTGAGCTCTCATTGCCCCCATCATAAGCATCTTGAATGGTTAAAGTTAATGCGAGAACAATTATGATGCATATGCTTGACAAATCATAAGTTGAAGACCTCGTGCCCCGTGAATACGAGTACCCAAACCTCATACTACTTTACTTAGAGTCCCAAGCAAGGCTCTTGTCATTGTAAATATATGCATATCATTGAGAACCGCCAATGGGGTACCTCCGTGCCCGATGACATGGAACAAGCCCACACCAAAATGACAGGACAAGCAGACAATGAACACCTCGACATCTCTTTTATTTGCCATTTTTTAGCTTTTTATTGCGAGATGCGTCGTCGTATGTTCACCATGGGTATGCTGCAAATTTCCACCATGAATTATGCATGGCTTAGATTGGCGGCCCGGCGTTTCCCTAACACATATAAAAACTCCATGATCCCCACAAGATTCCCAATTCATTTTACACCGCGGGCATCCATAAACAAAAGATCACGATATCAACTCAAATAAGAAGTGCAATGTTGAAAGCTTGCCCCATGATAGCATGGCTGAGCTAGAATCCAACTTACAACTTGCAAGCATAACAACTCAACATAAGAGACCACAATGTCAAATTTTTAAGAACAGGAAAAAGTAAAGTGTGCCTTCCGGTTCGTGAGAGCTTTACTGACCGAATTTCGCATAACAGTTGTAAGAGTTTAATTTGAAGAGAAAATAAAAGCAAGTCAAATTTACTTGGAATAGCAAATTGCTAGTAGGTATGTATGGTGGACACTTTGGAAAACTTTGGCTTTTAGGAGTTGGATGCACGAGTAGAGCTCATACTCAGTACAAGGCGAGGGCTAGCAAAAGACTGGGAGCGACCAACTAAGAGAGCAATAATGGCCATAATCATGCAAAGAGCCAAAGCGACATTAAAAGAAGCATAAGATGGCATCAAAAGTCAAAAACTAAATGATCATGAAGGCTATTGGCGACTTTGTATGAGTCTAACATGTGTGAGCATGTGCCAAGTCAACCCAAATAAAGCATCAAGGAGAAAACCAAAATAATGCTTCCATACAATAAAAACAACGCATGATTTTTTCAAAGGCTCATTAAGCAATCTCAGTTATTTGAGACAAGTCATGCTACAGCAAAACCACTAAGCATACTATCAAAAAGACATCAAGCATGACATGAAAAAGCCTAAGCCGCAGTCTACACAAGCTCCTTCTTGTACCACTATTTTGCACAAAGCTTTTTCTCTTTTCCAACACCATTTGAAATTTTTATAAACACCTCTTTTGATGAAAACCAATAAAGATCAGAGGCAAAAATACACCTTGATGAAAAGATATGACAAGGTCTGAACGCAAATCAAGGCGAAAACGAAAACCAAAAGCAGTAGCAGTAAAAGAAGAACGCTCGATTTTTAATAAGAGTGAAAACTAGAGCGTTCTTTGCAAATGAAAACGAGTACATCTCCTCCAAAAGAAATTTGTTGGGGTCCAACCATTTATTGCAGCAAACAAACAAACTAAACCAACTAAGAAAACTAAAACAACTGACGCTCCAAGAAAAACACATAGTGCATGAAGCAATAAAAATATAGTGTTTTGAAAGGTGACCTGATTTTTGCCGATGAAGAAGGGGTGCCTCGGGGGCATCCCCAAGCTTTGACGCTTGTACTTCTTGGATATTTCTTGGGGTGATGCATGGGCATCCCCAAGCTTGAGCTTTTGTCCATTCTTCAACTCATCTCATCATTCTCCAATCCCTACACTTGAAAACTTCCTTCATACAAAACTAAACACAAATCTATTAGCAACATTAGTGTAGGCATAACATATAATCAACCTCTTTTTGCTTCAGGTTTCAACTCAAAACCACCACATATAAAGTAAATACTACTGTAGCAACTTCCACAAAAGTTTCGTGATCAAAAGAACTCGCAAAGAAAGCGATAAAGTGGCAAAAACAAATATTGGCAGAAATCTGTCAAAACTGAACAGCTGACAAAGGCCGAATTTTTGAGGGATTTTCTGTTACTCAAATAAAAAAGTGTTCAACTAACAAAAGTTTGTATATAACCTGGGGCATATGCACAAGAAATCGCAGGTCCAAAAGATAAACAGATAATTTATACGAATTTTTACGGTGCAGCATCGAAAACAGTTTCAGGACAGCAACATCCCCAAATCTTTACCTCGCTCAAATTAGAGGCTTCTCTTGGCACAAAAACGAAATAAAAAGGATAAGGAGCGGTCATTACAGTAGTAATGACTTCCAAGACTCAAATAAAATAAAAAGTACTGAAAAGAAAATATTGGGTTATCTCCCAAGAGTGCTTTTCTTTAACGCCTTTGAGCTAGGCGCAGAAAATTGCGAATCAAGTAATATCAATAGATAAAGTGCTAGTTACCTCAGTAGGCTCTTTGAAGGTTCCCGAAGATGATTCAACCTGAAGTCACCCTTAGTGGAACTAAGAGTCTTACTAATTTTAAGAACATGTTGAGATTTAAGCGCAGAAACCTTGGGAACATACATAATTTTTTGCTCTTTTCCAACAAACACTTTCTCCTTCTTAAATTTAAGAGAAGAGAAGATTAAGCTAAGAGTTTCCATAGACTCCTCTAGTTTACCAATCCTCAAGTTTTGATTGTCATGAGTAGTGCTAGCCTCAAAAACGGTAATTCTCTTACCAATGTTTTCTACTAATTCACTAACACAGCTAGCATTTTCTAGGATACTTGGCAAACTTTTCTCTAAAGAGCTGAACTTTTCTACCACCTCCTCCAAGGTGGTCTCGGTTTTAGCAACATGTATAGGTGGTATTCCCACTAAACTTTCAATTATAGTGCATGCTTCTCCAGCGGGAGTACCCAGAAAATTACCTCCTGTAAGAGTATCGAGAACATACCTATTCCAACTAGATATACCAACATAAAAATTCCTAAGGAGGATCGTGGTAGAGTGCTTTTTGGTACACCTATGATGAGCATTGTTAATACGATACCAAGCATCTTTTAAACTTTCTCCTCCTTGTTGCTTGAAACTATGAACTTTTACTTCAGGATTACTCATTGTAACAAAACTAAAAGCAGATAAGTAAAAACAACTACCAAGGATTCTAATTTTTTTTGGGTTTTTGATAAAAAATGATGCAGGTAAAATAAATAAAGGAAAGCAAAACAATAAAACAAAGTAAAGGATGTGCGTGCGAAAACTCCCCTCGCAGAAGTCTTCTACTTCCTCCCTGGCAACGGCGCCAGAAAAAGAGCTTGATGCGTGGTGAATGACCAGCCCGTTGGGAACCCTAAGAGGAAGGTGTGATGAGTATAGCAGCTCGTTTTCCCTCAGTTTAGAAACTAAGGTTTATCGTTCTTGGAGAGGAGAGACAAATGACTGAAGGTGATGCTTGTTAGTTGGCGACAGCAGCGGACAATTTATATATGGCGCCTCGTCCAAGCTTTGCTTGCTAGTTGTAACGCGGAACCTGCACACACACAACCAAGTACTTTGCTCCCATCTTGCGATGAGGTTGTCAATCTCACCGGTTTGCTTGAGACAAAGGTTATGAGTGTATCGAGTGGAAAACAGTAAAAGTATGCGAGTAAAGTAAACAGTGCGAGAAAGTAAACAGGTGATAGCAATATGATGGAAATAGGACCGGGGTCCACAGTTCACTAGTGGTGTCTCTCCATAGATAAAATAACACATGCTGGGTAAACAAATTACAGTTGGGCAATTGATAGAATAAAGATAAACGTGATATGTCATGAAGACCCACAAGTATAGGGGGTGTATCGTAGTACTTTCGATAAATAAGAGTGTCGAACCCAACGAGGAGCAGAAGGTGTTGATAAGTGGTTTTGATCAAGGATTCACTGCAAATACTAGCAAACGGGTTTTCAGGGGTATTTGGCAATACAAGTAATAAAGTGCGAGTAAATAAAAGACAGTAGTAATAATTGCAGCAAGTGGCCCAATCCTTTCTTCAGCAAAGGACAAGCCGGTTGTGTAACTTATAATAACCAAACATTCTCGAGGACACATGGGAGTTTCTGTCAAGAGCTTTCGCTTCATACCGCTAATAGTCTTTATTGGTTTGATAGGTGTTATGGGGGTGAACCTATGCTAGCGCACTACCCTTACTAGGATAAATACACACTTGTGATTATACCCCTTGCAAGCATCCGCAAATATAAGAAAGTAATTAAGATAAATCTAACTACAGCCTTAAACTCTAAGATCCTACGCTCCCTGGTGCAATGGTTTTCCAACGGAGGTTTAGGTTTCTGTCACTCCAGCAACCCCACAATTGGTAGCCAAATACACAATGCATCTCACTAGGCCCGTAAATGGTGAAGTATCATGTAGTCGACGTTCACATGACACCACTAGTGAAATAGCACCACAACAATATCAAACCATTAAATATTTCTCAACAATAATTCACTACTAATATCTTGACTTCTCCCATGTTCTCAAGAACTAAACGAACTACTCACAAGACATCATATGGATCATGATCAGAGGTGAAATAATGGTAAATAACAATCTAAACATAAACCTTAATTCAATAGTTCTACTCAATAGCATCAACTACAAGAGTAATCAACACCGGGAAAGTTTCCCCTATGAATATAACAAGATCCAACTCAAGATGTTACAGCGGGATGACGTGGTGATGGTGGAGATGAAGGTGCTGGTGCTGGTGATGGAGATGATGATGATGATCCCGATGAAGTCTGGTGCGATGATGATGACGATGGCGACGATCTCCCCTCTCCGGGAAGGAATTTCCCTGGCAGATTTCTCCCTACCGGAGCGATTTTCTCTCTCTGGTGTTTTCCGCCCCGCAGAGGCGGCTGTGTCTCTCTCTGAGCCTCCCCTTGACTTAGGTTTTCGAGGACGATGAAGTACGCGAAGGGGCGAGACCAGAAGTGGGCCAGGGTGGCCTCACACAGGGCCGGCGCGGCCAGGGGTCAGGCCGCGCCCCCTGTGCGTGAGGCCGCCCCCTGGCTCCTCTCTCCTTCTCCTTCTGGCTTCCGGAGTCTTTTGGTAAAATAGAATTTTCTGGTATTTTTCTGAAATTTTCCTGATCTTCCAAAATATGGTGTCTTGACGGTCCTTTTCTAGCAGAATCCTGACTCCGGCAGCAAATCCTCCAATGATCATCAACCATGTAAAAACAGAGGAAATAACATAAGTATCATATCTAAATATGAAATATATCAATGAATAACAGTAAATTATGATACAAAATAGTGATGCAATATGGACGTATCAACCCCCCAAGCTTAGACCTCGCTTGTCCCCAAGCGAAAACTAAACTCGGTAAACATGACCACAGGTTTATGGAGTGAAGTGTCGATAATCAAAATACGGACAAGAAGCATCACATTCACCAAAGGCACAAGTTATAATAGACAGCAACTCCCCTCTATAATATAGGCTTGCAATAAGTAAAGGGAATCACATATAAAGATGCACAAAGTAAACTATAATTGGTGATGGAAAACCTTAGTTCTTGGTCAGAGAACAATGAACAACTATACTAGCCTTTGAATGGAGCCTTTTTAGAATAGAGCTAATATAGCAAAAACCATATGCTCAACAAAACAAACTTTTTGCATTCATAGAAAGCTTTCAAAGATATATTCCTTCAGACAAAAGCATTGTACAAAACAAAAAAGATAGTAAACATGATTAAACGGATCAACATATGGATGAGTGAAACATAACAATTCAAATGCTTGCTTGAGATAGAGGGGAATAGGTTGACTCAACATAAAAGTAAAAGATAGGCCCTTCGCAGAGGGAAGCAGGGATTAAACATGTGCTAGAGCTTTTCATTTGTAAACAGAGATAAAAATTATTTTCGAGAGGTGGTTGCTTTTGTCAACAACTAGCAACGGAGTTCTTGATATCTTCCATACTAAATAAGTGAGAGCGGTTCCGAAATGTTTGATTAATTGGCACTTTGGTGCTCTTTTATAGCTTTGCACTCCTCCCCACCTTTTTCCTTTCTCAAACCATGGCTAACCGATTCCATCGGGTGCCGGCCAACTTTCACATGCCATGGAGGAGTGCTTCTTTTTCTTTTCTTTTTGAGATTATAATGGTCTGACCAGCTCCCTTGCAAAATTAGTGACGAGCAGATGAAGCTGCCTAGTCGAGGGGTACTTAATTTAGTATGGAAGATAACAAACCATCCACTACGTCCTCATGAGCTAAAAACAGTGGCACAAAATGAGAAGTGTTTGAAGGTTTTTGAAAGGTAGCACATGAAAAATTTACTTGGAATGGCTTAAAATACCATGCATAGGAATTTATAGTGGACTCATTGGAAATGACTTGGCTTTGGGATTTGGATGCACGAGAATATTTCCTCTCAGTATAGGTCTTTGGCTAGCAAGGCTAGGTAGCAAGCATAAGAGTTGCATGAAACAAACAAACATACATATAATAAGAACAATCATGCAAACTCCCTTGAAGGTATAATAATTTTAACTTTGAGAATAACAATGCTTATAAGCCAAACATAAGGAAAACTGAAGTGATGTAACTACAAACACTTCTTTATTCTTTTCTACTCAAACCTCAAGGTAATGCTGCTACTGACCAAGCTAAGTTTGCCAAAACCAACTAAATTTACTCATGCTCCCAAAGTGATACCAATACTAATCAACAAGACTAATCATATAAGAGACTTTGCAAACTAAAATAAAGTATGCGGAAAGTAAACGATAGAACTTCTCATTAATATTTCATTACCGCAACTCACACCAAGCGATACATAGATAACCAACTAAGGAGGATACTTCCACACTGCAAACTATTCTATAGGATAATTTCTCTATTCATGATATGACTCTACTTGAAAACTAAATGAGTAAAAAGGTAATGATGTGATACCGCGGCACTCCCCCAAGCTTGGAACAAGCCAAGGGGATGCCTATACCGATGACGAATTATTCTTGTGGCGGCGGCGGTGGATCTTCATCGTTGTCATACTTCCAAGGCAGAGGTCCTCCATCAAGGAAGGATGTCTTGGTCTCCAATATCCTAAAACTTGCAGCAGCACTCATTCGTTGAAATCTAGCTCCATACTCACAATTTTGGTTCTGCACGTCGTAGAGTTGTGCTTGTAATTGGCTAGTTGTCTCCTGGAGCGAAAGGATATCCCTCCAGAGCTCTGTAGTCTCCTTCTTGTACTTGGCAACAAGCTCTTGATTAATCCTATTGATGATGTCCACTTCGCGTTCCGCCATCTTCTTGTATTTAAAAACTTCTTGTTCTAGTGCTTCCATCCTGGCTTCGAGATTTCCTTCCCCCTTGGAGACTTGGACATCTTTGATCTGCAACTCCCCATCTTTGAGCAACAACTCCTTCAGATGCATCTTCAGCTCCCTCATATACGGATTGATGGAATCCGCAAGAGGGTTCTCCTCGGATGGACCAGACAAAGGCATTGCAACTCCAAAGTTGAGAAAAATCCCTAACAGAAACAGCTCGAAACAAAACACGGCGAGAAAACGATATACAGACCTCGGGGACTCCGGGGGGGGGGGTTAAATAGGCAAAAATTATATATCGAAATGAAATCATAGGAGGAAACTGGGACGGAAACGAGTTCCGGTGTGCTCTCACACCAGGGCGGCGCGGCCAGAGGTGGGCCCGCGCCCCCTGTGTGTGAGGAGCACACGGACTCCTTTTCCTGCCTGTTTTTGTCTCGTGATTTTTCTTATTTAGTAAAAACAGCAAAAATAATAAAGTAAGAGTTTTTCGCGAACCTTTTCTGACTAGAACTGTTACCTATTCAAAAACAAACTCTCCAGGTGCCTGCAATTTGTCTTGGATGAATTCTTCTAGAGAAACTATTTCAATTACATCAACATCTTCATTATAAGAATCTCCAGAAATATAATGTTTGAGTCTTTGCCCATTCACCACTTGTGTAGAGTCATCTTTCAATGAAGCAATCTTAATGGCACCTAAGCGGTACACTTCCACAATAACATATGGTCCTTCCCATTTAGAGAGTAATTTGCAAAAAATCTGAGACGAGACCTATACAATAGAACTTTCTCACCAACATGAAACTCTCTCTTAAGAATTCTCTTATCATGCCATTGCTTGATTTTCTCTTTAAAAAGTCTGCCATTCTCATACGCTTCATTTCTCCACTCGTCTAGAGAACTCAAATCTAACAACCTTTTCTTACCGGCTAGTTTAAAATCTCTATTAAGCTCTCTCACTGCCCAAAAAGCTTTGTGTTCTAATTCTAAGGGCAAGTTACACGCTTTTCCGTAAACCATCTTATAAGTAGACATACCCATGGGGTTCTTATAAGCAGTTCTATAAGCCCATAAAGCATCATTTAACTTACTAGCCCAATTTTTCCTAGATCTATTGACAGTCTTCTGCAAGATAGACTTGATTTCTCTATTAGAAAGCTCTACCTGCCCACTAGTTTGGGGATGATAAGCAGAAGCAATTCTATGATTAACATCATATTTAGCAAGAGTTTTTCTAAAACCACCGTGAATAAAATGAGAACCTCCGTCAGTCATAAGATATCTAGGCACACCAAACCTAGGAAAAATAACATCCTTAAGCATTTTTAACGAGGTTTCACCATCGGCACTCTTTGTAGGTATGGCTTCTACCCATTTAGTAACATAATCAATAGCAACAAGTATGTGGGTATAGCCTTTTGAAGGAGGAAAAGGACCCATAAAGTCAAATCCCCAACAATCAAATGGTTCAATAACAAGACTGTAACTCATAGGCATTTCATTGCGTCTAGAAATATTACCAACTCTTTGACATTCATCACAAGATAAAACATACCTTCTAGCATCTTTAAAGAGGGTTGGCCAATAAAAACCTGATTGTAGAACCTTTTGTGCGGTTCTATCTCCAGCATGATGCCCTCCATAAGCGCTACCATGGCATTTTCTTAATATCTCTTGTTGCTCATATTCCGGTACGCATCTTCGCATAATACCATCAACTCCTTCTTTATGTAAGTGTGGGTCATCCCAAAAGTAATGCCTCAAATCATAGAAGAATTTTCTTCTTTGCTGAGCTGTAAAGGTTGGAGGCAAATACTTCGAAACAATAAAGTTAGCATAATCAGCATACCAAGGAAGGTCTCGAGAAGTTACATTTATTGCAGCCAACTGTTCATTTGGAAAACTATCGTTAACAGTAATAAAATCAAAAGAAATGTTTTCCAATCTAGACAAGTTGTCAGCCATAGGATTTTTAGCACCTTTCCTATCTACGATATGCAAATCAAACTCTTGTAAAAGCAACACCCATCTAATAAGCCTAGGCTTAGCATCCTTCTTAGTCATAAGATATCTAATAGCAGCGTGATCAGTATGAATAGTAACTTTAGAATCAACAATGTAAGATCTAAACTTATCACATGCAAAACAACAGCAAGAAACTCTTTCTCAGTAGTAGCATAATTCTTCTGAGCAGCATCAAGAGTTTTACTAGCATAATGAATAACATTCAACTTATTATCCACGCGCTGTCAAGAACAACACCAACAGCAAAATCACTAGCATCACACATAATTTCAAAAGGTAAATTCCAATTAGGTGGTTGAACAATAGGAGCTGTAGTTAAAGCCTTCTTAAGAGTTTCAAAAGCTTCCTTACAATCATCATCAAAGACAAATGGTACATCTTTTTGAAGAAGATTAGTAAGAGGCTTTGAAATCTTGGAGAAATCTTTAATAAACCTCCTATAGAAACCAGCATGACTAAGAATACTACGAATACCTTTAACATCTCTGGGACAAGGCATTTTCTCAATTGCCTCCACTTTTGCTCTGTCAACTTCAATACCTCTTTCAGAAATTTTATGTCCAAGGACAATTCCTTCATTTACCATAAAGTGGCATTTCTCCCAATTAAGAACAAGGTTAGTTTCTTCGCATCTCTGCAAAACTTTATCAAGGTTGTGCAAACAATTATCAAAAGAAGTTCCATAGACGGAGAAATCGTCCATGAAGACCTCCACAATCTCTTCACAAAAGCCATGAAAAATAGCAGACATGCATCTTTGAAAAGTAGCAGGAGCATTGCATAAACCAAACGGCATACGTCTATAAGCATAAGTTCCATAAGGACAAGTAAAAGTGGTTTTCTCTTGATCTTCCTTTTTAACGGCAATTTGAGAAAAACCAGAATAACCATCAAGGAAACAAAAATGAGTTTTCTTAGATAACCTTTCTAACATCTGATCTATAAACGGTAAAGGATAATGATCTTTCTTAGTAACTTTGTTTACCCTCCTATAATCAATGCACATCCTATAACCAACTACTACCCTTTGAGGAATAAGCTCATTATTCTCATTAGGCACAACAGTCATACCTCCTTTCTTAGGAACACAATGAACAGGACTAACCCATCTACTATCAGCAATAGGATAAATAATACTAGCATCAAGGAGCTTTAATACCTCATTTCTTACCACATCCTTCATCTTGGGAATTAGGCGGCGTTGATGCTCCACGACTGGCTTAGCGTCTTTTTCCATATTAATGGCATGCTGACATAAAGTGGGAGAAATCTCTTTTAAATCATCAAGAGTATATCCCATAGCTCCTCGGTGTTTCCTCAATATCTCCAATAATCTTTCTTCTTCCTTTCCTGAAAGTTTAGAGCTAATAATAACAGGATATATTTTCTTATCATCTATGTAAGCATATTTAAGATTATCAGGCAAAGGCTTTAATTCAAACACAGGATCTTCCTTAGGTGGCAAAGTGGTACCAAGATCCTCCACAGGTAGATTATGCTTGATTAATGGTTGTTGACGAAGGAAAATATCGTCAATCTCTTCTCTTTCCTTGCTGAAAACATCACTTTCGTGATCTTCCATGAATTACTGCACGGCATTATTAGGGGCAAGAGCAATAGAAGCAAGCTGTTCAACTCAAAAAATTTCATTAGGCGTGTCATTTTCATAAGAAGTCTGAGCAAACTTGGAAAAATTAAACTCATAAGACTCTCCATTAAACTTAGTAAAAAAATTCTCCTTCTTACAATCTATCACGGCGCCACAAGTGTTCAAAAATGGTCTACCAAAAATAATAGGACAAGTTTTACTAGCCTCCTTGCCAAGTACTAGAAAATCAGTAGGGTATTTAGTCTTACCGCAAAGAACTTCCACATCTCGAACAATACCAAGAGGCCAAACAGTCTCTCTGTTAGCAAGCTAAACAACCACATCAATATCTTCAAATTCACAAGCGCCAATCTCATGCATAATTTCTTTGTAAAGCTCTAAAGGAATAGCACTTGCACTAGTACCAATATCACATAAACCATAATAGCAATGATCTCCAATCCTGACAGAAATAACAGGAACACTTGTTTTCCTATGCTTTTTAGGATGTGAGAGAATGTTAGAAGCATCTTCACAAAAAAGAATATATTCATCCCCTACATCTTTAGTAACAAGATCCTTCAATATAGCTACAGGAGACTTAATAGTAATTTGCTCATCAGGTTCTGTAGCTTTCTTAGTACTTTTATTAGACACACTTACCAAAGTAGAATACTTTTTTACCTTAGCAGGGAAAGGTGTCTTCTCAAAATAAGGTTCAGGCACAATGCTATCAATAGTACAAACTTCAGTAGCTGCAGCAGGTTTATGACTAATAGAGTCTTTATAAGGCGCATGATATTTGTTCCAATCTTTCTTTGGAACATCAAGATAAGAGGCAAAGGCTTTAAGACAATTAGCAAGTATTTGAGAATCAAGACCATAAGCAGTGCTAACACTATGAAAGTCATCGGTTCCCATAAAAGCTTTAATGCATTCATAATCATAATTTATACCTAACTTCCTACCTTTGTCGTTTTCCCATCCTTCAGCATTCTCTTGTATACGGTCAAGAAGTTTCCACTTAGCATCTTCTTTCATATGAGTAAATGATCCAAAGCAAGAAGCATCCAAGTAATCCTTATCAGGAAGAGTAAGCCGCACATAAAAATTATCAATAACAATATTATTGGGGAGCTCATGAATGGGGCATTTGAGCATTAGTAACTTCAATCTCCCCCACGCTTGGGCAATACTCTCTCCATCATGAGGCCAAAAATTATATATCCGATTACGATCTTTATGGATTTTACTTGGAGGATAAAACTTGGAATAAAAGAGAGGTACAATGTCCTCCCATGCCATAGATGGAGCATCTTGGAGCAGTCGATACCACTCCTCAGCTCTGCCTTTCAATGATAAAGAGAATAGCTTCTTCTTGACCTGGCTTGGTGAAATACCTGCACACCTAAACAACTCGCATAATTCATGTATAAATAGTAAGTGATCACCCGGATGGACAGTTCCATCTCGTGAATAGCCGTTATCCATAATACGCCCAACAATTTTCATAGGTATTTTAAAAGGATCAACTTCAGCAGGTGGTGGTGGTGGTTCATCCACATGTGCAGCAGTAGTAGATGTTTTTCCAAATAGGAAACCAAATGGAGAGTTCTCCATAGCAGAGTAAAATAAAAATAGAAGACAAAATAAAAACAATACTCACAGTGACGGTTACCTTTACCAATTCCACTCTTCAATAGCGCTACACTCCCCGTCAACGGCGCCAGAAAATAGTCTTGATGACCCACAAGTATAGGGGGTGTATCGTAGTACTTTCGATAAATAAGAGTGTCGAACCCAACGAGGAGCAGAAGGTGTTGATAAGTGGTTTTGATCAAGGATTCACTGCAAATACTAGCAAACGGGTTTTCAGGGGTATTTGGCAATACAAGTAATAAAGTGCGAGTAAATAAAAGACAGTAGTAATAATTGCAGCAAGTGGCCCAATCCTTTCTTCAGCAAAGGACAAGCCGGTTGTGTAACTTATAATAACCAAACATTCTCGAGGACACACGGGAGTTTCTGTCAAGAGCTTTCGCTTCATACCGCTAATAGTCTTTATTGGTTTGATAGGTGTTATGGGGGTGAACCTGTGCTAGCGCACTACCCTTACTAGGATAAATACACACTTGTGATTATACCCCTTGCAAGCATCTGCAAATACAAGAAAGTAATTAAGATAAATATAACCAAAGCCTTAAACTCTAAGATCCTACGCTCCCTGGTGCAATGGTTTCCCAACAGAGGTTTAGGTTTCTGTCACTCCAGCAACCCCACAATTGGTAGCCAAATACACAATGCATCTCACTAGGCCCATAAATGGTGAATTATCATGTAGTCGACGTTCACATGACACCACTAGTGAAATAGCACCACAACGATATCAAACCATTAAATATTTCTCAACAATAATTCACTACTAACATCTTGACTTCTCCCATGTCCTCAAGAACTAAGGAACTACTCACAAGACATCATATGGATCATGATCAGAGGTGAAATAATGGTAAATAACAATCTGAACATAAACCTTAATTCAACGGTTCCACTCAATAGCATCAACTATAAGAGTAATCAACACCGAGAAAGTTTCCCCTATGAATATAACAAGATCCAACTCAAGATGTTACAGAGGGATGACGTGGTGATGGTGGAGATGAAGGTGCTGGTGATGGAGATGATGATGATGATGATCCCGATGAAGTCCGGTGCGATGATGATGATGATGGCGACAATCTCCCCTCTTCGGGAAGGAATTTCCCCAGCAGATTTCTCCCTGCCGGAGAGCTTTTCTCTCTCTAGTGTTTTCTGCCCCGCAGAGGCAGCTGTGTCTCTCTCTGAGCCCCCCCTTAACTTAGGTTTTTGGGGACGATGAAGTACGCGAAGGGGCGAGATCAGAAGTGGGCCAGGGCGGCCTCACACAGGGCCGGCGCGGCCAGGGGTTAGGCCGCGCCCCCTGTGCATGAGGCCGCCCCCTGGCTCCTCTCTCCTTCTCCTTCTGGCTTCCGGAGTCTTTTGGTATAATAGAATTTTCTGGTATTTTTCTGGAATTTTCCTGATCTTCCAAAATATGGTGTCTTGACGGTCCTTTTCCAGCAGAATCCTGACTCCGGTAGCAAATCCTCCAATGATCATCAAACATGTAAAAACAGAGGAAATAACATAAGTATCATATCTAAATATGAAATATTTCAATGAATAACAGTAAATTATGATACAAAATAGTGATGCAATATGGACGTATCAGCTTTCTCTTCATGATAAGGATTTATTGGATGCTTCCTGCTCTGGATCATTTACACGTATAAAAGAAGAAGCTAAATGGGATCTTCTTGACTGTATTCAAGAAAATACTGAAGTATGGGAGAACGACAAAGGTAGAAAGTCAGGTATAAATTATGATTATGAATGCATTAAAGCTTTTATGGAAACCGATGACTTTCATAATGTTAGCACTGTTTATGGTCTTGACTCTCAAATACTTACTAACTGTTTTAAGGCTTTTGCCTCTTATCTTGATGTTCCAAAGAAGGATTGGAACAAGTACCATGCGCCTTATAAAGATACTACTAGTTGTGTTCCTGCTAGAATTACTGAAGTTTATACTGTTGATCGCAATTTGCCTCAGCCTTATTTTGAGAAAACGTCTTTCCCCGCTAAGGTAAAGGAGCATTCTATGTTAACTAGTGTGCTTAATAAAAGTGCAAAGAAAGCTTTAGAACCTGATGAGCAAATAACTGTTAAGTCTCATGTGGCTATAGTGAAGGACCTTGTTACTAAAAATGTAGAAGATGGACATATTATCTTTTGCAAAGATGCTTCTAACATTGTTTCACATCCTAGTAGACCTAGGAAAACAAGTGTTCCTGTGCTTTTTGTCAGGATAGGTGATCATTGCTATTATGGTTTATGCGACATTGGTGCAAGTTCAAGTGCTATTCCTTATGAGCTTTATAAAGAAATCATGCATGAAATTGGTTCTTGCGAACTTGAAGATATTGATGTGGTTATTCAGCTTGCTAATAGAGAAACTACCTCTCTAATTGGTATTGTCAGAGATGTGGAAGTTTTATGCGGTAAGACTAAATACCCTACTGATTTTCTAGTACTTCGTAAAGCTGCTAGTAAAACTTGTCCTATTATTTTTGGTAGACCTTTTTTGAATACTTGTGGCACTGTTATAGATTGTAAGAAATTTTTGACTATGTTTGATGGAGAATCTTATGAGTTTAATTTCTCTAAGTTCACTAAAGTTCCTTTTGAAACTGAATTGCCTAATGAAGATTTTAGAGTTGAACAGCTTGCCTCTATTGCTCTTGCTCCTAATAATGCTTTGCAGCAATTTATGGAGGACCATGAAAGTGAGATCTTCAGGGAAGAAATAAATGAGATTGACAAGATTCTTCTTCGTCGGCCGAAGTTGCTTAAACACAATTTACCTATGGAGGATCTGGGTACCACTTTGCCACCTAAGGAAGATCATGTTTTTGATTTAAAACCTTTAGCTAATGATCTTAAATATGCTTATATAGATGATAAGAAAATATATCATGTTATTGTTAGTTCTAAACTTTCAGGAAAGGAAGAAGAAAGGTTATTAGAAATATTAAGGAAACACCGAGGAGCTATGGGATATACTCTTGATGATTTAAAAGTGATTTCCCCTACTATATGTCAGCATGCTATTAATATGGAGCTAGATGCAAAGCCAGTCGTTGAACATCAACACCGTTTAATTCCTAAGATGAAGGAAGTGGTAAGAAATGAGGTATTGAAGCTCCTTGATGCTGGTATTATTTATCCTATTGTTGATAGTAGATGGGTTAGTCCTGTTCATTGTGTTCCAAAGAAAGGAGGAATTACTGTTGTGCCTAATGAGAATAACGAGCTTATTCCTCAAAGGGTAGTAGTTGGTTATAGGATGTGCATCGATTTCAGAAAGGTCAACAAAGTTACTAAGAAAGATCATTATCCTTTACCGTTTATAGATCAAATGTTAGAGAGGTTCTCTAAGAAAACTCATTTCTGTTTTCTTGATGGTTATTTTGGTTTCTCTCAGATTGCTGTTAAAAGGCAAGATCAAGAGAAAACCACTTTTACTTGTCCTTATGGAACTTATGCTTATAGACGTATGCCTTTTGGTTTGTGCAATGCTCCTGCTACTTTTCAAAGATGCATGCCTGCTATTTTTCATAGTTTTTGTGAAGAAATTGTGGAGGTATTCATGGATGATTTTTCCGTCTATGGAACTTATTTTGATAATTGTTTGCACAATCTTGATAAAGTTTTGCAGAGATGTGCAGAAACTAATCTTGTTCTTAATTGGGAGAAATGCCACTTTATGGTGAATGAAGGAATTGTTCTTGGGCATAAAATTTCTGAAAGAGGTATTGAAGTTGACAGAGCAAAGGTTGAAGCAATTGAGAAAATGCCATGTCCTAGGGATGTTAAAGGTATTCGTAGTATTCTTGGTCATGCTGGTTTTATAGGAGGTTTATTAAAGATTTCTCTAAGATTTCAAAGCCTCTTACTAATCTTCTTCAAAAAGATGTACCATTTGTTTTTGATGATGATTGTAAGGAAGCTTTTGAAAGTCTTAGACTATTTTCTAGCGCTGTTGTCGGGGAGTGAAGTGCTATTGAAAGGTGGAATTGGTAAAGATAACCTTCGCTGTGAGTATTGTTTTTATTTTTGTCTTTTATTTTATTTTATTTTGCTATGGAGAATTCTCCATTTGGCTCCTTATTTGGGAACAATACTGCCTCTGTTACGGTAGAGGATGAACCACTGCCTGCTCAATTAGATCCTTTTAAAATACCTATGAAAATTGTTGAACGTGTTATGAATAACCGCTATTCAGGAGATGGAACTGTCCATCCGGGTGATCATTTACTCTTTATACATGAATTATGCGAGGTGTTCAAGTGTGCAGGTATTTCATCAAGCTAGGTTAAGAGGAAGCTATTCTCTTTATCACTGAAGGGCAGAGCTGCGGAATGGTATAGGCTGCTCAAGGATGGTCCATCTATTGGCTAGGAGGAAATTGTACCTCTCTTTTATTCTAAATTCTATCCTCCAAGTGAGATCCATAAAGATCGTAATCAGATATATAATTTTTGGCCTTGTGATGGAGAGAGTATTGCCCAAGCATGGGGGAGATTGAAGTCACTAATGCTCAAATGTCCCATTCATGAGCTCCCCAGTAATATTGTTATTGATAACTTTTATGCAAGGCTTACCCTTCATGACAAGGATTTATTGGATGCTTCTTGCTTTGGATCATTTACACATATGAATGGAGAAGCTAAATGGGATCTTCTAGACCGTATTCAAGAAAATACTGAAAGATGGGAGAACGACAAAGGTAGAAAGTCAGGTATAAATTATGATTATGAATGCATTAAAGCTTTTATTGGAACCGATGACTTTCATGATATTGGTGTTGTTTATGGTCTTGATTCCCAAATACTTGCTAACTATTTTAAGGCCTTTGCCTCTTATCTTGATGTTCCAAAGAAGGATTGGAACAAGTAATATGCGCCTTATAAAGATAATGTTAGTTGTATTCCTGCTAGAACAACTGAAGTTTGTACTGTTGATCGCATTTTGCCTAAGCCTTATTTTGAGAAAACACCTTTCCCTGCTAAGGTAAAGGAACATTCTACTTTAATTAGTGTACTTAAGAAAAGTGCAAAGAAAGCTGTAGAACCTGATGAGCAAATTATTACTAATTCTCCTGTAGCTATAGGGAAGGACCTTGTTACTAAAAATGTAGGAGATGAACATATTTCTTTTGTGAAGATGCTTCTAACATTGTTTCCCATCCTAGTAGATCTAGGAAAACAAGTGTTCCTGTGCTTTCTGTCAGGATTGGTGATCATTGCTATTATGGTTTACGTGAAATTGGTGCAAGTTCGAGTGCTATTCCTTATGAGCTTTACAGAGAAATCATGCATGAAATTGCCCCTTGTGAACTTGAAGAAATTGATGTGGTTATTCAGCTTGCTAACAGAGAGACTTTCTTGCCAATTGGTATTGTTAGAGATGTGGAAGTTTTATGCGGTAAGACTAAATATCCTACTGATTTTCTAATACTTGGTACTGAAGCTAGTAAAACTTGTCCTATTATTTTTGGTAGACCCATTTTGAACACTTGTGGCGCTGTTATAGATTGTAAGAAGGAGAAAGTTTTGACTAAATTTGATAGAGAATCTTATGAGTTTAATTTTTCCAAATTTACTAAAGCTCCTTATGAAAATGAATCCTAATGAAGATTTTTGAGTTGAACAGCTTGCCTCTATTGCTCTTGCTCCTAACAATGCTTTGCAGCAATTTATGGAGGATCATGAAAGTGAGATCTTCAGGGAAGAAAGAGAAGATATTGACGATATTCTTCTTCATCAACCAGCGTTGATTAAACACAATTTACCTGTGGAGGATTTGGGTACCACTTTGCCACCTAAGGAAGATCATGTTTTTGAATTAAAGCCTTTACCTGATGATCTTAAGTATGCTTATATTGATTATAAGAAAATATATCCTGTTATTATTAGTTCTAAACTTTCAGGATAGGAAGAAGAAAGGTTATTGGAAATACTGAGGAAACACCGAGGAGTCATGGGATATACTCTTGATGATCTAAAAGGGATTTCTCCTAGTATATGTCAGCATGCTATTAACATGGAGCCAGATGCAAAGCTAGTTGTTGAACATCAACGTCGTTTAATTCCTAAGATGAAGGAAGTGGTAAGAAATGAGGTATTGAAGCTCCTTGATGCTGGTATTATTTATCCTATTACTGATAGTAGATGGGTTAGTCCTGTTCATTGTGTTCCTAAGAAAGGAGGTATCACTATTGTGCCCTGTTCATTGTGTTCCTAAGAAAGGAGGTATCACTGTTGTGCCTAATGAGAATAACGAGCTTATTCCTCAAAGGGTAGTAGTTGGTTATAGGATATGCATTGATTTTAGAAAGGTCAACAAAGTTACTAAAAAGATCATTATCCTTTACCATTTATAGATCAAATGCTAGAGAGGTTATCTAAGAAAACTCATTTTTGTTTTCTTGATGGTTATTCTGGTTTCTCTCAGATTGCTGTTAAGAAGCAAGATCAAGAGAAAACCACTTTTACTTGTCCTTATGGAACTTATGCTTATAGACGTATGCCTTTTGGTTTGTGGAATGCTCCTGCTACTTTTCAAAGATGCATGTCTTCTATTTTTCATGGTTTTTGTGAAGACATTGTGGAGGTATTCATGGATGATTTCTCCGTCTATGGAACTTCTTTTGATAACTGTTTGCACAATCTTGATAAAGTTTTGCAGAGATGTGAAGAAACTAATCTTGTCCTTAATTGGGAGAAATGCCACTTTATGGTGAATGAAGGAATTGTTCTTGGACATAAAATCTCTGAAAGAGGTATTGAAGTTGACAGAGCAAAGGTTGAAGCAATAGAGAAAATGCCCTCTCCTAGGGATGTTAAAGGTATTCGTAGTATTCTTGGTCATGTTGATTTCTATAGGAGGTTTATTAAAGATTTCTCTAAGATTTCAAAGCCTCTTACTAATCTTCTTCAAAAAGATGTACCATTTGTTTTTGATGATGATTGTAAGGAAGCTTTTGAAACTCTTAAGAAGGCTTTAACTACTGCTTCTATTGTTCAACCACCTGATTGGAATTTACCTTTTGAAATTATGTGCGATGCTAGCGATTTTGCTGTAGGTGCTGTTCTTGGACAGCGCGTAGATAAGAAGTTGAATGTTATTCATTATGCTAGTAAGACTCTTGATGCTGCTCAGAAGAATTATGTTACTACTGAGAAGGAGTTTCTTGCTGTTGTTTTTGCATGTGATAATTTTAGACCTTATATCGTTGATTCAAAAGTTACTATTCATACTGATCATGCTGCTATTAGATATCTTATGTCGAAGAAGGATGCTAAGCCTAGGCTTATTAGATGGGTGTTGCTTTTACAAGAGTTTGATCTGCACATTGTAGATAGGAAAGGTGCTGAAAATCCTGTTGCTGATAATTTGTCTAGATTGGAAAGCATTTCTTTTGATCCTATTCCTGTTAATGAAGTTTTCTAAATGAACAGTTGGCTTCAATCAAGGTAACTTCGCGAGAAATACCTTGGTATGCTAATTATGCTAACTTTATTGTTTCCAAATATTCCAACCTTTACAGCTCAGCAAAGAAGGAAATTCTTTTATGACTTGAGGCATTACTTTTGGGATGACCCGCATTTATATAAAGAAGGAGTGGATGGTATTATGCGAATATGTGTTCCAGAATATGAACAACAAGAGATATTGAGAAAATGCCATGGTAGTCCCTATGGAGGGCATCATGCTGGAGACAGAACTACACAAAAAGTTCTACAATCAGGTTTTTATTGGCCTACCCTTTTTAAAGATTCTAGAAAATTTGTTTTATCTTATGATGAGTGCCAAAGAGTTGGTAATATTTCTAGACGTAATGAACTGTTTGATTGTTGGGGATTTGACTTTATGGGACCTTTTCCTCCTTCAGAAGGTTATACTCATATACTCATAGTTGTTGATTCTGTTACTAAGTGGGTAGAAGCCATACCTACGAAGAGTGCCGATGGTGAGACCTCATTAAAAATGCTTAAGGATGTTATTTTTCCTAGATTTTGTGTGCCTAGATATCTTATGACTGATGGAGGTTCTCATTTTATTCATGGCGGTTTTAGGAAAACTCTTGCTAGATATGACATTAATCATAGAATTGCTTCTGCTTATCATCCCCAAACTAGTGGGCAAGTAGAGCTATCAAATAGGGAGATCAAGTCTATCTTGCAGAAGACTATTAATAGGTCTAAGAAAAACCGGGCTAGCAAGTTGAACGATGCTTTATGAGCTTATAGAACTGCTTATAAGAACCCCATGGGCATGTCTCCTTACAAAATGGTTTATGGAAAAGCGTGTCACTTGCCTTTAGAATTAGAACACAAAGCTTTTTGGGCAGTGAGAGAGCTTAATAGGGATTTTAAACTTGCCGGTAAGAAAATGTTGCTTGATTTGAGTTCCTTAGATGAGTGGAGAAACGAAGCTTATGAGAATGCCAGACTTATTAAAGAGAAAGTCAAGCAGTGGTATGATAGGAGAATTCTTAAGAGAGAATTTCATATTGATGAGAAAGTTCTATTGTATAGGTCTCGTCTTAGATTTTTTGCAGGAAAATTACTCTTGAAATGGGAAGGACCCTTTGTTATTGAAGAGGTGTATCGACTCAGGTGTGGTAAAGATCGCTTCTCTTAAAGATGACACTACGCAAGTGGTGAATGGGCAAAGACTCAAGCATTATATTTCTGGAGATTCTTGTAATGAAGATGTCGATGTTATTCAAATGGTAACTCTGGAAGAATTTATCAAAGAGCATATGCAGGAATCTACAGAGTCCGTTTTCGAATAGGTAACAGTTCTAGTCAGAAAAGGTTCGCGTTAAACTTTTCTATTTATATTTTTCTTGTTTTTATTAAATATGAAAAATCATGAGATGAAAACGGGTTGGAAACGGAGTCCGGTGGCTCCTCACTACCTGGTGTCGCGGGCCCCCTACTAGCCGCGCCACCCTGTGGTGAGTCCACCCCGAAACTCGTTTCCGTCCCGGTTTCCTCCTGTGACTTCATTTTGATGTTTAATTTTTGCCTATATAACCCCTCGGATTGCCCGAGGTCTCTATATCGTGTTCTCGTCGTGTTTTTGTTTCGACCTATTTCTGTGAGGAGTTGTTCTCAGTTTTAGAGGCATCATGGCTTTCGCAAGCAACGACAAGGGCAAGAAGCCTTTAGAAGAGGACCACCAAGACCCCGAGCTGAAGGAAGGACAAATGGCTGGAGGATCAAGGGAAAGAGATCCTACTTTTGTAGGATCAATGAACGCTGGACGTGCTTTTTCTCATAATATGCAGGGACCAACACTACCAGTCCTAGATCTAAGCTTCTTTCCTACAGCAGAAGAAACTCTTTAGGTCACTGATGAGTTTTGTGCCCAGTATCGAGTTTTGAAGAGGGAGGTGGAGATACTTCAAGAGGAGAACATCAGGCTTCGCAGGATGCTGGAGATTTTCCTTGCCCCAGTTATGATCTCACCACCACCGCCGAAGGAGTAATTCATCATTGGTATAGGCATCCCCTTGGCTTGTTCCAAGCTTGGGGGAGTGCCGCGGTATCACATCATTACCTTTTACCCATTTACTTTTCAAGTAGAGTCATATCATAAATATAAAATTTATCTTCTATAATAGTTTGCAGTGTGGAAGTATCCTCCTTTAGTTGGTTACCTACGTATCCCTTGGTGTGAGTTGCGGTTGAGAAATATTAATGAGAAGTCTTATCATTTACTTTTCGCACACTTTATTTTAGTTTGCAATCTTTCTTATATGATTAGTTTTGTTGATTAGTATTGGTATCACTTTGGGAGCATTAGTAAATCTAGTTGGTTTTGGCAAACTTAGCTTGGTCAGTAGCAACATTACCTTGAGGTTTGAGTAGAAAAAGAAGGAAGTGTTAGTAGATACATCATTTCAGTTTTCCTTTATGATTGGTTTATAAGCATTAGTATTCTCAAGTTAAAATCATTTGTGCTTTCAAGGAAAATTTGCATGATTATTTTCTATCACATGTATGTATGTTTGTTCATGCAACTCTTATGCTTGCTACCCAGCCTTGCTAGCCAAAAACCTGCACTGAGAGGGAATACTTCTCGTGCATCCAATCCCCTAAAACCAAGTTACTTCCAAAGAGTCCACTATAAATTCCTATGCATGGTATTTCAAGCCATTCCAAGTAAATTTTCATGTGCTACCTTTCAAAAACCTTCAACTACTTCTCACTTTGTGCCACTATTTTTAGCTCATGAGGACGTAGTGGTTGGGTTTGTTATCTTCCATACTAAATTGAGTACCCCTCGACTTGCATGCTTCATCTGCTCGTCACTAATTTTGCAAGGGAGCTGGTCAGACCATTGTAATCTAAAAAAAGGAAGAAAAGAAAAGAAAAAAGGCACTCCTCCTTGGTATGTGAAAGTTGGTGGGCACCCGATGGAATCGGTTAGCCATGGTTTGAGAAAGGAAAAAGTGGGGAGGAGTGCCAAGCTATAAAAGAGCACAATTGTGCCAATTAATCAACATCTTGGAACCACTCTCACTTGTTTAGTATGGAAGATATCAAGAACTCCGTTGCTAGTCATTGACAAAAGCAACCACCTCTCAAAACAACTTTTGCCTCTGTTTTACAAATGAAAATCTCTAGCACATGTTTAATCCCTGCTTCCCTCTGCGAAGGGCCTATCTTTTACTTTTATGTTGAGTCAACCTATTTCCCTCTATCTCAAGCAAGCATTTGAGTTGTTATGTTTCATTCATCCATATGTTGATCTGTTCAATCATGTTTACTATCTTCCTTTGTTTAGTACAATGCTTTTATCTGAAAGAATATATCTTTGAAAGCTTTCTATGATTGCAAAGAGTTTGTTACGTTGAGCATATGGTTTTTGCTATATCAGCTCTATTTTAAAAGGCTCCGTTCAAAAATAAGTATAGTTTGTTCATTGTTCTCTGACCAAGAACAAAGGTTTGCCATCACCAATCATGATTTACCTTGTTCATCTTTATTGTGATTCCCTTTGCTTATTGCAAGTCTAGTTATATGAAGGGAAGTTGATGTCTATTATAACTTGTGCCTTGGTAAATGTGATGCTTCTTGTCTGTATTTTGTTTATCGACACTTTACTCCATAAACCTGTGGTCATGTTTACCGAGTTTAGTTTTCGCTTAGGGACAAGCGAGGTCTAAGCTTGGGGGGGTTGATACGTCCATTTTGTATCACTATTTTGTATCATAATTTACTGTTATTCATTGATATATTTCATATTTAGAGGTGATACTTATGTTGTTTCATCTGTTTTTACATGTTTGATGATCATTGGAGAATTTGCTGCCGGAGTCAGGATTCTGCTGGAAAAAGGACCGTCAAGACACCATATTTCTGAAGATCAACAATTCCAGAGAAATATCCAAAAATTCATATATTACCTGAAGAAGAAGGTAGCCAGAAGGAGAAAGCGAGAGGAGCAGCATGGGGGCCACACCACCAGGTGGCGCGGGCCCACCCCTGGTCACGCCACCCTGGGGTGAGGCCACCCTGGCCCACCCCAGACATCGCCCTCTCGTGTATATGGTCATCCCAGAAAACCTAAGTAAAAGGGGGCATCAGAGATAGACACCGCCGCCTCTGCGGGGCGGAAAACACCGAGAGAGAAAAGCTCTCCGGCAGGGAGAAATCTGCCGGAGAAATTCCTTCCCGAAGAGGGGAGATCGTCGCCATCGTCCTCACCATGGTTGTTTACCTAGCATGGTGGGCAGTGGGACCATGGTATGAGTATTGGTGGAGGTCGCACTGCAACTGGAAAGTTCACCTAGGATTAATAAGAAATGTCGCCAGTTATTCTAGCGCCGTAAATAACGGTCAACCATAAGATCTGGAATGGGACAGAGACATCAGCTATATCTTTTTCCTCTCGCATATCAACGGATGCGCCTTACCATAGCTATTGGCGTCCTACCGGGGCAACACGAGGGTGGAATCCCCGTAAAGATTCCATGATACTGGGTCTACAAAGGACAAGCCATGTCGTAGTTGTTGTCAGCCGGAGGAGCAATAGGTGAGGTGGAACCCCTCGATCGAGGAGGAAAGAACGAGGACAAGGCCTAAGTGTCGCTCGGACACCTCATATCATTTTTATTTTGTGTGAGCTTAAGTAGCATCATGCTCTTAGGCATTTCATCAAACACCTCTTGTGCATAGGAAAAGATATCAAACTAGCACACCCCTCTCACACCTTCCACAGGAAAAAAACAGAGGAAAGGGCTAGTGGGTGGGTGTATTTATAGGCAGGACCTTTAGCACCGGTCCGTGCCACAAACCAGTTTAAAAGGTCCACCTTTAGCACCGGTTCAAGCCACGGACCGGTGCTAAAGGTCTGGCGCCTGCCACGCGGCAGATGCGACACCTTTAACACCGATTTGTGGCATGAACCGGTGCTAAATGTTCCTTACGAACCGGTGCTAAAGATCCGCAGGCTCCCTTTAGCCTCCTGGCCGCTCGGACACCTCATATCATTTTTATTTTGTGTGAGCTTAAGTAGCATCATGCTCTTAGGCATTTCATCAAACACCTCTTGTGCATAGGAAAAGATACCAAACTAGCACACCCTTCTCACACCTTCCACAGGAAAAAAAACAGAGGAAAGGGCTGGTGGGTGGGTGTATTTATAGGCAGGACCTTTAGCACCGGTCCGTGCCACAAACCGGTGCAAAAGGTCCACCTTTAGCACCGGTTCAAGCCACGGACCGGTGCTAAAGGTCTGGCGCCTACCACGCGGCAGACGCGACACCTTTAGCACCGATTTGTGGCACGAACCGGTGCTAAAGATCCGCGGGCTCCCTTTAGCCTCCTGGCCGCTCGAACTGGTGCTAAAGCACCCCTTTAGTCCGGGTTCGTAAGCCAACCAGTGCTAAAGCCTTTGGCAGCTCCAAACGAAAGCCCTATTTTTCTACTAGTGCTAGTTCCTCATTGCAACAGAATAAACAAAGGAGGTGTGAATTGTGATCGACTTTGAACCACTGGACCAAACTAATTAAGTCGAGCAATACTTGAGTTGTTCTGTTTGCAACCTGTCACACCTTACACGGAGGGAACTGAACTGACAAACGAACATCTACATGCATGCAGATGAAGAAACAACGCTTAACAGGAAAATGCAGATGACAAGAGGTGCAAACTGAATGTGGCATATTGCAACCGGAAGTTTCCTTGATGGATCTCCACAAGGTTAACAGTTTGAGTGGATCCTTACGTGAAACTTTAAAAGAGAAAAATAAGGCTCTATCTGAAATCTAGTGTACATGTTTATCCCTTGCTGCTTCAGTTAATTGGGATACGGTTCCCTCAATTTAAATTGTAGAGCTTGAATCTGAACTAGTAGTTTCTGCACGGAATTTCCGAAATTTCTCCGGGAGCTTCCTTCGCTCCCCAGTCAATTCTTCATCAATGAAAAACTCTGGATTCATTTCACTTGCCCTCTGTCCCTGAGAATTAAAGATGGGAGAAAAAGTTGAATATATAATCATGAAAATAACGCATGAGCTAAGTAAGATCTAAAACGCAATAGGCCTGTAAAAAGAAAGCATTGGTTAGGTGCTTGTACCTCCTCTTGTTGTATAAGCGGCCTAATATCAAAGGTGATGGCAGGATGAAGGGGATGGATGTCGACTGTGTGCCTCAACGCAACCACCGCCTCCTTCACGTCCGCAAGTGTGGCACCCTGACGATTGATTCCCACTGTGACCTGCCGAAGAGATAAAAGGTTCTGCAAGCCAAAGTTGAAATCACCATTGCCATCAACTTTTGCCTTCTCGACACTGAAGTTAAAGAGAACCGTCTCAACCTTAGGAAAAGTGCCTTGCTGAAATGCTATCTGCCTGGGTGATTCACAGTACAGTGTGAAGGTTGTTAGACAGTGGAACCCATCGGTGCCAATGAGCAGCACCTCCGGTGTTTGCTGGCCACTCCACAACCAAAGACGATGAAGAACTGGCAACTTCCCAAGGATCAGTAGGTCCTCCTCCCGTAATTCTATGAAACCAATTACCAACTCGGCAAGGTCCGAGAGATGCAATGGATCCCTCTTTATCCACTCGGGCACCCCAGAGAATGCCCCACACCTGACAGACTCAAAAGTGCGGAGTTGTTGAGGAGGTAGCCAACTTTTCTCCAAGAGATCCATGGATGGAAAAAACCCACGAATAACTACACTTTGGATTTTCTTCAGGTGACGTAAAGACTCAAGAAAAGCTTCCCCGTACTCTAGGCTTGCATTATGCTCAAACTTAATTTTGAGCTCCCTTAGCATTGATAATTTGCGCAACTCTTTCACAATGTTTAGTGTGGCACAGATCTTCTTCAACACTTCCATGGAAGAAAGATTTCCCAGTCCATCTGGGAGGCTCGTGCAGTATCCATTAACACGTAGACACATCAATCTTCTCAGCTTGCAAATACTGGACGGTAATTCTTTTAGGTTGGAATTGCATCTTACATCCAACACCTGCAAAAATAGCAGTTTTCCTATTCCAGCTGGGAGCTGGCAGATATTTGTACCCGCAAGACCTAGGTACCTCAAGTGAAATAAATTCCCAACATCCTCGAGGCTAAGGTTTTTTATTTTCCCCAGATGACATCCATTTAGATCCAATACACGTAAAACATCAAATCTCGAGAGTGAAGTCATTTGATTGATAGCAGGTGAAAAGGTAGTAAGAGACCTCACTTGTGATTTACTCATGGAAGCAAGTGGTTTTCTTTGATTACCTTCATTTCTACTTTGGATTGACAGCCTGCAAACTTTGCTGGGTGAAGATATGCAGCAATCCTCGATGTGATTCAATATAGTAACAAAGTTTTGTTCACTAGACAATGAACATACTAGGCCAAGCACCATATCACACTAGTAGAAAACATGCCTAATATCCAGGACGAATTTGAGTTTTAGTCTCGGTTGTGTTTTGATCCGGGACTAATGTGAACATTAGTCCCGGTTCAAAAGACTATGTGGGCTAAGAATCTTTAGTACCGGTTGGAAATACGAACCGGGACTAAAGGGTTAGTGACCTTTAGTCCCGGTTGGTGTCTCCAACCGGGACTAAAGCCTCACCCTTTAGTCCCGGTTGGTGTTATCAACCCGGACTAAAGGGTCTTCCCCAATTTTCCTCTCATGCCTACCCCCCCCCCCCCCCCCCCCCCCCGCGCAGAAAAATGTCTAAAAAAAATAAACGAAAATGATAAAAAAAATAAACGAGAGGACTGAAGGTATCTGCATAGTCAAGACCATAGCGATGTTTGAACCCTTTGGCAACAAGGCGTGCCTTATAGCGCTCAATGGACCTATCGGCATGTTTCTTCACTTTGAACACCCACTTGGAGTCAATAAGATTAATACCTAGGCGAGATGGAACCAGGGTCCAGGTGCCATTGTGATGAAGAGCTTAAATTTCAAGGTCCATAGCAGCACGCCAGCGTGGAATTTATATAGCAGCAAGGTAATGACGAGGCTCAGTTGTAGGATCAGACTTACTTTGAGCAACACACGCAGTAAGCCAAGCAATAGTACCATCAGTATGTTCACGACGCTTCACAATACCACTGTGACTCCGTGTATGTGGTCGAAGCACAGCCGAAGGAGGATCAGGGCAGAGGAGGAAGGACCCGACGATGCCACGACGGGTGAAGCAGTCACAGATGTGACTGGCAACGGCGGCCCATGCAGGGGCGAAGCAGCATCATGAGTCGCACAGGGCGACGACGAGCTTGGCGAGGGCGGCGGAGGCCCAGGCGAGGGTGGCGAAGACCCAAACGAGGGCGACGGCGGCCCAGGCGGAGGCGACGGCGGGGGCGACGGAGGCCCAGACGACATGGGCGAAGAGGGCGCAGCCGAGGAGACGACCGGCGACCCAGTCGTAGGAGGCGTAAACAGCCCCGCAGATGACGGTGCAGAACATGGCGAGGACGATGCAGCCTCGCTCCTTTGACATGCATGTACCTCATGCAACTAACTTTTATGGAAAATTTGAATTTTGATTTTTTTTTGCAAAAAAGGGTTGTTCCGAATTAAAACGGCTCTAACTTTTGCATACGGACTCGAAAAAAAATGTATAATATATGGAAAATTATCTACACAAAATTTTACATCCGATTTCAACCGCCGTAGGCCGTTTGCACAAATTCTACTTTCTCAAAATTCCAAAGGAAAATATGAAAGCAGGAAGATTTTAGATTTTGCTAGAAAAATGAGAAAAAATGATTTTTATAAAGATTTTTTAATTTATTTAGTTGTTTCTTCTACTTTTTAGTTATTTTGAAGTTTTTAGATTCTTTTGGAATTTTTTAAGATTTTTGATTTTTTTTTTATTTTTTGAATATTTTGAGTTTTAAAATTAATATTTAAATTATGCATAAAGATTTTTTGAAATTTATTGATGCTCATTATTACTTAATCATTGTTGCTTATTTTTCAAATTATTTGGAATTAAAAAAGTAAAATTATATGTTATCAAAGTCTAAGGGTTAATATAATTCATAGCATAGTATTATCAAGAAGTCGCGAGTGCAGTCTTGGAAGCTAGTAGGAAAGGAATGGAGAAGTTAAGCGTGCTGAGAGTGGAGCAGTGTGAGGATGGGTGATCGGCCGGGAAGTGGGACCACAAGTATATACTTTGACATGAGAATAGGGGTGGTGATTAGAGATTAGAGGGGTGGTGATTAGAGATTAGAGGAGAAACTGTCAAACAAATCAAAAATCCGAAAATAGGAAAATTCAAAAAAATCTGAAACTTTTTTTAAAAATATTTAAAAATAGCAAAATGACATTTAGTCCCGGTTGGTGTTACCAACCGGGACTAAAGGGTTCTCCAGCCCGCAGCGCTCAGGGCGGTCATGTGGAGAACCTTTAGTCCCGATTTGTTAGTCCCGATTGCTACAACCGGGACTAAAGGCCCTTACCAACCGGGACTATAGACCATTTTTCTACTAGTGTCATGCAGACGGCAACGTGTTCCATTGCCTCTAAAATCCATGCACGGCATGATCATGCAACTATTTACTAGCTCACTAAAGTAACTGCGTCCAACCTCAAATAAGCTACTATCTGGATTTTTATGTTGGATAAAACCTTCGGCTATCCATTTCCATATCAAGTCATCTCTATGGATCTCATGATCTTCCGGATATATGCTTAGATACAATAGGCAAGTTCTCAGATGAAAAGGTAAGTGGTAATAGCTTAGGGACAATATTATCCTCATGGTCTTCACATGCGGACTATGTTCAAGTCCAGAACACATATAGGTGCACACCTTATCCCACACTGCTTGGTTTTGGATTTTACTAGGTACGCTCAATACACTAGCGATGGTAATGGTAGCTAGTGGTACACCACCACATTTCTCCAATATCTTTATGGACACTTCACCCAAATGTTGAGGTAATTTATCCTCAGAACCAAATATTCTTCCACAAAATAAGGTTTTCGAGCTCTTTAGATTAAGGGGATTTATCTTAAAAGAACCACCGACATTTGTAGCAATATCAAGGTCACGAGTTGTTGTGATTATCCTGCTTGCACATGCACAACTATTCTCATTCAAAGCATGTTTGATTTCTCTCCATGATTGTAGATTCCATATATCGTCAATAACGATGAGGTACCTATATGCGTGCGTGAGTTGTAAATATTTGAGAACCATATCGTGAAATAAATAAGGACAACTTAGAACTCCTGAATGTGTATGTTAATAATGAGCAGTATGGGGCAAAACGAATAAAATTCATGGAGAAATAAGACAAGGATGAAATAGGAGAAAATGAAAGAAGAAAACCGAAAAAAATGTGAAATTTAAATATAGAATGCAACTGTTTCTAAGTATTTGCACACATGAGCTATTCAGCGTCTTGACTACAATGCATGCATGCACTTCACAATCACAGCAATTAAAGTACATATAAACTACATATGAGAAAGCAAAGTATGATCGATACCTCTTGTTTCGGAGGAACATTCTGAGCTCATCAATGAGTTCTGTTGCATCCCGTGATGCTTCATTGATGTGGGCATAGTTTTGCTTATCAAGCTGATATAGCATCTTCTTGAAAATCCTTACCATATCTGGACTCTGCGACACAGAAATTGTAATACGTAATAGGGTTTTGGGGAACAGCTCGTGACCTCTAGGGTCCAGCCGTCTTGTATATTTATAATAGAAAGAGTTACAATGTTTATACAATACAGGGGTATATACACAGAAGCTATTATATACGTCTAATACCCTCCCTCAATCTTAACCATGCCCTAAAGTATTCAAGAGGTTAAGATTGCTTCGACATCCCTCAAAAAGAGGAAGTGACAGAGGCTTGGTGAAGATCTCCGCCAGCTGATCTTTGGACGAGATAAACTTGATTTGCAGAAGCTTCTGTGCAACACGTTCTCTCACAAAATGATAATCAACTTCGATGTGTTTCGTTCGGGCATGAAATACCGGATTCGAGGAGAGGTATGTAGCGCCGATGTTGTCACACCAAAGGATAGGAGGTCGAGATTGAGAAACTCTCAACTCGCGAAGCAAGGACTGCACCCATATGATCTCGGCTGTAGCATTTGCCATAGCTTTATATTCAGCTTCAGTACTACTCCGAGAAACTGTAGCTTGTTTGCGAGCACTCCAGGCGATCAAATTAGGACCAAGGAATATAACATGTCCCCCCGTGGATCGCTTGTCATCAGGATTTCCAGCCCAATCCGCATCAGAGAAGGCTGAAATCATACCACCAGAAGCAGGGCGCAGGTGCAGACCGTACGCAGATGTATGACTGACGTAGCGCAATATACGCTTAACGGCAGACCAGTGAGGTTCCCGTGGAGACTGAACAAACTGACAGACATGGTTAACCGCATAGGAGATGTCTGGTCTGGTAATAGTAAGATATTGTAAACCACCAACAACACTGTGATACTCAGAGGCATCATCAGCGGAGAGCAACGCACCATCAAGTGCGGAGAGACGATCTGTGGAGGACATAGGTGAATAAGTACCTTTGCACTCAAGCATGCCAACACGCCGAAGAAAGTCAAGTGAGTACTTCTTCTGAGTAAGCGTCAGACCAGCATCATGGTGAGTAACTTCCAATCCAAGGAAGTAATGAAGCTCGCCCAAGTCCTTAACAGCAAATTGAGAACTCAAGGTAGCTATGAGACGATCAGTGGCAGAAGCAGAGGAGCTGACAAGGATAATGTCATCAACATAGACCAGAAGATACATACTCACCTCTGTACGCTGAAGAATAAAGAGGGATGTGTCAGTTGTAGATGGTCAAAAACCAAGAGCAGATAGAGCAGCACCAAGACGAGCATGCCATGCACGAGGAGCCTGCTTCAAACCATAGATCGCTTTAACCAAGCGACACACATGCTAGGGACGATCAGCATCAACAAAACCAAGAGGCTGCCGCATATAGATTTCTTCCTCCAGTACACCATGAAGAAAAGCATTCTGAACATCCAACTGACACAGAGACCAGCCTCGCGTAATAGCCAAAGAGAGCAGAAGACGGATAGTACCATGCTTGACGACAGGACTGAAGGTATCTGCATAGTCAAGACCATAGCGCTGTTTGAACCCTTTGGCAACAAGGCGTGCCTTATAGCGCTCAATGGACCTATCGGCATGTTTCTTCACTTTGAACACCCACTTGGAGTCAATAAGATTAATACCTAGGCGAGATGGAACCAGGGTCCAGGTGCCATTGTGATGAAGAGCTTAAATTTCAAGGTCCATAGCAGTACGCCAGCGTGGAATTTATATAGCAGCAAGGTAATGACGAGGCTCAGTTGTAGGATCAGACTTACTTTGAGCAACACACGCAGTAAGCCAAGCAATAGTACCATCAGTATGTTCACGACGCTTCACAATACCACTGTGACTCCGTGTATGTGGTCGAAGCACAGCCGAAGGAGGATCAGGGCAGAGGAGGAAGGACCCGACGATGCCACGACGGGTGAAGCAGTCACAGATGTGACTGGCAACGGCGGCCCATGCAGGGGCGAAGCAGCATCATGAGTCGCACAGTGCGACGACGAGCTTGGCGAGGGCGGCGGAGGCCCAGGCGAGGGCGGCAAAGACCCAAACGAGGGCGACGGCGGCCCAGGCGGAGGCGACGGCGGGGACGACGGAGGCCCAGACGACATGGGCGACGAGGGCGCAGCCGAGGAGACGACCGGCGACCCAGTCGTAGGAGGCGTAAACAGCCCCGCAGATGACAGTGCAGAACATGGCGAGGACGATGCAGCCTCGCTAGAGGGCAACCGTGGCGAAGCCACGGGAGGAGCAACGTGCGACGGAGGCACGGGAGCGGGCTGCTTAGAGGGTTCATCAACCAGCTCGAGACGAGCACCACGACCAGTTCCTGCACCATGATTAGGCAATAATACAGGCGAATATGCAGCATCAACAAATTAGTCAGATGCAAGAGGTGTGGAATGCAAAGGTGGAGATGAGGAAGTGGATGGTAGTGCAGAAAATGGGAACACGTTTTCATCAAAGATGACATCACGAGAAATATAGACATGGTTAGTAGGGACATGAAGACACTTGTAACCTTTGTGGAGCGAGCTATAGCCAAGAAACACACACTTTTTAGAGCAGAACTCCAGTTTGTGACGATTATAGGGACGAAGGTGTGGCCAGCACGCGCAGCCAAAGACCTTCAGAAAAGTGTAGTCAGGAACTTCTTGAAAGAGAAGCTCAAGTGGTGTTTTCATATCGAGAACACGAGTGGGAAGCCGATTTATCAAGAAGCAAGCTGTGGAAAAAGCATCACTCCAAAACCGAAAGGGAACAGATGCATGAGCAAGCAAAGTAAGGCCAGTTTTGACTAAGTGATGGTGCTTACGTTCAGCAGCACCGTTCTGCTGATGTGTATGTGGACAGGAAACACGATGTGAGATCCCAATCTGACTGGACATGTAGAATTTTATGCTTAATGAGTCGTTCAACATGCAACTGAAACTGAACAAACATATTAAACACATCAGATTTACGCTTGATCAAGTAAAGTCAGGTAAAGCGACTGTAGGTATCAATGAAACTGACATAGTAATTATGACCACTCACAGAGGTTTGGGCAGGGCCCCATACATCTGAAAACACAAGCTCTAAAGGAAGTTTAACCACACGACTTGATGAAACAAATGAAAGTTGATGACTCTTCCCTTAGTGTGTCGGCGAGGGCTTTGATCTTGTTGAAGTAGACCAAGGCAGTTTGATCACGTTTCTTTATATCGCCAAGTTGGCGACGGATGGCCATGGACTGAGCGGTGGACTGCGACGCGAAGCTGGTTTCAAGCGTCGCCCAGACTTCCTGCAACGTGAGAGCGAAGGGCACAAGGCCAGCAACCCCCTCGGTGAGGGAGGACTGAAGAGCAGACAGTATAGCCTGGTCTTGCATGACCCAGGCGCAATACGCGGGGTTCGGCACAGAGACCCGGGCACCCGCAGCAGTGACCGCCGACACGAGCTTGGGCGGACATGGTAGGGTGCCATCAATATAGCCGTCAAGATGGCGACTGCGAAGGAGCGGAAAAATCTGCGCATGCCAAAGCAGGTAGTTGTCCGGTGACAAGCGCGCCGTGATCATGTTCGTGAGGTGAACCGGTCCTGACGAGGAGTCCGAGACAGACTCGGCATTAGGGACCATATCGGCCACGGCGGGCCACGGCAGGGTCTCGACGACCGGGGCCGACGGGAATGGCGGCGGAGTGTAGACGGTGGCCGGCAGAGGGGAGGGTGCCACAGCAGGGGGCGCATAGTAGGACGCCGGCACCGGGGCCGGAGGAGCGACGAACGGCGCGATCGCCATGTTTGGCGGAGTCGGCATGAAGGGCAGGGACGAGCCGAAGGAGTACGGCTGCAGCCCAGTCATGGTGCTCACGGGATTCCCAGGGAGAAGAGCTTGAAGATTCGCCGGGAGACCAGCGAAGGAGGATGGAGCAACGCCGGCGGCCCCGAAGTAGGGCACGGTGGCGGGAGCGGACTGTGTGGTGGGGGCTGAGGTGGAGGGGAACGGGACGGTGGGGGCGCCGGACAGCGGCGCCATGGGAGCGGTCGACGGCGCCATGGCGGCGGTCGACGGCGCTAGGGCGGCGCCCGAGGAGGGCGGCACGGTGAAGGCGGCGGAAGACATGCTAGGGTTTCCTAGTCTGATACCATGTAATACGTAATAGGGTTTTGGGGAACAGCTCATGACCTCTAGGGTCCGGCCGTCTTATATATTTATAATAGAAAAAGTTACAATGTTTGTACAATACAGGGGTATATACACATAAGCTATTATATATGTCTAATAGAAATAAAGGCCGTGCAATCAAATCGTGATTTGAGACTGTCATATACAGCTTTAGCCAGAGTAGTTTTGCCCAAGCCTCCAAATCCAACAATAGAGACTATCTCTATTTGGTCATTTTTGGCTGTTAATCTCTTGATTAACTCGTCCCTTTGCTCATTGATGCCAACAAGATCAGATACCTTGTTGTACATAGCTGGTAGACGAGGATCAAGAGTTGTTGTAGCAGCTACATTAGCAGCAACAACACCATTGACCTTGTACCTCTTATGTTGTTTGGCAACATAATTGACTTGGTTCTTGATGTCCTTGATCTCGTTGGCGATCTGATGACAAGCCTTCCACTTGGTGAACAAGCCAATCATATTATCCCCAAGCCAGTTGAGCTTGTTGAAGTTGGCCATGGGGTCAGAGCTCTCGCCGTTGACATGCACCAGGAACTTGTCTACAACGTCTTCCATGTTGTAGGACAGCCTCCTGAGCTCCCCTGCCCAGATCTTGACGCCCTCCTCGAGTTCGTCCCGTGGCATCTCTGCCACCTTGTGAAGGGCAGCACACATGATCTTCATCTCTTTCTCCAGAGACTTGATGTCTTCCTTGATGCCCTTCTGCAACTTGTACTCGCTAAGGAGCTTGCCAAGCTTGGGGAGAAGGGATCCCATGGCCCCTGTTATGAGATCCATGAAAAGTCTCTCTTTCTCTCTCACTCTCTCCCTTCGCTGTCTGGTTGACAAGTGCCAATTTGGCTGGTGGGTGGGAGCGGCGGTATGCAGGGTTGCTTTTTATAGATCCCAAACTTATAGTGTACTAGCAAATGCGCCCGTGCGTTGCTACGGATTAATTTTATTTTAGCATAATGTAGTCTCCTATACAGTTGCCACGTAGAGTACTCGACACGAAAATCAATCAATAGTGTAACCCTTACCTTAGTTCATCTTTTGTCCATTATCTCCTTATACCAAGTTCAACTAAAGAAGCGAATTTATCTATCTACCTATATGCTGTTTACGTGGGAGCTCTCTAAAAAAAATGCTGCTTTGGTTTGTTCCAACATTATGATGTTCTATGTAATAATCACACTATATGTTTCACCAATTCATATTTTATTAATTTCTTGTAATTGTCAAATCGATATAACACAATAGTCCATACACAAAATAGTACTCCCTCCGGCCTATATTACTTTTTACAAATACAGATGTATCTAGATATATTTTAATGTTAGATACATCCGTATTTGCAAAAGATAATATAGGTCGGAAGGAGTTGTATATTTATTTGATAAAAACGCATAAAATTAAATAATCAATAATTCAAATTTGTTTAACTTCTTGGCCATCTGTCCATGACCTCTTGGCTACAGTATAACACATTATTGAGACAATGATTGATCTTGAAATAATCCTATGTGGAAGTTTATGTTCTACCCATTTATTCAGAACACCCAGAAGAAAATATTTAAATGTAGCACCAGTACTTAGCATCAAGGTAAATCTACTAAAGACATGTCTCGTCTAATGCCTAAATGTCAGTTTCTCTTCGAGACATAGCTCGTCTGAATAAGAATTGACCATCTTCAGTTGAGCAGATACCTTCAGAATGTACTCCTTGACGAGTTTAGGCACCTGACAGATCATGAAGAATAAACATTTCAGCGACACGTATATGTCCGTATTGACATAATGTGAATGGATCGTCTTATGAACTAACCAGGTTTACTATTCGAGATTGCTTTACAAATGGGACCTGGTACAATTTTACCTACTGAAATTACTATAAATCATGCAAGTTTGAGTACAGTCTGAACAAAGCCGAAGCAGGCATCAGATGGCATCAGATGGCATCAAAGTATCTGTTCAGAATCCAGATCCATAAATAAAAAATCCTATCCAGAGTGTTCGTCTACCTGCAGACATCCCTTGTTTCACATATACAACATCAATGCACACCACGCCATGGTGAACCCTTCATCTCCTCGTTCCCATGAGCCCCCCCCTCCCTACCTCAATCCCTTCCCTCTCCTTCTGGCCGTTCCCCCTCTATGAAACAAAAGGCCTAAGCCCGGCTTTAAATTAATAAAGCCACGAACGGCAGGTACAAACATGCTTACAAACAGCTCAAAGGAGCAGGCAACACAAGCAAACAAAGGATCAACAAAGAACGCCACTTGGAGCGCCTACACCACAGTAAGACGTCGAGGATAGCACCAGGAAGGCAGCAAGAACTTGGGGAGGCCGCCAGAACATGTCGTCGACCACACCCACTAGGCAAAACTAGATCAAAACTCCGTCGTCTCCACCTCCGGAAAGAGACCCCTTGTCCCTCGCCCTGGATCGAAGGGCACCGTACCGTCGGGAGGCAAAGGAGTTCCCCCAAGAACACGCCGGAGCAGAGCAAGCTGGACTGCCAAAGTGGATGCTATCATAGACATTAGGGAGCTTCCACGAGACCACCACCCGTGCCGGAACAACCACAACACCAGACCGAAGCTGCAGGAAGAGGACGCAGCAAAGAAGAAACGACGGAAGAGGGCACAGCCCGCCCCCGCGGAAGCACAGGACCACCATGTCATGGCTGCTCGCCATCCCAGTGTCACTGCTGCCGTAAAGGGGAACCCTTTCCCCTTTCGCCCAGGCTCGAGGGCGACGACCACCGGCAAACAAGAGAACTGGAGCGGCAGAGCATCAAGCCAGGCAACTGCAAATCACCACGGGGCGAAGGCATCGCCGAACAGAGCAAGTCGCCACGGCCACCCCCAGCCGCCATTGCTCAAAACCCCACCTCTGCAGTTCCAAGGACGGCGCCTTCAAGAAGGGATCCGACGTCGCAACGTCGCCGCCGTCCGCAAGGGAAACAAGAAGCTTTCGCCCACGCGGAGGAGAGTAGTGCGGGTGGTACCTCGACGAGGCCTTCAAGAAGGAACTTGGCGCCGGCGGCGTCATCCTCGTCGTGGTTGCCTAGAGGTTTCCCCCGGTACCACGAGCCAGCACCACCCACCTACCCAGCACCTCAAACCGGCGGCCATAGACCACCGAGCTCCAGATCTGGCAGGGGGACGAACAAATCAAGGAGGGGGAGGCTTCATCTTCAGCTCTGGCACCCGGGCTGGCGGAGCAGACCCTGTGCCGCGACCAACGACCTCCGTCTCCTCGCCGCCCGCGCGGCCGAGAACGACGGCCAGCATGAACCACGGCCGCCGCCCGCCGCAGGGCCGACGCCGTCCACACCCGCCCAGGGCCGCCGCCCTGGCTTCCATAGCCCCCACCGAGGCGACCGCCGGCCGGGAGAACCCACCGAGCAGCAGCCACGGTCATGGCGATCCCCGCGCGGCGTTCCTCCACCTATCGACGCGCGAGGGGCGAGGGCTTAGATCCCCGCCGCCCCCTTCACCGGCGCCGCGTGCTTAGACGGCCGCGCCTCTGGGGACGACGAGGAGGGAGGTATACGGAGGGAGGGGGCGGCGGCGGAGGGCGCTAGGGTTCGCTCCCTCGGTCGCCAGGAGGGGGCGACGCGAGGGGAGCGTTTTTTCTCCTTCCCCCTCTATATACCTAGCTTGAAGCACGTATTCAACTACCAGTGGAATATATATGATATGATTTGTTTCTATGCAGAACTCCGCAACGAACACAATTAATTTCAATACACATACCATGTTTTAGGTCAAGCAGTCCAGTGTTTGCATCGAAATGCTGACGCAAATGTCCCTTGTGAATGAACTCTACAAACCACCATTTAGGTTTAAAAAAAAATCTAGCTAGCTAGATAGCTATCATCATACCTGGCACCATAGTCAATTAATCATGCATGCTCGATGGATGCAGTTGAATGAATGTATTTTAGACGGTCATCATTACACACATTTTATAAATGCCAACGTAAGGTTTGGAGCTGATTGCAGCATAATTTAATTAACGATGTGTCATCTTATGTCCTTATCTCTTCGAGACTTCGTGATGTGATCACCATTTTTAACCACAAACTTGTATCATCACATATATAATGCGTCTATTCGATCTATTGAATCATATACAAAGTTTTCCTTGTTGCATTGCCATTTTTGTTTTCTCTTTTTGGAGTTTAACGCACCCACTAACTTCAACTTAATTTGGTTAAAGGGCTGGCCTGTTCCATTATATTAAGCACACCTTGGCATGTTAGGTTTGCTAGCTCTAGCTGTATGGCCCAACGAAATATATACTGTTAAAATTTGTAAAAAAATATAATGCGCAAATTAGCAGGTGAACTGCCTCGACAGGCCTAGTCAGACAATAAAACAGATACTTATAAAAATATGTACACCACCACGAGATGGACATTTATGCATGAAATGTGCAGGTCAGCATGCAATAATTAGTTTCAGGTTTATTATATGTGGCTGAATCTTGAAGTATGAATCAAAGGTGAAAACTGCACCAGTAGGTAGCAACTAAGGTAAAATTTTCGGGCTACTATGACTAGATCCTCATTCAATGATTGAGACAGTTGATGTTGAAGGTTTCTTCTGGTAAGTATATCCTCCCACGCTAGCC
Organism: Dactylis glomerata; assembly: GCA_007115705.1. Taxonomy (NCBI): domain Eukaryota; kingdom Viridiplantae; phylum Streptophyta; class Magnoliopsida; order Poales; family Poaceae; genus Dactylis; species Dactylis glomerata. Next base: position 1,068,343 of record QXEO01000750.1, on the reverse strand, counting down.
TGGAAAAAAAATCCCCAAAACTAAAATAGGGGTGAGGCGACAACTGTATAGTTCCAATTCCCTAGAATTTTCCGCATTGTTATCCTTGGCAGGATGCGTTACTACATTTCGAAGGGGAGTAAGCACCATAATCAAACAACTTGGTCTGTACTGTCGACATTGGGTAATTAGGCCAGGGGAGGACGCAACATGTTGATTCAGAATCACAATAGACCGCTGTTACCTGTGTGCCGCGGACCAGCGAGGGTGAGCCGCCAGGGCCAGGGTAAGATCGCTGATGTTGATGGCCGCCCGCACGTCGGCCCCGCATAGACTTTGGCTTAGGCATTTCCTCGAACATGTCGAGGGCGCAGACGCGCTTGACGGCAGTGGCCTGGATCGTGTCGTTGCGCGAACAGGCGCATGCTCTTCAGCAAGCCGAGCTATACGGGGCCACCAATGAGTGGCGCGATGACGCTCGGGTGGTGGATTCCGATACGGTTGCCGGCGGCGTGGAAACGACCGAGAGGCATCTGTTTGACAGGGGAAATGGGGATGGAGTGGTGGTGTGGGCAGGAGGCCGTGATGACTGGTCAGACGAGTACTGTTTCAACGATTTTATTGACAATGTCATGACGAGCGAGTTTGGTTTCTGTGGCAGTGGCATGCCAAAAGGTTTGCAACCATCCAGCATTCACCTATTTTTTGGGTTAGGGTAAAAGAGTTTGGGTGAACTTTGGTCACGATCCAAACAATGCCAAAAAACAATACCCAAAACAGCAAAAATGAGAGCCACGAGAGGCATATATGACTAAGTTTATCACACAAGTACAAATCTCCAAAACAGCCCAATTTGTGACCAACGTTCTACAATACGAGAGTATGACGGTCTCGAGGCACAAATAGAAATCTTCACATTTCAATAGTCGCGCAAGGGTTGTAATTTCTGGGCTTCTACACCAAAGGCTCAGTCATCACCGAAAGTGATCTTCTTTCCTGCGAAAGTGAGAACAAAATGTACAGCAGTACTAGTGTAAGACTGGTGGTTCTGCCAACAGAAAACAGCTCGAGCAAACGAGTGATTTGCTATACATGTAATATAAGCGGGAAGTTACCTGTACTAGCTGTAAGAGCACTCTGCTTGTGAGGTGCACCACTGCGGCCTCTGTTACTACCGCCGCCCCTGTCGCCTCGGCCAAAGGATCTGCCGCGTCTGCCACGGTTGTCACTACGGCCGCTTCTTCCTCCTCTGTCACCACTACGCGCCCTGCCAATTCTTCCTCCTCTGTCATCACTACGGGCCCTACCAGTTCTTCCCCTGTCGTTACTAACGGCACCATCTCTGTTGTCTGATCTAGGCTTCGCTTCATCGACAAACAAGCTGAAGCCACCAAGGTCAGATCCGCTCAGCTCCATGGCTTTCGACAAGGAACTGTTGTCGCTAAATACCATATATGCTATCCTGCAGAAAGGAACCAAGCAGCCAAGAGTCACTGACAAGAACGAGAACAACGATTGAACTGAGAGCAAGTGCACTTTCATATACAGAGACAACTAACCCTTTGCTTGCACCAGTTTCATAGTCCTTTGGAATTGAAACTCTTGTGATCTCTCCACATGAGCTAAAATGTTTCTGAAGCGAACTTCGGATCTGGTGATGGAAAACAGTCAGTGTAATACAAGGAGGCATAGATGTCAAACTAAAGTAGATTTTACCAAAAAAAAAGCTTGTTTAGAGCTTCAGATTACCTGATCCTCCCCAAGAGATGAATCAAACCCTCTAATAAAAGCAGTACTGTTAGAGCTTTGACCAGGCTTCTTGAAAGAACTGTTGTCCCTCCTGAACACAGAATATTAGGGGTGAACAATGATTATCATATCCAAGCATTTTTCTGGAAGATAACCACACAGACTGGGAGAGAAAATCACCCGCTGCCAGGAGTAAATGTGCGTCGCTCTTGAGCAAAATTAAGCCTGACAGGCCGGCCCATCAAATCATGACCATTTAATTCGCATGCCTATCATGTTCAGAACGTGGATGAGCAAATATAACTTAGACGGCAATTAAATGCTTGCTCCATGTATCAGCTGGTCTATAGACCACAAAGAAACATAGTGAAGTACCTTCTGAGCAGCTTCAGTTGTAGCAAATTCAACATGTGCGAAGCCCTTGGACTTCCCATCTTCAAAGACCCCAACACGAATCTCAATAATTTCACCAATCTCCTGGAAAAATTGCTTCCTACAGGATGTGGAACAAAAGAAGTCAAGAACATCTCTCAGAAAAGTTGAAAAAATATGACATCTCACAATCTTACACTTGTTCCTTGTCCACATCGTATGACAAATTCCCAACAAAAATGGTCTTTGACCCAGGAGTAGCTTGACTACTGCTGGCAGGAGTTTTTGGCTGCAACAAGTCAAGACTAAAGTAAAACATCTATCATAACATAAGAGAAAATACTTAGAACTACATAGACATGCTCAAATCATACTTCATTCTGCACAGATTTTTTCACTGGTAGCGATTGGTCATTTTCCTCACCACTACCAGAGCTTTCTTCAGAACTGTCATCATCACTATTCCTTGCTTTCTTGGCAAGCTTAGAGGCTGGCTTGGCAGCACCAGAAGAAGAATCCTGCAGACAGAAAGAATAAGAAATGTCTTATGAATCAGAATCTCCAGAAGGAAAAGCAAACATCGAAATAAGCACCTTAAGCTTCTTTTGTGGAGGTTCTTCATCACTCTCATCAGAACTATCATCGGAATCATCCTTGGACTGCAAAAGAGTTTTCTGTTGAATTACAACTAGATCTAATGTACACAAGACAACGCTTCCAAGAAAATGTTTTCAAGAGAATGTGTACATGTCCATTGTTTTTCTCTGTTGCCAAGGATCTCTTCGCAGGGATAGTAGATTTTGCTGGCTGTAAAAACATTGGACAGAAGTTTTAAAATAATGCACACAAAATAAGCAAGTAACAGAATGACTTGGAAGATCCAACTATTTTAGCAGTGGTATCCTGGACATAGCAATTATCCACATAAGAAAGATTTTTTTGGCCACAAAACAGTGGACAAGAAATACAAGTATTGCACAACAGAGATTTACCAAAAGAAAACAAGTGCCAGAACACTTACTTCATCTGAGTCAGTATCTGAGCTATTACTAGATTCTTCGTTCTTTTTCGCAACAACAGCCTTGGTATCCTGCAAATAGATAAAAATGTAAAAACATTATAAAGACAGAATGATGCCTCAATTTTGAAATAACTAGTATGATTACCTCATTCTCAGAGTCAGGTTCAGAACTTTCACTGGATTCTTCCATTTTCTGGGCGACTCGCTGTTTAGTGGGCATATACTGCATAAGAGTTTCACTTAGGACTAAGAACAATGCATGCGCATAATCTACAGAACTGAACCATAAGATCAGGGGAATGGTAAGTATGAATAGTGAGTTCACACCTTATGCATTGGCAAGAATATGCATACCTCATCTGATGAATCATCAGAAGCACTTTCAGAGCTATCTGACTCCTTGTTTTTCTTTTGTACAGCAGCAACTGAAGAATTCTCCACCCGAGTAGCTGGCTTCTGAAAACAAATGAATGGTCAAATAAGGCAAATGGATGTTTAGAAAGACTGTGAATGATGAGGCTTCTTTTTTCGAAATCAGCGGCAAAGTGACAACCTCATCCTCAGAGTCAGAACTTTCAGGATCAGAGCTTTCACTTGATTCTTCCATCCTCTTGGCTACTGCTGGCGCTTTAATGGGCATATCCTGCAGACAGTGTTGCACTCAGGACTAAGAAAATATTGCTCATGAATATAGACAACTGTGCATACTCTGAAAAATTAAGAACGAGAATGGAAAATATGAGAACAAGCCCGTGGAGTACTACTACATCACAGAGATGTGAGGTACTCCATCCGTTCCATAAAACTTATCGCCAAAATGGACGTATCAAGACATATTTTACTGTCTAGATACATCCATATTAGCGACAAGTTCTATGGAACGGACGGAGTATAAGCTTTGCTTGCTAACCTCATCTGATACATCATCAGAACTGCTATCAAAAGGTATTTGTATTTGTATTCATATCAATAGTTATCTGTACCATATTCATACCAATAGTTTCCTTCAACATATAAGAACAACTCAAGATAATGTATTACTTTTACTGCCCAAATATAATGTGTTGTTGTGGAGAACATAAAAATTAAAAATCTGGAGCAATAATAAAACAGAACCCATTTCATAGCACGTCTGCAAAAGGTCCATCAAGGGAAACAAAGCGACCAACGTATACAGCATGCTAACAGCGTAAGCTTGAACTCGACATACAAGGGGACAAGAAACAAAAATAAAGACCATGCTTTAAAAAGGAAATGTGATTTTGGCAAATGAAAATAAAGAACAATTATAAAGATGTCTTGGAAACAAACACTAACTTCATCAGAGTCAGAGCTGCTGCTGTCGGACAACACATTCTTTGAAGCGGCAGCAGGCTTTGGAGGTTCCTCGTCAGAACTGCTATCATCGCTGCTACCAGAGCTGGACTCCTGCCTAGCTGATTGTATAACCTTCTTTGGTTGGGCCATCACCTGGAAAAATTTATTCAGAGGACATAAAAAAAAGAGGAAATCACATGCAGAAAAAAAGAGGAAATCAATAGTTATATGTATCATATCCATATGAATAGTTGTTTGTACTGTATTCATTAATCTTATGTAATATATACTCAAGATACATTTTCCTTCAACATACAAAAGCGACTCAAAGAAAAATGTATTACTTTTAGTGCTCAACTATAATGTGTTGTTGTGGAGAACATAAAGATTAGAAATATGGAGCAATAAAAATATAGAATCACTTAACATACAATGAGTCAAGAAACGAAAAATGAAGACCATGCATGCTTAAAAGAGGAAATATGAATTTGCCAAATGAAAATAAAGAACTATGAATATGTCTTCGAGGCAAACACTCACTTCATCATCCTCATCAGAGTCAGAGTTGCTGCTGTCAGACAACGCATTCTCTGAAGCCGCAGCAGGCTTTGCAGGTTCCTCGTCAGAACTGCTATCAGAGCTGGACTCCTGCCGAGCAGATTGTGCACCCTTCTTTGGTTGGGCCATCACCTGGAAAGATTTTCGGAAGGAAACGAAAATTAAGAGGAAATCACATGCAGAAAACTAAGAGGAAAAATTCATATGAATTGTAGTTTGTACTGTATTCATTAATCTTATGTAAAATAAACTCAAGATACATTTTCCTTCAACATACAAGAACAACTCAAAGAAAATGTATTACTTTTAGTGCTCAACTATAATGCGTTGTTGTGGAGAACATAAAGATTAAAAATCTGGAGCAACAAAAAAAAAGAACCACTTAAAACGAAAAATGAAGACCATGCTTAAAAGAGGGAATATGAATTTGGCAAATGAAAATAAAGAACAATTATGAAGATGTCTTCGAAACAAACACTCACTTCATCGTCATCATCAGAGTCAGAGTTGCTGCTGTCAGACAACGCATTCATTGAAGCCGCAGCAGGCTTTGCAGGTTCCTCGTCAGAACTGCTATCATCACTGCTATCAGAGCTGGACTCCTGCTTAGCGGACTGTGCATCCTTCTTTGGTTGGGACATCACCTGGAAAGATTTATTCAGAAGGAAATGAAAATTAAGAGGAAATCACATGCAGAAATGTAGAACGAGAAGGATAAATTCTGAACATGTCATGAAAACAAACACTCACTTCATCATCTTCGTCAGAGTCGCTGTCAGAGCTACTGCTGTCAGCCTCAACAAGTGCAGCAGGTCTCTTTGAAGAAGCAGCAGGCTTTTTTGCAGGTAACTCCTCCGAGCTGCTGTCATCACTGCTATCGGAACTGAACTCTCGTTTAGCAGATTGTGCAGCCTTCTTCGGCTGGACCATGAACTGGAAAAAGGAAGTTGATTTCAGAGGGTAGTGTAAATATAAAACTGTTTGACAATACTGACATAAAATAGAGCTCCGCAATGAATGCAAATAAGTAGAGTCGAACAATAATAATATTACATATGCAGCATCACATCGCAATTAATGAAAATAACCTTCAAGTACACAATGGCATGTTATTGTTAAATCAAAAGAAGCCAAAGAGAAGAAAAAGGGAAGCACCTCCTCCTCGGACTCTGAAGACTCCTCATCAGAACTGCTGCTCTCGACATTTTTCGGAGGGAGCTGCTTCTTGACTTTACTGAGACCATTCTTCACCGGCATGAGCTGAGGTGCGGTTTTGCGCTTCTTGGCAGCCTTCTCAATGCCATCTTCCGCACCTCTCTTGCCTGCAAATTGAGATCAAATGAATAAGACACCACAGGACTACGTTACGTAGAAACCACGAGACATGTGTTACTCAAATATTACCTGATTTTCCATCAGCAGCAGGTGCGACCTCGACAGTGGACTTCTTGCTCGACTTACCCATAGTATTTGTTTATTGTCTGAGCTGTACAAAAGGAGATGAGCATCAGCTTAAGATGCAAACAACAATACAGCGCATCACTTTTATCTACCCATGGGTATGATCCTAGCACGGGATAAAAATTTATCTATGCAGAGCTACACAATTTCTCATGGTAAGGTAATTTTTCACCACATCAAGGATAGCCCATTGATACCGACAGCAGCATAGCGAAACAGAACAAAACGACCCAATGCGTGCTACTTGATTCGATGGCTAAGCAAAATCATGGCATACTCTCAATGCCGAACTCTACCCGCTCGGTACCTGCAAACGATTTTCTGTCACGTCGAGGCTAAGCCTAAAATTTCGGAGAAGTGTCATAAAAATACAACGATTCTAGCAGTACAATTCGCAGCAAACACAGAACCAGAGCTACCAGGCACAATAGATGCAACTAGGAACTCGATTACACTACAACGCTGCACACAGAGCAAACCAGTCCCCCGAATTCGGGGTAGCGCCAAGGCTGACCGACCAAGCGTCAGGACCACAGCTACGATCAACACAGCGAGCATTAAACTAGACGAATCGCCTAGGGGGAAGAGGGACGACTCACCGGCGGCAGGAGGGGGAGGCGGCGAGGAACCCTAATTGGCGAATCGAGTAGGGTTTTGGGGAGGGTTTGGGCGAGGGCGGCGGTGGCGGCGGCTCGGTGTTTATAGGGAAGGGAAGGCGCCGCACGCACCGCGGGTGTCCTAGCGAGGGTTCGTTCTCTCTCCCCGGCCGCGAGGGATTTTCTCGTTTCGCCTCTCCTGCTTTGCCTGTTTTACTTGGCCCGCGCGTTTGCTCGGCTCGGGGATGCGATATTGGATAACGTTGCATTACTTGGGGTGGGGTTTGTAAAAGGGCTAGAAGTTTTTTTCCCTCGCCCGTGGCGTGGGCCTTGGTCCGTGTGCGCTTTTTCTGGTGGGCCTTATGACGCGGCCCAACACGGGTCAAAAGACCGTCTTCCTTCTGTTGCTTCAAAACAATATCGTGTTGCCTCTGGAAAAACCCCCACCTCATCGAGTTACAGTTATCACAGAACGTGCTTAAATTGTCTGTCAGAAAAAAGAATGTACTACTTAAATTGTTGTGCATTGTTCATTGGCACGGCAGATGGGCGAGCAACCCCGCACGCACTGGCACGGCCACACTGTTTGTTGGTTACAGGGACACGCCGAGAAAGGAACGGAGGAGGCTCCCCTGCTCTACGGCTATAAAAAACGAAGCATCCCCCTCCCAATCGATCACCCCCTCCCGTCTATTTTCATCTCCACTTCTCCTCGTGGTCGCAGCTTCCTCCCCCTTCGATCTCTTCCACATTGTCCCGGCGGCCGGCCGGGGAAATCGTCAGAATCCTTGGTTCTCGCGCAGGCTAGCTCTCGCCATGACAACGCCGACGGTACACATTTTCTTTCTGCATGCTAGGATTGATTGCCGTGTTGTCGATGTGGTTCACGTTTCTGATCGATCGATGCGCGCAGAACAAGGGCCGGCCGCTGCCCAAGTTCGGCGAGTGGGACGTGAAGAACCCGGCGACGGCCGAGGGCTTCACCGTCATATTCCAGAAGGCCCGCGACAACAAGAAGACCACCGGCCCCGGCCAGTCCGGCATCCCGCCGGCCTTCAGGAACGCCAACGGCCACGGCGACCGCTACAGCTCCGAGTACAAGTCCGGCAACAGCTACCAGTACGCGAGGGTGGCGTCGCCCAAACGTGTCAAGGTACGTACGTTGTGTACAGGCATTCGGCCATGAAAACACGGAAATGTTGTGTTCTTTTGTCTGACGACGGAAGGATATCTATCTTCTCTCTGCAGAAGAAGTGGTTCTTCTGCGGCAGCTGCTGATTCTGAAGACGGGGCTGCTTGTTGCCGCTGGTGAAAGAGATCTGAGATTGTTGCCGCGCCAGAACCAGAAGCACATACCCGATGGGAGGCGAGGGTGAACGTTTGGCCGATCGTGACGTTTTTGCTACTGCTCGATCGCCACATTTGATGTGCATAGCATCATCGATGACTGATGATTTCCAGTTCATATTATGAATCATTTGCATCGAATAAAAAGGGGAGGAGACTAGTGGAGACAACTACTTGTGTCCCTTCTACTATGATGCAAAATGTTCATGCGCTGTCATTCATTCGTCACGAATTGGTAGCAGCACCACCATGGCAAGTTCCATTCGAAATCAACAGGTTGAGAAAGATGCTTCAATTAAAACATACTTGGGGAAACAAAAAATGGTAATTCATAATATAACATTACATATTGTGCGTATGAGAATAATCATCTGACCGTACTTAAGAGTCAAAATTTTAGCACTAACATCACCACCACCTAGACAAATGAACATGTATCAGAACCAGATTCACCAATAATCAGTTATTTACCGGACGCACCCAGAGTATTCTGCATCATATGTACCCAACAGATCGAGTACGGTGACACAGTTACAACAGAGCTCCACCAAATTCTGAGGCAAGACAAGCTTGGGCAGCTGGGCAATACCCTGTTGGATTCGTGAGACCATGTTTGTATCTTGGGCGCATGGCTGGGCCATCTAATGCAAATTTTACAGCGATATCAATACATCGGCCCCTGACCTATTTTCAAACAGAATGGTCTCACTGGTTCCCCAAGCACCTGCACTGCACGTCCATGATCATACGCCATCCAGGCACCCAGCACCATGTGAACAAAACTGTGCTATACTGCTGCCCTCGGATCCACTTCATTCGCCTAGCTTTCATTGTTTTCGTGCTTCTGTTCATCCACGGGAGTTGCCACATTAGAGCTTCCATCACCTGGTTCAGAATGGCCCGTTGAACTAGCATCCGGTGAATCTGGTGATATCTTTTCTACTGTGGTCTCAGGAACTGAGGATTCAACCAAATTCACACTTCCTCGTTCTTCTCCTAATGGTGCTGTACCGGACATAACTCCACCAGTGGCATCCATAGCATTCTCATCTCCAACCTCACTATTTAGAACAGCAGTATTCACTGACACATCAGCAGGTTCAGCATCTTCCTCCGTCCATTCAACAGATTCTGGTGGGCATTCTTTTACATCTGGAGTCGTTGGTCTGATGTCATCTTCCAATTTATCAACGGGGTCATTTGTCAATACTGTAGGATCAGACTCTTCATTTAAGTCTCTGACGGAGGCTGCTGAAAGTGAATCCAAACCTTTTGTGTCATCTACAGGTTCACCAAGAATAACCTCATCCATATCATCATCCACATTTGGTGAAGGTAACTCCAAATTCGCGGAAAGGGAAGCTTCTGGGCCATCATTCAGTGCTTTGTCCTCATCAAACGCAAACCAATCGGAGTTCGTAAAAAGGGAGCCCCTGAAAAGCATATTGTTCATCAGCCAGTTTTTGCAGACATCAAACAAAATGTACTTACGAAAAGACATAGCCAAATTGCATGGATAAGGAACATACCTGTCACTATCACCAAAACGAATATTGGAGATAACTACTTCAGCAGCTTCATCATCAAAATACACATCCTACAGAGGAAAGTAACAATCAAAACAGAGACAATTGCATTACATGCGCCACACCATGTTGTTAGACAGTATATAATGGTGCATGAACTTAAGCAAACAAAGCTGAACATACCTCATCATCTCGCTCTTGTGATACTTGAGCCTGCATATATAACCCACAAAGGAGTTATTTATCAAACAAATCTGAACAATGTATGCACTGTTTAAGCCCATATTCACAATAGAAGAATATTATGCTCTAGAGATCTACTACATACATTAGGCATTTTATGAGGTAGTAAATCTTAGAATTCAATGTCTGCATATATATACTCATAAAAATCTAGGTTGTGTGCATCTTCGGATACAAAGGTCCCAAGAAAATCCTGTTCTATTATCTAACAAAATATATATGTAAGAACTGACTCATATAAAGATCAGATGAGTTTAAAAGATCTAAAAAAGAATAATATATGAAAAATCCAGGGAGCAAATAACTGTTTCACTAGTGGTTAGCTATACCTTGACAGGAGTGATTATGCACAAAGAAAATACTTACCCCGGTAAAAAATAAAAATAAAAATAAAATACTGACCTCATCATCAACATCTTCATTACTGTGAATACCGTATTTAAACGCCTGGCTCAGATTGCTAGCAAGGGCAGCCACATCATAGTCCCTGTCTCGGAAGTCTTCATCGTCGCTGTCCCTACCACGATCCTGCAGTGATGTTGGTCGGCTATGACCAAAGAAATGTTTCAGCAGATGACCTTTTCCCCATGGAATGCAGGACATTTAGCAAAAAGTTAGGTTAAGCAAGTGAATGAAGTCTAATTTTGAATAATACCAAAAAACTCATATGAACATGCGTTATGTATAGCATCATGTCTGACCCTTTTGAAGTTTTTACAAATTGATGTGGAATAGAGTAATGGCCCGACTGTCACATGGGAGCACAAGGGTATGGGTTAAATGAAAATAATTTAGCCAAGTTCAACCACTTATTAATTGTGAAACATCTTATTATTTTTCTGGTGTAAAACTGTTTCATCACGGAACTTTTGCAAAAGTAGCTGCTGTTTCATAAGATTCGGTGTATAGATTAGATTGATCATAAACAAGAGTCAGCTGTCCAGTTAAATTTTACAAAAAAACAGAATAATGCTGACTGTAAGTAGCTATGGAGCAAAACAAGACAGTTGTTTACAACCCCAACACTATCTACCCAGGCAACCTAATTGTTAAAAAGACAACATTATAGAAATAAGTTTTGCGATGAAACTGTTTTACACCAGAAAAATGGAAATGCATAGTTTGAGATCAGAGCAGCACTGATGCAGTTAAATGCCTAGTCATTTTCATTCAACAGAACACAGCATTATGATTCATAAGGAAGCAACATGAACAAAAAGAGAACTCTGTAGGAGGATACAATCAATACAGTAAGTACACACAAAAACAGTATAGAAGATGATTACATGAATGGAAGTCAAATGGTACTTACCCACAAGCCCATTGGTAAACATTTTCTACCGCATTACGCTTTGTAAGGATACTAGCATGCCACTCAGCCCAACCAGAGTTTTGCTGCAATTCAATTAAGTGCATCAAAGTTCAGAGTAATTGGTTCAACCAAAGTTCAATGCGGCCTTATAATAGCGATAAGGCCCATAAACAAGGAAAATTTGCAAGATATTATTGCATGTCTATCATACTATCATTGCATGACCAGTTGCGAATCTAGTAACATGTGAGACACGGAAATAGTAGCAAAATTTTGGTGTATATGAGAAGAAAATAAACCTGCAAATGTGATTGGATTGTGCTGTCACTATTGGCCAGCTGAATGAGCTTGTTGGCTATGCGTGTAATATGACCAACAAATCCATTCCTTGGTGGAGTTTTCCCTTCTGAAGATAGAGTACGCTGCAAAGAGAGTACAATTGAATATATAAGTGGGAAAAGTGGTAGAAATATCAGCTGGTTTAGTGTATATCAAGTGGCGAGACATTCCCTCAAAAAAGAAGGTGGCGAGACTTTATTTTGTACCTTAGTTAAATCTAAGGACAGAGCAGAGTTCTTCTCAGCTTCCAAAATTCTTGTAACAAGTTTACATTCGTCAAGAACATGCGCAATCAGCTGATCCTGTTTACTCTCTAAAGAGGAAACGATGATGTTCTCCACATGATGGTGCAAAAAGTTGTTGAAAGGGTACCTGATGATGAATTCTTTGTCAGCCCTTTAACAAGTTTATGTGAAGCAGATTGCAGTGTCTACTTACTCAAAAAATAGATCTATAACATGCTTGATTGCTCCTAGGTGGATCAAACGCATTTCAGCAACTTCGCTACCAATCGACAGTAGGACAGAGATGAACTCAACAATCTGCAAAATAAATATAATCACCATCAATAATAACATAGGGAATAGCAATTACCTGAACAATACATATCATAAAACAAGGAAAAACAAAGAACATCACTGCTTTGTATACATATCTCAATACTTGAGATTCTTCCAGTCAAATAAGATATAGTCATACAAACTAACAGTAGCTCAAATGTCTACAAAGATTATCAGACAAAGGGCCAGCAAAAGGTTTTCTGCGCTGCACTTATGTTCATTTCATGACTAGTTCAAATTACTAAACTAAGCATATCACCACATACCTTCAAGCGATGCTTTCCAAGAGGAGGTTGTAAGCTGCCATAAGTTGTCGGCAGAATATTTTCAGCAGATGAAACATCCAGCAGCTTTAACAAATCACCTGAAAATGACAGACAGAAATTTATAAATTTGAAAGTAAAATACAAAAATAAATTGTTCTGCTATTTCAGAGATGTACATAAAACACTTTCTCTAAAAGAGAGAGATTAAATCCTTGAACATGTGTATCATTTTCTATTCATATTTACATATGGATTATGAAAGTTACATAACATAATATTAGATCATGAAGATTTAAATATTGTAGCTATAGCGTCTCTTCATCTGAAAAGATGTATAAGCCACTAACCAAGGCTATCCAGCATGCCGTTGACTGTTTCTGGACTCGCAGTGACCAATGTTCCATGACTTAATTGACTACGGAAAGCTTGGTACGATGCCGATACAAGTCTCTTAGGATCTAACAAAGATATGCATACTGACAATGAGTGGACCAGCACTGATTTAGGTCTTGAATCTTCAAAAGCATGATGAAACAATCTCCCCACAAAACTGTAAATGTGAAGAAACAAGAAAAGAATGCAGAGAGCTTGTTTAATACCAAACTGAAACTATAAAATCCCGAGATAATACATACAATATTACAATCTAAGCGCAAAAAGAAATCACCTGGGACTGGAAATTTTGGTAGCAAGTGCTGGAGGGGCATATCTAGTCACTGCACAGAGGATTTCAGCAGCATTTGCGTGAACCTCCGCAGAATCCTGCAATGGAAATTAAAAGGAATTACGTTGACAATAAAAGCATGAACCACAAAATCCCAAGAAGAGCGAGAGAAATGACCGCCATTCGTACAAGATTCGTGAAAAAAATAGTGACACCTTATCATTTGTAAGGATGTAGCTACAGAATGATGCAACTGAATACCATTGCAGCATACATGGACATAGCCAGGTGGGTCAACATCTTAGCAACTACGCGACAACCATGTGGATGTCAACCAGAAACTGGACAGCAGACTCTTAACATCTGAAGGTGATCACGTATTTCTATGTGGACTTCACAATCATGTAGGTTAAGATTGGAGAGATGGAACCTACACAGCAACAATGTGGATGTGAACCAGAAACTAGACAGCAGACTATAACATCTGAAGATGATTACGTATTTCAAAAGAGGACTTCGCAATCATATAGGTTCAAACTGAGGAGATGTAGCCAAGCTAAAGTAATGGATAAGCCATAAGAGCAGATAAACCCAAGAAAATAGAAAGTCAATCCTGAGGCATCAGATATACAATTATGTATGTCAGTGTTATGTACAACTCTGAGTGAGTTTCTGCTAGAAAAATACAATTCGAATTTCAGATAACTCTTAAATGATGCCTTTGGAGAATAATACATTTTGGCTACACAATTTACATCCTAAAGGCTAATTTTCCAAGGCACTCCTTTGCTAACAGAGTAGCGTGGTGTGGGATACACATTGGCAGAGACTATTTTCAACTAGTTTGGAAATTCAATAAACATGACAAGTGAGCAATTGACATGGCTAGATGCTATGAGTAATCTTTGGTTCTTACAGATGAGCTGAACTTATCAACAATCATCTCAAGGACTTGTATGTCATCTAACCATTGCATTGAATCCGCATAACTTGTATACATACTTTCATCAGCGCCAATTAAGCGAATTAACACCTGCATTACAAACCAACATACTATCAAGTTACTGGAAGGGTAATTCATCTTACTGCAGAATTTACAGTTCCAAAATAAAAGTAGGACCAGGCTCCTTTTTTGTTAAGGCTACCAACAGATGGGGGGAATGCAATTAAATCTGTCGTGCAGTTAAAATAAACTAACCTCCATGATAGAAGTGATTCCAATAAGATCAACAAGTTGGCTAACTATTTCAGGGTGGCCCTGCAAAGGAATACAACAGCACACAAAAAATTACATGTTAGATTGAAATGCACACAACAAGAAAACCAATTATATGGATACCTCTAGTCTACATATGCAACTTTTAAATAAAATACACATGTAACAAGGAGATGCCAGAAATGGCTTTACAGATGTTTAGGCTTGAGCACTCATAAACCTGAGGTCAATGTTATAGTCATTTACAAGTATACTTTCAGTTTCCAGAAATGGACTAGTGTTTGATTCTATAACTATACACTAAGATGATGATTCAGGTATTAGCTGACTATCTAGAACAGCAGGTGCAGCATCAGCACAAACTACCCCATATATGAACTGTTTAATAATAAATACAGCACGTAATATTGTAGATGATTACATACTAATGCATATGTAAGGTACATGAATGCCTCCCAAGGTAGATCTGTGGAAACAAATAATGGAAGACCAAACGAAGAGATGACAAAGGAAAGATAAACAAACCTGCACATAATTCATAAGTGGGAGTGTCTTCCGCAGCATCAAGCAAATAACCACCTGCAGAACGCAGTATGGTGATGACCATTTAAAATGTCCGGCTAAAAATCGAGGCAATACCATTTAACCGGCAAGAGAGAGACCAAAACATTCCAGGAGTAAATGATTGCATAAAACTACCTTGCCAAAGTAGCCAGCCAACAAAGTCCCATGAGGATGGTCAGGTTTCAAGAAGGAGAAAAGTAAATTCATAAGCTGCATAGATAGCACATTTTATCAGTTGTAAAAGAAAAACTAAATCATACTATGAGAGAATATTGTTGCACCAACACAAATAGAAAGATACAATTAAAACATACATCTTCATCCTCCACTAATGTCTTCAAGATCACATCCACTTCGCATATGAATATTTCACAAGCTATAAAAGGAAACCTGCAAACAAGGCAATAATCAAAGGGCAAACAGGTCCAGGTAACAAAGTCCATGTTAGGACACAACACACATTTTTTTTAATTAGCCTTGCTATACCTAAATATCCTCTTCTTTTCAGCATCTTCCGGTGTCTCTTCCACAATATAGCGGAGCAGTAGCTCCACTTGAACTTTGTCTCGTAAACTACAACATCCACAATGAACAGGTAGTTTATTATCGAATAATCTTACTGTGCTCTCATAATTCTAATAACTTAAACATATATGTATATATATATATATATATATATGATTTTCCGTTAGGCCATGCGACATTTTATCTTGTTGTGCAGAAACATTGACCAGGTCCAGGTAACAAAAAAAGAGGACATTGAGTTCAAAGGGCAAAACTCCATCTGTTTAGGTAACATAAGATTTAGAGATGATCGGCTTTAAGAAAAACTCAAGTAAGAACTTCAAGACAAGTTTAACACATATTTCGGCACAGACAACATGCACAGCAGTCATAGTAAGTACATATATATGTATAATGACACACAACCAAAGTAAAAACAATGTATCAATAATGGAAGAGGTTCCAACAAATATCAACAAAAGCTCAGAGGAATAGAAAAGATACAAAGAACAGAAGTGTTCAGAAAGAGAAATAGTACAAATTAATTAGTCGGGTGTTAAGTGCTTTGCACTCCTGGATTATTTCATCCTCGTCAAGAAGGTCTTCCAACTTAAAGTTTTCCTTGTCCAAAATAGTATCCACCTGAAAGAATTAGAAGATGTCAATCTAGTCAAAATTCAAAATTATCCCATAGACAAGATATACTCGAAAGTGCAGGCACTCACTGGTGATGCGGCAGAAAGTCCAGGTACGTGCCAAAACATCTTGCAGAATGACAATTCCGTCAGTATCCAGCACACTCAGGTCGCGCTAACAAAGCAGATTCAATTATCGGAATTCCACTTTGTGGGCTGACTCATATCCAGAATTCAGAACAGACCCTGAAATAGCTGACCGTGAGAGGTGACTCTGTAAAAGATCAACCACATGAAGAGGAGTCAGCTTTTATATTAATCATGCATGTGATTTATCCACTATGATCAACCTATGAATTCCAATATATACTACTATCAGTATTTGCTACAAAAACAATGTTTGCCTGCCTATATTTTAGTACTTAGACCTGAAAATCCTAATGATTCAACACATACAAAATGGCAAGAGCCCAAAATCAAAACATGGACTAAAGAGGTTAAACATTCCCTGTAAGCACAATCTCCAAACACCACAAAAACAAGGTGTACATCCTACAAGAGAAGAAAGTATCCCCCCAAAAAAGAAAACACGTTGGTTGTATTCACCACCATCTACTACTCACAAACACGACCTCAACATATATGTACTACAAAATGCACTCCCTATATGTCTAGCCTCCTAATCCTCAACATACATGCGTCACAGAATGCATTCCCCAAGTGTCCACCCTCGAAATCTCGAGACAACCGCACCTAGAGCCACGACCAACACACCGCTGATCTTCCAGAATCACACGGCTACTCCTCAAAGTAGAAAAAGCGAAGGCAACGTTACCAAGGAACCCGGAACTGACCGCATCAAATTCGGAAGCGCATCAACTGGGCACGAACAGATACACCCCGAGCTCCCCACTCCCCAGTCCGCATCTCCAAAGCCTACACGCTTGGGAAAAAAAGGCAAAGCAATCCTACGAGCTTCCAGCTCCACAAGCACCAACTCCCGCAAAGCGAAGCAGCTAAAGCGATGACGGACTGACTGAATGACACAACAACGCCGCAGCCGCCCCCACCCACTCGGACAGGACACGCAATAAAGCGGGCGCACAAACGGGGACGATGTCGTCATCTCCCAACTAGCTTCCAGTTACGCGGACCAGCTCGGCCCCCGTCTCCGACGCATCGAATCGAGCCCGCAGCCAGACACGGCACGGGGCGACGTGGAGTGGGTGAGAGCACAGAGCGAGGAGTAGTGGCATGGAGCTGGAGGAAGGGGCACGGTTTCTCACCGGTGGTCAACGGAGCCGCGGCGGAGAGTCCAGCCCGAGGGAGCAGCTCGTCCTCGTCGTGGCGGCGGCGGCGGCGGCTGACGAAAGGGGTGAGGGAAACAGCAGCGAGTGAGCAGTGCGCGCTCACCCCGCGATCCGAAGCTCTTTGAGGAGCTGGCTGGATCCGGGGGGACCTGGGGGCGGGGAGCGAATCCCCGAAACCCTCGATCGAATTCGGCAATCGCGAGATGAGGAGTGGGAGGAGGAGACGACGGGTGGGGTGGGGAGACGGGAGGAAGAGGGCGAGGGTTCGATCGCGAGAGAGACTTTGGGCTGGGGAGAATAATTATCTAAGCTTATTTCCGCTTCGTCTCGATGCGGCATGGGGAGCTGGACTGGGGAGTCTCCGTCCAGGTGTGCGGGTATATCCCGCCGTCTCGCTGCGTTGTAGGTCCGGATCGGTGTGGGTCCCGTATGTCAGTGAGGTTCTTGGCGATTTCTGTGGTGGCGCCGGAGATTTTGAGCGAGTGAGGTGCGTTACAGTCACTCATCGGTCGCACGTACCTGGGTCCTTTAAAACGCCACACTGTCGCTGCGGAGTGGGGCCGCGTTGCGGGTGGGAGCCACGGCACAGTGTGACTGACAGCGGTGCGTCCGGTGCTTTTTGGAGATCCATGACGTGGCAAGTGGGGCTGACAGTGGGCGGAGAGCTCGTACCGGAGCGAGCGTCCTGTCTAGGGCAAAGAAAGCTGTAGTCCGCGTCACACTGAGAGCGGGCCCATGCGACTCCTGGGCCCACGTGTCCGTGGGTCGCCGCACTGGCAGCACGGAGATTCGATCTCGGGGGATCCAGCTGCGCTACAGACACTCGCTTGGCGTACGTGCAGCAGCTGAACCCGGGCTCACAATGATTTCTCCACCACTGTCTCCCGGGACCCAGCGAGCAGTCGAACAAGCGGGCGGTACGGTCGTGTTCAGGTGTTCGTGTATCAAGGAAAGGCTTCCGGGGCCACCGGTCATTACGATAACACGGATGCTCGGGCGAATATATAATGAGTTGGAGCTGTTGGACATGAAGATTTGAACTTTGATTCAGACCATGAATTGTTAAGTACAATCCTGATACTGTAATTTAACGGCTTCTTTGTGTACGTCCGAGTTTACACGTTCGTTGTTTACGACTAGTTGACCGTGTATTAGATGTTGAAATGCGAGATGTGATGTGTGCACCCACACGCGCGTATAGATTTCCACTGTTTAGATTACTCGAACACCGCTTGTATATTAGAGGCTTGTTTAGTTCGGAGGAGAAGTACATGAATGCCATAGGAATATGATTTCTTTCTTTTTATCCCTCTCATTCGAAGGAATGGAGCAATGGAAAAACATGAAAAAAAAATCCTTGATATCAGTTTCAAAATAAAACATACGTATAAATTTTACAATGCATTTGGAACTCTTTTTAAATTCATAAACACGAAGAATGAGGCCAGGTCTTTAGTGGCATAATAATATCGTAATTACACTTTCTTCATGTAGTTTTACTTTGATTTGGCCATGTTTATTAAGATTCATGTGAACCACACACCCAAGTTTACATAATTTACTATTTTGCACACATGCATTCTTATTATACACATGTGTTGTTCATGGTCCCATATTTCTTGTTTGTTGCAGCTCGAATGTTCGTTGGTTACTATTTTTGGGCGAACTAGCATGTGGTTGAACCCTAGTATGTAGTGCTATGGTAGACCATTTAAGGAACAATTGTATTGACTGTTTTTATCTACTACTACTTATAAAAGAGCAAACTTGGCTGGAAAATTAGATCTCGACCGTACACGCAAATCCATCCAACGACCCAAATTCGTTCGTTCTCCCTCCTATCTCCACGACCGCTTAATTATTGGCACCCCGCTAATTACTCTCTCTTCTCCTTCCTATGTCTGCATCTCGAATTTTGGATCTCCTCCTGGTCGTCCATGCGCCGCTCTGTTCCGCTGGCTACCCATGAATATACGCATGCGATCTCCTCCTAGAACCGAGCTAATGTCGGCCAACAACTACATGCTCTGGCGGATCGTGCTAGGAAATGACATGGGCGTACGTGGCGATTTGTCTGGCCGAGGTCTGTGACCATGATGCCGCCGCTGTCACAGAAAGTAGGGACTAGGGAGCTCTTCTTTTACCTTTAACTGTTCTTCTTTTTCTCTGGAGTATATCCGATTGAGTTGTGCAGCTAGAGGTGTACTGGACGTTCGATATTGGAAGGCAACGCTCTAGCACCATGCTTGTGAACTATTGAACTGTAGACATGGCAACTGTCTTCATCTGCTCGGAGTAACATAGCAGTACGATGTGTAATGCAAGGTGATTTCTTCATGTTCCTGTATCTCTTGAATTGATCTCAGATATCTTACCATTTTAAATTTTCACTATTTAGTGGAGGTACACAAAAGAAATATATGTAATTAGTAATTATCATGAAGAAATGTCAATCTATTACTGTTGGACAATAAGGTTTGCTGTTTTACTTGCATACACTACTGAGAAATTGTTGTTCAATTATACCATACTGAAGATAATTAAATAGATTTTTTGAATGTTTTCATGTATAGATTGGGTGACAATTTGTCTTGAGGGTGTGTAACTATTTTTGTGTAGTTTGGACATATGCTTCAGTTTTGGAGCAATAAGAAATGCTAGCCTCTCATGCCTATATTTTATTTAGGCAACAAATGAAGATTATTTAGCATTTTGTAGTCAAATATAACATGATCTCAAATCTCCAAAAGTTAGCTTCTATTCTTAATTGACTTCTTTACTTGGAGGAAGTTTGAAACAGCACGGCTTGACGATTCGTAGTCTGAACTTTCTGAACCTTTTCGAATGGGTTTCACAAAACAACCCTATTGTTCAAACAACTTTATTACATTATCTGGGCTGCACATAACACCCCTATTTTTTATATTATTTCAGCACTTCATTCAAGTTGAAAAATTCTCAAGTAATTTAACATTTCCTAGCACATGAAAATTAGTCAAATGTATCTTCATATTGGTTTCTCCACTCGGACATGATCAGCTTGCAGTATGCTCCATCGACGACATTATAACATTGGCAATGATTTGTCCTGTCTTTTATGTTCAAAATATTTCAGCAAGATCGACTGAAGGAGCATTGAAAGAAAGTGAACCAGGGTTTCTTCCTATGGTGAGACCTTTCTCTGAAATCGTTCATAAGATGCAGGACATTTGCATTAGTTGGCGTGCACCTATTTTAAGTGAACTTCGGTTTAGTGAACGTGGTGCACCTAGAAGACAAGAAACTAAGAAAATATTTGGTACTGTTAGATTGATAAAGCAAGTGTTGCTTTGGCTTTGTAAAGAAGAGCTCACTCTGTTTGGAGGGTATCAGATAAGGCCACCTCAAAAAGATTTTCTTCCAGATTTTTGTGATAGTCTTCCTTTAAAATTTCTAGCAACACTTGTGTTGTGTTACCACTTGCACATATTTAACTTATTTATTATATGTATCAGCGGTAGGAGCCTTTCCTACTCTAAGTTCCCTAAACAAAACATTGTTTTTATTAAACTCGAAGGTATACTCACAGGAAATTGTTTGACGTAGCTGTTAAGATATTTAATCATGTTTTATGTTCTGATGTCAACTTACATGATTTATCTTCTTTTATCTTGGAATATTAATTTTTAAATATATACTTGGTAAAGCTTTGTAGAGTAAAAGGATATAAGGAGATCCTTGCTTATTTTCAATTTTCGTTATCTCAAAACTAATTCATGTATGTTAAAAATTAATAAGTATCACAACTTACATAAACACCCTGCGATAAAAAATGTAGAGCAAAATTAAACCTCTTGAATCCTTTGATTTTAGAAAGTATATGTACAATCAAACATCAAGTTTTGAGTACCCAGACGTCACTATTTTTTGTTTTTTTGAATATTTAACATATCAATTGTTTCTAGATCTTGCGTTGCACGTGCAAGCCTATCTATTATCTATTACTACTTATAAAAGAGCAAACTTGGCTGGAAAATTAGATCTCGACCGTACACGCAAATCCATCCAACGACCCAAATTCGTTCGTTCTCCCTCCTATCTCCACGACCGCTTAATTATTGGCACCCCGCTAATTACTCGCTCTTCTCCTTCCTATGTCTGCATCTCGAATTTTGGATCTCCTCCTGGTCGTCCATGCGCCGCTCTGTTTCGCTGGCTACCCATGAATATACGCCTGCGATCTCCTCCTAGAACCGAGCTAATGCCGGCCAACAACTACATGCTCTGGCGGATCGTGCTAGGAAATGACATGGGCGTACGTGGCGATTTGTCTGGCCGAGGTCTGTGACCATGATGCCGTCGCTGTCACAGAAAGTAGGGACTAGGGAGCTCTTCTTTTACCTTTAACTGTTCTTCTTTTTCTCTGGAGTATATCCGATTGAGTTGTGCAGCTAGAGGTGTACTGGACGTTCGATATTGGAAGGCAACGCTCTAGCACCGTGCTTGTGAACTATTGAACTGTAGACATGGCAACTGTCTTCATCTGCTCGGAGTAACGTAGCAGTACGATGTGTAATGCAAGGTGATTTCTTCATGTTCCTGTATCTCTTGAATTGATCTCAGATATCTTACCATTTTAAATTTTCACTATTTAGTGGAGGTACACAAAAGAAATATATGTAATTAGTAATTATCATGAAGAAATGTCAATCTATTACTGTTGGACAATAAGGTTTGCTGTTTTACTTGCATACACTACTGAGAAATTGTTGTTCAATTATACCATACTGAAGATAATTAAATAGATTTTTTGAATGTTTTCATGTATAGATTGGGTGACAATTTGTCTTGAGGGTGTGTAACTATTTTTGTGTAGTTTGGACATATGCTTCAGTTTTGGAGCAATAAGAAATGCTAGCCTCTCATGCCTATATTTTATTTAGGCAACAAATGAAGATTATTTAGCATTTTGTAGTCAAATATAACATGATCTCAAATCTCCAAAAGTTAGCTTCTATTCTTAATTGACTTCTTTACTT
Organism: Dactylis glomerata; assembly: GCA_007115705.1. Taxonomy (NCBI): domain Eukaryota; kingdom Viridiplantae; phylum Streptophyta; class Magnoliopsida; order Poales; family Poaceae; genus Dactylis; species Dactylis glomerata. Next base: position 1,045,786 of record QXEO01000750.1, on the reverse strand, counting down.
GGAGGAAGTTTGAAACAGCACGGCTTGACGATTCGTAGTCTGAACTTTCTGAACCTTTTTGAATGGGTTTCACAAAACAACCCTGTTGTTCAAACAACTTTATTACATTATCTGGGCTGCACATAACACCCCTATTTTTTTTTAATTTGAGCACTTCATTCAAGTTGAAAAATTCTCAAGTAATTTAACATTTCCTAGCACATGAAAATTAGTCAAATGTATCTTCATATTGGTTTCTCCACTCGGACATGATCAGCTTGCAGTATGCTCCATCGACGACATTATAACATTGGCAATGATCTGTCCTGTCTTTTATGTTCAACATATTTCAGCAAGATCGACTGAAGGAGCATTGAAAGAAAGTGAACCAGGGTTTCTTCCAATGGTGAGACCTTTCTCTGAAACCATTCATATGATGCAGGACATTTGCATTAGTTGGCGTGCACCTATTTTAAGTGAACTTCGGTTTAGTGAACGTGGTGCACCTAGAAGACAAGAAACTAAGAAAATATTTGATACTGTTAGATTGATAAAGCAAGTGTTGCTTTGGCTTTGTAAAGAAGAGCTCACTCTGTTTGGAGGGTATCAGATAAGGCCACCGCAAAAAGATTTTCTTCCAGATTTTTGTGATAGTCTTCCTTTAAAATTTCTAGCAACACTTGTGTTGTGTTACCACTTGCACATATTTAACTTATTTATTATATGTATCAGCAGTAGGAGCCTTTCCTACTCTAAGTTCCCTAAACAAAACACTGTTTTTATTAAACTCGAAGGTATACTCACAGGAAATTGTTTGACGTAGCTGTTAAGATATTTAATCATGTTTTATGTTCTGATGTCAACTTACATGATTTATCTTCTTTTATCTTGGAATATTAATTTTTAAATATATACTTGGTAAAGCTTTGTAGAGTAAAAGGATATAAGGAGACCCTTGCTTATTTTCAATTTTCGTTATATCAAAACTAATTCATGTATGTTAAAAATTATTAAGTATCACAACTTACATAAACACCCTGCGATAAAAAATGTAGAGCAAAATTAAACCTCTTGAATCCTTTGATTTTAGAAAGTATATGTACAATCAAACATCAAGTTTTGACTACCCAGACGTCACTATTTTTTGTTTTTCTGAATATTTAACATATCATTTATTTCTAGATCGTGTGTTGCACGTGCAAGCCTATCTACTACTACTTATAAAAGAGCAAACTTGGCTGGAAAATTAGATCTCGACCGTACACGCAAATCCATCCAACGACCCAAATTCGTTCGTTCTCCCTCCTATTTCCACGACCGCTTAATTATTGGCACCCCGCTAATTACTCGCTCTTCTCCTTCCTATGTCTGCATCTCGAATTTTGGATCTCCTCCTGGTCGTCCATGCGCCGCTCTGTTCCGCTGGCTACCCATGAATATACGCCTGCAATCTCCTCCTAGAACCGAGCTAATGCCGGCCAACAACTACATGCTCTGGCGGATCGTGCTAGGAAATGACATGGGCGTACATGGCGATTTGTCTGGCCGAGGTCTGTGACCATGCCGCCGCCGCTGTCATAGAAAGTAGGGACTAGGGAGCTCTTCTTTTACCTTTCACTGTTCTTCTTTTTCTCTGGAGTATATCCGATTGAGTTGTGCAGCTAGAGGTGTACTGGACGTTCGATATTGGAAGGCAACGCTCTAGCACCGTGCTTGTGAACTATTGAACTGTAGACATGGCAACTGTCTTCATCTGCTCGGAGTAACATAGCAGTACGATGTGTAATGCAAGGTGATTTCTTCATGTTCCTGTATCTCTTGAATTGATCTCAGATATCTTACCATTTTAAATTTTCACTATTTAGTGGAGGTACACAAAAGAAATATATGTAATTAGTAATTATCATGAAGAAATGTCAATCTATTACTGTTGGACAATAAGGTTTGCAGTTTTACTTGCATACACTACTGAGAAATTGGTGTTCAATTATACCATACTGAAGATAATTAAATGGATTTTTTGAATGTTTTCTTGTATAGATTGGGTGACAATTTGTCTTGAGGGTGTGTAACTATTTTTGTGTAGTTTGGACATATGCATCAGTTTTGGAGCAATAAGAAATGCTAGCCTCTCATGCCTATATTTTATTTAGGCAACAAATGAAGATTATTTAGCATTTTGTAGTCAAATATAACATGATTTCAAATCTCCAAAAGTTAGCTTCTATTATTAATTGACTTATTTACTTGGAGGAAGTTTGAAACATCACGGCTTGACGATTCGTAGTCTGAACTTTCTGAACCTTTTTGAATGGGTTTCACAAAACAACCCTGTTGTTCAAACAACTTTATTACATTATCTGGGGTGCACATAACACCCCTATTTTTTATATTATTTGAGCACTTCATTCAAGTTGAAAAATTCTCAAGTAGTTTAACTTTTCCTAGCACATGAAAATTAGTCAAATGTATCTTCATATTGGTTTCTCCACTCGGACATGATCAGCTTGCAGTATGCTCCATCGACGACATTATAACATTGGCAATGATCTGTCCAGTCTTTTATGTTCAAAATATTTCAGCAAGATCGACTGAAGGAGCATTGAAAGAAAGTGAACCAGGGTTTCTTCCTATGGTGAGACCTTTCTCTGAAACCATTCATATGATGCAGGACATTTGCATTAGTTGGCGTGCACCTATTTTAAGTAAACTTTGGTTTAGTGAACGTGGTGCACCTAGAAGACAAGAAACTAAGAAAATATTTGGTACTGTTAGATTGATAAAGCAAGTGTTACTTTGGCTTTGTAAAGACGAGCTCACTCTGTTTACCACTTGCACATATTTAACTTATTTATTATATGTATCAGCAGTAGGAGCCTTTCCTACTCTAAGTTCCCTAAACAAAACACTGTTTTTATTAAACTCGAAGGTATACTCACAGGAAATTGTTTGACGTAGCTGTTAAGATATTTAATCATGTTTTATGTTTTGATGTCAACTTACATGATTTATCTTCTTTTATCTTGGAATATTAATTTTTAAATATATACTTGGTAAAGCTTTGTAGAGTAAAAGGATATAAGGAGACCCTTGCTTATTTTCAATTTTCATTATCTCAAAACTAATTCATGTATGTTAAAAAATATTAAGTATCACAACTTACATAAACACCCTACGATAAAAAATGTAGAGCAAAATGAAACCTCTTGAATCCTTTGATTTTAGAAAGTATATGTACAATCAAACATCAAGTTTTGAGTACCCAGACGTCACTATTTTTTGTTTTTCTGAATATTTAACATATCAATTATTTCTAGATCGTGCGTTGCACGTGCAAGCCTACTAGTACGTAAGAAAGGAAAAACTCTTGGCCTCTAGTCATATGGCCCACACAAGACAAAAACTATATAGTATATGTTAAAAGGTGGCTTGAAATGTCGCGATAAAGCACTCCAAAATTGGTAAGCTCAAAATTTAGAAAATATCCATAAGGAAGATTTCCAACTGTTTTAACTCAATACACTTAACTAATTACTCGCTCAATACTTTAAACGAGTTCTACGACATAAAACCATAATTGTGCAATCAAGCCGACAACCTTTAGTCAAATTAATCAATTTTAGTACTCCATCGTTCTAGTACATCCTACACGGCTACACTGAACTCTGAAAGACGACCTTGGGGGGAGAGAGAAATCTTTACATACCAATGCTTACATCAATACAACCAATTCAATGAATAAAATGTCAAAATACACTATATGCAAATTCTTTTTTATCAAACTAAAGTGGTTATCGGCACGTTAGCATCATTTTACTAACTATTAAGGAGACATATTGAGGGCACATTTCTTTTGAATAGGACATACAGTAGCTATCTAGCTTAGCCTAAACTGCATGAGTCTCGCAAACTCACATGTTACTTCCGGGGATACTTTAATGTGGTATTTAATTTCACTAGTGTCATAATAAAAGTGGAAATTTGTACCTTTTTGTAAAATATCCTTAACCGATAGTTCAAGGGAATCGGCCCGTTGTCGCGCACAAGTTCACGTCTTTTTTATACTTCGCGTCACCTTATGTGGCTCACCATGTATCGTGGGAGTTCTCCTTCGGATCATCTCCTCTTCATTCTTTCTCCTCATCCTGAAAAATATTAGGGAGCTTGTTCCATGGTTTTGCTTTGAGCTCCTCCTCAAATATTTTTTCTCATGTTCCTCATAACTTGTTTCTATCCTCAACCTATTTTCTCAAAGATCCTCGAGTGTACCCGTTTGTTCTCATATGTTCATCCTAGATGAAGCTTAGGGAGTCACTTGACATGGTCTCACTAAGAGTTTTGAGCTAGATGTCAAAAGTGCATTTTACAACACCATTTAGCCCAGAGGATATGGTGGGTGGTGCCGATATATAGTATGGCTAGATTGTGCGACAGCTCCCTAGTGTGGCGAGTTTGGTGCCACAACAGGTTAAAGGTGAAAGGTTATGGATTTGGAGATCTATGATGTTGCATAGGTTCTTTCAACATGATGCTAGCTCATGTACATCTGCTACAATGCTACATATACACATGAGTGACATGCTTTTCCATACATATCTCGTTTGTTTTTTCATGTGATTTTTAAAAATTGTGTCAATTGTTCACCGGTTTTGTTTTAGCACAAAGAAAATATGTTTCAGCAGCGCATGGCAAAATGGATACTTCCCCGTTCCATAATTCTTGGCGTGACTGTAGTTCAAATTTGTTTATTGACCTACGATCACGTCAAAGATTATGAAACTGAGGGAGTACATAGGAAAGCTTCATGTTGTGTGAACGGAAAACCTTTTTTACAATAAATATCATATTTGTTCATTGGAAAAAAATACATGGTAGAGATATATGACATGTCTTCGGCGATTGCAATATAAGTCTAAAAGAAATGAGCAAATCTTCGTCATCTTTTTCTTCTTCCAGTTGTTAAGAAAAGCAACTGAATTATACTAAACCATAGACCTGTCTTCTTCTCCGGCAGCAGAATTGTACTAAACCATTGACCTAAATACCAATGAAAGTTCTAACATGATTTTAATTTGAGCTGCAATGACAATCTTACGTGCACGCGTGCATCCATTAAAATAGTCAATCACCATCGTCAAGAGTACAAACACCAATATGTCAGGGAAAAGCAACTGCATAGCCTGGTCAATGTTGCTAGGACTACGAGTATGAATCACCATTGTTGAGGACGTAGCAGTCAGGAAAAAATATTGCAAGGACAATCTTCCTCGCGGCAAAGCAATATCTAAAAGATAATACCTAAACAAGTTTAATCTTACATTACCACCTTTGACGCTGGAACGAAGATCTCGTCGAATGAAGGGTCAAAGATTAATTATTATAGATGATGTCATCTACATTGACGTGGAAACCCAAAAGAAGATGGCTACTAAAACTCTAACCTTCTATTTAAAAACACTATAAAACCTCCACTTATAAATTTTGGGTTCCCCACTCATCCTCACGTCGGCAATGCCGGCCAGAGCAGGGAAACCAATGTATGGTAGAGTAGGAGGTAGAGGCGATAGGTGCAAACAAGATGACTAAAAAAAATTGGGCTCTCAGATGGTTAAGATAAGCTAGATCCCATGGTAGGTAATTTATATCACCCGGCTAACACATAGCTAGGTTGCCACATAAAACCCATATAAAGTTGAACAAAAGCTTGAAGACGAATCTTGAAGTCTTTGTTCGTCATGGATTTGTGACAACTGGCGAACTCTAGCGACCCCAAAAAACCTGACTGCGATCCCAAACTATCCTCTGAGAGCTCTAAGCTCCCTAGGATTGAGAGCATTAGGATGAGTAGCATGTCGCTATCATCAGTCCCACTTGCTAGGGAATTAGGCTTTTGCTTGTGGCGTTAATTTTTGTTGGGCCTTGCTGCTGCTTTTTCTCTTTACAAAAAATTCGTGATCTTTTAATAATCATCAACAATAGTACAAGCATACTATAAAGTAAGAAAAAAATACAAATAGGTATCTTGACCACCTAGTGACTACTACGAACACTAGCATGAGCCGAAGACGCGCTGCGATTATCGGTCCTCCATTTGCCAGAGCAGGGCAAAGCCTGTCGTAGTAAACTGACATGAAGTCGTTTTCCTAAGGCCCCAAAGGACCAACACACCACAGCAGTAACCATCAACAATGACGGTAACCATATATTGAAAGAATATGACCTAAAACCAAACCAACAGACATAAAAATCGACTAGATCCTAGGAGATCCGCACCTCTGAAACAAGGATACGGTGGAGAGAACCTTATTCTGATTTCAATATGTAGCCGCCATCTCACCACATCGAAGAAGACATTGAAAAACAACCTAACACAAAGAACGCGAAACCACCCGCCGACGAGGGGCTCTGGTCTGCCTCCTATTTTCTTAATATTATTTGAGGATATACATTTTCTAAGGCCCAAGACCACCGGAGGCGGGAGCGGACCGACAACTTCGCCGACGAGGGGACAAAACCCTAGAAGCATTTTGGCAATCGTGTATATCCTTGGAGCTCACGTACTATTTTGGCTTGTCGCTATTTTGATCGTGGATCGGATCTTCTCTTTCTTCTTCAACCATCGCTGGATAGATAACATGTTGCACCCACATACAAAAACGTGTCAAACATGCATTGTACGTAAGCTCATCATGCCGATGATAAGACCAAACACACGGCATCAAAACAATAAACATATCGCAAACAATAAGCGATAGAATGTAAAAACGGCGTAGGACCATCTAGTACGAGCAAAATTCTGAAATATTCTTACTTTTGTCAGGACATCGAGGTTGTTAGGAATAGACAAGTTGTATTCCATAGAGGCCAAAGGCCACATATATATACATGTACATGTGTGCAAATATATAGGAAACCCCCTAACAGGTGGGGAAACTACAAATATACAAATATACATCTAACACCCTAACAGGTTAGGAATAGACAAGTTGTATTCCATAGAGGCCAAAGGCCACATATATATACATGTACATGTGTGCAAATATGCAGGAAACCCCCTAACAGGTGGGGAAACTACAATATACAAATATACATCTAACACCCCCCCCTCAAACTCATGGTGGATCCACAACACTGAGTTTAGAGAGAAAGAAACTATGTTGCGCTCTAGTCTGTGCCTTTGTAAAGAAATCCGCTAACTGCGACTCTGAAGGCACATAGTGGAGCGCAATCACCTGATCCTGCACACTAGCACATGTATAAAAGGCATCAACACCAATATGCTTGGTAAGCTCATGCTTTACCGGATCACGTGCAATACTGATAGCACCTGTTGACGAGGGTTAATCTCGACAAATGTCCTAGATGAAGGACTTAGGATCGGGGGAAGAGCAACGACTAGAGATTCCGGGATTGAGATTGGCACATGATGTACCCAGGTTCACGTCCCCGCGGTGGAGGATCGCTACATCCTGCTAGCAATCTAGTATATGATCACAACGGTGTTTACAGTGGGCCGCCGTAGGCGGAGTTCTATCTGTCTAATCTATCTTGTATGTTCTATCTCTGATATCTGATATGCCTCTAGGGGCGCCCTTGCCTGGCTTTATATATGCAACCGGGCTAAGGTTTTACAAGTGTCCTAGTCGAATACGAATTAGAGTTTCCTTTCTTTGTCATCAAGTCATCTTGTCGAGTCCTTGTGCTTGTCCACCTCCATAATGGGCCGGACCCAGTATACTAATCCGTGGGTACCCGTAGGGCATACCCACGTCAGTAGCCCCCGAGACTCAATTCGAGTTGCAGACTCGGGTTGAGTCTCAAAACTTCAATCTTTGACTTCTTTCAATCTTCGACTCCTTCAATCTTCGACTTCTTCAATCTTTTAACTTCTTTAGTCTTCAACTTCTTCAATCTTCGATTTCTTCAATTCTTCTACTTCTTCAATTTTCGACTTCAATTCTTCGACTTCCTGAAATCTTCGGGTTCTTGAATCCGCTCTCCCGATGGGAGTGAAATGTCGAGTTTATTTTCTGGTGCTTGCCACCGACAATGCACTCGACATTTTCTTTCTTGCTCTTCATTGATGATCTTCTCGAAGTAATTCTTCATCGGGTGCGCGACCAGCGCTCCCGATGGGAGTAGCCCCCGAGGCTATGGTCGGATACTTGTAGTCGATCATAGGCTCAAATTTCTTCTTCTTCCCTTCTTGTCGAATTTTTTCTCTCGAAATTGACTTTCTATCGGGTGCGCGACCAGCGCTCCCGATGGGAGTAGCCCCTGAGTCTATGTTCGGATACTTGTAGTCGGGCATAGACTCAAGTTGTACTACTCGATGAAGTTTGGCTCTTTGATGACTTTGATGAATTTGTCGACTCCTGCAAAAAAATATGAAGAATCGTGAAATACTTTGTCTCTCGAAGAAATATTACGTTTGCATATTGTAATGATGATGTAGTATGTAAAATAAAAACTTGATGTTTTTTGTGCAATTTTGTTGATTGTACGTAAGATCCTTTCGTTAGCCTGATGCACTCGCCGACTCGCGGCTCGATCAGCTACTCAGGTCAGACGTAATGTGATGTGTTTGTCGCATTTGAATTTCAAGATACTTGCTAAGCCTTTTCGTTAGCTTGACGCCCAAGATTTGTGCCTTGCCAACCGTTAGTCGAGCTTCTGCGACAGTCAACTAAATTGTCAAGTATTCGACAAGGAACGCCAGCTACTAGGGCTTTTGCAATTTTTTAAAGTGAATGATATGCAAGATGATTTTCCATAGCAGAGCCCCCGAGTGTTGGGTGCGGCCAAAAGTAAATAATAATCGACTCTTGGAAGAGGAAAACTTAGCTTTTATCGGGTGCGGCGTGGTCGACGCGGCGTAGTCGACAATGACGTAGTCGAGTTGTTGTCGTAGAATCACAATCACGATTGGAGGCGAAGTTGTTGTCGATCCCCTGAGCGCTGTTGGGATCGCCGTGATGCTGATGTCGATGAAATCGCAGGTTTTGAGTATGAGCTTCCGCACTCTGGAGTGAGTTGATGTCGAGCCCCCAAGCATTGCCGATAGTTTGCACGAGTGCGTGGCGGCGAGCCCCCGAGCGTGGCAAGCCGCAGTCGACGATGTTGAAGACGAAGTAGTCAAAATATATTTTTCTCTGGGTTCTCCGAGCTGCGTTGATAAATAGTTGAAATATTTGAAGTTGTTTTCATGTTGTCGGAAGTTTTGAAGCGCTTGATCTTGACTTGGTCCGCCGGCGTTTTAATGAAGACTTGTATCATCAAAGAAGTTGATCTCGTCGGATGCGATCGGGCGGAATAATCCATGCAGATGCATCTTTCCGCAAATTCCATGCATGTAAATGTGTGTGGATCACACGTAGCTTTCTCCTTACTCTTGGAAGCGATCGGAGTATGTATCTTGCATCGGGTCTTGAACTCTTAATTAATAGTCTGCAGTGAAGGAGTACTTGATTTCCCTCCGACTTTTGCTAATTGCGAAGCATGAGCTAGCCGGATCCTGATCCGATCCGACCAAAACTCGTCGTCTTTTTTTCCTGCTTAGAACGGATATGGCGGAAGGTGCTGTAGACGCAGACCATGGTACGGGAGTTGCGACGAGAAGCCGAAGAGATGTGATGTCCGCCGCTCGGGATTTCGCCTTGACTTTACTTGAAGCAATCTGGCTGCTGCTTGCTGTTGTCGGCAGTCGAAAAATTTGTTGATCTTGTCGATGAAAAAGTTGAAGGATCCCGCCCGGATGATAAAATCCAGTCGCCGCGATCCCCACGGTCGGCGCCAATTGATGATGGTTAATCTCAACAAATGTCCTAAATGAAGGACTTAGGATCGGGGAAAGAGCAACGACTAGAGATTCCGGGATCGAGATTGGCACACGATGTACCCAGGTTCACGTCCCCGCGGTGGAGGATCGCTACATCCTGCTAGCAATCCAGTATATGATCACAATGGTGTTTACAGTGGGCCGCCGTAGGCGGAGTTCTATCTGTCTAATCTATGTCTCTAATCTATCTTGTATGTTCTATCTCTGATATCTGATATGTCTCTAGAGGCGCCCTTGCCTGGCTTTATATATGCAACCGGGCTAAGGTTTTACAAGTGTCCTAGTCGAATACGAATTAGAGTTTCCTTTCTTTGTCTTCAAGTCATCTTGTCGAGTCCTTGTGCTTGTCCACCTTCATAATGGGCCGGACCCGGTATACTAATCCGTGGGTACCTGTAGGGCATACCCACGCCACCTGTACTGTCAGACAAAAGTATAGTGGGTTTCGTAACAGAGACCCCAAAGTCAACAAGTAACCACCGCAACCAGGTCACCTCAGTAGTCAACAAGGCCATAGCTCTTTTTTTAAAAAAAAAATTCAGATCAACTCACACGACCGAGAAACTGCAGAGAAGGCCGAAGCTCGAGTACTGGAGGCAAATCGCGGCGGCGGCCAACCAATTTTCGGCGGACGCGAACGCTTCCTGGCAGCGGAGGCGGGCCCTGGCGGCGGAGGTGGGCCCTGGCGACGGAGGTCCTGCGCTGGCGATGGGGAAGGATGAAATCGAAGCGGAGGCAGGACTTTGGAGCGGAGGCGGCCCGGCAGCAGATGAGGCAGGGCCCCTGGCCCGGCTCGGGGCGGCGAAGGGAGTCACTGGCCTGGCCCGGGTCGGTGGGTGCGGGGCGGCGTGGATCGATCTCGATCCAGGATTTCTTCTCTGGCGAACGGGGGCGACGATTGGCGATTGGCGACGGAGGCGGGCCCTGGCAGCGACGAGGCGTGATGCGAGGCCGGGTCTCTGGCGACGGGGACGGGGATCGATCTAGTGAAAGGACACAGATGTCGCCTAGAGGGGGGATGAATAGGCGATATCAAATTTTACGAATGGCTTGAACAAAAGCGGAATTAAACTAGCGTTTATTTTGTCAAGCAAATAAAACCTAAATAAACTAAGCTCACATATGTGCACCAACAACTTATGCTAAGCAATACAAGTAACAAGGTGATAGCAAGATATATGACTTCAAGCACGAAGGCTATCACAATGTAAACTGCATAAGTAAAAAGCTCGGGTATAGAAATAACCGAGGCACGCGGAGACGATGATGTATTCCCGAGTTCCTCCCTTGAAAGGGAGTACGTCTCGTTGGAGGGGTGTGGTATCGCCACAAAGGCCTAACCAACGCCACAAAGGCCTCACCCTATTCTCCGGTGTGAGCTTGCGCCACAAAGGCCTAGCTCACTCTTCCACTAAGGGGTTCCTCAAGGCGGAACCGGGCCTTTACACAAAGCTTGGGGCACGCATCCACAACTTAATTGGAGGCTCCCAAGAATAGCCACCAAGGCACCACAAAGCCACAAAGCCGTCTAGGGTTCCAAGAACCCAAGAGTAATAAGCTCACAAACTTTCACTTACTCGAATCTCCGGGGAGAACTCAAACCGATGCAACTGATGCAATGGCAAGAGCACACAAGGTGCTCAAATCCTTCTCACTCAAATCCTACCAAAGCAACTAATGCTATGGAGAGATATGAGAGGAAGAACAAATGGAGGAAAACCACACAAGTCTCCAAGATCTAGATCCCAAGATGTTCCCCTCACTTAGAGGAGAGATTGATTGGTGGAGTTGTAGATCTAGATCTTCTCTTTCAAATTCCTCAACAAGATTCAAGAAATATGGGAGGGATAGAGAGTAATTGCAATCTCTTGAAGGTCAAAACAATGGAGGAGAGAGAGACAAGCAACCAACCCCAAGGAGGAAGAAGGGGAGGGGTATTTATACCCCCTCCCATAAAAATGACTGTTACAGCGTCCCAGGCCAGATTATCCGGCCCCCTGGCCGGAATATCCGGCCCCATATCTGGGTGACGCCGAGCAAAGTCCTTAGCAGAAATTCCGAAACGAAATCTTCGAGGGGGGGGGGCGGATGAATTTCCGGCCCCGTATCTGGGTGACGCCGAGCAGAAATTGCAATACGAAAACGGTGATAACTTTTTCATCCGGACTCCGTTTTCGATGATCTTGTGCTCGTTGGAATCACCACAACGAGCTCTACAACTTCATCCATAGAAACATCATAGTCCAACAAGGGAGTATAAAACCAAATGATGAAATATTTGACCTCACTTTGAAGGCAAACCGGTAAAACCTCCAAACATCAAAAATGCAATAAGAGCTTCATGCGAAATCCGTTTTTGATGAGCTAGAGCTTGTCATGGAAATAACCACAAGCTCTAGAACCTCACATGGATAAAACCCAAATAAGAAACAAGAAAGATGATGCCAAGTATGCAAAGGTTTGAGCTCTCTCCGAACGATACAATTAAGTTACTCACTCGAGAGCCCCTCTTGATAGTACGGCTACCGATCCTATAACCCGGTCTCACAAATAACACCATGAGACCGGTAAGAAAGAAACCCTAACACTATCATACCTTTGCCTTGAGCATTCCACTTGAGGTGGATAAAGACGATCTTGATCTTCTCAAGTTGGACCACCTTTCTTGATTGAGCTTGCTTGGAGAAGTCTTGCGGATTGCTCCCCCATACTCTACTATGGAAGCGACTCTCTTTAAGCATATCTTCACATATCCATGATCACAATATAGATGGCAAGCTTCAAGCATATGTTCTCTTCTAGTTGCTCATCTTGAACTTGCGCTTTGACTTGATCAATCCTCGAATCAATTCTTCTTTTTCCATAATGATGGTGTCTTGAGGATACACATGAGAGCTCACTCAATCTTATTCTTCAAGACACACTTGACATAAGCTCAACTCCCTTAAGACCAATCTTTGGATCACTCCTTGAATAGCACCTTGGTTAACACATAATCTTCTTCTTACAACCTTGACTCCAACAAATAGTTCAAGCATTGTCTATGGACAAGTCCTACACATATAACTCAATGCAACCATTAATCCATAGGGATTGTCATTAATTACCAAAACCACATATGTGGCTCGATATGATCTTTCATCTAGATCCAGGGATGTCAATCCAGACAAAGAGAACGGGGACGACGGGAGAGCTCGACCATGGAGGACGAGAAGGACATCGACGGCTATAACGGGAACCGGCGATGGAAGCCGGGGCGATCTAGCGGCGGTGGTCACAAGCAGAGGATCGGTGGGTGCGAGAACCCTAAAACCGGCTCTGATACCATGTTAGGAATAGACAAGTTATATTCCATAGGGGCCAAAGGCCACATATATATACATGTACATGTGTGTAAATATGCAGAAAACCCCCTAACAAATGGAGAAACTACAATATATAAATATACATCTAATAGAGAGGTAACCTGCGTCGCATTGATCTGATCGGCTCGGAGGATTTGCAGTCTACTACATTGCTTTCCGGGATCGTTTTGGCAATTGTTTAGATTTAGATTGGTTTATGCTTCTTTCTATAAACGGTGGGACCAAAAAAAGTTTCATAATATTATAAAATAGTAAATTTAGATGTTATAGAAATAGCTTTCATATTGCAAACAATATTGCAAAAGTTCTTGATCAAAATAAAAGGAACTAACATGTACAAAATGAAAATGAATTGTAGTTTCAAGCAAGCAGAACATGTTGTGGCTGTCCACCGCGCTTGCTCCTTCATCCGCCTGCTGCTCCCCTCGAGCTCGGCACCGATTCGAATCCAAGGTCTGAGCTTGAGCCTTTGTCTACTTGAGTGCCAAGTTGCTGGCCTGAGCCAAGCACTCTGAGTACCACGATGCTTGATCTCCTCGATCTCTAGCAAGTTCGAGCTACCGATGCTCGTCGATTGCCGACATCTCCTTTGTATTGATGCATAACTATGACGACTGATAAGGGAATACCTGTCAAATTGTCTGTGTCAAGTCAAAAGCTCTAATATGACTATCGCAAAGTTGTAGACATCACTCTTCAGAGTATATCTGTCATGTCCACCTCTGGGTAGTGCATCCGGAACTCTTCTGCTTCTTATAAAGGATAATTTGGTAGTGTTCTTTAGACGGCCATCATGAACAAAGTGGTAAGTTCAATTGCATAGTTCATGTATATGCAAAAAAAAGATAGATAGGAGGCGTTACTTGCCGGCCGACCAGCGTGCAACCAGACATGAATGATTGTTTGAAGAAGTAATCATATTGGAGGCTCCGCTCCACACATTGCTATGTGCCTGGAAAGTCATTCCTATATAGTACCTAAATCTTGTGGAAACATTGAATATGCATATGCATATAGATATTACAGGAATCTAGAAGGCTTGCAAAATTTTAAATATAATCACCGATGGCGGTAAACAAAAATCAGTAGACAAATCATAAAGCTATAACCAGAACAATCATTCATTTGAAAATCATAAAGCTGAGTAACCTGAGATTTAGAACATAACTTACCTCTTATATTGGTTCAGTATGCTTCTTTAATTAGTGAAAGAAAAGAAAACATACAGGAACACAATAAATCGTGCGTGCATGTGGATCTTCTCTCCCGCTGTTGGTATATGGAAATCAAATGCTATAATAATAGGCATAAATGGTTGGCTGCAACTCTCTTATATATGCAACTCTCTCCAATCAGTATACAATATTTACCTGAAGCTGATCATCATCAACCGTGTACTTCTCTCCTTTATTGTTCTTCTCCATAGGCGTTGTTTTAACTATATTAAGCACTGTTATAAGTTGCAATGCTATAAATATAGGAAAAGGACAGATTATGATGGATATTATTAACCAACATCTATCACTTGACATAGTCCATCCTATCTCCTGCTTTAAAATTGCCTAACAAATCACTGTAAATGGATACCAGGTTTCTAACTTCAGATATGAAGCCAAATTGATAATTAATAAATAATATGGGTTACTACTACTACTACTACTACTACTACTACTTTTGAGTTTCTATCTCTCAAATCCAAATTCAGATAGCCATGAGAAGACACACTGGTGAAAATACTCAGGTAGCTCGTATGGATGCTTATTGGTGCTATCACCCCTTGCTGCCATTCTTCTCTGTTCAGCAGACAACAGACAGACAAAAGAAGATGAAGAGCAGCAATACCTTGCTGGTACATGAGGAGGGAGGAGAAGGCGACCACCATCGTCAGGCACTCATGGTCGGGGAGGAGCATCCCGCTGTGCTCAGGGTTAAGAACCACACCATCGACGCGCTTGGGGCAGAGGAGATTTGATATAACAATTACTTCAGCAGCTAGACATTGCATGCAGATATTCACAACCCTACAAAAACAAATAATTTATCTAACCCGAGTCAAATTAACTAAACAATAAAGGTGAAGATGTGACAATCCTCAACTCGGTTCATGCTATTCACTGATCTAAAACAATGATCCCAATATAATATCACATATTTGTTCATTGACTATGTGCCATCAACTCAAGTTTATAGGACATTCGGATCAAAGTGGAGAATTATAGTAAATTAAACCTCAACCACATTTTGGGCCAACATTTAGGTGATTTGCCTGATGCAACCATGTATACTTACATTTCCCAAAAAAGAGCATATACCACAGAAAGTCATAGGGGGTCATATTTATAATTACGCCTAGCTAGAAGTCATTCAGATATAAATAGAACCTAGTAAAAACTATTACAGACTACATATAAAGCCACCATACTAAGTGAATGGATGCATGCAACTTGCAACTTGCAGAACTGATGTATTATAGATGCCTACAGAATAATTGGATCAGTAGGCCATGGACCGGCGCTGGAACATCTGCATTTGGCTGAATAGAAAGAACAATGGTTTCATCATGGGCTTGGCACTATGGTTAACCTATTCAGCCATGGTCGTTGCTTTCACAGGGCAAATGCACTGTCATAGCTTGCAGAGGTCCTAAATTGCTCTGCTTTCGATTTTCGCTCGCATTTTTTCAAGTGGGTGAAATTGATATCTTCCAGCGCATTTAAGATATGTTAAAGAAGCGAGACACGATATCTCATACAGTATATACTAACTGTACCATAGGAGGCTTGTTAAGGTTGGTTACTCCCAGACTGGCCCTTGCTCTTAAGGTTGGTTTCATGTTAATTCTTGCCCCCAGAATCTATAGTCGGCTTATAACTGACCATGGGTAAACACATACTTGCTAAGGTATATACTAAGAAATAAAAGCCCTCGCTCTTATTTATAGCCATGGGATAGCATAAATGAACATAAAACAAACATGTCATAATTACATGTATACATAATCCTCTAGTTTTAAGTATTACACAAACTATTTGGCTGATTTAAGCATGAGTGAGCAGATGATTTCGAAAAGTTATTTATCTGGCTGAAAATTGTTCTATGGAGCTAATTGTGTGGACAAACGTTTTAAAAATAATGAATACAAATATTAGTATTACTGTGATAGAAGAGCATACGTGATACAATTAGGTAGTTGGATCAATTCTTCATTTGAGATGATTATGGCTTAGCAAAAAACAACTCTTTGATAGAACCTAACAATTTGTCTATATCAATAAAGAAGTCGATATACTTAGCTTATTCTTGCATGAAAATAATTGAAAAATGCATGTACAAATTAAGGGCATGACTGAAGGCAAAATGAAATAAGCCTAGTTATTTTAGTAGTCTAAACTTACTGATCTGAACTTGTGGTTGCAAAGGTGGTCAGTTGTGGAAGAAAGACAAACTTTTTTAGCCGGCCAAAAATCCATAGTTAATAAAAACAGATCAAAACTGAGAGTAAGAAAACAACATAGAAACAGTTCCATATGGGCCTAGGGAAAATTTCAGACATAACACTTCTTGACTTGAAGAAAGACTACTTTCCCTTTAATATTCTAAATGACTCTGTAGCAACCATCAAACAACCATATTTCCTCAGATGTAATACTAAAAAAACTACATATATATTTCACTTGATATTCATATAGACATGAACAACTGATCGAAGCCTAAGATTCCTAATAATTTTTTGATCTTTGTTCATTTCACACTTTAGTGCATCAAGATCATGCATTCAACACTTTGATTCATCAGAACTGTTACAAAATACAATAGTTTCAGTCCTTCTTCACAAAAACATACATTAGAAACTGTGAAGAAATTACAAAAGAAAAAGGATTAGAAAATTGTTACTATAATGGTTAACATGCCGAAAGATTCATCATAACCATTGCGTCGAGGCCAGTAGGAATAGATCGGCATAGGGGGAGCTAGAAGCCTCGGTGCAGCACCTGCTGCACATTCACGCCTAACACAATATAAAAGTTCATTGTTGTACCCCATATATATTGACCTAGGGAATCAAAAAATTCTTGATGCGTAATTGCAGTGGAAAATACTTGCTGAATTACTTATGATCCGAACTGAATTGTGTTGCATGCCTTGGTGACAAATAGGAATACTAATAACAAAAGGTACTACCGGAAAGTCTAGATGACATCCTAATTTGTTTCATGATGATGATATAAATTAGAGAGATATGTAATGACTATGTTTCTTACTTGCTTTAGTACGAAACATCTATAGTGGTACATGGTACTAATATTCAGCCCAAGCTCGTACACCATCACTGGGTTCAGAGTGGCGAGCTTCATCGACAGTAACTGAACCAAAACATTTTTAAATTCAGTTTAGCCATCAAACACCATTACAGGAATCTATTTACCCCTTCTAAAAATAATGTGCAGCCCCAAAGATACAAAACCTTAGGATGGAAGAATCAAGATAACAAATGACACAGATAATATACTTTCTGGGCACTACAGTCAGTAACAGCGAACTCACTGTACTATGTTCATTTTTTTAGAGAAAGAACACATGTAAATATTAAGCATAAAGCTGATCTCTTCAGAAAAATACACAAGGTAAATTCGCAAGAACATATTGATCTATGAAAAATGCAACAAATAAGGTCAGGCAGAGAAGATACTTACACGAGTGATTTTTTTTTTAACAGAGCAGCTATATCATGACGGGTGAATTTTCTTCATCAGAAGAGATAATGCAAACATAAAACCCAGAGATGCATTGCTATTTAACCCTCCATTCTAAAGCAATATAGGATGCTGTTATGCTTCCAATCTGGCCAGTTTTGGTTTCAGTTCGTAACTCCGGCCAATATAGCTAGAACAAAGAACATGCAAGGCTGGAGTCACATACTCAATCACCGATTCCTAAACATATCAGTTTTATGTATGGAGGAAGCGAAAACAAAAGCAATTGAAATAAGGATCAGTGAACTGGAAATTACTATATAATCTAGTGATCCACTGCAAAATGGTTAAATCCACCTTGCTATAGTTGAGTGGAGCTAAATTCAGGGAAACCAATATTGTACTGACAAAATAGAAAAAATATTTCACAACTTAATCTTCCTCTTCAGCCTTCTTGGAGTTTCATCAAGCACCTCATAGGCATGGATTAATGCCTATCCTATTTATCACTGTAAAAGTAAATGGGGGAGAAGCTAGCATAGGCTCACCTCAGCTTGACGTTCTCATCCATCTCCTGCAGTGATAGATTTCCGTGCTCCTCCCAATCAGTGGAGGGGAGGGAGAGGCGGAGGTAGCAATGGCTCCAGGACTGCTTGTGCTCCCCTTTGACCAAAAAAGAGGGGTGGGGTGAAGGAGACGGAGATGGAGGGCGCTGGTATACAACAGAGACACTCAGATTGTTATTCCCTCTGTTCTAAAATATAGTGTCATGCACATTAAACAAAGAAGTACTCTCACAGAGTCAGAGAGAAGCAACATGAGCCTGGCAAAGCATGTTTTGGCTGAAGTCTCTCATCGTATGAAGAAAAACGAGAGAGAGAAATGCAAAGCACCATTCTATCACGTCCCTTTCTCTCCCAATTTCTATCCCAACCGAAAGGAAGAGTTCTCTGTTTCCCCCTCTCTTACTCAGTCAAAGATAACCCCTCTCTCTCACATACTGACCCACAACAAAAATCATTGGCTGCCAGTCCTAGCAAATCGGCCTACTTTTGATGGCGCACCTAAGACAGATGGCCGACCTACTCGCCACCATCGCCAGTGGCTCGCCGTCCTTCACCCAAGGAGGAGCTGGAGGCGGTCATGGAATAGAACGGGAGAAGGAAGAGGAGCACGGTATGAGGCGAGAAGAAGGGAGAGAGAGTTGGGCACGATTGGGGCTTACCGACGACAAGCAAGAAGCACAATGCCCAGAGAATTGCAACTAAATAAAAACAGGGAAAAAATAAGTGCAGCCCTTGCTAGCAATGCATGAAATGCTTTTATATGTCATTCCAAGCTGCTTCTAATTGACAAAATAATTAGCTATCTAAAAGAACAAATAGGATAATGGCAGTACCAAAAAAAACATCTAAATTTAATTCCACATCTACAGAAATTTCCCTTAACCAGGGACCAAACTACTTTACACACACAATTGAGAACAAAAAACCTTTATTAGTAAAAAAATCCGCATATCCGTTAGTTTTCTGGAGAACTGACATTCAGAACATATTCAGAAGAATGCTTTTACTTCTGCGCATTGCCTAGTCAAATTAATGCATTAATTGTTTTAAATGCACCACCACCAATGGCAAATTGTTTTCCCCTTTCTTCAGGTAGGAGTACTATTTCGTATCTATCCCTGTATAAATTTAGCCTAGCCACAACAATTTATAAACTGTTTCGAAATTTACAAACCAAAATGCTGAACAAACATGAATAAATTGACTCGATGGATATGAACAAGCAGTTTATATGAGATCTGGTAGAACAAATTTCAAGCTATTTCATGATCTATAAAACTACAGTTCTAAGACAGAGCATGAATAATTCTCAAAAAGATACGGAAGTATCGATACAATTTACAAATATATCCCAACTGGCAAGAGTCTGATGAATGTCGCCCAGCTATATTCATATCAGACATCGACCAAAACCGCAAATTCAAAAGTTCAAACTCACCAGGTATAAGGATACTGAGGTGAAGAGAGGTGAATATCGTCGGCGCGCACTAAACAAGAGCTTCTCAAACTGCTCGGTGCTCATTTCTAACACATCGATTTGCTCAGACGAACCTGCAGCCACATAACCCAAAGATCGACATCACAATAGCCTGAGGCAGAAAAAGTGTGAATCAATCACAAATTGCTATTAAAAACCCACAGGTAAATTACAACTACAAGTAAAAAACGAGAACCTCTCTACAAACAAGATTATAGAAGAATGGTATTAGCAACTGTATGAGGGAAAAGGGAAATCACATATGTAAGAAGGTACATTGTTAGCTGCATATGGTGATTATTGCAACATGACAGGGCGGCAATCCTAGGTGCACATATTTTACTATCTTTTCCTGATATATATGCTTTCACAAAAAAGGAGTTTATCTGCCAAAAATAGCTTAAAATAACACCATACTGCATATAATTACTACGTAACACAAATAGTTCATTCAGTGCACAGAATAGTAGATGCATTTCTTCTTGCTTATTTGGTGACCATGTCAGGAAGTGAAAATTAACACAAATCTAGAAGAGCCAGAAGTATATACCTACAAATTTACATATTGGGCTTTCTGAAAATGATGACTCCAATGTACCAAGGTAGAAACTCAAGGTGAAGTAGGGTCTGCAGAAAGAAAAGATTTTAGTAGGTTGTAAGACCCATTTCACACAAAAATAAAAATATTTGTAACCATCGAACAAAGCAAAGCATCTCATGAAATACATTAGCAGCAGATGAAATCCTGTTGTCTAAGAGAAGAAATTATTTGGGGTCATTACACGTGCATCGATGCGCTAGTTCCCTGCAAGCTCCTAGTTGCCACCATCAGGACTCAACACTGAGGACGGCCGTCTATTGGGCCCGACGTCCGATGCGCCGAGGACCATGATGAGGCACCACAGACGGCCGCTTCTGTGGCCAATGCCCTCCAGTGCCGAGGAGGACAGGAACAACGCTCAAGAAAATCCCAGGTTTGTGGCATAAGAGAATGATGGCAAGCAAAAGAGGTCATGAACCAATATATAATCCATATAACCCTGTAGATACCCTATAAAAATAAATTCAATTGCAGCTTATTCTCTGAATAAAATTCTTAGCGTGAGTCATAATGTTTGAAAAGCCCATTAATTTAAGCATGTAAGGTGTATTCCAAATCCTGCAAATAAAAATGGTTTTGGACCAAACAATTTGGTTGAACTGCACCAAGGTTATGATAAGAAGTTTTATGGTTAGTTAATCACTAATGAATGAAGGTCGTAAGCAGAATTATATTCCTCTTTGTTACTCATCTAGCAAGGAAAGTATAATATACTAATGCCCTGGTTTAACTACTGAAACTCCTCGTGATTCAAATAAATCTGGTAGCAAATAATACCAAGCGATGCAGACATGCAAATTGTACTCTCCCTGAAAGCACAAAACGTATGAACCATTGGAGACAACTTGAGCAACATCGTGAAGTCAAAATTCTGAACTTGTTCCTTAGAAGCATACAGGGAGAAAAACATGAGAAACGAAATGCAAAGATCTCGATATAAGGTAATATCTGTATACCCAACCACCTAATAAGATGTAACGTGAACATCTCTCAACAGAAACATGAATCAATATGCTTAAGGCACAAATAATTGACCAAATGAGCAGCAAGAATGAATGAGTATACCTGTCCAGACTAAGTGGAGCAGCAGCACGGAAGTAAAGCCCATGGCCAGTACAGCTAGCATCGCATCCAGAAGAACGCTCGTTCCATGGCGAGGAGGCGGAGGCGAGCTAGTGGTGGCGGGGCAGCCAGTCACACACGTGACCAGGCCCGGCGGCGTCTGCTTAGAGAGAGAGAGATGAGGTGAGGTCAGACGGGAGAGAGAGCAGAGACGGGAGGGAGAGGCCAGCAGGGCATACCTCCACCGCTGCTGCCAGTCTCCATGGAGCCGAAGACGCAGCGATGCAGGTCAAGCTCCTCGAGCTCCTCAGCCGCCGGTTGACGTCGTCGCCGACAGGAGGGAGAGGCCAGCAGGGCATACCTCCTATGGAGCGCCGCTGCTGCAGTTCAATCTCCTCCTTGAGCTCCTCTGCCACGCCAACTGCCGCCGCCGCCGATGGGGCACACACATCCACGGACGCGGGCAGGGCCTCCTTCTCCATGTACACGCATTCCCGTGCTCCTCCCCCTGGACAGCGATACAGAGCGTGGCGAGACGAGCTCAATCTAGTAGCTGGCGGCGGAGGATGTCACCGAAATCGACCAGGATCTGGATAAAACAGGCAGCGGCGGCTAGGTTTGTGAGGCTAGGGTTGTGAGGGGAGGAAGAGGAAAGAAGAAAAGAAGTCACGACAGTGGCTGGCCAAACCTATCCCTCTCTCCATGGCCGTGGAGGGGACCCTCCATGACCGACCAGCCTTGTACCCGCCGGTGCCATGGGCAAGGAGAGGACCCTCTGCCCCGTACCCGGCGACGAAGGGCGAGCCGCCACCGCCGTCCTCTCCACAGGAGCCCTGAGAGCAAATGAGAGGGGAAATGACGCATTTGCCCCTGGCGGACATGCTGAATAACGGGGGCAGCCACCACACATCACTGTTTGTTTGAACATCCACACACGCCCACGTAGCTACGGTCCCTGACTTCGGGGCCCCGCTCGAAGCAGGTCCACAAATCAGTGGAATACGCTAGGGTCCAATGGCTGTTTGAAAATGGACGGTTCGGACCATGTGAATAAGGCCGAAATGCGATCCGACGGTCGGGAACGCTCGATCTGGAAAACGGACGGCCAGTGACTTGCCACGCAGATGGAATGGACGGTCAGGATTTTCACTGCGTGGATGGACCAGGATTTACACAAGAATGTTACTTCTAGATGCGCGGCATGTGCCCTAGTCGTCTAGTCCGTCTCACATGTCGACCAGTACCTGGCCATCAGCCAAAAACCCAAAAGGCGATTCCGACCTAGTCTGCTGCACATGGCACGAGCGCAATTGTAGTTTGCTGATGGAACCGCGGTCGCATTTCCTGACCGGATACCTGAAATATTCATGTGCTTCGGTGGTCTGCATGATTGGGACCTGAACTGAGCTGAGCGATCGGAGTGATTTTAGTTATAGACTTGTTGACAATGTTCAGTGGTATTGCGTGTATCAGAGAGAGTAACGAAACGATAGTGGTATTGCGTGTATCAGAGAGTGTACAAATGTTCAGTACTTTAAGCAGAGTCACTGTCCATCAGTCGTTGCCGATCACGGTACGAATCTGTATACTAATTGCCTGATGGAGCTGCCGTACAGTACAGGGATGTTAGCCAACTTCTCCTTTAGATAAGAGTTTAAGATTAGGACTTGCAGCGTTTAGTACGAGTCTGATTTGCCTGTCGAAGTCCCTTCTCATCATTCCACGTATATAATGAAAGAGTTTTCTATGTCTTTTTCGCAAAATAACAATGCACTTTTATCTTCATATCTTGCAAGGATTTATCATATGGGTACCATAGGCCATAGTTTTTTCATATATGTACCATTTTTATGTCCTCGGTATTATAGATCTTTACTATCGCTCAGGGCAATGCTTATTGCCCTCGTTTCAAAAAAAAAAAACTATCACTCAGTCGTCAATCGTACAGGATTCTGCATTTTTTGCAGTTGAGAGGATGCACATTTTTTCCGCTTGGATATTCAGTTTCCTGGTCAAGTATTCTACATTGTCAATGTATACGTAACAGCATCACAAAACACATGACTGCATCCGTAGCTTGCGAGACCACATACTGATTTGTTTCAGCTCTTTTTGCGGTAGACTCACCGAGAAGCACTGGCTACTTGGCAGGTTCAGACAGTGAGGACTGCTGAAAGTACGGCTACACCGCTGGAACCCTTGCTGACACCAAATGCAGGTTTATACGAACTGAACGTACTTTCTTCGCATCTTTTACTCATCATCAGCTGCTGCCCGTTGGTCCTTCTATTCCATAGTCATCTCTCTCTGATCGATTTCACCAACGGGATTCGCTATTCCTTTTACTGTTTATTGCGTCATGCGATGTACCAATGTACTGCTCTCAGAGACCCGTGAACGTTTCTGTCTAAAAAGACCTGTGAACAGTAACATAACCAACAGAGACGAGCTACTTTATGTTAGATCCCAGAAACATTGACCTCTAACTTGGATCATCATGAAAAGAAAGAAAGGTAAAAATGATTCCATTAGTCATGAAAATGGTCTTTGTCCATGTGGCCAGCCAAATGGGCTCGTTGATTCCACTGACTGAAGAGTCCATTGACGAACAGCTTAGTTGTTCGGAAAACAAACAAACTTAGCACATCTCACGTTGAGCAAACAAATGTAAACACTCAAATTATTTATATAAGACACTCAAGAATGTGTACACCTGAATTACTTAGTCAGACATTCTCTTTTCCATGCTAAAACCAAGGAATGCTGACTATAGAACAAACAAGGAAACTAGATTTTTCTCACGTCAATATTTAACAGCCTACTAGCAGTTATTAAGCATATGCTAAGGTTCACAGAAGCAGCCGCAACATAGGATATGCGACCCTGGAATTCGTCCCGTCTCGCGAATCTGATCGGCCTTTTGAACCGCTCTTGCTGCTTGCTTGTTCATCTTGGCGTTGGCCGAGGCCCGTTTCTCTTCGGCCAGACGGCGTGCCATCTCGAGCTTTTCAGCCATCTTCGCCATAGCCTCACTCCTCATTTTCTCTGCACGTTCCTGCAATAGAAATTTTCAGTAATAGTTACATAACAGCACGGTGTGTTCCAACAACTTTTCAGTGATAGGCTAATAGCTACATAAGTGATAAGAATATAGAAAAATGCACCTCTAGTCTCTTCATTTCGAATTCAACTTTTGTTCTTTGCCGGCTCTCCCATGCTTCTATCTTCAGCTCTTCCTTCTTGAATCTGAGTAGTACAAAATACATTTCAGAGTAGATAAGTAACTCATCACCAACAGGATGTAATCATGTTTCGATCTTCCTTTGCAGATCATTAGTAGAAGAAACAGCATGGTATGAGAAAGTCTGGTGGAATATACCTTGCTGTATGTTTAGAATTTTCTGCATCCTCAAATGCCGCCGCACGATCTGCACATTCCTTCTTCATCCGCTCTAGATCAGCAATAGTTGGTGTTGCAGAGACTAGTTCTAGCTCCTCTTTGCTAGCCCATGTAGCAATGTTCATCTTTCCTAGTTGAACACCTAGGGCAGCGATTTCTTTCCTTGCCTTAAGCCTTATTTCATCCTCAGACATTTCATTTGTGCCACCTTTTCTGTTGAAATAAGGACCATCATCTGCATTGTCTTCTCCTATTGATGCTGTCGATCGTCCTCCTACTGGAGTTGATGGTATCGAACAATTTGGGCTGCGACTTGGTGTCATAGACCCAAGTGGTGTTCCGGTTCTTGAAGGATCCTGACTTGGTATCGGAGTCATTTCTGTGCCCACATCTCTCACGGACACAGACTGAACCATAGAAATAACTGCATGCAATAATTCATATCAGTTGACAGTAGGCAGACATATTTAACTGTTAAGTTTAGTTAACTTGCATTCTAAGATGCTTCTTACTAAGTAATAAAGTGAGAAAACTACCTTCCGGATCATTGCAGGGCTGAATTGTAATTGAGCTGGTATGAGTTACCCCCTTCTGATACTCTGAGGTGGCACTAGTAGCACTTTGAACTGGACAGATATCTGCATGCCTGACCACCTTCGGCTGATGTGAAGCAAAAGACAACCTCTCCAATATGCTTCGAGAAGCCGATGAAGCCGGATTGAATCTTTTCATGTTCTGAATAGGGCGAGCAAATGCGCCGCGGTTTGGATGTTTGGGCACAACGCCAGCCCTAGGTGCAGCAGAATTCACCTGGTACGCACTCTGGTTCTGTGACACGCCCTTGGTGTTGTTCTGTTGCACAGTTTGCTTGTTCACAATCCATTTCTCCGCGTCGTTCCACTTGGAGGAAGCCTGTCTAGAGAAATACCCCGCTGTCGGATTCTGCGCCACCGTTTTCTCGCCTCCATGGAACTCAAAGCTACTGGTACTAGCGTTGTCAAGACCACTGTCACATTCATTACTATCTTCCTCCACGGTTCGCACCGGATGTATCACGCTTGAGCTGCTAGGTGCAGGTTGGTGAACTGAACTCTTGGACATGTTCTGAACCTTGTAGCTATCCACTGCTGGATCCTTATCCAAAGCTTCAGTGTTGCTAACTGCTGTAGGGCATTTGGTGGCACCAGAGCTGTCTGAAACTGTTTACAGACCAAGTTGAATGTGTGATTATTATTTTTCATCAGGAGAAAAGCAAGTTAAACATAGATAAGGTAGCAGTATGTATGTACCTTCTTCAAGAACATCACACACTAACAGTCTGTTCTGCGCCTGTGATGGCTCGACACTCTTCGAAGGCGATGTCCGCGCCGAGCTGTTGCTGATGACCCTCACACGGTTGTGTGCTCCCAGGAGCTTCATCCTTAGCTTTGTGGGAGAAAGAGCACCTGCCTGCATGAACACCAAAGAGGTAACAGGTAAGTCTTTGTCTATGCAAGCACTATAACTTAAAATCTCTAGATTCAAGGTGGTAACCTCTATTATACAATTTTGTTCAACATATTTCTAGATAACCAGGTAGGAATCTTAGAACTTAATATACCGTTGAGAAATCTATTATTACTATTTTTCTCAAAATATTAGGAACCTTAGAACTTCATAAACCATGAAGAAAATTCAGAAGTACCACTGTGACGCAGGATTTTAGACATTTGTGACAGTCGGTACCAAGGACCATTTTGCACTACTATTTCGTGAGCAGGGTACGGGGGTAGTGAAATCATCCCTGTTAGCCTGTAAAATGGCACCAAATGCCAAATTCTTCAGCATTGGCGTTCGAGATTTCTACTACCTATCGAGAAGTGGTAGTTTTTCTCTACACATGTTTAGCAATATGCTTACTTTAACTACGCCCTTAGGAGCTGCCCTTTCAATGATAAAACAGATACCGAAAGAGAGATATCTCTAAATCGCTAATCAACCTTCTGATACACTTTAACAAAAAATGCCCAATTTGTTCCCCAAATTGCTCAACTCCGGCATTATTACAGCGAGAGACTAGCTTTAATCTTCTTGTAGGAAAAAGGGATACTACCTACCGGTAAACTTGGATGGGAGAAAGCAAAAATGTTTTTTTTCCGGAAAAGCAAATCAGGGGAAACGTAATGAAGTATACAGATACAGACAGAGTCGTCACTCGAAAGAACACCAGCAATGAGAATGAAGGGATTAACCAGCGCAGCTCGGATGAAACGAGTTACATCGCTGGGTTGGACGGAGCTCGTACCTGTACCTTGTGTATCCGCTCGTACTCCATTGCTCCGTGCTTGTGTGTGCCTTGCCTGGGGCGGCTGCTCAGAGTGAGTGAGGGGGAGGGAGGAAGAAGGGTGTGGTGGTGGGTAGGAGCGGGAGGGAGGGGAGAAGGCTACAGGCTACAGCGGTGGGGACTTGGCTACTGTAAGCAGAGATCTAACAGGCACGCTGCGATGTCTTGCCCTTTTTTAGTCCGTTTATTACACCCACTGGACATGAGTCCACAGGTCAGTTTCTCTGGCCATGACAATTTCCTTGCTATGTTTTCACTCCAAAGAAGTATCAAGCAGGTAAAAACATACCAGTAGAAATTCAACCAGGCACAAATAGTGTGTATCAGTACATGTTACCAACAACCTTAGACCACTTTTTTTTCTACTGCACAGAAAGCGTTCATCCTCTTTGCACGCTCAGCTTTCCCTAGCTTAACATAATCAATCTCCCATTACAGAAGGTTACCCCTCTCTGCTCTGCTCGCCAGATCTAACAAATGTTAAACATAATCTGAGCTCCCCTCGAGATGCGTGCGCTTTCAACACTCCAAACCCCAAAGCCCCTTTCACTTTCAGAATAGTACTAAGCTGATCAGCACGGTGGTGGTCAAACAGAGGTCCCAAGGCCGGTCTGGACCTGACTGGACTAGACACGAGCCCTATCCGAGAGCATCAGCGCCCCACTCTGAATTACTAGTACACGACGCAGAGGAAGAGGGATGGGGCGGGCGGGCCCGCCACATCGCTCCCGTGTCAGTGACCCTGCGGGAAATATTATTGCTCGGATCTCTTGGCGCTTTCCACCGTCCCGTCCCATGTCATCATGCCCTCACCAGCGTCCCCAGATCACGAGGCTGCCACCCATGTCGTCACCGGGTGAATATACTTTTGTCTTCTACCCTCGCTTCGCGTTTGCTAAAGTTGACCGGAGCTTTTCCTATGCGCAGTGCATACGTAGATGGCTATCATGGCTACTGTACTGCTGCTGCTCTCATGTGTTCTGTGGCCGTTCTCGTTCATGTGTTCTGGATTCACTAGTGTTAATTTGATTCTGGACATGTGACCCGGGCGAGTCACGCTACACCCTACAGGTCACGTAGCGCTAGTGTGGTCTACTCGTGCTAGATAATTGAATCGGCGTTTGCATGATTTCTTGTTGTACCGCGGGACCTGATTATGGCATATTTATTGGTTCATCATCAGTGGTAGCCTTCAAAAACCGTGGTCCAGCCTGGTGGCCAGCACGAATGGAGGATATATTTTGTCCAATTTTAACATGTTTGACTGGTCAAACATTTTGATGATTGAGCATCCAGCTAGTTTTGCATTTATCAGGTCTTGTTAAGTAATTAGGCTTGTCCCATTTTGTCTCTTGCTGTAAGATAGAGACCGGACCCTGAACAATTGGACTTACATGGACACTGTCGAGCAATTTACTACGGGCTGTTCATTTACGTGGATTTGGGCATAGGCTCAATACCTTCTTCTAGGGGTTGGTGATTGGTGAAGATCAACATCGATGTCGCAGGATTGTGGCAACGACGTGGGCAAGTTCATGGAGACCTTGGCGAGGGTTTTCTCGGGCAAGACCGATGGTAACAACCTGGAAGAGATGGTCCGTCGAGAGGCAATCGACTTGCGTGTGACATCAAGGTACGCAGAGTTTTTGTGGCGAGCGACTGCGGGAGTTTGATTTTGAGCCAATGTAATGCTCATATGGTCCGAGAGATTATAGACTCCAAGTCGAATTCAGGAAAAATAGACTTATCGAATTGCACGCGTACAAAGCAATGTGCAATTTTTATCCAAACTAAAGCCTATGTTCAACAAAGTTGTGTATTGGATTCAATCGGATTCATATTGTAGTTGTTTCAATACAAACGAAGCATGCCATATCAATCACATCTACAACAAGATAACATATACTCTCTAAGTAGATCATGATTTACTTTTCATGTACGATTAATTGATAAGCCTCCTTTAGCATATGTTTGTTATAAATAATAATCAATTTGTCCTACAAAATAGAGTACTTTCAACTCCTCATGCATAACAACACTTATTCCATATTTTGGCAAGCTATTCCATAGTTTTCATCATCTTGATGGGAAGATACAAGATATACCAGTTCTAAGTTCTTCTTGTCTCATCATTCCACTTGTCAAGTCATGACTCACTGACTTTACGAGATTCTTTTGAAATAAATTTGCACATTCCTTTTCTAGGAAGTTATAGAAAGCTCGAGTATGTAGACCCAAAGTCCAAATGTGGGAAACATTCGGTTGTAGTGATGATATTTGTATGTACTTATGTAACTTTTTAAATATCTGTTAAAGTTCAACTTCAATTAGTTGAGACAGTTAATATTATATACTATCGGTTAATGTTAGAAAAGTTCTAAAATATGAAAATCCACGAGATACACCATAGTCTATCTTCTTGCTATAGAATTTAGTTTATATGTACACACTTTTTTAGTAAGAATGTATATACATACTATAGGTTGCAAGAATATTCAAATGTAAAGCAAACATTTCTTGGAAAACATAAGCGATTTTTCACTAAGCTGAGCATCATGATCTGACCTCCTGTAAACAAAAACTTAAGAGTGAAAAAACATTTCCATAAGTGCAAATTTGTCATGTAATATGAAAAGTAGGATCAATTGTCGTACTGCAATTTCATCATATCTTAGGTTGAGCTTCATTTACTACGGGTTGTTCATTTTCGTGGATCCGGGCATATGCTCAATACCTTCTCCTAGGGGCTGGTTAAGATCAACTTCGATGCCGCAGGACAGTGGCAACGACACGGGTAAGTTCATGGGGACCTTGGCGAGGGTTTTCTCGGGCAAGACCGATGGCGACACCTTGGAAGAGATGGCCTATCGAGAGGTAATCAACTTGCGCGTGACATCAACGTACTCATAGTTTTTGTGGCGAGCTACTGCAGGAGTTTTGATCTTGAGCCATATGTAATGTTCATATGGTCCGAGGGTTTATAGACTCCAAGTTGAATTCAGGAAAGATAGACTTATCGAATTGCACGCGTACAAAGCAGTGCACAATTTTTATCCAAGCTAAAGCCTATGTCCAACAAAATTGTGTATTGGATTTAATCGGATTCATATTATAGTTGTTTCAATACAAACCAAGCATGTCATATCAAATCACATCTACAACAAGACAACATATACTCTCTAGAAAAAGTAGATCATGATTTACTTATGAATAGCTTAATGTCAAAGATATTGGATTATGTATGAATGCTTGACTGTTAGCATGATCGAAACTGGTTCATGACCTACTTCCAAAATGTCGAGGATGGAAGTTTATTGTTTGTACTTCACAACATACTATATCTGGTATTTTTCTTAGAGATTACCCTACCCCTAGGGTACAAGTATGTTTTCTAAATCAGTTATGTAGTTATTTTGGGGTTACATCTTCGCTTGAAGGTGTATTTCTCTCGCATTTACTAAATGTCGCCTTTGGGTTTCTGGGTAGTCAACCATATTGCCGCTTTTTGACCTAGTTCTTTTAGGTCATGCATTGTGCATTGTGCATTGTTTAGGCTTGGGCCTGACAATAAGAAATGGTCTTATATTTCGTTTAGGATTAATTGTTAAGACTCCTTTAGCATGTGTTTGCTATAAATAATAGTCCTACAAAATAGAATACTTTCAACTCTCGTGCATATCATCAGCACTTATTCCATATTTTGGCAAACTATTCCATAGATTTTAATCATCTCGATGAGAAGATACAAGATATACCAATTTTGAGTTTTTCGTGTCTCATCATTCCACTTGTTGGGTCATGACTCAACGACCTTTACAAGATTCTTTTGAATTAAATTTGCATATTCCTTCCCTAGAAAGTTATAGAAAGCTCGAGTATGTAGACCCAAATGTGGAAAACGATTGGTTGTAGTGATAATATTTGTATAAATTTCTAAATATCTATTGTAATCGTACTCAAAGTTCAACTTCAGTAAGTTGAGATGCTTTATATTATATATTACCAGTTCATGTCAGACAATTTCAATATAAAATGTGAAAATCACACAAACATATACCATAGTGTATCTTCTTGATCTAGAATTCAGTTTATATGTATACACTTATTTTAGTAAGAATGTAGTTATATGCATATTAAGGGTTGCAGGAATATTCAAAGGTAAAGCAAAAAATTCTTGCAAAAACATTTGTGATTCTTCACTAGGATGAGCATGATTATCCGACCTCCTATAAAGAAAAACATAAGAGTGGAAAAACATTTACATAAGTGCACATTTGTCATGTAATTTGAAAAGTAGGATCAATTGTCGTACTGCAATTTCATCATATCATAGGTTGAGATCATAAAAATGCAACATTCACTATATCATCAATAGAATAAAGGGATTTCTATTTTCGTGCCCTCAGGTCATTAGTTGTACTCAGTTTTCCCCAGCTCGTTAATTTTTCCTCAGTTTTCCCCAAGCCGTTGTCTGAAACCCTCAGAAGGAGATCGGACGGGAGGATTCCCGTTTAGTTGACCGTTTCCGTGCTGACGTGTGGGGCCGCGTCGCGTGGGGCTGGTAGAAAGGAACCGCGTGGGACAGGACGAGACCGCGTTTGGTTGTACGTGAGAGCTCGGTTCTGTCTCTCTCGGGCCAAATTGGCATTGCCTTTTCAGAGCGCCTTTTCAGAGCGCCTTTTTCCCCTCTCTCTCTGTAACAGTTCTATCTCTTTTCACCAAATTAGTATCAAATCTAGAGAAGCTTCTATTTCTGTCTTTCTTCAATGATTGTTGCCTTTTGGCCCTCGTTTTTTGCCCAATATGGTAACAAATCTAGTAGCAAATCTAGAAGCTAGTATAGGATAAATTCACAGCAGCATAATAAATCTAGAAAACTAAGTATAATACATAAACTGCATACAGCAGCCAAAAGCAGCCAATAACGATGTTAATGTTCACGACAAACTAAGCTGAAAATAATACAAGACGCAATGTATGCCCAACATGAAGATTAGGATACCCCAGGATGAATGAATCTGTTCTTCATTCATCATATATATCTTCGTCGCTCCCTATTCTGGTCTGAAAGAAATATTCATTGAACTCCTTCCGTCTGCAGTGTGCAGCCAATACATCCTCCAAACGGTATGGCCTTTGTTTATCTTTCAGACCGTACCTTCCTAATCTATCCACACGTCGTGGCCACTCATCCCAGGCGTTCATATCATCAAAGTACTCTCTGATATAACCCAAATCCGCGTAGTAGATGCAGCCAGGTCGAAGTGTCGGGTGCACTCTGGTGTCGACGGAGATACACCGGACATGATGGACGAAGAAGGCATGACTGTCAATGTTATTGACGGCATGGAGAGAGCGGCTCTCAGTATCCACATGGTACACCAATGTTTGACCTTCATCCAAACGACCGCCCAACAACACAAGCAACAGATCACCATCCGACTTCACAAGGTAGAACTTGTCATTTCCAAGTTCTGGAAATGAAAAAAGTGTCTCCATGTTGACATTGCTCGCGCCCTGCTCCAACTGGACATTGTTGGTGCACACTAATGTTCCGAACTCCAAATTGTGGTAATGACGAGGTAGAGCTAGTGCATAGAATTCACCATTGAATGTGGTAATGCAACGCATAGAATGGTGCTCGATCGTAAATCTTCCTTCTCCCCAATCTTCATCTATACCCTTAGTTGGAGTGCTCTCATCGACCCAAGCAATTTCCGCCGGGTAATATGTGGAAACGAAGAGCATAGTCGGGGACTTCATTACAGTGACTGACTCCAGAATAAAAGATGGCATCTGCGCCTCAAATATAGTGTTCGATGTCTTTGTGAGTGGGTTCAGAAGACGTATCTTGTGCGGCTGGTTCTTCTGGGCAAGCACGATGACGCCACGGCAAAAGCTGACGAAGTAGTATCTAAAATATATTGATGAAGATAACATTCAGCACTAAGATGTTTACGATAGAAAATAAAAGGATTAACTCTATAGATATGGAGGAATTTGAACCTTGCATGAACTTCCGTTAGATCGATGGTGACGTAGCGGGATGTGCGGAGGTGGAGGAAGGAGAACTCAGCGGCGCGTGGCAGGGCGTGCTCTACCATGATCCATTCGTGCAGGTGCACGTCGGGCTCAGGTAAATCTGATCGCCAATTAGTACAAACTTGCCTCAAAGCAGAGTAGGTATCCACGTACTCCTTGTTCGCCAGTAAGCAGGCGCCGATCTTGTGAAGTGGTCTGTCAGCCCTGAGAGAGGCCCAGTTCACGGAGGCACCGCGCCTGGATGCGCCGCCCTCGGAGGCGACGGGCTCGGCGGCGACGGCCTCGGATGCGATGGGCTCGGATGCAACGGGCTCGGATGCGATGGGCTCGGAGGCGAAGGGCTCGGGGGCGACGGCCGCCGGCGCATTCTTCTTCTCCATCGCCGGCAGGGGAGCGCGCGTAGGGCGGCTGGGGTTTTTTGGAGAAGGTGATGGGACGTGAGAGGCGTGGTTGCGTGCGTGAGTTATAATGAGACTGTGTGCAGAGGGAGGGAGAGAGGGGCTCTGTACTGGCAAAGTGACGGTTCGTCTCAGCAGTTGACGTTTGGTCTCAACACGCGCACCGCGCGGCTAACCGCTGCTCACCGCGACACGCGTCCGTGGGACTGCACGTCAGCACCGTTACGTGTACTCAGTTCTACCCTCGAGTCTTACACTGGAAAAATATCTGTACTCAGTTTTCCCCTCGAGTACTAATACTGGCTAGTGCAATATACTCAGTTTTACCCTCAAGTGGCTGGTCAACAGAGAGTCAACAAATGGGATTAAGCTATCTAATTGAGTCATTTCATGCGCAAAAAAATTCAAAAAAATAAAATCATTGTGCCTCCTACTCATGGAGTCTTGTTACACGACCTGCCACGCAGACAATCATATATAAATCAAGTTTTCACACAAATGGCCAATTCTGAAATCACTAGTAGCTATGAAGGTTCATGGCTTTCCACTCAAACCCCTTCTCAAAACATCTATACCCAAAACATAGTTTGTCTGAATGAGACCATAATTTTTACACTCATGTATATTTGAATTGCTAATACTTTGAGGTAGGCCAACCTGGGTTTCATTGTACAAAACATGTGTTTTTCTTTTTCTAAATCTCTTATTTGAATTCCTTAACCTGTTTACTATTTACTTGCCCTTGTATCCTTGATACTACTCAGTTTTACCCTCTCCCTTCTCACAGAAGCCCAAACTTGGCCTGATTGGTCGAGCTGTTGTCACACGGATCGTGCCCACCTACCGTCGATCCTATGATCTAACGGGCAGGATCGTGCCACTGATACGTCTCCAACGTATCTATAATTTTTGATGCTCCATGCTTGTTTTTACACCATTTGCCTATTGTTTCGTTACACTTCGTGGCACTTTTATGCATTTTCCGGAACTAACCTATTAACGAGTTGCCACAGTGCCAGTTTCTTGTTTTCTGCTATTTTTGTGTTTCAGAAGTGATACACAGGAAATATTCTCGGAATTGGACGAAACAAGTTCCTGAAGTCTTATTTTACCCGGAAGCTTCCAGAGATCCGAAGGAGAGTAGGAGGGGGGCCACCAGGGCCCGACACGTAGGGGTGGCGCGGTCAGGCCCCTGGCCGCGCGAGCCCCGCGTGAGGGCACCTGGCTCCTCCTCTGACATCGCCCCTTCGCCTATAAAGACCCCCCGACGGAAAAAACCTAAGGACCCGATCACTTTTCCAGAACACATCGCGATCCGCCGCCGCCGTCGACCCGAAGATCGAGAGGGTCCAGAAGCTCTTCCCGGCACCCTGCCGGAGAGGGGAATCGCCACCGGAGGTCTTCTTCATCGCCATGCTTGCCTCCGGAGCGATGAGTGAGTAGTCTACCTTGGACTATGGGTCCATAGCAGTAGCTAGATGGTTGTCTCCTCCACCATGTGCTTCATGTTTAGATCTCATGAGCTGCCCTACATGATTGAGATCACCGTTATGTAATTCTACATGTTTGGTTTGTTGAGATCCGATGAATATTGGTGTTTATGATTGAGTTGTTGTACTGAATATTATCTTATGTTATCTCTATGTTGTTTATGATCTTGCATGCTCTCCGTTGTTAGTATCTATCTTGGCCGAGTAGTTGCTAGTGACTCCAAGAGGGGGTATTTATGCTCGATAGTGGGTTCATGCCTCTGCTTAACCTGGGGGAGTGACAGAAACCTCTAAGGTTGTAGATGTGCTGTTGCTACTAGGGAAAAAACAACATTCATATGCTCAAGGGCATATGCTTTGTTTACATTACACACTTTGCTTAATGCAATTATCTGTTATTCGCAACTTAATACTCATGGGGTGTTTGGATTGATATCCCCGGGAGTGGATTATTAGTCATAGATGCAGTTGGATGGCGGTCTATGTATTTTGTTGTAATGCCCAGAGTAAATCTCATAGTGATCTTCTTGACATATCACGTTTATCTTTATTCTATCAATTGCCCAACTGTAATTTGTTTACCCAGCATGTGTTATTTATCTATGGAGAGACACCACTAGTGAACTATGGATCCCGGTCCTATTTCCATCATATTGCTATCACCTGTTTACTTTACTCGCACTGTTTACTTTACTCGCATACTCTACTGTTTTCCACTCGATACGCTCATAACCTTTGTTTCAAGCAAACCGGTGAGATTGACAACCTCATCGCAAGTTGGGAGCAAAGTACTTGGTTGTGTTGTGTGCAGGTTCCGCGTTGCAGCTAGCGAGCAGAGCTTGGACGAGGCGCCATATATAAATTGTCCGAAGCTGTCGCAAACTAGCAAGCATCACCTTCAGTCGTCACTGTCTGCTTTTCACCTGAATGATATTAAACCTTGGTTTCTTAACTGAGGGAAAACTAGCTGCTATACTCATCATACCTTCCTCTTGGGGTTCCCAACGGGCTGGTCATTCACCACGCACAAGGACTGTCTGCTACACGCCTTCAAACGCCAGCAGCTTCTTTTCTGGCGCCGTTGCCGGGGAGAAGGGTGGAAGACTTCTGCGAGGGGAGTTTTTCGCACACACATCCTTTACTTTGTTATTGTTTTGCTTTACTTGATTTATTTTACCTGCATCGTTTTATATCAAAAACCCAAAAAAAAAATAAAATCCTTGGTAGTTGTTTTTACTTGTTTACTTTCGTTTTGCTAAAATGGCCAATCCTGAAAACACCAAGTTGTGTGACTTTACTAGCACGAACAATAGTGATTTTATCTGCACTCCTATTGCACCACCTGTTACTGCTGCAAATTTTTATGAGATTAAGCCTGCTTTGTTGAACCTTGTTATGAAAGAGCAATTCTCTGGTGCTAGTACTGAAGATGCTGCAGCTCATCTCAACAACTTTGTTGAGCTATGTGAGATGCAGAAATATAAGGATGTTGATAGTGATATTATTAAGCTCAAGTTGTTTCCTTTTTCTTTGAGAGGAAAAGCTAAAGATCGGTTGCTGTCTTTGACTAAGAATATTATTGATTCATGGGCTAAGTGTAAGGATGCTTTTATTGGTAGATACTATCCTCCTGCTAAGATTATATCCTTGCGTAGCAATATTATGAAGTTTACTCAGTTTGATAATGAACATGTTGCTCAAGCTTGGGAAAGAATGAAATCTATGATAAAGAATTGCCCCACTCATGGACTGACTACTTGGATGATTATCCAAACTTTTTATGCAGGACTGAATTTTTCTTCAAGGAACCTACTTGATTCAGCTGCTGGAGGCACTTTTATGTCCCTTACCTTGGGCGCCGCAACAAAGCTACTTGACAATATGATGGTAAATTATTCCGAATGGCACACCGAGAGAGCTCCACAAGGTAAGAAGGTAAATTCTGTTGAGGAAACCTCTTCCTTGAGTGATAAGATTGATACTATTATGGCTATGCTTGCTAATGATAGGGCTCATATTGATCCTAATAATGTTTCTTTGGCCTCTTTGGTTGCTCAAGAAGAGCATGTTGATGTGAATTTCATTAGAAACAATAATTTTAACAACAATGCTTATAGGAACAATTTTGCTAGTAACAATTATAGGCCGTATCCTTCTACCAATGGTAATGGTTATGGTAATTCTTATGGTAATTCCTACAACAACACTAGGGTCGCGCCCTCCGAGCTTGAGGTAATGCTCAAGGACTTCATCGGTAAGCAAACTGCTTTTAACAAGTCTGTTGAGGAGAAGTTAGGCAAAATTGATATTCTTGCTTCTAAGGTTGATAGCCTTGCTCATGATGTTGAAATTCTGAAATTAAAAGTGTTGCCTAATGATGTGAAAGAGAACAATTTTTTTGCTACCGCTAATGCTATTCAAGTTGGAATTGATGAAAATATTAGATTGTTAGCGGAATTGCATGCCAGGTGGGAAAGAGAAGATGAGATGGCTAGAGAGATGAAGGTATGTACCATTACTACCTCTAATGATGTTGCTCCTAATACTAGCAATCCTCTTACTTTGATTGGTGTAGAGAAAACTTTCACTCCTTGTGTTAAAAAGCCTAAAACTGCCAAAACTTTTTCTCAAAAGAGTGCTGAAATTTTTCGGAGTGTAGGAGATGATAGCTCTACTTCTTTTAATGATTTTGATGTTGATGGCTGCAATATATCTGAATTTATTTTGTTCTTGCAAAAGCTTGCTTTGACTCCCAATGCTAGTTCTTTAAATATTGCTTTTACTAAGCATATTACCAATGCTCTCATAAAAATTAGGGATGAAAAGTGGAAGCAAAAAGCTTCCGTTCCCAAGAAGTTAGAAGATGGTTGGGAGCCCATCATTGATATGCATGTTAATGGTTTTGATTGCCATGCTTTATGTGATCTAGGTGCTAGTATTTCTATCATGCCCAGAAAGATTTATGACATGCTTAATTTACCACCGCTTGAAAAATGTTATTTTGATGTTCCTATTGCTGATGTTGCTAAGAAGAAACCTTTGAGAAGGATTAATGATGTTCTTATTGTGGTCAACAATAACCTTGTTCCCGTTGATTTTCTTGTTATGGACGTTGAATGCCATGCTTCATGTCCAATTATTTTGGGAAGACCCTGTCTTCGAACTGTAGGTGCCATTATTGATATGAGGGAAGGCACTATCAAATATCAATTCTCACTCAAGAAAGGTATGGAACACTTCCCTAGGAAAAGAAAGAAATTACTTTTTGACTCTATTCTTAGAGCAAATTATGAGCTTGATGCTTCATCACTTGATGTTACTTGATTCGCAATTTTCTGCGCCTAGCTCAAAGGCGTTAAAGAAAAGCACTCTTGGGAGATAACCCAATGTTTCTTTTGAGTAATTTTTCTTTTATTTGAGTCTTGGAAGTCATTACTACTGTAATGACCGCTCCTTATCTTGTTTATTTTGTTTTTGTGCCAAGAGAAGCCTCTAATTCGAGTGAGGTAAAGATTTGGGGATGTTGCTGTCCTGAAACTGTTTTCGGTGCTGCACCGTAAAAATTCGTATAAATTCTCTGTATATATTTTGGACCTGCGATTTCTTGTGCATATGCCCCGGGTTATATCCAAACTTTCGTTAGATGAACACTTTTTGATTTGAGCAACAGAAAATCCCTCAAAAATTCGACATTTGTCAGCTGTTCAGTTTTGACAGATTTCTGCCAATATTTGTGTTTGCCACTTTATCGCTTTCTTTTGAGTTCTTTTGATCACGGAACTTTTGGGGAGGTTGCTACAGTAGTATTTGCTATATATGTGGTGGTTTTGAGTTGAAACCTGAAGCAAAAAGAGGTTGATTATATGTTATGCTTACACTAATGTTGCTAATAGATTTGTGTTTAGTTTTGTATGAAGGAAGTTTTCAAGTGTAGGGATTGGAGAATGATGAGATGAGTTGAGGAATGGACAAAAGCTCAAGCTTGGGGATGCCCATGCATCACCCCAAGAAATATCCAATAAGTACAAGCGTCAAAGCTTGGGGATGCCCCCGAGGCACCCCTTCTTCATCGGCAAAAATCAGGTCACCTTTCAAAACACTATATTTTTATTGTTTTATGCACTATGTGTTTTTCTTGGAGCGTCAGTTGTTTTAGTTTTCTTAGTTGGTTTAGTTTGTTTGTTTGCTGCAATAAATGGTTGGACCCCAACAAATTTCCTTTGGATGAGATGTACTCGTTTTCATTTGCCAAGAACGCTCTAGTTTTCACTCTTATTAAAAATCGAGTGTTCTTCTTTTTCTGCTGCTGCTTTTGGTTTTCGTTTTCGCCTTGATTTGCGTTCAGACCTTGTCATATCTTTTCATCAAGGTGTATTTTTGCCTCTGATCTTTATTGGTTTTCATCAAAAGAGGTGTTTATAAAAATTTCAAATGGTGTTGGAAAAGAGAAAAAGCTTTGTGCAAAATAGTGGTACAAGAAGGAGCTTGTGTAGACTGTGGCTTAGGCTTTTTCATGTCATGCTTGATGTCTTTTTGATAGTATGCTTAGTGGTTTTGCTGTAGCATGACTTGTCTCAAATAACTGAGATTGCTTAATGAGCCTTTGAAAAAATCATGCGTTGTTTTTATTGTATGGAAGCATTATTTTGGTTTTCTCCTTGATGCTTTATTTGGGTTGACTTGGCGCATGCTCACACATGTTAGACTCTTACAAAGTCGCCAATAGCCTCTATGATCATTTAGTTTTTGACTTTTGATGCCATCTTATGCTTCTTTTAATGTCGCTTTGTCGCTTTGCATGATTATGGCCATTATTGCTCTCTTAGTTGGTCGCTCCCAGTCTTTTGCTAGCCCTCGCCTTGTACTGAGTATGATCTCTACTCGTGCATCCAACTCCTAAAAGCCAAAGTTTTCCAAAGTGTCCACCATACATACCTACTAGCAATTTGCTATTCCAAGTAAATTTGACTTGCTTTTATTTTCTCTTCAAATTAAACTCTTACCAGTGTTATGCGAAATTCGGTCAATAAAGCTCTCACGAACCGGAAGGCACACTTTACTTTTTCCTGTTCTTAAAAATTTGACATTGTGGTCTTTTATGTTGAGTTGTTATGCTTGCAAGTTGTAAGTTGTATTCTAGCCCAGCCATGCTGTCATGGGGCAAGCTTTCAACATTGCACTTCTTATTTGAGTTGATATCGTGATCTTTTGTTTATGTATGCCCGCGGTGTGAAATGAATTGGGAATCTTGTGGGGATCATGGAGTTTGTATATGTGTTAGGGAAACGCCGGGCTGCCAATCTAAGCCATGCATAATTCATGGTGGAAATTTGCAGCATACCCATGGTGAACATTTGACGACGCATCTCACAATAAAAAGCTAAACAAAAGGCAAATAAAAAGAGATGTCGAGGTGTTCATTGTCTGCTTGTCCTGTCATTTTGGTGTGGGCTTGTTCCATGTCATCGGGCACGGAGGTACCCCATTGGTGGTTCTCAATGATATGCATATACTTACAATGACAAGAGCCTTGCTTGGGACTCTAAGTAAAGTAGCATGAGGTTTGGGTACTCATATTCACGGGACACGAGGTTTTCAACTTATGATTTGTCAAGCATATGCATCATAATTGTTCTCGCATTAACTTTAACCATTCAAGATGCTTATGATGGGGGCAATGAGAGCTCAAAGCCGGTAAGTACCATAATTTTTGAAGGTTATAAAACTTGCAATCACTGCTTCCCTGTGCGAAGGGCCTTTCTTCTACTTTTATGTTGAGTCACCACCTTCTTTCTTTATGCACCATTAAGAGAGCATAGTTGTCATTCTTAGTGTGATATGCATTGTCCCAAAGTTCATTGATTGATTCATATTGTTGGTTTCACTTGTTCTTAAATTATTTGTATCTAGTCGCCCTATTAAACTTGAAGGTGTCCTATGCATTTATGTTTTGCTCTCTTTGAAGGACAAGCTGAAAACCATTTGTATGTTTTTCCTTATGATTTGAACACACGTTTGACTTTCATTGTTTCATTTTCTTGATCTTTTGTTTGTGTTCATTTGCATGTTTACAACATGGTTGCTAAGTTCTTATTGTCAAGATTATATCTTCATGCCCATGTTTTAAGTTCTTATGATTCCAGCTCACAAATGCTTACATATATGATCAAGATTGTGTAGGTGCATGTCACCTCAAAAATTATTCTTTGTTATCACTTACCTACTCGAGGACGAGCAGGAGTTAAGCTTGGGGATGCTTGATACGTCTCCAACGTATCTATAATTTTTGATGCTCCATGCTTATTTTTACACCATTTGCCTATTGTTTCGTTACACTTCGTGGCACTTTTATGCATTTTCTGGAACTAACCTATTAACGAGTTGCCACAGTGCCAGTTTCCTGTTTTCTGCTGTTTTTGTGTTTCAGAAGTGATACACAGGAAATATTCTCGGAATTGGACGAAATAAGTTCCTGAAGTCTTATTTTACCCGGAAGCTT
Source organism: Dactylis glomerata (assembly GCA_007115705.1). Taxonomy (NCBI): domain Eukaryota; kingdom Viridiplantae; phylum Streptophyta; class Magnoliopsida; order Poales; family Poaceae; genus Dactylis; species Dactylis glomerata. Next base: position 1,004,052 of record QXEO01000750.1, on the reverse strand, counting down.
CCAGAGATCCGAAGGAGAGTAGGAGGGGGGCCACCAGGGCCCCACACGTAGGGGTGGCGCGGCCAAGCCCCTGGCCGCGCGAGCCCTGCGTGAGGGCACCTGGCTCCTCCTCTGACATCGCCCCTTCGCCTATAAAGACCCCCCGATGGAAAAAACCTAAGGACCCGATCACTTTTCCAGAACACATCGCGATCCGCCACCGCCGTCGATCCGAAGATCGGGAGGGTCCAGAAGCTCTTTCCGGCACCCTGCCGGAGAGGGGAATCGCCACCGGAGGTCTTCTTCATCGCCATGCTTGCCTTCGGAGCGATGAGTGAGTAGTCTACCTTGGACTATGGGTCCATAGCAGTAGCTAGATGGTTGTCTCCTCCACCATGTGCTTCATGTTTAGATCTCATGAGCTGCCCTACATGATTGAGATCACCGTTATGTAATTCTACATGTTTGGTTTGTTGGGATCCGATGAATATTGGTGTTTATGATTGAGTTGCTGTACTGAATATTATCTTATGTTGTTTATGATCTTGCATGCTCTCCGTTGTTAGTAGCTATCTTGGCCGAGTAGTTGCTAGTGACTCCAAGAGGGGGTATTTATGCTCGATAGTGGGTTCATGCCTCTGCTTAACCTGGGGGAGTGACAGAAACCTCTAAGGTTGTAGATGTGTTGTTGCTACTAGGGAGAAAACAACATTCATATGCTCAAGGGCGTATGCTTTGTTTACATTACACACTTTGCTTAATGCAATTATCTGTTGTTCGCAACTTAATACTCATGGGGTGTTCGGATTGATATCCCCGGGAGTGGATTATTAGTCATAGATGCAGTTGAATGGCGGTCTATGTATTTTGTTGTAATGCCCAGAGTAAATCTCATAGTGATCTTCTTGACATATCACGTTTATCTTTATTCTATCAATTGCCCAACTGTAATTTGTTTACCCAGCATGTGTTATTTATCTATGGAGAGACACCACTAGTGAACTGTGGATCCCGGTCCTATTTCCATCATATTGCTATCACCTGTTTACTTTACTCGCACTGTTTACTTTACTCGCATACTCTACTATTTTCCACTCGATACGCTCATAACCTTTGTTTCAAGCAAACCGGTGAGATTGACAACCTCATCGCAAGTTGGGATCAAAGTACTTGGTTGTGTTGTGTGCAGGTTCCGCGTTGCAGCTAGCAAGCAGAGCTTGGACGAGGCGCCATATATAAATTGTCCGAAGCTGTCGCAAACTAGCAAGCATCACCTTCAGTCGTCGCTGTCTGCTTTTCTCCTGAACGATATTAAACCTTGGTTTCTTAACTGAGGGAAAACTAGCTGCTATACTCATCATACCTTCCTCTTGGGGTTCCCAACGGGCTGGTCATTCACCACGCACAAGGACTGTCTGCTACACGCCTTCAAACGCCAGCAGCCACCCTCTCTCTATCTGTCGGTGGCAAACTACTACCCCTCTATGTATGCTAAATAACGAGTTGGCCACCGGATTCAACAAGTTTGGTAATCCCGAATTTCCACTTCTTGTAGGCATTACTTTTCACGGTAAAATGTAAACTATCACGAATTTCCATTTAGGCATTACTTTTCACGGTAAAATAATAAACTATCACGAATTTCCTTTAGGCATTACTTTTCACGGTGAAATGATAAACTATCACGAATTTCCTTTAGGCATTACTTTTCATGGTAAAATAATAAACTATCACGAATTTCCATTTAGGCATTACTTTTCACGAATTTCCTTTAGGCATTACTTTTCACGGTGAAATGATAAACTATCACGAATTTCCTTTAGGCATTACTTTTCACGGTAAAATAATAAACTATCATGAATTTCCATTTCTTTTAGGCATTACTTTTTTGTTGAGATATAAACACCCACAACGGTCATCTCCTCCTTAATTTATTATGTAAACCCCACAACGGTCATCTCGCCCTTATAAACCCCCACAACGGCCATCCCTCATGTCAATAGGTTCTGCCTCTCTCTTCTTCGTTTCTGCCTCTCTCTTCTTCGTTCACATACACTTGATCCATTGCCATGGCTTCCACGTCTCGGATGCCGACCGGAAGGGGAAGGGGAAGGGGAAGGGGCGGCCTGGGTGGTGGATCATCATCATTGCCACCACCACCGTCAACACTGCCATTGATCATAGAGGAGTTCTTAATCGTCATCTATGAAGACCCTTTGGCCAAGAAGGTACGTACGCGTTCCCACATATATGATGCATGTGATTAATTATGTGCATGTTCCAAAAAGGCTTTAATTTCAAATGATCGGCGCTCGATCTCTTTCAGGCACTCCCACAAAAGTTTGCGGACTATCTTGACGGCCAGGAGCCCGCAAAGGTGTATCTGCGAGCAGCTGACTGCGGTCCTCGTCTCTGGACCGTGGAGGTCCTATTTGACGGACAAGGCCGGATGTACCTTGACAAGGGCTGGGAGAATTTTGCCATCGCGCACGGTGTGGATTTCGGCTACATCCTACACTTCAAATATGAAGGCGATGATGTGCTCACAGTGAAGGTGTTCGACGTAACATTGTGCAGGAAGTACTACTACACGGATGACGAAGATACTGACGATGAAAGCGACGATGACGTGAAGCCATGCATCCATCCCCTTTAGATAAGGGGATTATGACCAAGAATATATATGTAGCTTCATATGCATCGATTTAGAGATCTAGCTATTTTCTATATATTATGCATGTAAAAATAATAGGGAATCGCAATTTCCACCATGATTCGAGCACCACAGCCTCCAAACGATGCCGATGCCGATATCGGCACGGTCAGAACGGCTATGCATGCTCGCCGCCACTGCTAGGTCACCGTCGGGATGCACCCTCAATCCCGTCCCCACATTCGATCACTGACACACCAGAGATACCGCCGAGGCCAATGACGAACGTACATGCTGATGCCAATGCCGAACATGCACGCCTTTGTGGGCACGGCCACGCCGCCCCGCTATGCTGGACGCCACAGACCACCGCGAGGTCTTTCCCTTCGCCACCACACTCCCCTAGCACCCATCTATACACGCTAGAAAGGAGAGACACTAGTTTTCTCTATATTGCTCGCGTTCGTGTCCGATACCATCAGTCAAAGTGTTGAGGTCGTCGTCGATGTCCTCGACCATTTCTTCTCTTCTTTGCATGGTTAAACGCGTCTAGTTCATATCTATCTAATGCGTCTGGTCTCGCCTCATGCAGTTCTTTGTGGACGTCGATCTCATCTCGGCACCCCGCAGGCCACCTCCTCCGTGCCATCGCTGTAGAGCTCCGTTTAAAAATCTAATCCTACCCGTGTATTGCCCCTTGTATCAGCGTCATGGCCCCACTTGTCATTCGATATACCGAAGCCCCACTCGTCCGCGTTTTGGTCAGGGATACGGCGATGCTTACGGTCAAACAAAGATGGATGCTCTGACGTGTCTTTGCGGGCTCTACGTGGCCCCACTAGTCAGCAGTTAACGGTCAAAGGTGTTGAACCGTCGGGCAACCGGCCGTTCCAGCACTGGTGACGGTTTCAGCCAAGGGCTTGGACAAAACTGAGGAAAAACTAAGGAGCTGGGGAAAACTGAGTACAACTAAGGACCCGAGGGCACGAAAATAGAAATCCCTAGAATAAACATGTTTGTAAGAATAAGATAAATACATAAGAAAAATTATGGGGCCCCCTCCCCTTCCGTTTTACTCAGGGTATATTAATCAACATCATCAATAGCATACAATATTTACTTCCTAATTAAGAAAAGACCAAGAAATTGATCCGTAAGAAGTAAGTGATAAAGTCACTGATGATTGACCCTATATTTTCAACAATGCAATGTTCCTTAAATCACGACTATAACTTATTTTCATCAGCAACAACAGAAGTAGAATGGGAGATTGTCATAGCTTGAGGGAGAATGGCCTCAATTTTTTTCAAAGAGAACCTATTTCACTAGCCCTGTTAATACCCTGGATATAGGAAAAAAGATCTTAAGAACATTGTAATTCACCTGAAGTTAACCTCTATTTCATGCAATTCTAACATGTCGATGATTTAGCACCCAACTAGTTAAAAGATCCGAGAGCCCCATGTGTGGTTTTGGTAATTAATGACAAACGCTATGGACTAATATTTGCAATGAGTTATATTTATAGGACTTGTCCATAGACAATGCTTAAATCATATGTTGGCTTCAAGTTGTATGAAGAAAAGAAATTTTAAGTGATGACCAGTTGTTATTCAAGGGATTATCCGAAGAATGATCATATGAGAGTTGAGATTATTGCAACTATGTATTGAAGAATATAATTGATTGAGCATTAATGTATACATTCAAGACATCATCATCATAGAGGAAGAAGGAAGGATACAAGCTATCATTCCATAGGCTTGCATGCAAAGGAAGATTCCATATAGATAATAAAAGGATGGCGACAAGGTGTGGTCGTTATCAACATTGATAAGTCAATTTCATGATGAGCATCTACAAGAGATCATATATATGCTTAAAGCTTGCCATGCATTTGGTGGTAATGGGTATGTAAAGAAATTTCTAAGAGAGTCTTTCCCATATTGGTTTATGGGGGAGCGATCGACGAGACTTCATCGAGAAAGTGAAATCAAGAAAGATGGTCCATTTGATGAGATCAAGATCATCATCATATAGCTCAAGTGTATTATATGCAAGGCAAAGGTATGTTCTTGATTGGGTTTCCTTCTTTTTCGGTCTCATGGTGTTAATTTGGAGACCAGGTTAGATAGTCACTATCAAGAGGGGCTCTTTAGTGAGTAACTTCTTCGTATCATTTGGAGAGAGCTCAAATCTTTGCATAATTGGCCTCATAATTCTTGGTTGTTATTTGGTTCTTATCTTTGTGAGTTTTTTTAGCTTGTGGTTATTCCCATGACAAGCTCTAGTTCAGGATGCAAGTGGGCCGGTCTGCAGAGCTCCTGCCACAATCCGTCATGTGACTCATGTCCACAACACGATTTGGCAGGATTAGTGGTTGTCTGCCAATCAAGAAATTGTGGGCTTTGCAGGTAATGCAGATTATGCAGGACTGCCCGCTACACCTCTGGCTACAAAATCGATTAAAGAATAAAGAGAAAATTGCAGAAGATGAACAAATCAATCTGCCCGATGCAACGATGCAACGATTTCCTTAGTTCATCCCAACATCACCAGCATGAAGACACATATGTGAGAAATCAAAGCTTTATGCTGCAAAGTCGTCGATCTCCAGAAACGTGCCTAATCTCAGTCCCGATGAGATCAAAAATAGCAGTGCTAAATCCTCAAATCGAAACAACGACGATGCGTCACCTGGGCGCTCCCCAAATTCTTGTCCTGCTATCCGCTCGGCTTCTCTTCATTCCGCCCCACCACCGCCCCCAATATTTTCTATACCTCCTCCATCCGCAGGGATCGATGCGAGATGCAGGCGGGGCCGGTAGGTCGATAAGCAGATCAATGGGGAGGCGAAGGTAGGGACGGGATAGGAAGAGATCCGACTGGCCGGGGCAGCGCAGGTCGCGATGAGTAAAGGCGCCGGCCACCGTGTGGCGCTGAGCTTTGGTGATGTACGGAGTACAGTAGGTTAGAAGGCTATGCAGGTTAAACAGGCTGATGCAAGATGCGTTCGCAAAGCCCGCATATAGATTGCAGTGTATCCGCGACGCCACGAAGCGTTTTTTTGCGGCGCGGCCAAACCGGGCCTGTGGGCGCCCGCGTCCACCTGCACCCTGAGCTCTAGTTCATTAAAAATAGATTTTGTATGATAAACTTGTCGAGTTTTTGGTGATGGAAATTTTATTGGTTCATTTTGAAGAAATATAAAATCTTTCATCATTTGGTTTTATCCTCCTTTGTTGTACTATGACGTTTCAGTTGTCAATATTGTTGTTGTGTTTCCAACAAGCGTAAAATCATCGAAAAAGGAGTCCGGATGCTCAAGTTACGGTTGTTTTCGTTTGCTGGCTTCTTCCAGTTTTTGAGAGTGGCCGACACTCTGACCCTGGGGCCTGATGCATGTAAAATGCATTCATAAACTTTGTAGTTTATTATACAATATTCCTCTATTTTTGATATTTTGTGGAAGTCCTAGACACATAATTCATCAGATTCGGGGATTTTCTAAACAATCCCCTTTATTTTGGTTTTAACTCTACAGAGCACGAATCTCCCATTTTATGTATTTTTGAGTTTCAAGGACCTTCTAGACGTCAAATGGACCCAATCTTTTTGCCACGCCATCTTTTTCGAAAAATACAAGACCGTGAGAAGAAGAAGTCAACAGGGAAAACCACGAGGGGGAAACAAGGATCCATTATGTGGCCTGACATCTTTCTCGCATGGTGGGGCCCATCTCCTCTCCCGTGGTTCCTGCAAACTTTGGCTCTACAAAATTTTCTTAACCTAAAATCGACTATATATATGTCTCCCTGGGCATTTCGTGAGGGGTGGCAAAGGAACAGAGAATATACAATACAATCTAAAGACTGCGAGGATAGGTAGGGAGACCTTGAAGGATCCGCTCCCAGTTGCCCCTTCACCGCCATCGACATCATCTGCTTCATCGCCATGATGAAGAGGGAGCAGTTCATTCATGTACTATGGTATTGTGGAAGTAACTTGTATTAATCTCTCGCTTGTGCTTCACTAATTAGAGTCATATGAGATGCATATCATGATCGTGACCATATTTGTATTACCCCTATGGTGGATCTTTTATTGAGATGATTTATGAGATACAAAGTGATAGTTGTTCTTGGTGTATTGATAGATGTATATATTACCATGTTCTTGTATATTTGGTTCTGATCAAACTAGTATGCTAGGATGTGTGGGGGGTGATGTCTCATAGGACCCGTTGGGAAACCCCAAAAGGAAAGTATGATGAGCACAATAGTAAGTTTTCCCTCAGTATGAAACCAAAGTTCAATCGACCAGTAGGAGAAAGAAATCACTTCTGAAGATTGTTGCTGGCTGACTTTGGCAGGGCGTACTACCGGTGTCACTCAACAACGTGGAACCTGCACACAACACAACCAAACTACTTTGCCCCAACTTACAGTGAGGTTGTCAATCTCGCTGGTTTTGCTGAAAACAAAGGATTAGACGTATAGCGTGGAAAGAGATATTTGTTTGCAGTGAATGAAATAAAATAGTACTTATAGAAAGAAAACAGTGTTTGCAGTAGATGGTATTATCAGTGTAAAAGTATGGACCAGGGTCCATAGTTCACTAGAGGTGTCTCTCCATAAAGATAAATAACATGTTGGGTGAACAAATTATAGTTGGGCAATTGACAAATAGAGAATGTATAACAATGCATGTACATGACATGAAGATCACTATAAGATTCATTTGGGCATTACAACATAATACATAGACCATAATCCAACTGCATCTATGACTAATAATCCACCTTCAGGATATCATCTGAACAACCCTTGGGTATTAAGTTGCAAGCAACAGATTATTGCATTAAGCAAAGTGTGTAATGTAAACAATACAATTATCCTTGAACAAAAGATTGTTGTTTTCTCCCTAGTAGCAACAGCACATCTATAACCTTAGAAGTTATTGTCACTCTTCCAGATTACTAGAGGCATGAACCCACTATCGAGCATAAATACTTCCTCTTGGAGTCACAAGCATCTACTTGGCCAAAGCATCTACTTGCAACGGAGAGAATGCAAGATCACAAATAATATAGACATGATAGATCAATAATCAACTTGACATAGTACTCAATATTCATCGGATCCCAACAAACATAACATGTCGCATTACAATAAGATGATCTTGATCATGATAGGCAGCTCACAAGATCTAAACATGGTGGCACAAATAGGAGAAGACAACCATCTAGCTACTGCTCTGGACCCGTAGTCCAAAGATGAACTACTCACGCATCACTCCGGAGGCACGCATGTCGATGAAGAAGGCCTCCGGTGATGATTCCCCTTTCCAGCAGGGTGCCGGGAAGAGCTTCAGAACCCTCTCGAGCTAGGGTCGACGACGACAGTGACTACATAACTTTTCGTGGATGGAGGCTTAGGCCCTTAGGGTTTCCCCGAGGATGTGAATTTATAGGTGGAAGGGCAAGGTCGGTGGATGGCCAAGGGGCCCACACCATGGGGTGGTGCAGCCAGGGGGTGGGCCGTGCCACCACCAGGTGTGGCCGAATCGTTGCCCGTCTCCGTCTCTACTTTGGACTCCGTCTTCGTGTCAGCAAAATAGGAACTTCGGCTTTTGTTTCGTCCAATTCTGAGAATATTTCCTTCAGTAAAAACCTGGAATAGAAAAACAGCAGAAAAAAGGAACTGGCACTGTGGCATCTTGTTAATAGGTTAGTTCCAGAAAATGCATAAAAATGCCACGAAGTGTAAACAGAACATAAAGCAATTGGTGTAAAACAAGCATGGAGCATCAAAAATTATAGATTCGTTTGCAATGTATCAGGGAGGTGTGTATGCATTAGGCGAAGCAATCTGGTGGTATGGATAAAAAAAGTGACAGACCATGGTTTCTATCATTCTATGATTGCCTCACTATGGAGAATGGAATACTTATGCTTTATGTCATCGAGAGACAAAAAGGATGGACTTGTTAGAAATGTTGCATATTTGTGTTCAACATGATTTTGCGGGTCTTAATGCAATTCTCTGTTATTTCTTAAATTTGGTTTGAGGAGTTGTCCATTGTCAAAGGAGTATTAGTGTGTTGTGCTTGCATCAACTCTATGTTAGAACGTGATGCTCATATCCATGCTTATCAATGACTTCTTGTTTGTTTGCACGCTCTTGGTTTGTCGTTTGTGCTATCACCACCACCAAGTTTTTGAGAGAGAGATCAAGTGAAACCATGATCCCCGGTCCACTTTTAGCCATAAGAAAACCCTCTACTAGTTTACTTGTTGTTTACTCTCGGTTATTTAAAATCAAAGATAGAAAAAATACGATTTACTAATCCTTATGTTTTGTTAAACTTACGAGCTCTGAGTGTTTGACAACCACTCTAGTTAGTTGTGGATGCAAAAAATTTGTTTACTGTTGTCGATTGCTAGAATAGTCCAGAGAGGAGAGCCACCATCTTCCCTAAGAGTTTGATATAAACCCTCGAGTCACGATTGTGGGGAAAACTTCTCTTGCTACATCACTCTACGTTTGGAGTCCGAACGAGTAGCAAATTAAAGAGTAGAATTGCTTCCATCAGGGACTAAGTCTCTCGTATGGGGATGAAGACTCTGCTGCGGGGTGGATACTCCGGCCAAAATCTCTGCCCAAGTGCATTTTTGAGCTGGGCGGAAGTGGTGGAAGGTACAGGACTAAGTCCCGAGTATCCACCCCTCTAGGTCAGAGACCCCAGTGTTAATGGGCAGTAATGACTACTTTTCATGGGGAACTTATATAAGCCCCCCTTCTTCCCCAAGGGAAATTGCTTCTACATTTTGTCTCAATCTCCCCCATTGTTGACATCGAAGCTGTGCTCTCTCTCCCTCCCCTCCCATGATTCTTGCATATTCTTCTCACCAATCATTATATCCTCTGTGTGAGGGGAACCTATTGGATCTAGATCTTAGAGTTCTTTGGGGATATCCTCCCTTGTTTTTCCTCTCATATTCCTCCATAGCATTTGTTGCTTTGGTGGGATTCTGGAGAGAAAGATTTGAGTACTTGCATTGGTTGCATCGGTTTGAGTTCTTCTTGAATATTTGTGGAAGTGAAAAGTTTGTGAGCTTGTTACTCTTGGGTTCTTGGAACCCTAGACGGCTTGGTGGCTTTGTGATGTTACTTGGGGCCTTCAATTAAGTTGTGGATAGTTTGCAAGCTTTATGGCTTTGTGGTGCCTTGGTGGCGATTCTCGGAAGCCTCCAATTAAGTTGTGGAGATCGCCCCAAGCTTGTAGGGGTTTAGTGATCGCCCTCGACAGTCCCATAGTGGATCACGGCATCTTGCATTGTGCGAGAGCGCGATTAGAATAAGGTGATCCATTGTAGGTTTCAGTGAGTAGCGTGCCTCTACATCTTGAGGCGAGCCTTTGTGGTGTTTGTAGACATTATTCTACGACATCTCAAGGTGAGACATTTATGGCGTTTGGGGAGCATTATGCTGCTGCACCTCTTCAAACAGAGACTACCTTCCATTAGAAGTGAATTTCGGGATACATGTTCATCTCCTTCGTGCCTCGATAACTTTTATCCGAGCTACAGTACTTATACACTTTACATTCGTGATAGTCATCCTCTTGGAAGTAGTTTATCTTGCTATCACCTTATTACTTGTCTTGTTTAATGTAAGTTATTGGTGCACATAGTTGAGCATAAGTTATTTAGGTTTTGTATGCTTGACAAATTAAACGGTAGTTTAATTCCACATTTATACAAGTATATCATAAAAAAATTAAATCGCCTTTTCACCCTCCTAAGGAGGAGACATCCTATTAAGTGCTCCCATTAATTTTTAATTTTTTTTCTCAAATACATGGTGGCCTAATAACCGGTATGAAGGAAGTATCGAAGTTAAATCTAGAAGAACGATGGTATGCTGTTCATTGAAACAGAGGGAATATGTGTTTTTCGATCCACGTAAATGTAAACAAATAGAGTTTTAGCAGTGAATTGGATAGGTGGACTGACCTTTGAAATTAAAACCTAGAGCATGCAAACAACAAAATATTAAGTTGTCTTTAGGCCTCCTTTGATTCATAGGAATGTTGAAGGAAAAATATAGGATTCCTGTTTCTATAGAAATTTGCACCGTAGCAGTGTTTTATTCATAGGAATCTTTACTATCTTAACTATTGGTTTCCAGTTGATGGTGAAGCCACCAACTCGACATACATCATTTGATTTCCGAAATTACCCCTAACAAAAAAATCTGAAGGCAATTAATCACGGGATCAAATTACGGTAGCAAATTGCAATTAATATAAGAATCAAATGCTAATCAATAGTATACTATAATGGAGAGAGACCGCGTGCAATCAATTTTGATTAAAATCAAATCGCGTGTCTGTTACCTAAAGCTACCTCTTCTATCTACTAACTAAAAAAGAAATTGTGTTCCATGGCAAAGATATTTTTTATAATCAAATCGTCCTCCCCTCTCCCTCTTCCACGCACAAAAATTGACAGACTTGTGCGGCCATACCTGCGACATCCATCTGGAGGTCCTTTTCCATCGAGGAAACAAGCACGATCAAAGAGCAGCCTCGATCCAAAACAGTAATCCCCATCAGCGGTGAACGAGCTTCCCTTGTTTTATCCTATCCTATTGTCGGGCCACCAATTTCTTGAACTATATTCATTTATTGATCTATGGTATCGCCGCATCCGTGCGGTTCTTGATCCAGGGTGCACGCCGGACGGGATTGGCAACGCCGGAGTGGCGTGAATGCGCGGCCGCCGCCCATGACCTCCATGTCGGCTGGTTCCAGGCGATCGGTGTCGGTGATGCGTGCTGCCGCATAGGACGGTAAGCGTGTCCGACCTCTACGGACTACTGTATCGGGAAGAAGTTTGGGCAGGGCACTTCAGGCCCACGTACCTGTGCATGGCCAAGGTGGACTGTGAGGAAGAGGAAGCGTCGGGGGCGACACTGCCTCCATGGAGGTGCAGTAGGAGGTGACCTTGCATGAGGCTTCGACGCCTTCTGCAGATTCAGCCATGACAAGGAAGGCAGAGCGACGCCGGGCAACGATGACACTTCGGAATAGGAGGCAACCGCCGTGATGCAGGCACGCGGTCCTGCTGATTCAGGTATGCATACAAAACATCTGACAGTCATTTGTTATCTCTAAAATGTGGGGACAATATAATATCTAGATTAAATGCACGATGTGGAATACATGAACATAAGGACATGGATTTTGTTGGTTGGAGATTCAGAGTTATGTACCAAGTATTTGTATGTTCAGCTTTAATGTCTGTGCCTTGTTAAATGTTAGTGTTTCAGAAAACGTGCCTCTATATGACATCCTAAATGAATTCCAGATTGGCCACAGCCATATGGCAATTGTCTTCCAACAATGCATTGCAAGTTACCAAGCCAAACAGCTCAACAATTATGGTGAAAATCTTGGTGAGCTCTCTGGCAGTTCACGCTGCTTCATAATTCACATGTCACATATGTATTCTGCTATGTACATTACTTAGTTTCTCTCTGTTTTACTTTGTTTTGGTGCCGAAAATGGAGGTCGCCATTGCCATCGATGATAAACTTGGTGAAAATGCTGTGAAAAACCTTCTTCCGCTGCGAAGATGGAAGCGCTACCCCAACACCTTGAACTCTAATACAGGAAGCAGGATTCGAAAATGGTCCAAAGATCAATCATATGCTCTTCAAATACGCGGAGAGCCATTGCACACTCAGTGAAGATGAAGAAAATGTCATTCAAGAACTCCTATATAGGTTAGTGTTTGTAAAGAGTCCATCTTCTCTTAGTCTGAAAACATACCAACGCATTGCATCAGTGAGCATATAGTCGGACATGCACAGTATAACTAACATTTCAAATCAGTAAGTGATGCGTGGTTGATGACCAGCCCGTTGGGAACCCCAAGAGGAAGGTGTGATGAATATAGCAGCAAGATTTTCCCTCAGTTAAGAAACCAAGGTTTGTCGATCAGGAGAGGAGAGACAAACGACTGAAGATGATGCTTGCAGCTTCACGATAGCTTCGGACAATTTATATATGGCGCCTCGTCCAAGCTTTGCTTTGCGAGCAGCAACGTGGAACCTTCACACAACACAACCAAATACTTTGTTCCCAACTTGCGATGAGGTTGTCAATCTCACCGGTTTGCTTGAAACAAAGGGTATGAGCGTATCGAGTGGAAAGCAGTGAAAGTATGCGAGTAAAGTAAACAGTGCGAGTAAAGCAAACAGGTGATAGCAATATGATGGAAATAGGACCGGGGTCCACAGTTCACTACTGGTGTCTCTCCATAAGATAGATAACTCATGCTGGGTAAACAAATTACAGTTGGGCAATTGATAGAATAAAGATAAACGTGATATGTCAAGAAGATCACTATGCAATTTACTCTGGGCATTACAACAAAATACATAGACCGCTATCCAACTGCATCTATGACTAATAATCCACTCACGGGGATATCATCCGAACACCCCATGAGTATTAAGTTGCGAACAACAGATAATTGCATTAAGCAAAGTGTGTAATGTAAACAAAGCATATGCCCTTGAGCATATGAATGTTGTTTTCTCCCTAGTAGTAACATCACATCTACAACCTTAGAGGTTTCTGTCACTCCCCCAGGTTAAATAGAGGCATGAACCCACTATCGAGCATAAATACCCCCTCTTGGAGTCACTAGCAACTACTCGGCCAAGATAGCTACTAACAACGGAGAGCATGCGAGATCATAAATAACATAGAGATAACATAAGATATATTTTAGTATAGCAACTCAATCATAACATCAATATTCATCGGATCCCAACAAACCAAACATGTAGAATTACATAACGGTGATCTCAATCATGTAAGGCAGCTCATGAGATCTAAACATAAAGCACATGGTGGAGGAGACAACCATCTAGCTACTGCTATGGACCCATAGTCCAAGGTAGACTACTCACTCATCGCTCCGGAGGCAAGCATGGCGATGAAGAAGACCTCCGGTGGCGATTCCCCTCTCCGGCAAGGTGTCGGGAAGAGCTTCTGGACCCTCCCGATCTTTGGGTCGACGGCGGCGGCGGATCGCGATGTGTTCTGGAAAAGTGATCGGGTCCCTAGGTTTTTTCTGTCGGGGGGTCTTTATAGGCGAAGGGGCATCGTCAGAAGTGGCCCGAGGTACCCTCACACATAGGGGGCGCGGCCAGGGGCTGGGCCGCGCCGCCCTGGTGTGTGGGGCCCTCATGGCCCTCCTCCAACTCCTCTTCGGATCTCTGGAAGCTTCCGAGAAAAATAAGACTTCATGAACTTATTTCGTCCAATTTCGAGAATATTTCCTGTGTAGCACTTCTGAAAAACAAAAACAGCAGAAAACAGAGAACTGGCACTGTGGCGACTTGTTAGTAGGTTAGTTCTGGAAAATGCATAAAAGTGCCACGAAGTGTAACGAAACAGTAGGCAAATGGTGTAAAAACAAGCATGGAGCATCAAAAATTATAGATACGTTGGAGACGTATCAAGCATCCCCAAGCTTAACTCCTGCTCGTCCTCGAGTAGGTAAGTGATAACAAAGAATAATTTTTGAGGTGACATGCACCTACACAATCTTGATCATATATGTAAGTATTTGTGAGCTGGGATCATAAGAACTTAAAACATGGGCATGAAAGATATAATCTTGACAATAAGAACTTAGCAACCATGTTATAAATATGAAAATGAACACAAACAAAAGATCATGAAAATGAAACAATGAAAGTCAAACGTGTGTTCAAATCATAAGGAAAAACATACAAATGGTTTTCAGCTTGTCCTTCATGGAGAGAGCAAAACAATGCATAGGACACCTTCAAGTTTAAGAGGGCGACTAGATACAAATAATTTAAGAACAAGTGAAACCAACAATATGAATCAATCAATAAAAACTTTGGGATAATGCACATTATACTAAGAATGACAACTTTGCTCTCTTAATGGTGCATAAAGATAGAAGGTGGTGACTCAACATAAAAGTAAAAGAAAGGCCCTTCGCGGAGGGAAGCAGTGATTACAAGTTTTACAACCTTCAAAAATTATGTTACTTACCGGCTTTGAGCTCTCATTGCCCCCATCATAAGCATCTTGAATGGTTAGAGTTAATGCGAGAACAATTATGATGCATATGCTTGACAAATCATAAGTTGAAAACCTCGTGTCCCGTGAATACGAGTACCCAAACCTCATGCTACTCAACTTAGAGTCCCAAGCAAGGCTCTTGTCATTGTAAGTATATATGTATCATCGAGAACCGCCAACGGGGTACCTCCATGCCCGATGACATGGAACAAACCCACATCAAAATGACAGGACAAGTAGACAATGAACACCTCGACATCTCTTTTATTTACCATTTGTATAGCTTTTTATTTTGAGATGCGTCATCGAATGTCCACTATGGGTATGCTGCAAATTTCCACCATGAATTATGCATGGCTTAGATTGGCGGCCCAGACGTTTCCCTAACACATATACAAACTCCATGATCCCCACAAGATTCCCAATTCATTTCACACCGTGGGCATCCATAAACAAAAGATCACGATATCAACTCAAATGAGAAGTGCAATGTTGAAAGCTTGCCCCATGACGGCATGGGTGGGCTAGTCTCCAACTTACAACTTGCAAGCATAACAACTCAACATAAGAGACCACAATGTCAAATTTTTAAGAACGGGAAAAGGTAAAGTGTGCCTTCCGGTTCGTGAGAGCTTTACTGACCAATTTTCGCATAACACTGGTAAGAGTTTAATTTGAAGAGAAAATAAAAGCAAGTCAAATTTACCTAGAATAGCAAATTGCTAGTAGGTATGTATGGTGGACACTTTGGAAAACTTGGATTTTAGGAGTTGGATGCACGAGTAAAGCTCATACTCAGTACAAGGCGAGGGCTAGCAAAAGACTGGGAGCGACCAACTAAGAGAGCAATAATGGCCATAATCATGCAAAGCGACAAAGTGACATTAATAGAAGCATAAGATGGCATCAAAAGTCAAAAACTAAATGATCATAGAGGCTATTGGTGACTTTGTATGAGTCTAACATGTGTGAGCATGCGCCAAGTCAACCCAAATAAAGCATCAAGGAGAAAACCAAAATAATGCTTCCATACAATAAAAACAACGCATGATTTTTTCAAAGGCTCATTAAGCAATCTCAGTTATTTGAGACAAGTCATGCTAAAGCAAAACCACTAAGCATACTATCAAAAAGATATCAAGCATGACATGAAAAAGCCTAAGCCACGGTCTACACAAGCTCCTTCTTGTACCACTTTTTTTGCATAAAGCTTTTTCTCTTTTCCAACACCATTTGAAATTTTTATAAACACCTCTTTTGATGAAAACCAATAAAGATCAGAGGCAAAAATACACCTTGATAAAAAGATATGACAAGGTCTGAATGCAAATCAAGGCGAAAACGAAAACCAAAAGCAGTAGCAGAAAAAGAAGAACACTCGGTTTTTTGATAAGAATGAAAACTAGAGCGTTCTTGGCAAATGAAAAGCAAGGAAACTTCTCCAAAATAAATTTGTTGGGGTCCAACCATTTATTACAGCAAACAAAACTAAACCAACTAAGAAAACTAAAACAACTGATGCTCCAAGAAAAACACATAGTGCATGAAGCAATAAAAATATAGTGTCTTGAAAGGTGACCTGATTTTTGCCGATGAAGAAGGGGTGCCTCGGGGGCATCCCCAAGCTTTGACGCGTGTACTTCTTGGATATTTCTTGGGGTGATGCATGGGCATCCCCAAGCTTGAGCTTTTGTCCATTCCTCAACTCATCTCATCATTCTCCAATCCCTACACTTGAAAACTTCCTTCATACAAAACTAAACACAAATCTATTAGTAACATTTGTGTAGCATAACATATAATCAACCTCTTTTTGCTTCAGGTTTCAACCTAAAACCACCACATATATAGAATATACTACTGTAGCAACTTCCCCTAAAAGTTCCGTGATCAAAAGAACTCAAAAGAAAGCGATAAAGCGGCAAACACAAATATTGGCAGAAATCTTTCAAAACAGAACAGCTGACAAAGGTCGAATTTTTAAGGGATTTTCTGTTGCTCAAATCAAAAAGTGTTCAACTAACTAAAGTTTGGATATAACCTGGGGCATATGCACAAGAAATCGCAGGTCCAAAAGATATACAGAAAATTTATACGAATTTTTACGGTGCAGCACCGAAAACAGTTTCAGGACAGCAACATCCCCAAATCTTTACCTCACTCGAATTAGAGGCTTCTCTTGGCACAACAATGAAATAAAAAGGATAAGGAGCGGTCATTACAGTAGTAATGACTTCCAAGACTCAAATAAAAGAAAAAAAGTACTGAAAATAAAAACATTGGGTTATCTCCCAAGAGTGCTTTTCTTTAACGCCTTTGAGCTAGGCGCAGAAAATTGCGAATCAAGTAACATCAAGAGATAAAATAATTATGAAAGAAGCATCGGGATCCACAATAGGAGTCTTTTCAACAATGCAAGGAATTATGTCCAAATGAGTTTTTGAAGATCCTTTATGATCACGCTTTGGTACACTACTTTCATCGAAAGGATTTTCAGGACAAATCCAACTAGAATTATTTTCCCAAACATCATGTATTCCTGAAAGTTTGTAAGGTATTGGCACTCTAAAATCATTGGGTGTGCCAACAACCATTACAGGTGAGCCAAGCTTATTGAATTTCTTAAAAACTTTTCTAGCCTCATTGGCAACATCTTTAAATTCTAAGCGCATAGTTTCCAAAATGAAAGCTTTTTTTTCAGAATCTTCAATTTCATGAAGCTTAAGGAACATGTATTGCAAAAAGGGATTAAGATTAGCAAACCTAGCTTCTAACATGTGAACTAAATAGGCGGAAGCAACTTCATAACTAGGAGCTAGCTCAACCAAAGACTTTTCCTCAACTTCTTTATGCATACTAATGTGATTAAAGAACTCCTTAATGTTATCTTTCCCAATAATTGAACCACTACCTACTGAGAGGTCCTCCAAAACATACTTAGGGAACAACATGATAAACTAAAGTAAAGAAATAATAACTACAAAGGATTCTATTTTTTTTGGGTTTTTGATAAAAAATGATGCAGGTAAAATGAATAAAGTAAAGCAAAACAATAACAAAGTAAAGGATGTGCGTGTGAAAAACTCTCCTCGCAGAAGTCTTCTACTTACTCCCCGGCAACGGCGCCAGAAAATATGCTTGATGCGTGGTTGATGACCAACCCGTTGGGAACCCCAAGAGGAATGTGTGATGAATATAGCAGCAAGATTTTCCCTCAGTTAAGAAACCAAGGTTTGTCGATCAGGAGAGGAGAGACAAACGACTGAAGGTGATGCTTGCAAGCATCGCGACAGCTTCGGACAATTTATATATGGCGCCTCGTACAAGCTTTGCTTTGCGAGCAGCAACGTGCAACCTGCACACAACACAACCAAATACTTTGTTCCCAACTTGCGACGAGGTTGTCAATCTCACCGGTTTGCTTGAAACAAAGGGTATGAGCGTATCGAGTGGAAAGCAGTGAAAGTATGCGAGTAAAGTAAACAGTGCGAGTAAAGTAAACAGGTGATAGCAATATGATGGAAATAGGACTGGGGTCCACAGTTCACTAGTGGTGTCTCTCCATAAGATAGATAACTCATGTTGGGTAAACAAATTACAGTTGGGCAATTGATAGAATAAAGATAAACGCGATATGTCAAGAAGATCACTATGCAATTTACTCTGGGCATTACAACAAAATACATAGACCACCATCCAACTGCATCTATGACTAATAATCCACTCACGGGGATATCATCCGAACACCCCATGAGTATTAAGTTGCGAACAACAGATAATTGCATTAAGCAAAGTGTGTAATGTAAACAAAGCATATGCCCTTGAGCATATGAATGTTGTTTTCTCCCTAGTAGCAACAGCATATCTACAACCTTAGAGGTTTCTGTCACTCCCCCAGGTTAAATAGAGGCATGAACCTACTATCGAGCATAAATACCCCCTCTTGGAGTCACTAGCAACTACTCGTCCAAGATAGCTACTAACAACGGAGAGCATGCAAGATCATAAACAACATAGAGATAACATAAGATATATTTCAGTATAGCAACTCAATCATAACACCAATATTCATCGGATCCCAACAAACCAAACATGTAGAATTACATAACGGTGATCTCAATCATGTAAGGCAGCTCATGAGATCTAAACATGAAGCACATGGTGGAGGAGACAACCATCTAGCTACTGCTATGGACCCATAGTCCAAGGTAGACTACTCACTCATCGCTCCGGAGGCAAGCATGGCGATGAAGAAGACCTCCGGTGGCGATTCCCCTCCCCGGCAGGGTGCCGGAAAGAGCTTCTGGACCCTCCCGATCTTCGGGTCGACGGCGGCGGCGGATCGCGATGTGTTCTGGAAAAGTGATCGGGTCCCTAGGTTTTTTTTCTGTCGGGGGGCCTTTATAGGCGAAGGGGCATCGTCAGAAGTGGCCCGAGGTGCCCTCACACATAGGGGGCGCGGCCATGGGCAGGGCCGCGCCGCCCTGGTGTGTGGGGCCCTCGTGCCCCCCCTCCAACTCCTCTTCGGATCTCTGGAAGCTTCCGGGAAAAATAAGACTTCAGAAACTTGTTTCGTCCAATTCCAAGAATATTTTCTGTGTAGCACTTCTGAAACACAAAAACAACAGAAAACAGAGAACTGGCACTATGGCGACTTGTTAGTAGGTTAGTTCCGGAAAATGCATAAAAGTGCCACGAAGTGTAACGAAACAGTAGGCAAATGGTGTAAAAACAAGCATGGAGTATCAAAAATTATAGATACGTTGGAGACGTATCAGTAAGTATTCCAGAAAAATGCATATAGTAACTTGTAAGGGTATTTTTCCATGTGCATAACGTAAGATGTGCTGAACTTGAGTTATCAGTAATTATCAACCTTGTTGATCAATGTGACATCTACCAATGTTACTCTAAGCGGCTAGAATTTTGTTCTCAAGAGAGTATCCAGTTGCACAAGATGCATATGGTTTCGTCGGTGGTGTCGTCTCTTTAGGCGGTGGCGCAAGATGTGGCTTCTCCAGAACATCTACCTTCTCCGATTAGGTCGTCGTGCCCAAGGCAGCAGGGTATGTTCCAGTTCCTTCCTCCTCCCTCTCTAATTTGAGCGGGTATTTCTTTGGGCTTGCTAACTAGGTAGACTGCTTTGATCTAGGGGTGGATTCTTCGGTATGTCGATGGCATTGTGATTGCTGCAAGTAGTTGCTTGGGATTAAGATCCTAGATGCTTATACAGTAAAATGTAGTAGTACATGCCAAACACTTAGGAGAACACTAAGCCACATGCTACATGTTTTCCAGGGCTAAAAATCCTGACAAAACAGTTTAAATGATGTAGTCTGTAATTAAGGTTAGGCATGGTATATCCATCAGGGCTTTAGTAAATTGTTTATGGTAGCACAACGACAAAAAAAATCAGCTTATGTTTAATTCATATGTTTCTCGTATGATGTTGATTAGTTGACTTCGGCTGCTTGATTCACGCAAGGTCAGGAATCACAGTGCCTTTGTCTGCTACATGATTCCTGCAAATTTACCCTCATCCCACGTTTACAGATAAACTTTCGAGAGAAAGGGGCGAGCCAGATAAACTTTGGAGAGAAAGGGATATAGAGGAAGAAGGCTAAGTGACAAGGGTATAGTTAATAGAGCCCGTTAGTTGAGTACCCCTGAGGCCCGTATAGCTAGGCCCAATTGTAATGATAGTCGAATACGAGTTCCTACCGTATGTCGATATTGTAATCTGTATCGGACCCTACCCGATCCTCGAGACCTGGCCATCTATATATAGGGGCCAGGAGGGGACGGCGTAGGGCAGATTGAAAGCAAGCCAGGTTGAACACCCAAGTTTACTTTCGACGCATACTTATTTCGACTAACTTTACCTTCGAGTTCATCCGACGCCCTATCTTCCCAATCCTAAGTCCTTCATTTAGGACATTTGTCGAGTTAACCCCTCGTCAATTGGCGCCGACCGTGGGGAACTTGGGCGTTGGAATCATGAATTCGACGGCTTTTTCGCTTTTAGCCAACAGCAGCGCAGAAGTCAATGAAAATCAAGAGATGGAGTTGACAATTGGAAGTTTGAGCATCCTGATTGGGCCATCGGGTTCATCTCGCATTTCAGATCCGACGAAACCAGATCCGTTGGCAAGCAAGCCCGAAACAGAGGAAACATTAGAATCATCAGAAGGCTCTTCCAGTGAGGTAAACTCGCCGGTCAGCTTAGAAAAAGCATCAATCGCAGAAGGCGACAAAATGCAGGAAAATTTCGATTCAGAAGGGAAAGCGCGTCAGACGCACAACAATACAAAGGACTTCGCCGTAGGAAGCAGCGGCGTCTCCAAGGTACATCAGTTATGCGTCATTATCACTGAAGCAGAAGAAGAAAATAACAGCGAAGGGAGTCAAAAGGTCGACAAGCAAGTCGACAAAATAAAAGAGCACAACAAAAAGGAAAAGGAGAAAGTACATGTCTGGGCTGGTGAATGGAGAATGATCAAGTCAGCCATCAATCATGGTACAGAAGTACCCGAAGGATCGAGAAGAGAAGTTTTAATGGGATATCAGTATGCATTATACCAGCACAGGAAGAAATTAAGGGAGGAAAGAGACATGGTTTTTCAAGACGATAACAGTATGTCAAGGGAGGAATACTGGGAAGATTATAGTGAAGATTCAGAATACAGTAGAGAAAGGCGCGGAGACCCAAAACACAACAGAAAGGCGACAACATGCGGCAGAGAAGAAGGGTATTCAAGGAGCCCTACCCCACAGCTAGAAGAAGATGAAGATAACTTTATACAAAAAACGCCAGAAGCAGCACAAGCGTATTTACTAGCTACGAGACCAGAACCTGGGGACCCACGAGAAGATATGCACCGAGCCGCGATACGAAGTCTCGGAATAATAGAAGGAAAGATCAGGGAACAAATCCCAGAGACAAAGTCGACAAGCTACAAAGGAAATCGAAAGGAGAAGTTCCGATACAACTTCACAGGCAACGAGTATAGTGAGTCATCAGAAGAGCAAAAGCGACAGAAAAGGAAGGAGGACACAAGAAGTATAATAGCACAAGCTCGAGTAAACAAATCACGACATGCTTGGAGGGAAGAGAATTACGAGGACGACGATAAAGACATGGGTGCGTTATGCTTTACCCGCAGGGTTCGCAAAACGCGGGTACCCAAAGGATTCAAATTACCACACGACCAGCATAAGTATGACGGGTCGCAAGAACCTACCCTATGACTATCGGATTATCTGTAGGCAGTACAGATACTGGGGGGAACAAAAGCGACTGCAATGCAAAGTTTACAGCTACACCTCACCGGCGCAGCACGGTCCTGGTTGAATACCCTACCCAACGAATCCATCGGAAGTTGGGGGGAACTCGAAAGTCAATTTGCACGAAATTTTCGTTCAACATATAAACGCCCAGCGTCACTGGAGGAAGTCAAGGCGTGCGTGCAGAGGAAAGGCGAAACTCTACGTTCTTATATACAACGTTGGAGTATAATCAAAAACTCAGCAGGGGACGTCTCCGACGAACGAGCAATAGACGCCTTTTTGGCCGGACTTCGTCGCTCAGATCTCGTGGAAGAAATAGGAAGAACAAGACCTTCGACAGTAGCCGAGCTAATGGAACAAGCCAACAAATTCGCTGAGGGGGAGGACGCGTATAACAACAAAAGAGGACGTTCACCAGAAGTCGACAGAATAAGTAGACAAAGGAGACAACACCGCAGCAGGGATAACCAAGGAAGGCGAAATCAGTTAGCCGCGGGTTACGTACTAGAAGAAGAGGAAGGATACGAAAATAGGAGGTTTCAGGCACAAGGAGTAGAAAAATCGAGATATTCTGGTCCTTCGGCCGAAGATATGCTATACGGACCTTGTCGAATCCACTATGCGTATCTCGACGGGAAAAGGGTCTCAAATCACCAGATGAAGGATTGCAGAACATTCCTAAGGTTGCAAAGCGCTATGGGCTCAAGCCAAGAAGGGAGGCAAGGAGAAAGACACAGGAGTCAAGGATATCAAATGCAAAGGCTAGCAAGGCATCTAGAGTCAAAAGTGTACATGTCAGCCATGATTCAACTGGTGCCGAAGTCAAAGAAAGAGCGAAAGAGCATATCTAGGCAAGTAAACCTAGCAATATCATCACCACCAGCTACCACAGAGTACCTACGGTGGTCAGAGCAACCAGTCAAGTTCAGCAGAGCAGACCACCCGAGGAAAGTTCCCAGGCCAGGTCACTCACCTATGGTTTTAAAGGCACAAATAGGAGGGTACGACATCGGGAGAGTGTTTATGGATGCAGGGAGTGGCATAAACTTAATATATGCTAGAACCCTAAAGGCAATGTGCATCTCGCTGACAAGTCTGAAGCCAACAGATTGCTCCTTCCATGGAATAGTACCAGGAGCCGCAAACTACCCTTTAGGGAAAATAGAACTCGATGTCTGCTTTGGCAGTAGCGGAAACTACAGAAGAGAGAAGCTGGAGTTCGAAGTTATGGACTGGCCGTCACAATATCATGCAATCCTGGGGCGCCCAGCATTTGCAAAGTTCATGGCAGTACCTCATTACGCGTATCTTACATTAAAAATTCCAGGGCCTAACGGAACAATTACAGTACAAGGGAGCTTTGAAGTAGCCAACACATGCGACAGAGAATTCAACAGGATGGCGCAAACCTTCGGCATGACAGCAGAATATGAGAGGTTGAAAGGAGAAACGGATCATAACGTGCTACCCGACGTTGGACGATCCCTGCCAGATCAGGCTTTCGACACAATGCAGGACTCGAAGAAAATTCAGGTCCACCCTACAGATTCAAACAAGACGACATCAATTGCGGTGAACTTAGATCCCGCATAGGAAGGCGCGCTCGTCGAGTTCCTCCGTGAGCGTTGGGAAATTTTCGCCTGGTGTCCATCGGACATGCCAGGGGTTCCCAGGGAACTCGTCGAGCACGCACTAAATGTAGATCCTAAGGCGAAACCAGTCAAGCAACCATTGAGACGATTCGATGAACCTAAAAGGAAGGCAATAGCATCAGAATTACAGAGGCTAGAAAATGCGGGATTTATCAGAGAAATCAAAACTTTGAGTTGGGTGTCGAACCCAGTCATAGTACCAAAGAAGAACACAGACGTACAAAGAGTATGTGTCGACTACACATCTCTCAATAAGCTTTGTCCAAAGGATCCCTTTCCTTTACCCCGCATCGATCAGATAATCGATTCAACAGCGGGATGCGCGAGGCTTTCATTTTTGGACGCATACTCTGGTTACAATCAGATCAAATTGAAGAAAGAAGACGAAGAAAAAATGGCCTTCATCACACCATATGGGTGTTTTGCAACCAAGTGATGCCGTTCGGCCTAAAAAATGCAGGAGCAACTTATCAACGGATGATGCAAAATTGCCTCGGAAGCCAAATAGGGCGCAACATACAAGTCTACATTGATGATGTAGTCATCACCACAAGAGAGGAGAAATCTCTAATCAGCGACTTGGCAGAAACCTTCGACAACTTGAGCAGGTACAAGCTTAAGCTTAACCCGACAAAGTGCTCTTTCGGCGTATCAGCAGGACAACTTTTAGGGTTCTTGGTATCAGCACGAGGAATCGAGGCGAACCCAGAAAAGATTCAAGCAATTTTGACAATGGGGAAACCCACAAAACTACACGACGTAGAGAAACTTGCAGGACGCGTCGCGGCACTAAGTCGCTTCGTTGCTAGACTAGGGGAGAAGGCGCTTCCTTTTTATGCACTTATGAAGAAGTCAAACGATAAATTCGAGTGGACAGAAGAAGCAGACGCAGCGTTTGCACAGTTGAAAAAGTGATTTCCATGCCACCAGTGCTGGTCGCACCAAAAGAAAAAGAACCACTGCTATTGTACATCGCCGCAACCCATCAAGTGGTGAGTATAGTATTGGTAGTCGAAAGAAGCGAAGAAGGAAAAGCCCATGGCGTCCAGAGGCCAGTATATTTCATCAGTGAAGTGTTATCTCCAACAAAACAAAGGTACCCGCACTATCAGAAGTTGGCAAACAGTGTCTTCACAACCGCACGAAAACTACGACAGTACTTTGCGGTGCACCCAATTATAGTGGTCAACGAGGCGCCATTGTCAAACATATTGAATAATCCTTCAGCAACAGGACGTGTCTCTTTGTGGGGAATCGAGTTGTCTCCCATGGACATCACGTACGAAAAAAGGAAGGCGATTAAGTCACAAGTTTTGCCAGATTTTACGGCAAAGTGGCTGGAGCTGCAGAGCACAGGACCACCAGACTTATCCAGCGTTTGGACAATGTACTTCGACGGTTCTAAAAGAGTCCAAGGCGCAGGCGCAGGAGTAGTGTTGATATCACCTCATGGCGACAAATTAAAGTATGTCTTAAGGATGAGCTTTCCACAGGCTTCTAACAATGAAGCAGAGTACGAGGCTTTGTTGCACGGAATGAACATGACTAAAGCATGTGGAGCAACTCGCCTAAAAATATTTGGAGATTCCAACCTTGTTGTCCAGCAAGTTATGAACAGATGCGACACAATCAATGACAACATGATGGCTTACAAAAATTTGTACCATTATCTAGAAGGAACATTTGATGGATGCGAAGTCTCGCACATAAGCAGGAACAGCAATGAAGAAGCCGACAATTTAGCAAATATCGGGTCACAGTGTTTACCTGTGCCGTCCGGAGTATTTTGGGAGGAAATAGTGGAAAGATCAATAAAAAGTGAAAAAAGTTCGACTACTACAGCAGGCTCGGGGGCTACGTTAGAACCAGAGGAAGTCATGATGATAGAAGAAACATGTATGCAGCCATATCTTGCATACATGATAAATAAACAATTACCAGGAGATGCAGTGGAGGCCAAGAGGATAACTCGAAGATCGAAAGCGTTCATCGTGTTGCAGGGAAAATTATACAAGAAGAGTATTACCGGCGTTTTGCAGCGTTGTATAACGCCCCAGAAAGGACAAACAATACTAAAAGATATACATGGCGGAGTATGCAGCCATCATGCTAGCAGCAGAGCAATAGCGGCAAAAGCTTTCCGAGCAGGGTTCTATTGGCTAACAGCCATCGAGGACGCAAAAGATATAGTTCGAAAGTGTGAAGCATGTCAAAGGTTTGCATCTAGACCGCATGCACCAGCAGCGGAGTTACAAATAATACCATTATCTTGGCCTTTCGCACAATGGGGCCTAGATATGGTGGGGAAGTTGCACAAATCCTGGCCAGGAGGGCATGTATACATGCTAGTGGCAGTCGATAAATTCACCAAATGGGTAGAAGCGGCCCCGGTGACAACTCAAGATTCTACTGCTGCAATCAGCTTCATCAAATCAATAGTTTTCCGTTTTGGTGTACCACATAGCATCATCACAGACAACGGGACAAATTTCACTTCAAAGGAATTCAAGAGTTACTGCGAAGGATTAGGGATCAAGCTAAAATTCGCATCTGTGGCGCACCCGAAGACAAACGGGCAAGTCGAAAAAGCCAATAGTCTGATATGCAGTGGGATAAAAAAGAGGCTCTTAGCACCTCTCGAGAAAGCCAAGAGCGCTTGGGTAGAAGAATTGCCCTCCGTTCTTTAGAGTCTAAGAACTACGCCTAATGCATCAACTCAAGAAACTCCTTTCTTCCTGGTCCATGGCGCAGAAGCCGTGCTTCCAGTCGAGGTTACACACGAGGCTCCAAGGGTGACAGCATATGATGAGACAACATCAACAGAAGCATTACAAGATGATGTCGATGCACTAGAAGAAGCAAGAGATAAAGCATTAGAAAGGGCTACGCAGTATCAACAGAGCCTACGAAACTACCATAGTAGTCGAGTTCGTCCACGATCCTTCGTGGTGGGAGACCTAGTTTTGCGACTCAGGCAAGACAGCCACGGCAAATTGGAGTCCCCTTGGGTGGGACCCTACATCATCACAGAAGTAATACCAGGGGGAGCATATCGGCTATAAGACAAGAAGACAGGAAAAGACGAGAGCAATCCATGGAACGCAGAGCAGTTACGACGTTTTTACGCGTAAAACAACTCTGTTGATATCATTAAATTCGAGTTACCCTTCTGAACCCAGAACATGAGGCCATAGGTCGGGTTCTTTGGGTTGAACTCGACAAAGTTGTACAAATATCTCTACTTCTCCGCTCGGGGGCTTCAACCCTCGGGTCGTACGAAAGAAATTTTTATTACGATTTTGAAGGTATTTTTTCACTATAAGGTTGTATAGACAACCCGATAAAAATTCTTCATGCCAATTGGTTCGCAAAGAACCCGATATATCTCAAGCGTACCTCAGAACAATGACTTGTTTTCATGGTACCAGTAAAGTGAAGTGAAAATATTCGTTACAGATAACATGGCAAACAATGCCATTATTAAACAAAGATTACATAAAAGATAGACCCTAATGGAAGTGGACTTCAGCCTCATATTTCTTCTGGCAGAGGGTGCCATCGTAGATCTTCACGTCGAACTTCGACGTGCCGATGTGAAAGTCGAAGGCCATGAAGAAGCCTTGGTGGATGTCGTGGTCTTCTGCAAACTGCGACCAGCCACCCTTAAGGTACTGCTCGCCGTCGCCATCATACCACACCTCCACCTCGTATGGGATACCGCTGCCAGACTGCTCGCGGAGAACCACCTCTCGCAGTTCGCGCCCATCCATGAACTTGGTAAAATCCAGTGGCAGGCGTTGAATCTCGCGGCACTGCGCCATGGCAATGCAGAGGAAAGAAAAGATTCGGGGAGGCGCAGCAGGAGCAGCGGAAGAAGCAGGAGGAGAAGCAAGTGGACCTGTGGCAGCGCCAGTCACCTTGGATTTGTTCTTACTACCAGGTGGGCGGCCGGGGCGACGCTTAGCCGGAGCGGCCGATGATGATCCTGCTGCAGCCGGAGTGATGTTGTTCTTGTTTTTGCTTCCACGAGGGCGACCTCGGCCTTGGGGCGCCACCAGAGAGCCAAGGTTTAGATGGGAGCCATCTGCATCAGCCATGTGGACAAAAGAAAAAGGAAAACCCTAGATGGAGGGAGAAGATGATGCGGCGGAGGAGGAATCTGATTAGGGTTTTTACCCTTGTTAGCGGGTGCTTTATTTATAAGCACGTTTTATCGGGCCCCCGTGCTACAGCAAGGCCCGTCAACATATTTTACAACAAGAGTTAAATTCTGCACACAGTAGACGATAATACCAAAGAGGAAAAACAAGAAGAGGATACTATGGTTGCACGATATGAAAACCTCGACCTGGACTCGGGGGCTTGCAAACAGTAGATGATAACAGGAGGAAGATGAACCGAATTTTGAGCCTATGCTTGCCTACAAGTATCCAAACATAGCCTCGGGGGCTACTCCCATCGGGAGCGCTGAGCGCGCACCCGATAGAAAATGAGATAATCAATAGTGCAGAAGAAGAAAGATTGTCATACAAACTTCGACTACATAGTCGACGAAATACAAATAGATTACTCCCATCGGGAGCGAAGAAGTCAATTTAAAAGTCTGAAATTCTTTGATTTTATCAGTCACGAATTTGGCTGCGACATAAGATTCTCGAGTTGCGTTATCGCAACGAAACTCGAATGCCGTGATTTATCACGAAGGTAAGACCCTGGGATCCGTCCTGTGTGGCCTGGTATACGCACATGGATGCGCTCTGCTGGAATGTATCCGTGTCTACGACGCGAAGAAAATCCTGGTGGACGCACTGGGTACCCTGAGAACCACTGGGATTCATTCTTTGTAAGTCCTAAATGCGGCAAAAGAATGGGTTTGACCGGTATCCCGAATTCAAGTCCAAGGGGATTGAATTTGAAGTAGGTGACAAGTATCTGTTCCGGCAGTTAACTGACCTCTTGATCCGTCAGAGTTGTCAGGCTTGTTCATCAAAACCCCTTGCGAAAGAATATTAAGAAAATAAGTCGAAAGACCAAGTCGAAGATCTGAAGATAAGAAGAAGTCGAAGAATTTGTCAAGTCGAAGATTCAAAGATTAGAGATTCAACCAGAATCTGCAATTCTGGTAGAATCTCAGGGGCTACTGACAAGGGTATAGTTAATAGAGCCCGTTAGTTGAGTACCCCTGAGGCCCGTATAGCTAGGCCCAATTATAATGATAGTCGAATACGAGTTCCTACCGTATGTCGATATTGTAATCTGTATCGGACCCTACCCGATCGTCGAGACCTGGCCATCTATATATAGGGGCCAGGAGGGGACGGCGTAGGGCAGATTGAAAGCAAGCCAGGTTGAACACCCAAGTTTACTTTCGACGCATAGTTATTTCGACTAACTTTACCTTCGAGTTCATCCGACGCCCTATCTTCCCAATCCTAAGTCCTTCATTTAGGACATTTGTCGAGTTAACCCCTCGTCAGTAAGCATAGGAAAAGGACGAAGAAGAATATGTACAGCAGCAATCCACTGTGGAGGTTGAGAAATCCAGAACACCAGATGAGAGTAATACACTTTTCTAATTTAATATTACAGATCAAGAAGAGAGTTGAGATGGGAGGTGAGTGATGCAAAGAGAGTTATTCACGGAGTGAGAGAAGCTTACTTTACCTTTCACGAATGTTAACGCTACACTGAGAAAAGTACTACTTCAACTGTATGTACATATATCACTAAATTTTGCATTAACTTTACTAAAAGACATAATGGTTTGGGAAGTTCTGTTTGTATCTAATGTATAATTAGCTGTAGTATGATTTACTAATGACGTGATTCTAAATAGTACATAGTTATTTTCGTCCATAGAAACAAATATTTATTTTTTTATACAATAAAATGCTTATGTTCATTATGTTTACATGGATGCCGTGGTAACGCACGGGCATTCAACTAGTATATGGAAGGAAATATGTAGGAAGTTTTCTTTGGAGCCAAATTCCTATGCAAAACGGCCTAATGAAACAATTCATTCTGATCTTATTTTTTCTTTCCTTTGAAGAATTTTTCCTTTGCAGTTTATCACTTATATTCCTACCATATTTCTATTCCTATTCATATAATTTGAGATCTTACGAATCAAAAAAGCCCTGTATTCAAGATGTTTTTATTAGCCATGTCACATCGGTACATACTCCTGCATGTACAGAAAGGTAGCAGTAGACCTTGGAACCGGGCACAAATGATTGTTTCGACACCCAAACCCATGGTTACAGAGAGAAAGATTGTCCAAAGCGCACGCACGGCCGTCGAGAAAAAGGAGCGCGGGGGCACATTTTCGCTGCAGCCGCAAATAGTCCCTAGACTGGCAGCACACTCTTGGTCCGTGTGTATACATAGCAGGAGCAGGAGCGTGTATCGCCAATGGCTAGAGAACCGTTAGCACAATTAGACAAAGCGGGCTCCTAGTTTGAGGAATTCCCCCGGGACCAGTAGTTACTTGATCGCACGACTGTAATTTGGTTCGTTAGACAGAATCTTGTGCTGTCCTGATCTAAGCACACCTGTAACGAAATGTGGGCTCGATCAGGTAAGGCAAGCCCACCATGAAATTTTCCACCAGTAGACAGAGGTCTACTAAAGTACTAATGCTTAACCAATGATTGAAACAAGACAAAGACTGGCTCTCTCATAATGGAGGCTGTTGAAAAAAATAATGGAGGCTGTTGATAATGCCATTAAGCTTAGCTTGACAGAAACGTTACCAGGACCTACGAGCTATCCTCATCCGAGCGGGGGGCTCCATGTGTCTCCGGCGTGCTGCGGTTCCGGCGAACTTGGCATGTGATGAAGCATGCAGCGGCAGCTAGCTACTCTACTCTGTCCAGTCGGTTCCTAGGTCACCTCTTTGATGTTTACCGCCGTAACTCTGAAGAACCTAGAAATAGACGTGACTATGGGAGGAAGCACAGCCTGCCATTGCCCTTGGCGTCGATCGGCGCCGCGCCGCGCAATATTTTCCCTCGATCCCGTGTGCGGCTCTCGATGAAATGAAAGGGAAAGAAAGGGTTCAGCCCGTTCCGGGCGCCCATGTTGCCCTCTCGATCGCTTTCCTCGTCTCTGACTCACCTCGGCCGCCATGTGCAGGACAAAAACTGAAAAGCGGAGGGCATCTTGCCGAGGGACGGCGAGGAGTGTGGCCAAAGGCGGGGAGGTTTTCCGCAGCGGAGCGTGGCGAGCTGCGCAGGCCGCAGGAGCCCTTTTTAGAGGAGGCCGAGCCGAGCTACGGCGAAGGGTGACCTTTGTCCTTGTCGATGCCGGGTGACGATGAGCGGATCCAGTACGGTGCTGCGTCTCGGGCGGCGTTCGTCGTCAGGATTCTATTCCCGTGAAACTCGCTGGCCTCGCTACAGTTTCCAGAGCAGTGCGAGGCTCAGGCGGCCAGGCGCCTCGCTGAATACGTGGGCGCAGCTTTGAAGTCTTCCGAGCTCGACAGCGTCTGGAAAATGTCCAAGTAGGGAGCTGCAGCTGATTAGTATGACAGTATCAGTATGAATATTAGGTGATTTAATCAGAGCCTTGCACAGTTAACAAACTGTATTTTACAAGGAAGACGACATGTCAACTTGTCAAGCTTGCTAGCACATTATGTTTTTTTTAGGGTAGCTTGCTTTTTTTAAGCGGAGAGAAGAAGAAGGCTTACTTGCTGCACGACGAGGAGAGACGGTTAGCCCATATGGCCCATGGAAGTTTAGCCCGTGCTGATATCTGATTCCATGTTGGCCCATGTCAGCCGATCCAGGTGGTCCATGTAATGTCGTGCAATTCCTCCAATTTACCCAGTACGCTGATACCTGATAGAGCCTTTTGAAATCCTCGGCGGACTCTTCGACGCCCACCCAGGATGATCCTAGCTGAAATGATTCCTGGAGCACCACATGGCATATTTAGGGCATCAATTGATTCCAATTCCACTAATGCCCCCAGTTCATTTGAAACGGAGGCAACAGCTTTGCCTCGTTCCATTCATTAAGAAGAAGTTTAACAAGGACATCGGAATACAACACGACACCACCCGACACAAAAGCCTACTCTCCCGACATGATACTACCCAACATCTTAGCCCCCGCTAAAATCCAAAGTCGCGCTTCCAACTTAATCCTATTGAGGACTACAAAAGAAGGGAAACTCTTATTGCGGAACACCTTAGCGTTCCTCTCATTCCAAAGCTCCCAAACGGTGAGCAACATGAGAGAAGACAAGGCCTTGCGTTGCAGGGAGGCTCCGGTCGCAAGAAGCTTCCACCACTCATTGATGTTGAGGGCACCCCATTGTCTCGGAAAAATCCCATGGATGCCAATCCACTCCTTAAGAAGCTCCCAAATACGGATGGAGAAACGACAATGCACGAAGAGATGGTTCGAAGATTCCGGAGCTTGCTTGCAAAGTGGACAAAGTCCACAATTTGGCCAATCCCTCCGTTGAAGCCTATCGGCCATCCATAGGCGATTTTGTAGAACTAGCCAAGCATGATGCTTTGCCTTGGGGGTGGCCCAAGCCTTCCACACGAGCGCGTACATATCGGAATAAACAAGGCCAAAAAATTGCGCTTCATAGGCCGAGGACGCGGAGTATTGCCCGTTTGCCGTAAGGCTCCAAGTGATATCATCCACCTCCTCCTCAAGAAGTTGAAAATTACGGATAAGCCTCCAAAGCTCCACGAATTGAGAAATGAGCTCCGAAGAAAGGGGATTTGCCAAGCTAATGTTGCGAACCCAAGCGCCCCCAGCCAAAGCTCGCGCGACCGTACACTTCTTGCGCTTATGCCCCCAGTTCTAGCCAATGATGGCTTTGTTAACATGAGGCAGTGCTAATTATTGTAGCCTGCATCGTGGATGAGTTGTGAGATGCGCATAATTCATCACGTACATATAATTAGGGGCTCTACATTTTAGTTGTTAGAGACATCTTAGCTTTAATCGCATGGCGGACGGGGGTCCCTAAGAGGCTAAGAGCTAAACCAAAGAGTAGAGTGTAGACTGTGGAGGCAGATAGCTCGGGCTTACGTTGAAAGCACACGAAAATAGCGAAACATAAATATCTGCCAGATCGCCCGATCGGCACCCAGCCTACACCACTGCCAAACTTTATCTTGCTACTTTCGATCGTGACAAATCATTGCTCAAGGAGGAAGATAGAAATAATACTCCATGCTGTGCGTACCGGACAGGTTGGTGCCTCTGCGAATCTGTACTCGTTCTGCTTTGTTTATTCAGAAAGCCGATCTGAAATTGTGTCTTGTAGATCGTAGTACGCACAGCATGGAGCATGTTAAGCTGACACTAGATAAAATAAGAAATAGTACAATCGATTAAACTTTAGAATTATTAAAGATAAACTACACCAGATTCAGCGGGCGTCCTGGGTTGTTGGCCACAAAATCAATCTCTCCGAGCTCGTCGAGGAATTTGCTCCCCCGGGACACATCGTTGCTGACGATTGCTGTCTAGTGACTTGTTAAACTAATCAGTATGTACATTTGTTTATTTCACCATCCATCGACACTCGACAGGACTGAGCTAGCTCTCCCTTGTGATTTATCGTCAGCTGCATGATTGTTGCTAGCTGCTGCTTACAATATACTGTAATCTGGGAGGATATGTAAGCAGTGACTTGTGCAGCAGCCGCCGGGTCCGAGATGTTCAGGCAGGCAGGCAACGACCTGTGCAGTAGATGCTGAATCTGGTAAAAAAGGGCTTTGCAAGGGAAGAAAATCCGCCACAGCAGACGCCGTTCCTCGATGTTAGAGGCGAGTTTTCCACGGGGGAAATACTTTGCGTCGCTATCATAGTGTCATACTTCGTCGTCAAATCAAACATAGGAAAATTAGTCGAAAACTGCAGATTTTGTTGCTGCAGTTAAGAGCACACGTCAAAACCTGGGGAAAAGGGGGAAACGATGAAATACTCATCGAGTGTGAGAGTGGAGAGCAAAACTCCGCTGTGTGTGTATAGTCTCCGTATCAGAACGATTCAAGCTCCGACAACAAGATGCGCATCGAGAAAAAGGGATCTTCCTTTTGACTTATGCATTGTCCGGCTGTTTCATGGGCCAGCCCAACTGACCGTCGTCAGCGCTGACGTCCGTCCTTCCCCTCACCAAACCTCGACCTACAACATTCAGCTAACAACTAGTCTGGTCAGGATTTTGTTTTAAAAATCACGGGGAAGGGAAGCTGGCACGAGCCTCACTCGCTGCCAATGCAAGGCCAAAGTGTTGCTTGGGTTCCAGAAAAAAGTGCACTTTATTTGAAATCTATTTGTGATGTGGGAGAAAAACACGATCACATGCACTTTCATTTTTCCTGCTCACTACAGGAATCGTGGGAGACGCCGACGGCCTCCCTCTACGCCGACGGCCAAAGGTCGTTGCCGTCGGCGTAGGGCGCCTCCAGGATAGCTCGCCAAAGCAGCCGTCGGCGTAGTGTTACCGTCGGCGTAGGAGCCCATACGCCGACGGCTATCCTCGGCGTCTTCGGGCCGTCGACGTAGCGGTAGGACACGTGGCCCAGAAGTTTACGTCGGGCGAGCGCCGTCACGGCGTTAATTATACGCCGACGGCCCCCCTCGGTGTACTGCAGGCCGTCGGCGTATGCCCTGCATACGCCGAGGGCTACCATCGGCGTACGGTCGGCCGTCGGCGTATACCCTGTTTTGTATTTTATGTAGTTAATGTCATGTATTGAATTTATACTTATTTCTTTAATAATATCAATAATTTAAATATGGTTATATTTTTTATCAGTTGGACAAATTCGTACCCTTCAAATAACCGTCTCCACATGTCCGCATAAAATAACGTTGCGAATCTTGTCTCTCACAGCGACACGTTGATAAATTGTGTTAGTGTTATCGTATGCATGTATTTAAATTTTATGTCTCACACATTTTGAAGAAGTTGTTCAAAGATTCCATGCTTTTCCTACGTCGGAGTGCGGTAGTTCCAAAACCCGGCATCGTCTACCCCCCCCCACTAGATATTATCCGGATGGGGGGGTAACCCGGTGGACATTTCTCCCTATTATATTTGTGTTTGGTTAGGTCATAGCCCCATGCAAAAACAATGTGCTAGGGCCACATGCATCTTCCCTAGGGACCCTGAGGCACCGGAATCCCCCTTCCACTGAAACCCTAGCTCATGCGTCCCGCGTCGTCTACCCCCCTAGACGTGCATCGTAAGGGGGTAGCAAAGTGTAGCCTTCTCTTGGTTTGTATTTGGTTAGGTCATAGCAACATGGCAAAACAAGGTTGGACCCAAGATCCATCGGCGAGGCCTCGTACGGAGAAAGCTATAGGGGTAGATCTCCGAACCCCCTCGGTCTAGGGTTTCGCAGGATAAAGACCACCGGAGCATCGTCCACCGTAGGAAACATGCATGCATGTGTCCCTAACATATGTGTATAGGTGTGACCCAAGGTTGGTACATGCAATATATGTAGGCCCCGGGCATGGCCTTCTTCAGAGACATGGGCTGTTAACACTTGGTGAAATCCAGGATCTGTACGTGGAAACTCCCGCTACGGGTCTACCGGAGCCTATTTCATGGTAAAGTGGGCCCAACCTTTGCTTTCCATGTATAAATGTTCTAAACAAACCAAAATAAAGCAGAAGATCCATCGGCGAGGCCTCGTACGGAGAAAGCTATAGGGGTAGATCTCCGGACCCCCTCGGTCTAGGGTTTCACAGGATAAAGACCACCGGAGCATCGTCCACCGTAGGAAACATGCATGCATGTGTCCCTAACATATGTGTATAGGTGTGACCCAAGGTTGGTACATGCAATATATGTAGGCCCCGGGCATGGCCTTCTTCAGAGACATGGGCTGTTAACACTTGGTGAAATCCAGGATCTGTACGTGGAAACTCCCGCTACGGGTCTACCGGAGCCAATTTCATGGTAAAGTGGGCCCAACCTTTGCTTTCCATGTATATATGTTCTAAACAAACCAAAATAAAGCAGAAGATCCATCGGCGAGGCCTCGTACGGAGAAAGCTATAGGGGTAGATCTCCGGACCCCTCTGTCTAGGGTTTCGCCGGATAAAGACCACCGGAGCATCGTCCACCGTGGGAAACATGCATGCATGTGTCCCTAACATATGTGTATAGGTGTGACCCAAGGTTGGTACATGCAATATATGTAGGCCCCGGGCATGGCCTTCTCCAGAGACATGGGCTGTTAACACTTGGTGAAATCTAGGATCTGTACGTGGAAACTCCCGCTACGGATCTACCGGAGCCTATTTCATGGTAAAGTGGGCCCAACCTTTGCTTTCCATGTATATATGTCCTAAACAAACCAAAATAAAGCAGAAGATCCATCAGCGAGGCCTCGTACGGAGAAAGCTATAGGGGTAGATCTCCGGACCCCTCGGTCTAGGATTTCGCAGGATAAAGACCACCGAAGCATCGTCCACCGTAGGAAACATGCATGCATGTGTCCCTAACATATGTGTATAGGTGTGACCCAAGGTTGATACATGCAATACATGTAGGTCCCGGGCATGGCCTTCTCCAGAGACATGGGCTGTTAACACTTGGTGAAATCCAGGATCTATACGTGGAAACTCCCGCTACGGGTCTACCGGGGCCTATTTCATGGTAAAGTGGGCCCAACCTTTGCTTTCCATGTGTATATGTCCTAAACAAACCAAAATAAAGCAGAAGATCCATCGGCGAGGCCTCGTACGGAGAAAGCTATAGGGGTAGATCTCTGAACCCCCTCGGTCTAGGGTTTCGCAGGATAAAGACCACCGGAGCATCGTCAAGCGTAGGAAACATGCATGCATGTGTCCCTAACATATGTGTATAGGTGTGACCCAAGATTGGTACATGCAATACATGTAGGTCCTGGGCATGGCCTTCTCCAGAGACATGGGCTGTTAACACTTGGTGAAATCCAGGATCTGTATGTGGAAACTCCCGCTACGGGTCTACCAGAGCCTATTTCATGGTAAAGTGGGCCCAACCTTTGCTTTCCATGTATATATGTCCTAAACAAACCAAAATAAAGCAGAAGATCCATCGGTGATGCCTCATACGGAGAAAGCTATAGGGGTGGATCTCCGGACCCCTCGGTCTAGGGTTTCGCCGGATAAAGACCACCGGAGCATCGTCCACCGTAGGAAACATGCATGCATGTGTCCCTAACATATGTGTATAGGTGTGACCCAAGATTGGTACATGCAATA
The DNA here is from genome assembly GCA_007115705.1 of Dactylis glomerata. NCBI lineage: Eukaryota > Viridiplantae > Streptophyta > Magnoliopsida > Poales > Poaceae > Dactylis > Dactylis glomerata. Next base: position 967,108 of record QXEO01000750.1, on the reverse strand, counting down.
CATGTAGGTCCCGGGCATGGCCTTCTCCAGAGACATGGACGTTTAACACTTGGTGAAATCCAGGATTTGTACGTGGAAACTCCCGCTACGGGTCTACCGGAGCCTATTTCATGGTAAAGTTGGCCCAACCTTTGCTTTCCATGCATATATGTCCTAAACAAACCAAAATAAAGCAGAAGATCCATCGGCGAGGCCTCATACGGAGAAAGCTATAGGGGTAGATCTCCGGACCCCTCTGTCTAGGGTTTTGCCGGATAAAGACCACCGGAGCATCGTCCACCGTAGGAAACATGCATGCATGTGTCCCTAACATATGTGTATAGGTGTGACCCAAGATTGATACATGCAATACATGTAGGTCCCGGGCATGGCCTTCTCCAGAGACATGGGCTGTTAACACTTGGTGAAATCCAGGATCTGTACGTGGAAACTCCCGCTATGGGTCTATCGGAGCCTATTTCATGGAAAAGTGGGCCCAACCTTTGCTTTCCATGTATATATGTCCTAAACAAACCAAAATAAAGCAGAAGATCCATCGGCGAGGCCTCGTACGGAGAAAGCTATAGGGGTAGATCTCCGGACCCCTCGGTCTAGGGTTTTGCCGGATAAAGACCACTGGAGCATCGTGCACCGTAGGAAACATGCATGCATGTGTCCCTAACATATGTGTATGGCTGTGACCCAAGATTGGTACATGCAATACATGTAGGTCCCGGGCATGGCCTTCTTCAGAGACATGGGCTGTTAACACTTGGTGAAATCCAGGATCTCTACGTGGAAACTCCCGCTACGGGTCTATCGGAGCCTATTTCATGGTAAAGTGGGCCCAACCTTTGCTTTCCATGTATATATGTCCTAAACAAACCAAAATAAAGCAAAACATCCATCGGTGAAGCCTCATACGGAGAAAGCTATAGGGGTAGATCTCCGGACCCCTCTGTCTAGGGTTTCGCCAGATAAAGACCACCGGAGCATCGTCCACTGTAGGAAACATGCATGCATGTGTCCCTAACATATGTGTATAGGTGTGACCCAAGATTGGTACATGCAATACATATAGGTCTCGGGCATGGCCTTCTCCAGAGACATGGGCTGTTAACACTTGGTGAAATCTAGGATCTATACGTGGAAACTCGCGCTACGGGTCTATCAGAGCCTATTTTATGGTAAAGTGGGCCCAATCTTTGCTTCCATGTATATATGTTCTAAACAAACCAAAATAAAGCAAAAGATCCATCGGCGAGGCCTCGTACGGAGAAAGCTATAGGGGTACATCTCCGAACACCCTCGTCTAGGGTTTCGTCGGATAAAGACCACCGGAGCATCGTCTAACGTAGGAAACATGCATGCATGTGTCCCTAACATATGTGTATAGGTGTGACCCAAGGTTGGTACATGCAATATAGGTAGGTCCCGGGCATGGCCTTCTTCACATACATGGGCTGTTAACACTTGGTGAAATCCAGGATCTGTACGTGGAAACTCCCGCTACGGGTCTATCGGAGCCTATTTCATGGTAAAGTGGGCCCAACCTTTGCTTTCCATGTATATATGTTCTAAACAAACCAAAATAAAGCAAAAGATCCATCGGCAAGGCCTCGTACGGAGAAAGCTATAGGGTTAGATCTCCGAACCCCCTCGTCTAGGGTTTCGCCGGATAAAGACCACCGGAGCATGGTCTAACGTAGGAAACATACATGCATGTGTCCCTAACATATGTGTATAGGTGTGACCCAAGGTTGGTACATGCAATATAGGTAGGTCCCGGGCATGGCCTTCTTCACATACATGGGCTGTTAACACTTGGTGAAATCCAGGATCTGTACATGGAAACTCCCGCTACGGGTCTATCGGAGCCTATTTCATGGTAAAGTCGGCCCAACCTTTGCTTTCCATGTATATATGTTCTAAACAAACCAAAATAAAGAAAAAGATCCATCGGCGAGGCCTCGTACGGAGAAAGCTATAGGGGTAGATCTCCCAACCCCCTCGTCTAGGGTTTCGCCGGATAAAGACCACCGGAGCATCGTCTAACGTAGGAAACATGCATGCATGTGTCCCTAACATATGTGTATAGGTGTGACCCAAGGTTGGTACATGAAATATAGGTAGGTCCCGAGCATGGCCTTCTTCACATACATGGGCTGTTAACACTTGGTGAAATCCAGGATCTGTACATGGAAATTCACGCTACGGGTCTACCGGAGCCTATTTCATGGTAAAGTGGGCCCAACCTTTGCTTTCCATGTATATATGTTCTAAACAAACCAAAATAAAGCAAATGATCCATCGGCGAGGCCTCGTACGGAGAAAGCTATAGGGGTAGATCTCCGAACCCCCTCATCTAGGGTTTCACCGGATAAAGACCACCGGAGCATCGTCTAACGTAGGAAACATGCATGCATGTGTCCCTAACATATGTGTATATGTGTGACCCAAGGTTGGTACATGCAATATAGGTAGGTCCCGGGCATGGCCTTCTTCACATACATGGGCTGTTAACACTTGGTGAAATCCAGGATCTGTACGTGGAAACTCCCGCTACGGGTCTATCGGAGCCTATTTCATGGTAAAGTTGGCCTACCCTTTGCTTTCCATGTATATATGTTCTAAACAAACCAAAATAAAGCAAAAGATCCATCGGCGAGGCCTAGTACGGAGAAAGCTATAGGGGTAGATCTCCAAACCCCCTCGTCTCACTAGTAGGGAAAAGCCTACCGCCGGCGCACCAAATTTGCTTACCGCCAGCGAATTACAACTTGCCAGCAACACCAATGCCGGCGGTAATGCATTATCCCTGGCGCATTGCGTATTCGCCGGCGATAACTTCACCTACTGCCGGCGCATAGCAACATTCGCCAGGGGTAATGTGTTACCCCTGGCGAATGTTGCTATGCGCCGGCAGTAGGTGCAGTTATCGCCGGCGAATATGCAATGCGCCGGCAGTAGTTGTTATCGCCTGTGAATTCGCAATGCGCCAGGAATAACTATTCTATGCGCCAGCAAAAATAATTATAGGAGCAAAAAAATAAAATTTTATACAGCAGATATATAGCAGATATACATCACATAATACACAGAATAACAGCAGCAAAACAAGGAATTATGTTTACAAGTGATCAAGACTCCAATATTACAAACAAGTCTCCAATATTACAAACAAGTCTCCAATATTACACACAAGTGTTCAAGACTCCAATATTCACAAGTTGCACCAATTCTCGATCCGGACTTACAAGTTTTGTTCGGGAGAGTACACAAAGTAGCTAAACAAGGAACACATAGAAAATAAAGACAGTGGCGGCGGTGAGCATCATCACGAGGAAGGTGGTCATCCGGCTCCTCTCCATCTCCCTCGTCCTCTCTCGCGCTAGATAGTTGGCATATCTAGTTTGCGCCTCCGCCAAAGTATTGTATCCCTTATAGTTGTTGCCGCTGAAACAGTGTACCTGCCTCCTACATTCTTCCCAGTCGTCGTAGACTCCGAGAACCTTGCCCTTGTACACGACATACCACGTCATCTACACATAAGGAAAAAGTTAGTGGTTAAGTAATGAAGCATAAAAGTTGTGCAATAAATACGGTTTATAAACTAACTCTAAGTTTTAGGTTTTGGCGGGAAGGGATGGATTCCATCGAGCGTGTTGAATGTCCTCGTGTCATAGCACAACTCTAAGCGGGTCTGGATTTCTGAATTTGGCGGTGGTGTGAAGCCGGCGTGGAACAAGCCACCCTTCTTGGTCACATCCCTCGAAATGATTGAGCAAATGGTCCGTTGAATGGCACGGAACTCAGCTCGCACTTGTGCATCGGTGGCATTCGCCATGTCTATGCTAGCTTTTTGGAGTCTTTCTGGCACCAAGAGGTCTTGTTCTGTTTTGATTATGTCCCTCATATGTAGGATGGCGTACCAGGCCTCTAGCCCACTATCTGGCTCAGCCTGCTTGTGGCAGCAGAACTCGGTTTGGTGGAAGAGGGTGAAGCATCCTCGTACTTTTTTCTGCTTTTTGAGGGGGCGGTCGGCCTTAGCCACAAAGCCGTTGAAGGCTTTATCAAGAACACCCTTAATCTCGGTGTAGTCCTTGCGATCCACACTCCCCGAGTCCAGGTAAACCACTCCCGATTCATACGGGTGAACGAGGAGGAGGGTACAGTGAATTCCTCTGCGCAAAACAACAAGTGATCCTTAGATAAATAAAATTTATGGAAGAATTAATGTACCGACGGGCAGCGAAGGACTACTTACTCGGGGAAGTAGGGCATGAGAAAGCAGTCCTTATCCTTGTTGGCAACCATGAAATCCTCGATGTACTTCGAGACAATCGCCCGATTGCCAGGGGCGCCGAGAAATAGCTCATCCATGTAGAAGGGGTCCATTATTATGTGCGTCCCTCTCCTCTCTACGATGATATCGTGCGCCATGCTGAGCGATATCAGGCGGACCAAGCTTTTGTCCATCCGGAACATGTGCAAGAGCCTGAAGATGTCTTCGAATCTAATAATGAAAAGATCCCCTAGGTACCCATCCACAAAGCCCACATTGGTGGGCACCTTGACCACATGTACCGGGTACCCGGGATTTTTCTGTCTGAGAAGTTGGTCCTCCAGATACATGATGCTATCATGCACGTCCTTGATGCTGCCCCCCATATCTTTGAGAATCTCGGTAGCATCGGTGAACCGAGATAATGCATCTTCCTCCAAGGGGTCGACAGCCTATCGAGAACCCGAGCCGCTGGGCGCACAGAGGTAGAGGCCGCTTCATCTTTCTTCTTCTGCTTCCTCTCCTTCTTCTTGTTGCAGAAGGGAGTGCCTTTTTGTTGCATCTCCTCCTTGGTTAGAATGAAGAGTGTCTTCGGCAAAATCATAGATTGCGGCGGCGCGGTGAAGGCGGCAGCTTGTTCCTCTGGCATTTCCTGAGAACTGAACATCAGCTTCTTCGCCAGAGGACCACGGCCTTGATCGGATACATGTCGAGGAGCATCGTCGGCCTCCAAATCAGTGATAAAAGTATCGATGGGAGCCTGGTCAATATCCATTGCGCCATCATGCTCGGGAGGATCATAAGCGGGTGGAGTGTCGGGCCTTTCTTCCCTTGCCTCCGGCACAGAGGGCGGAGCGACCTTGCCTTGGCTCGGCGCCACCGACGCAACCGGTGGAGTGACCCTTTCTTGGCTTGCCTCCGACCTTAAGGCGGTGTTTAGCCGAATCAGGGCTTTCGGCCATAGCAAGATGTGGTTCTTCAGTTGTCCCATCTTCAGCTCACTTTCGGCGTCCGCTGGTTGGTTAGGAGGATACAAGTCATGGCAGAACGGCAACACATGTGCCACCTAAACTCGGTGCACGCTATCGGGCATAGGGTTGCCATGGTACCGCCGGCTGAGTGGCATCAAGATGTTTCCCTTCGCCACGTCCTTGAACTGGTTGTCCAGTTTCAGTAGCAAGGTGCATTGTGTTGAGGTCTCCTGCAGAAACACAACACGTATTTCAATAGAGAGTGGCGGCAGTGAAGTAATTGACTGCTTACAGAGGAGGCTTAATTTATTACCGTGAGGGCGTCGAGCTCGGCAAGTATCGACGGACCGGCGGGCGTGCAAGTGATGGAGGGGTTGCTAGCCGCCACGGCCGGCGAGTCCTCCATACGGCCAGCACCTGTGTTGCTGCCCTCTGGAGTCACCGTTGCAGCGTGTGAATCATGTTGTGGTTCACTTTGAGCCCGCAACGCCTCTTTGTCCGAGTTGCTGGCGCCTAAGCTCAGCAACGGTAACGGCCCCGTTTGGCCTCCCGCGATATAAGCGGCGATCCTCTGGGCGAGGTCGGGCATGATTTCGTTGAATTTCGCAACAGTTTCCTCCTCGACCCTCCTTTCCATGTTTGTTTCCAAGTCCGCGATCTTTCTCTCGAGGGCCTCCGTCTCTGAAGTGTCCTAGCTCTTCTTCGCCTGTCGCGACTCCTTGGTGCTAGGCTCAGCCAAGCCAAAGGCGGAGTGCTTGCGACCTGCTCCGGCGCCGGTGACATGGCCTAAGTGCGGCCTCTTCAACGGCGGCTACTCCTTTGCGATGTTTATGCCCCTTACGTAAGGATTGTCCCATGGGACTTTGCCTATCGACGTCTGGGACGAGGAGCCGGCGGATTCAGCTGCTTGTATTTGTGCTTGCTGCAGAAGAGACAACATGAACAATCTTAGTATTATGTGCTACTAGCTTGCAATGGACTTAACAATCTTGTAAATTTCTTACCACTACTTTCTCGACTTCCGCCACCTTCGGGTCCGTGTGCAAAACTACACCCTGCACCACCTTGGGGTCCGTGACGAGTTTCCCGGTTTCCGTTTCTTTACGGTACCGGGACCTGACAAATGCCCTGAACAGCGGGTCTACATACCTTTCGTAGGGGTTCTCGATGCCCTGCTCTATGTATGCCTGGTCCTCCTTGTCCCATTTTGGCTTCTTGCCGTCGTAACCACGGGTACCGAGACGGTGGTGCCCAATGTTCTTCTCCGCGAGAACCTTCCCCCATTTGCTTTGCGCCTTGGTGAAATCATCGACTTCATTCGCAAGGAAGACCTTGAAGTCCTCTTCCGTCATCCGCGGAAAGTGGCGATGGACCTCTTCGAAAGTCTCATGATCAGCAATCATTTCCCTCAGCATAGTTTTATTACTGCTAAGGTGTTTGGTGAACCTTGTGAGGGCATATCTGTTCACAATATTCTTCTTCAGATCCTGGTTTCTGTACTCCGGAGGGAACTCGTACCGTGCGTGCAGCCTCGAGATTAGCTGGACGCGCAAATGGCCCTTACTTCAGAGGTTCGTCTCATTGACGTTGACGACGTCACGAAGGATTGCTGCCAGCTAGAGGCCGTACCCCTTCGCGAATTTTACTGGCTCCTTCGGAATACCACTAGCGGGGTCAACCAATGTGAATGTGTCCCGCTGGGCGGCGACAAGGTTTGGGTGCCGCTTCTTCCGAACTCGTCTGTTCGCCTGGCTAGATGTCTCGGAGCCACCCGCGCCGACGCCACTATCGGTGGTTTCTTGGTCGATGACCCTCCTCTCATAGTCATCACCAGCATCGGCATCGTCATCAGCATCGGCATCGTCGTCATCACTAGGCCGATATTCACCATCTTCCTGCTGCGACTCCAGGGCCATGAGCCTATGCTGCTCTTCCATATCTATTTGTCGAGAAGATGACCCGGCGACATTGCCGTCGACGTTCTGGTTTCCAGAAGACGACATGGCTACACAAGAGATAAGAGTTTTTAGATAGAGGCACAAATTATCACGGCAAAAATTCGGCATGACCTTTGCTAAAAATGGTCATGCCGGAGTGCCAGAAATTCACCGGAATGGAAGTTAATCAACATTCCGGCGAAACATTGGCACTCAATGTACCTGCACAACATACACATAGCTTCGCAGTACCATGTTCCCAGTACAAATAGCAACAACAGCAACATAAGCATAGAAACACAAGCATATCTCATTACTGTACTCCAATAGATGTGAAATGGCCTATGAAGATGAGATAAATTGACCAATTAATTCACTAGGTTTTGTGAGATTATCTTGCCAGTTAGTTAGCATCGCAGAGTTCTCTGAATAAAATTTGTGGGTTGCAGGCAAACGAATAGAAGCATCGCCGAGCTGGCCTCCGATGGGAGGAGTAGTGGGCGCACCCGCAGCACGACACGCACCGACTAGAATTAAAGGAGGGGCAGCAGCCTCACCGAACGGAGCAGAGTGTTGGGGTGGCGGTCCTCCTTCGCGGCGATGACCGGCGTGCTGGCGCGCTCCTCCTTCGCGGCGTGCTGGGGCGGTCCTCCTTCGCGGTGAAGACCGGCGTGCTGGCGCGCTCCTCATTCGCGGCGTGCTGGGGCGGTCCTCCATCGCGGCGATGACCGGCGTGCTGGCGCGCTCCTCCTTCGCGGCGTGCTGGGGCGGTCCTCCTTCGCGGCGACGACCGGCGTGCTGGCGCGCTCCTCCTTCGCGGTGTGCTGGCGCGCTCCTCCTTCGCGGCTTGCTGTGGCGGTCCTCCTTCGCGGCAACGACCGGTGTGCTGGCGCGCTCCTCCTTCGCGGCGTGCTGGGGCGGTCCTCCTTCGCGGCGACCACCGGCGTGCTGGCGCGCTCCGCCTTCGCGGCGTGCTGGGGCGCTCCTCCTTCGCGGCGACGAGCAACGAGCGGCGGTGAACGGGATCGAGGAGGGAGCGGCGGCGGCGATGAGTGAGGAGGATCTAGGGTTTGCTAGAAATGAAACGAGGAGATGGAGAGGGAGAGGTCAGGCCGAACGGGTATACGCCCTACACTGACATGCGGGACCCACGGAGCATTACCCCTGGCGAATTTTGACTCAGATTCGCCAGCGACCTCCTAACATGCGGGACCCACTGAGTATTACCCCTGGCGAATTCCAACTCAGATTCGCCAGGGATAAACTGCCATGCGGGACCCATGGGAGCATTACCCCTGGCGAATTGCGGCTCAGATTCGCCAGGGGTAAAATGACACTGTTTTTTCTTTTGCTTTGTTTTTCCTTTTGGCTTTGTTATTTATGTTTCTTTGTATTCCTTTTTTCCTTTACTAACTTTAATTATTGTGACTAAGAAATATGTGATAAATATGTGATCAAAAATTTAATTGATAAATATCATTAGCGTTTCCATGCATCATTAATTGTTGGAGATCGATACATATGTTTTGTAAACTTATACATCATTAATTGTAGATCGATACATATCATTAGCGTTTACATGCATCACGCTCATCTTCGTCTCTGCGAATTGCCTTTCTTGGTCGTCGTTGTTGAATACTTGACCCCCATATCGTGACTTCTTCTTGTGTACGGAACACCTGTCCTAGGTAGCGTGGTCCTGCTTCTTCTTTTGATGTATGTTGCGTCGTCTTCATCGGATTCTTCCATCATTGGGTCTCCTACGAGGCCGTCGAAGTCTTGCTCATCGGTGACTCCATCCATTCCGACGAGGGCCCTTTTTCCACTCCTTACAACAACACGACTAGGCCTCGACGGGTCGGTTACGAAGAAGCATTGCTCCACATGCCTAGCCAGTACCCATGGCTCATTGGTCTTGGATTTGTTGGCTTCGGGCATACACATAGTGGTGAAATATTCGTCTTCTTTTGTGATGTTTGTAGCCCATCTGACATGGAACATCGGAAGCTTCTCACCGATGTAGTCGAGCTCCCAGATTTCCTCGATCTTTCCGTAGTATCTTTTCTTCTCTTCACCCGTGTAAGACACCATCGTTACAGACGAGTTCTGAGAATCACCTTCTTTGTCTCTTTCCTCCGTGTAGAATGTATACCCGTTGATGTCGTATGCTTGATAAGTCATGAGGTTGGGCGCGGGTCCATATGACAAGGCGAGTAACATTTTGTCGCTCTCAAAGGTCATTGGCGGGGGATTGGCATCGACCTGGTCTTTGAACCAGCGTGCGAAAGAGCTGTTGTGTGCTCTAAATATCTCTTCTTCCGTCATCGGCTTGCGTGCACTGTTCTTGATCATGGTTTTGTGCTCTTCCACCCAAGGTTCGAGATCTTCAATGTGTTGTAGCGCTACTAAGTGGGCCCTGTTGAAGTCGGCTCTCCGACCATAGCAGTCCACATCCATTGCCCTCTTGCCAGTGTTGTGGCCTACTCCCTCAAACCTGCCAAGGTGCTTGTTTGCGGGCAAACCAACCGGTGTGTTCTCCTCATTTAGATAGTTCTTGCAGAAAGAGATGCACTCTTCGGTGAGAAAGCCCTGGACGATGCTTCCATCTAGATGTGCCCTGTTACGAACATATGCTTTGATGATCCCGTTCATTCTTTCTAACGCCATCATGTTGTGCAAGAATGCAGGCCTGAGATCCTCGATATCATCCACTATATGGACAAGCAGATGGACCATGATGTCAAAGAATGCGGGCGGGAAGTACATCTCAAGCTCGCTTATGATGGTGATGATTTCTTCCTGCAGCCTTCCTAGTTTCTTCATGCTTATCGACTTTCGAGTGATGACATCAAAAAAGTGACAGAGCCCAGTAAGTGTTTGACGAACGTGTGGTTCCATTATCCCTCAGATTGATATCGGAAGTATCTGCGTCATCATGACGTGACAGTCATGAGACTTCATCCCGCTGAAGATTTTTTTGTTTGGGTCCAGGTATCTCCTTATGAGCCCTGCGTAGCCTAAAGGAAATCTGACTCCCAGGAGGCACTTGAACATCTGGTCTAGCTCGTTGGGACTTAGAGTGAAGAGGAGGGGACGAGGCTGCATGATTTGCCCTTGCTGATCTCCTCCGCCGGTGGTAAGTGAAGCTCTTTCCTTATATTTAGGGCCATGAGGTCATTTCTCGCTTTTGGCCCATCTTTGGTCCTATCCGGCATGTTGAACAGAGTGCCGAGCAAGCTCTCGCACACATTCTTCGTGATGTGCATGACATCAAGGCAATGAGGCATACCGAGGATCTTCTAGTAGGGCAAGTCCCAAAACACGAACCTCCTTTTCCATACACCCATGAGCGGTTCCACTTCAGCCTTGTTCTTCTTCTCACCTCGCTTTCGCTTCTTTATTATCTTTCCCAGCGGAGGGCAATTTTTCCAATCTTTCAACAAAATATCGATCTCTATGCCGCTCCTCTTAGGTGGAGGTCCTTCGAGCTCATCTTTACTATTGAAAAGATCTCCACGCCTTCTCCAGGGATCGTTCTTGGGTAACCACATTCGATGCCTCATGTAGACGGTTTTCGAAGATCCGGGATCCTTACCCAGCTGTAGAAATGGCGTCAATTCCATGCACCTCACACAAGCCTTGTGTCCGTGGCACACCTGGCATGCAATATATCCGTATCCAAGATAGTCCTGCACCATCGTGAGCAGCGCGACTTTGAGACAGAAAGTTTCTTCCTTGTGGGCGTCCCATGTTTCTACCCCTTCCTCCCACAAGGTGTCTAGCTCTTCCTGGCTGTGTCAGCCCTTGAATTAGCATACTCATGTCTATGTACTTCTTCTTCAGTCACAGCCAGGGGGGATGTTGTACATCCATACAAACACCGGCCAGGTGCTGTGCTTGCTGCTCTGGTTCCCAAACAGATTGAGTCCATCGGTGCTCGCACCAAGCCTGATGTTCCTTGGATCTCTCCCGAATTCTTCGTAGTACTCCTCATCTAATGCTCTCCACTGGCTTGCATCCGAAGGGTGCGTCAGCACTGGCTCTTCAACCCGTTTTGGATCAAGCAACACCGCCGCCTTTCTATCCGCGTGCCAGAGCATGAGCTTTGCTTCCTTGGGGTCCGTGAAGTACCGCTGCAGATGGTGCCTTAGCAGGAAGTACCACACAACTTTTCGAGGAGCCTTCTTGGTCCCTCTCTTGTACCGATCAGCTTCGCACACTGGGCATGTCGTCTCGTCCGCGTGCTCATTCCGATAAATTATGCAGTCGTTGATGCAGGCGTGGTATTTTGTGTGCGGCAAATCAAGAGGGCACACGATTCTCTTGGCCTCATTTAGACTACCGGCACACGTGTTATCTTTAGAAAAGCACTTCTTCAGCCATTGGAAGAGGTCGTCCATGCTCGAGTCGGATGATACGTCTCCAACGTATCCATAATTTTTGATGCTCCATGCTTGTTTTTACACCATTTGCCTACTATTTCGTTACACTTCGTGGCACTTTTATGCATTTTCCGGAACTAACCTATTAACAAGTCGCCACAGTGCCAGTTCCCTATTTTCTGCTGTTTTTGTGTTTCAGAAAAGCTACACAGGAAATATTCTTGGAATTGGACGAAACAAGTTCCTGAAGTCTTATTTTTCCCGGAAGCTTCCAGAGATCCGAAGAGGAGTCGGAGGGGGGCCACGAGGGCCCCACACACCAGGGCGGCGCGGCCCAGCCCCTGGCCGCGCCCCCTATGTGTGAGGGCACCTCGGTCCACCTCTAACGATGCCCCTTCGCCTATAAAGACCCCTCGACGGAAAAAACCTAAGTACCCGATCAATTTTCCAGAACACATCGTGATCCGCCGCCGCCGTTGACCCGAAGATCGGGAGGGTCCAGAAGCTCTTCCTGGCACACTGCCGGAGAGGGGAATCGCCACCGGAGGTCTTCTTCATCGCCATGCTTGCCTCTGGAGCGATGAGTGAGTAGTCTACCTTGGACTATGGGTCCATAGCAGTAGCTAGATGGTTGTCCTCTCCACCATGTGCTTCATGTTTAGATCTCATGAGCTGCCCTACATGATTGAGATCACTGTTATGTAATTCTACATGTTTGGTTTGTTGGGATCCGATGAATATTGGTGTTATGATTGAGTTGCTATACTGAAATATATCTTATGTTATCTCTATTTTGTTTATGATCTTGCATGCTCTCCGTTGTTAGTAGCTATCTTGGCCGAGAAGTTGCTAGTGACTCCAAGAGGGGGTATTTATGCTCGATAGTGGGTTCATGCCTCTATTTAATCTGGGGGAGTGACAGAAACCTCTAAGGTTGTAGATGTGATGTTGCTACTAGGGAGAAAACAACATTCATATGCTCGAGGGCATATGCTTTGTTTACATTACACACTTTGCTTAATGCAATTTTCTGTTATTCGCAACTTAATACTCATGCGGTGTTCGGATGATATCCCCGCGAGTGGATTATTAGTCATAGATGCAGTTGGATGGCGGTCTATGTATTTTGTTGTAATGCCCAGAGTAAATCGCATAGTGATCTTCTCGACATATCACGTTTATCTTTATTCTATCAATTGCCCAACTGTAATTTGTTTACCCAGCATGTGTTATTTATCTTATGGAGAGACACCACTAGTGAACTGTGGACCCTGGTCCTATTTCCATCATATTGCTATCACCTGTTTACTTTACTCGCACTGTTTACTTTACTCGCATACTACTATCACTTTCCACTCGATACGCTCATACCCTTTGTTTCAAGCAAACTGGTGAGATTGACAACCTCATCGCAAGTTGGGAACAAAGTACTTGGTTGGGTGTGTGCAGGTTCCACGTTGCTGCTCGCAAAGCAAAGCTTGGACGAGGCGCCCTATAAATTGTCTGGAGCTGTCGCGAAGCTTGCAAGCATCACCTTCAGTTGTATTGTCTGCTCTTCTCCTGATCGACATACCTTGGTTTCTTAACTGAGGGAAAACTTGCTGCTATATTCATCAAAACCTTCTCTTGGGGTTTTCCAACTGGCCGATCATTTACTACACATATTTCATACTATCATCACCGCGCCACCATCGGACCATCAGTGTCTTGCCTTCATCTCCAGAAGATCGAGAGCTACTCTCAAGAGGTTCTCCTCCGGCTCGCGACCAGGTGCGTCGTACAATGGAGTTCTCGAGTCTATCTCCAGTTGCTCCAGCTTAGATTTCTGTCTATCGCCAGCTCTGGCGCCAGTCGATATGTTGTTCATAAGAAGTTCTTGAAAGTGAGGGCCCCGCATGGCTGCGGTTAGCGGGGTACTCCTGTCCTTGACTTCTATATTTTCTAGTTCTTCTTCTTCATCGTTGTGGGCGGCATCCTCTTCATCGTCTTCGTTGCCGTCTTCCTCATTTTCTGATCTCGCTGCCCCATCTTGGTCATGATTATCATCTTGGTTATCATCACCCATCCACTGGGTGTGGTCCTCCATGAAACTATACCTAAGCAGGTGCTCCTTCACCGTGCCTGAAGAGGGGGTGAACATGGACCCTAGTTTGCATCTTCGGCACGGACACCTTATATGCATGTCATTATTTTGTTGCATCTCGACCGTCGCACGTTGCACGTATCTATCCACATCGCTTTCTCTCATCGTGAACACCATTGTTGCCTGTTACAACAAGAGAATTGATTAGAACGATCGTCTCAGTTATCACGGAAAATTTCGGCATGACCTTCCCTAAAAAGGTCACGTGGAGAGCCGGAAATTCACCGGAATTGAAGTCAATCAACATTCTGGCAAAACATCGGCAACTCATTCTCATGCCATCATGTCTTTCTCTCTTGTTATGAACGTACATATTAGACCGGTACGTATATTGACGCGTCAACCGTTACTATGAAGTTCTAGATCTAGATCTAGATCTAGATCTAGATCTAGATCTACAGGCATGCATGTATTTGGGAGAGATCTAATTTGGTAGAGGGTGAATGCATGTGGGTAGGAAGAGATTGGCTAAGATACATCAAATATTGTTGGTTAAAATAGCAAAATTGGGAGGAGGGAAGTGGGAAAATGAGTTTGGAGGTGGTTTGGCTCGAGTTGCAATAAGTGAGGGGGGGAGGGAGATGGGTGGTGGTGGTGGTAGGTGGAGAGTTTGGCTGGAAATATCCCAGGTTATTCCTGGTGCATAAGCTTGTATGCGCCGGGGATAACCCCCTTTATCGCCGGTGCATAGCCACAATTCGCCGGGGGTAACCTTTATCGCCGGCGCATAAAGGGAAATTCGCCAGGGGTAAAATTCAACCTGGAAGGGGGTGGCCCCAGCCCACCATATCCTGGCGCATGGAGCATATATTCGCTGGCGGTAAGTCCTCTATCCCCGACGCATAAGTGCTATATGCGCCGGGGATAAATATTCTTATGTGTCTTACCTGTGCTGGTGGGCCCCCCCAGCCCATATCGCTGGCGAATAAATACGCTATGCACCGGCGATAACTGTTTATCGCCGGCGAATATTAGGCTATGCGCCAGGGGTAATATTACCACCGGCGATTTACATTATGATGCGCCGGCGATAAGCCTGCTGGCAATAAGCTTTTCTCTACTAGTGTCTAGGGTTTCGCTGGATAAAGACCACCGGAGCATCGTCTAACGTAGGAAACATGTATGCATGTGTCCCTAACATATGTATATAGGTGTGACCCAAGGTTGGTACATGCAATATAGGTAGGTCCCGGGCATGGCCTTCTTCACATACATGGGCTGTTAACACTTGGTGAAATCCAGGATCTGTACGTGGAAACTCCCGCTACGGGTCTATCGGAGCCTATTTCATTGTAAAGTGGGCCCAACCTTTGCTTTCCATGTATATATGTTCTAAACAAACCAAAATAAAGCAAAAGATCCATCGGCGAGGCCTCGTATGGAGAAAGCTATAGGGGTAGATCTCCAAACCCCCTCGTCTAGGGTTTCATCGGATAAAGACCACCGGAGCATCGTCCACCGTAGAAAACATACATGCATGTGTCCCTAACATATGTGTATAGGTGTGACCCAAGGTTGGTACATGCAATATAGGTAGGTCCCGGGCATGGCCTTCTTCACATACATGGGCTGTTAACACTTGGTGAAATCCAGGATCTGTATGTGGAAACTCCCGCTATGGGTCTATCGGAGCCTATTTCATGGTAAAGTGGGCCCAACCTTTGCTTTCTATATATATATGTTCTAAACAAACCAAAATAAAGCAAAAGATCCATCGGCGAGGCCTCGTACGGAGAAAGCTATAGGGGTAGATCTCTGAACCCCCTCGTCTAGGGTTTCGCCGGATAAAGATCACCGGAGCATCGTCCACCCTAGAAACTTTGAATGCATGTGTCCCTAACAAAAAGTAAAACAAAAGTTAAAACAAAAGTTTTAAAAAATAAAAAACAAAAGTTAACCATATGTGACATTGTTTCCCAAAAAAATTAAAACAAAAGTTAAATAAAATAAAAAAGGCTACGTCGACGACGAGAGATATGCACTGAAAAAAATATTAAAAATGTATCATGGAGCTGAGTTAATGTAATAAGTTTATATATGTCAGATATTAAAAAATTTAAAAAATAAAAAAATAAAAAAAATTTAAAAAAGGGGCATACGCCGACGGCCAGGGATATGCCGACGGCCTGGCCGTCGGCGTAGAGGGCTTAACCCTAGATCTGGCCCGCGCCCCGGCCGAGTCGTTTTCGACTCATACCCGCGCCCGAGCCGTCCCCCTTCTTCCTCCTCCCAGCCGCCGCGCCGCCCCCTCCTCCCAGCCGCCGCCCCCTCCCGCGCCGCCCCCTCCCACGCCGCCCCCTCCCGCGCCGCCCCCTGCCACCCCCGCGCCGCCCCCTGCCACCCCCGCGCCGCCCCTGCCACCCCGACGCCGGCCCCTGGCCACCCCGACGCCGCCCCCTGCCACCCCGCACGCGCCGCCCCCTGCCACCCCGCGCCGCCTCCTGCCATCCCCGCGCGCGCTGCCCCTGCCACCCCCGCACCGCCCCCTGGCCACCCCCGCACCGCCCCCTGACCACCACCGCTCCACCCCCGCACCGCCCCTGCAGGCTCGCCCCCGCGCCGCCCGACGCCGGCGGCACCGCACCACCCCCCGCCCGTGCAGCGAGAGGAGGCCATCGAGAGGAGGTCGTCGACATCGGCACCCCGTCCAGAGGAGGCCGTCGACACCAGCACCGTCGAGAGGAGGCCGTCTACACCGGCACCTTCGTTGTTTGACACCGGCACCGAGGGTGAGCTAGAACTCCATCTCATCATCCGTTCTTTTTATGTATGTCACTAGATTCAATTTCACGTCAAGTCGCGAAACCTAGGTATGGTGTCACTTCCCATCCGCGAGCGTTACGCAGATAAATATGCATTAGAGGTTGGCATATTATGAAGCGTAACACTTGCGGCATTTATGGGACAGTCGCCAGATCCGTAGATTGAGTACGTTTTCCGTGTTCTACCTCGGTCCGAGTCAGGATTTCGGTAGCGCCTCCCCGTTGTTCTCTGGATGCACATCCTCTCGGCATTTTGCCGAGACGTGTATCGGGAGAGCAGCGGGGAGGTGCTGCCAAAATTCTGCCTCGGATCAGGGTAGAACATGGAGAACGTACTTAATCTACGGATCCGGGGGCTGCTAGGAGCCCACCTAGTAGAGCTGTAGGTTGATGCATGCGTTTTGTCCGGTAGAAAAATAAAAATATGATGCTTTTGATTTCTTGCTATTATTTGATATGAAATGCTATGTTTTTGGTTCGGCTCCCAATAAAGCAGAGGATGGCTGATAATGGATGGATGTACAGTGGCCGTGTTAGTGCGACTAATAAAACAGATGAGTGGATATGTAAGACTCAAATGTTAGTGAAGGAGTTAGCGTGTGCTACAAAGGGGCGGGTTCGGGCACTTTGCCCTTGCAGTCGTTGCTTGAAGCATCACCGCCAAGGAAAAGATGACATGTATAAACACCTTCTGCAATATGGATATATGTCTCACTACGTCATGCATATCGACTTTGATAAGCATGAGCGTGACAGAGGGGACGTCATGCGATAGCGACTCAATGGCAATGAGTACGATGGGGTCAGAGACCTTCTAGATGATCTTATCCATGGCGACATGCCGGATTCGCCACCTTCATGGGAGGAAGTGCCAGAACCGGAGGAACCGCCAGAACCGGAGGAACCAGAGCCAACTGTGAAGGCCTTCTATGATATGTTGGCTGCGGCTAAGAAGCCTCTGTACGAGGGTGCGTCGATTTCTCAGCTCGATGCCATCTCTCAGTGTCTAGCCGACAAGACCCAATACTCCACCACCCGTAACGGCTTTGAAGCTAGTCTGAGAACAACTGGTAACATGTTGCCCAAAGGGCATTGTCTGCCTCAAAGCCTGCACGAGACAAGGAGACTCATGAAAGAGCTCAACATGGGTTATCAAAAGATAGAGTGTTGTCCAAAAGGTTGCCTTCTATTTTGGAAATAGTATGCGGAGGACAATTATTGTACTATTTGTAAGGCCTCCAGGTATGAAGAGGTAAAGGGAAAGGATGGTCAGGTGAGACAGTCAAAGACCCCGAAGTCGATTCTTCGGTATCTCCCATTCATAAAAAGAATCCAACGTCTTTACATGAGCGAGGAGACCGCCAAACAGATGACATGGCACAATAAGGGGACGAGAATCGATAAGGGGAAGATGGGACATCCATCTGATGGTAAGGCATGGAAGAACTTCGATGAAAAATACCCCGATAAGGCAGCTGATGCTCGAAATGTCAGAATTGCGATAGCAACAGATGGCTTCAATCCATATGATATGTCGACTGCTAATTACAGCTGCTGGCCCGTGTTTGTTATTCCGCTCAATCTCCCTCCCGGAGTCCTAATGACGAGGAAGACCATGTTTCTGTCGCTGATCATTCCAGGGCCCGACTACCGAGGTAAGAATTTGAGTGTCTACATGCAGCCGATTGTGGATGATTTGAACCACTCTTGGCACCACGGGACGTTGACATACGACCGAGCATCAAAGACAAACTTCTACATGAAAGTTTGGTTGCAGTATACCATGCATGACATGCCCGGGTACGCCTTAACATGCGGATGGTGTACAACTGGTAAGTGGCCATGCCCAGTGTGCAGGCACCGACTTGAGTTCCTTTGGCTAAACTCAGGTGGCAAGTATGTTGCGTTTGACACGAATCGACAGTTCCTCAAAAGAAGGCATCCGTTCAGAGAAGACATAAAGAACTTTAAGAAGGGCAAAGTTGTGCATGAAGTAAAAGAGGTGCCAAAGTTCGATGGTGCAGCTGTTGATGCCGAGCTACGTGCTCTCGTGCCTACGGAGCCGGGAAATGGCCATCAATTTGAGGGATATGGTGTAACGCACAACTGGACTCACGTGGCAGCCTTAACGAAGCTTGAGTATTACAAGGACCTCGAACTTCCCCATAACATCGATGTGATACACACCAAAAATAATGTCGGGGAGTCCCTCTTTCACATAGTCCTGAACATTCCTGGGAAGTCAAAGGATAATGTCAAGGCTAGAGTCGATGTTGAGAAGCTCTGTGATAGGAAGAGATTATACATGCAGCCTCCTACTGGCCGTCGAAATAATTGGTTCAAGCCGCATGCCAACTTCTGCCTTGATTCCACCCAAAAGAAGGAGGCATTCAAGTGGCTCAAATACGTCGTGATGTTCCCTGATGGTTATTGTTCGAATATAAGTAAGGGAGTCAATCTTTCGACTGGAAAAGTCACCGGGCTCAAGAGTCATGACTATCATATATGGATTGAGAGGCTGATGCCGGTGATGGTTCGAGGGTATCTCCCCGAGAAAGTCTGGCGAGTGCTTGCAGAGTTGAGCCATTTCTTCCGCACGCTCTGTGCTAAGCAGATATGTCCTCTGGTTATTGAGAAGCTGCAGGTTCAAGTGCCGGAGTTGCTATGCAATTTGGAGATGATCTTTCCACCAGGGTTTTTTACTCCAATGGCACATCTCATTGTTCACCTCGCGAACGAGGCACTCTTGGGTGGCCCGGTGCAGTTTCGTTGGCAGTTTTGTATTGAGAGAGAGTTTAAGTATATTCGAAGGATAACTGGAAACAAAGCCAAGATTGAAGCATGCATAGGCGAGGCAACATGCCTTCGGGAGATGGCAGACGCCGCGACAACGTATTATCCTGATAAAGTTCCCACTCTGCATAACCCGATCTCTCGTTACAATGTCGACGTACCCAAGAATGACCCCAAGCTCGAACTATTCCAATATCCCGGTGGCAAGGCCGGTAGAGGACAAAAATATAAATTGGAGAAGGAAGAGAAGGATTGCATTATGCTCTATGTGCTTATGAACATGAAGGAAGTGCTCGAGTTCATTAGGTAAAATGGTGTACAAATTACTTTGCATCTACTAACCTGGTCTCGGTCTAATGCTTATTTTCTCCTTTTAGCGAATTCACGGACGAACAGTGGTCGGGAACGACGGATCCCTCTCCCGCGGAGTTGGACACTCTACTGAAAGAGGGTGCTCCCAGAAATAAAATAAACTTTGCGTCCTAGTTCATGAAAAAAGTAATTTCTAACCTGTCTCTCTTACATTGCAAAACGTGACTTGTCCCTCTTATTCCACGTAATTAATGTACTCAATAAATTCGAACTGTACTTGTAGGGAGCTGATGGCAATGTTGAGATGACAGATGAGTTGAGATGTGTTTCCCAAGGTTGTAACCGTGATGTCATGAAGTATGAGAAGTATGATGTGAATGGATTTCGCTTCCATACAGAGGCACACCAGAAGGGCCGGGCAAATCCAAAAACTGTAAATACTGGGGTCTTCACCGGAGGAGCCGATGGCCTTGATTACTACGGAAGGTTAGAGAATGTATACGAGCTGACATTCAATCGTACGAACATACAACTCAATCTCGTTGTGTTCAAGTGTCATTGGTTCGACCCAAGGAGTGGACAGAGAAGTACCAAGTCTATTGGGTTAGTTGAAGTTAGGCCTTCAACCACCTATAGCGGAGCCGATGTCTTTGTTGTGGCTCACCAAGCTAAGCAAGTTTATTATTTGCCCTACCCATGCCAAAAAGCGGAGCTCAAGGGTTGGGAAGTCGTGTTCCAGGTATCGCCACATGGTAACCTACCAATTCCCTCCGAGGATGATTACAACAACATTGACCCTGTAACATACGAGGGAATTTTCTATCAAGAGCAAGAGGACTTTGGTCACTTTGAGTTAGAACCGGTAGTGCTTGAGGACCTCGGAGACGATGCAAAAACTCGTGGTGAGTCAGTGGTGGATCTAAAGGACATAAATATGCTCGAGAAGTTACATGCGGAGAATGACCCCATCGATGAGCCTCCACCCATCGACGAGCTTCAAACTTACTACTCAAAAGATAGTGATAGTGATAGTGAGAAAGAGAATGAAATTGAAATTGAGAATGAGAGTGATGATGACTGGTGAGGATCTTTTATATCTTTATGCTTAGTATTTATTTGTCAACATACTTCTTAATTGTCAACATACTTCTTAATTGCATTATGCCTTTATGCTTACTATTTATTTATCAACATACTTCTTAATTGCATTATGCCTTTATACTTAGTATTTATTTATCAACATACTTCTTATTTGTATTATGCCTTTATACTTAGTATTTATTTGTCAACATTTTATTATGTCTTTGTGCTTAATTGTTTTCTCTTTCTCAATGCAGGTGATTGAACAATATGAGCAGCGGCAAGGCAAACTCGGCGACCTTGCTTAAGGAGATGCACCAGCGCAAGAAGAATGCTAGACGGAGTGGGAGAGAGCCGACTCCCAATCCGCGTTACCCCGATCTTGCCGGTGCGGGAGGAGGACGAGGACGAGGGCGAGGACGAGGATGAGGTGGCGGGGGAGGAGTGGACTTTGACCCACCACCCTCCGCTTCTGGCGACGTTGCTCCTAAGTTGTTCCTGGAGGGGCCGTCTAGAGGGGACGACTCGGACTCTAGACACGAGTCGGAGTCTAGACACGAGGTGGAGGACGAGGACGAGGACGAGGACGAGGGGGACGCGAGGCTGAAGAAGTTGAGGACTCGTGGGGAATCGTGCGTCCCTGATGAGAGGAAGGAGCCTAAGACCCAGGAGGCGAAGACCCTCATCATTCCTGATGGCGTTAGGTAAGTGTACTAATTTGGCAATTTTGAACATGTAATTTCATTTTGGTCATAACAATTTGGCATGTGTACTAATGTTTGATTTATGTGCAGCAATTGGACATTTGCACCGGGGAGCAAGGACCGCCTACCTAATAGCATGGTTGGCGCTATGATTAGGAAGTTCTGGCCGGGGAAATACACTCCCCTCGACATGGTCCCCGGTGGCTCGCCGAAGCTAGCCACTACTTGGGCAGACTACCAGGCTGCTCCGGGCATAGGCTTCCGGACAGCTGCTGAGGCTGTGATCACCAAGTTTTGGGTAAGACATATTTCTCGAGTTTCATTCATAGTGATGAACCAATGTGCTAACTCATGACTCTCACAATTGTTTTATGCATGATTGAAGTGCTTTTATCGTGTGGATGAGGAGGATGCGCAGAGGGCGGACCGGACTTTGCTTGGAGCTTGTGAGAAGTTGACACCGCAGGTGTGGTACAACCATAAGGTAACGGCCGCTAGTCAGTTCTGGGCTGAAAGGGGAAAGAGGGTCAAGAAGGAGGACATTGTTGGTAGGAATCCTAATCCCGACTTCGAGATGTCGCTGGATGACTTCATGTCGGTGAGTGAAATGTTAATGAGATCCTATATTGCTATTAAGTTGCCATTGCATTATCTTGAGTTGAGTATTGCATTTTCAGGTTGTCCCTGAATGGGCTGAGGCGCATCGAGAGGCATGGGCGGAGCTGGTTAGTACGAGGTGGCTCAGGCAGACGAGGAGTTTGCAGCCGTGTCGATGCGGAACTCGGATAACCGAGGCGACGGTGGAACACACTGCGCGGGAAACCGCAGCTTTGATCGCTTCAAGGGGAAGATGGTATGTACATACATGGAATGCATAACATTTATTTTCCCGTCATGTTCCTACTTTATACGCATAACATTTCTGTTCGTGATGCAGGTGGCCGAGGCACTCCCCGGGGAGGAGATTCACGACATCATGGTATATGACATGATGCGGAGGAAGAAGCCCGTTGCCTCGGCGCCTCCGGACGCCGCCCCCCAGTACTACGACAACGCCAGGGAGCACATAGAGGACTACTGCCAGATGGTGCAGTCTCGTCACCCAGAGGTGGATGACCCTAGACGCGCGGAGACCGACGAGGAGTCGTTGGTCCTGTCGGGGCACAGGTTGCAGCATGGCCGTCTCAAGGTGCTTAATACAAAGGTCAAGCATTCCCTCACCACGAGCTTCACGCACCTCAAGGCGGTCCTCACCCCTGACAGCGCCCCTATCCCGCCTCGTGACCAGCCTCGTCGACCCAAATATGATGTAAGTTTTCCTCATTTCCATCCTCTTTGCGACTTTCGGTCCTGCATGGCTAAGTGCTGATGATATTCATTGTTTGTGAAATGGTAGCCTGCTTTCGAGGCGGCCTTCGATGCGGCTCATGAGCAATATCAGGAGGCCTTTCGGCTGCACCAGGAGGCGACTATGGCCTACATGGCGTATCTACATGTAAGTCTGAACCTTTCTTTTTGAAAAAGATGACAAGTCCCACTTCCCCTAGTTTGAAAAAGATGACAAGTCCCACATCTAAACTATCTTGCAGGCGTCGATGATGGCTATGCGATCTGGAGCGAGTTTCGATGTAGGGGAGCAGCCTCCCATACCGGGGCCGGCGCCATTGATGCCATCGAGGGAGAGTTTCGCTAGGACCTACTACGCATCGACGGCGGTAAGTTGCCACTTTCCTTTGCCTCGCAAGTTGCTAACATCTAGGGAACATGTAGGGAACGACATCTTCCTTTGCCGAGCAGGGTGGCCGTCAGATGACACCGGTCCATCCCGGTGGTCCTTCTCCTGGCCGTTCTCGTGGTGCCTCTCGCGGTACTTCTGGAACTTCCCCTGGCGGTTCTTCTGCAGCTTCTACTGGGCATTTCGGAAATCATCCGTCGCCTGTTTTTACCAGGGGAGATCTCAGGACCCCGACCCCGACCCCATCTCCAGAGTTGTAGGGCTTTTCGCCTCGAGATACTATGTGTGTTGCTACTTGCATGTCGATACTTGCGTGTTGCTACTTGTGTGTTTCACTTGTGTGTCGCGACTTGATCATCTATGTATGGCATCTATGAATTTATATATATTTGTGTATGGCACTTGCAATGAATTTATGTGTATGGCATGTATGAATTTATATGTATTTCTATGTATTTGCAGCTATCAAAACAGCAAAATTGCAAACAAAAAAAAATCTGGGCCACCATATGTCGAGGGCAATGCCGTCGGCGTAGAGGTTGCCATATGGCCCGTGTAAGAGCTTTGCCGAGGGCATTGCCGTCGGCGTATGTGCCCTCTACGCCGAGGGCATTGCCATCGGCGTACTGATGGCGAGGAACGCCCTACGAAGCCGCCACGTGTCCCTATACGCCGAGGGCTTTGCCGTCGGCGTAGCGATGACGCCGTTTGCCCTTGCCGTCCGTCCACAGAGCTACGCCGACGATCTCTACGCCGAGGGCCAACGTTCTGCCGTCGGCATTGCATCTATACGCCGAGGGTCATCTATACGCCGACGGTCACAGGACCTTCGCCGAGGGAGGTCTATGCCGAGGCGATACGCCGACGGCTGCCCTCGGCGTATCATACGCCGACGGCAAACTTCTAGACGCCGAGGGCTGGAGGTCGTTGGCATACTGCTGCATTCGTGTAGTGGCTGGAAAATTTGTGCGGACGTGGTCCTTTTCAGTAATATAAAATGAACAGAATACGTGCGCAATTTTTGCGAGATGCTCGCAATGGCGACGCCAGTTTCTACGGGATACAACCCTAGAGCTGATGCGTCAAGTTGGCCTACGAGAAAAATCATAAGTGTGGGATGAAGCGTGACCATGTAGAAATGTTCTAAGGGAATCTTATACGGGACATCGCATTTTCCTCCTTCTTGGACCGTGCAAAAATAGGTTGGTCCATTTAGGTTGCCGTGTGGCGGTGTGGGTTGGCCGAAGTTTATGTCCTCCTCGTGTTCATTGAGTTGGGGGCAGCGGATCGAGTCAAGGAGATGCAACGCCGCCACCGTGAAGGTAGGCTGCTCTACCCGACTCCGGCCATCTCCGCGTCCTATACATGTACAATGTTTAACAGACATCGTAAATTTCATTACTACGACACATCCGCATGGCATGGGGCATTGTCTTGTGGTACAAAATTCTGGCCAAATTCGTTGTTTCTGTAGTAATTTCATTTTAAAAAAGAAAAGCAATTTTGACTCCAAAATATTTATACACAACGTATAGTTTAACTAAAAATACATGGGGATGGAAGCTACTCAGCGCTGACGTCGCCTCCCCATTCCCTCACCAAACCAGCAACCACATCAAACACCAAATCCAGATATATCATGTTTTAAAAATCATGGTGAGGGAAAGCTACTCAAGCTAGTAGCCGCCTAGGACGAAGAAAGACCCAACCACTCGCTGCCAACACAGGGCCAATCGTTGCTTGGATTTCAGAAAAAGTGCACTTTTCGTTATTTGAAATCTACTGTATATGTGATGTGGGAGAAATACACGATCACAAGCACTTCCATTTTTCCTGCTGAAAAATTCACAAGGACGTCATCTTTTCGGTAAAAAAAAGAGGAACGGAACACATGGAATACAGTACAGCTACCTGTTTGCCACGATCCTTCACGGAAAAAGTCTATTCTCAACCTTAAATTCGTAGAGGTTTACCGAAATGAACCCCTCAACTCGAAATCCTGGTCGTTTATACCTTGGAGCTGTTTTTATGGAGCAGAGAAAAATTAGACCAGATCCGTAGAGGGTTATGAAAATTAGACCGAGATTCAATAATTCAGAGTACAAACGACCGGAATTTTGAGTTGAGGGTTCGTTTTAACAAACCTCTACAAATTTAGGAATGAGAATAGACTTTTCCCTTCCTTCACTGGCCGATCCGTAGAGCCTACGGAAATAAATGCGCAGAAAAGTCACAAAAGAGACGAAGCGGGACCGTGTAAAAATATTCCAGCACATCAAAATGGAAGAGAATCGGAACAAGTACTGCCGCTAGTCCTAGTCGCTGCCCCCGAGGAAGGAAAAACAGAGTGCAGCCTCTCACTTTTATCATCCCCACAATGGCAATCTCCTCGGCAAATCCAAACCCATAAATAATCCATCCTCCTCTCCACCTCTGGCCTCCCCTCTCCACGACTCCACACCCACGAGACGACTGGGCGGGTGCTGGTGCCCATGCTTCGGTTGCGCCGCCGCCGCCGCCTCTCCGTCTGAAGTCTGATCCGCGGGGGAGGTGAGCTCCCGCCGCCGTCCCGCTCCTCCCGCCTCGATCGTTCTCCGAGCGGTGCTTTTCGGTTCGATGTTTCCGCGATTTTTCTAGGTGGCGTTCTTCTGATTTGGATGCCTTGTCGTGTAGCCCCTCGAACTCTGGGGTCGGGTTGTGGGTTTGGGTGGCTCTCGTTCGTCTCATCCTCCCCTCCTCGCCGAGAAGATAACTCGGCGCGGTTTGTTTACCCCGTAAACCCCCCTTTCCACTCACGCCTTTGATTATTACTAGTGTGTAAAGCTGCGAAAGCTCGCTGAAATCCGTGGAGGGTTTGGACCGTCTGGGCGTCGATTTTCTCGGGATGATGAAGCTTTTTGGTTGATATATCACTTTTTTAAACTTGCAATAGGCGTGTTCCGCTAGTGCTCGTACATGGTTGGCTGCTTCCCCATGGATTCAAGAGGTACAAAAAGTATCCATGGAAGTTTCCGTGATTCGTTTTTTTTGCCCGTGTTCCTCTTCCTTGATCTCGATGGGTTCAGGAGTTGGAAAATCTGAATCTCGAGGTGAAAGGGGTTTTAGACTTTTATGTTAGTTCCTGTTTGTGGAGACCATCATGTTTGACAATTGCTTCATGCTCTGGTCAACGTGTAGGGATCTAGTGAGGATTATGCGTATCTGTGTGCAACTAACTCTGTATGTTGGATTGGTTAGCTACCGAGGTCCTTTTCTTACGCGTTGACCATTTTGTGAGTGAAGACGTTTGTGTGTATGTTGATTGATGTTGCAAGTGCATTTACTGGTTAGCTACCCAGGTCTCTGTTACTTGTTGACAGTTTATTTAGTGCAGGTGTTCGTGGGTAAATTGATGTGGCAAACATTACAGTGATTATTTAGCTACTGAAGTCTCTGTTACCTGAACGTTACAGTGACTGTCTGAATTCTCACTCTCATTTTGTTGGTTTGTTTCTGGAATTCAGAGGAAGGTCAGAACTGAGCGAGGACTGGGGGGGATTGCTAAGGGGGAGGTGCCGCGATGGGGTTCAATGCACTGGAATGGTACTGCCAGCCTGTGAAGGATGGGACGTGGTCTCATGCCGTCGAGAGCGCGTTTGGGGCATACACACCCTGCGGCATTGACACCCTGGTGGTGTGCATCTCGTACCTTGCGCTCTTTGGCGTTTGCTTCTATCGGATATGGAGGACGACCAAGGACTACACGGTGCAGCGGTACAAGTTACGCTCGCCGTACTACAACTATCTGCTTGCGCTGCTTGTGGTTTACTGCATAGCAGAGCCCCTGTACCGGGTTGCCACCGGCGCCTCCATCATGAACTTGGATGGGCAGACCAGCCTTGCTCCATTTGAGGTGAGAATTCTTTGCTTGATTCATATGCTGATATTTTTTCTTGTTTGAAGTATATGTACTGAGGACTGTGGGGCTACCTTACCAATACTTGTACAGTGAAAACATATTGTGTTTGGTATGCACCTCACAAGTGACTGGGAATATGAATTTATTTTCGTTCCTGCAAATGATGTGGGTTAGTCATCTAGCACCTTTACTTGTGAGGTTTAGTCATCTAGTAACTGAAAAATGCTGAAGGAGTGTATAAGCTAACTTAAAGTGTGACGATAGTTTGACAATGGCTTTATATGCAATGCTTTCAAACCTTTACTTGTACCATATACTTGTCCACTTCAGCCTTTTTAGTAACTAGAAGTTCCACCTTTCTACAGATAGTATCATTGGTCATCGAGAGTGCTTCTTGGTGCTGTATGCTCACAATGATTTTGCTGGAGACAAAAATTTACATCACTGAGTTTAGATGGTACATCCGGTTTGTGGTCATATATGTATTGGTTGGAAAAGCTGCTATGTTCAATGTTGTGCTTCCAGTGAGACAGTACTACAGTTCAAGGTATAGTAAATTTGTAGAATCATCATAGTCTTGATGAATCTTATTGAATGGCAACCCAAAGATTTATCCTGTTTAGATGCAGGCTAACTTTTTATTTGTTTATGCAGTTCAATATTCTACTTATACTGCAGCGAGATAATATGCCAGGTTTGCCTCTTTGTTGTCTACTCCCTCCTTTCCTTTATGCTAGGTGTACTTCGACTACCCAAATTAAAGATAATTAAAGAATCAATATGTATTATGTGATACCATTAAAGAAATCAAAAATATTTTACAAGATATTTAATGTCAAAGCTCATACATTGTTGAAATGCACCCTATGTTTCGGGATGGCTGGAGTAATAATCATATTCCACTATTCCAGTAATCTCTGGCGTAAACTGAACGCATTTTTCTGCAGTGCTTGTTTGGAATTCTTATGGTGGTGTACCTGCCTAGCTTGGATCCCTACCCAGGTTATACTCCAATCAGGAGTGAGTTGCTTGTTGATAATACTGATTATGAACCTCTGCCTGGAGGAGAGCAGATTTGCCCTGAGAGGCATGCCAATATATTTTCCAGTAAGCAGATATAAATCGCTTAATATTGGATAAATACTTATTTTTCTGTCCTTTTGATTTCTCTAGAGGTGTACTGATATCAATTCTTGTCTTGTTTTTCTAGGAATATTCTTTTCATGGATGACTCCTCTAATGCAACAAGGATATAAAAGGCCCATCACCGATAATGATATTTGGAAATTAGATGAATGGGATGAGACGGAAACATTGTATAACCGGTATGTTGTGCTACTATTTTGGCTGAAATAAGGAATACCTGTACATGCAAATCTGACATTGGGATCTTGTCAGATTCCAGAAATGCTGGAACAAGGAGCTTCAAAAACCAAAACCTTGGCTGTTACGAGCTCTCCATAGCAGCCTTGGTGGAAGGTAAACTTATAATACAATAACCATATTTCTTAAAACCTCTAGGGCGTCTGCTAATTGCAATTTTGTGCTTAAATGATTATTTTCCTTAACTTTCAGGTTCTGGCTTGGAGGATTTTTCAAGGTATGTAGATATATCCAGCCTGTTATTTTAGAATATCCATCCTTCAGTTTAGTTGTCATATCTGTTCAATGACAATCATCTGGCGTAAATCTGGTAACTCAACTTCTCCCCCAAATTTGTAGATTGGGAATGATGCTTCACAATTTGTTGGCCCAACTGTGTTGAGCCTCTTGTTAGAGGTATGCTACTAATTTCATTACAGAGTCATTATTGCAAAGTGCATCTGTTATAACTGCTACTAAAGTAATTTTAGAATCCACTGAGCAACCGTGCAAACCTTAAATCCTTAATGTTAAATATTAAATTTCATTTGCTCTTGACTAGTAGAGATTGCTATTGGCCTATGTTAGTTGTGCCACTAATGCTTGGTATTATTCTGGCAGTCTATGCAAAAAGGGGATCCTTCTTGGAATGGGTACATCTACGCTTTTGCAATCTTTGCTGGAGTGGTATGGATTATTTTCGTCTCTTACAGAATATAAATTTCCTTGCTACTCCATGTACTTGAACTCCCAAGCAATAACTGTGTTTTGTGATTTGGAAGACTCTATGCTTCTTAACACTTTCTCTACCGTTCCTCAGTCGCTGGGAGTTCTTGCGGAAGCACAGTACTTTCAGAATGTCATGCGTACTGGTTTCAGATTGAGGTCTACATTGGTAAGTGTTATATAATCAAAGTACAATCACATGCATTTTGGCTTTCTGTTAAGAGGTGGAGTCAACAGGCACAGAATCCCTTGTCCCACTTTGTTTCGAGGTCACTCTCATTTCTACTTATGGCCTACCTGTGACTTGCACTTCCTCAGTTGTGTAACATGCACATGTTTTCGTAGTTTATACTTCACTGCAAATAAACAAGCTTAGCTGTCTCAGCTACCCGTATATGAAAACATCTCGTTTCTAAAATAATTCCTGGTTAGTTAGTTATATGCACTTCTGTTATGATAGTACTTGTGGTAAGGATCATATATATTTGGTGTGCTGTAAAATATCCTTGGTTTTGTTTCATATTACTTCTAGGCATCTTTGTATTTTTTTCCAGAGAAACTGGCAGAAGCACTGCCTTCCATGAGAATTTGTAACTACAGAGCCATAGAGCAAGTCCAAAAACCACTTCAGTCTTTAGACATGCTGAGTACTCATTATGTTTTAGGTATCACTTCATCAGTTTTAAGAGGGTTGTGACTTTTTTCTGTGCTTCCACAGATTGCTGCTGTTTTCCGCAAGTCCTTGCGACTGACCAATGATAGTCGTAAGAAGTTTGCTTCTGGGAGGATAACAAATTTGATTTCAACCGATGCAGAGTCTCTTCAGGTATGTCAATAAGACTAAATCATTATTATGTTTTTAGGGAGGAGGGGAATGGTGTGTGTGTGTGTGTGTGTGTGTGTGTGTGTGTGTGTGTGTGTGTGTGTGTGCATACAATATGTGCTGTCTATTTATCTTATTTTGCATGCTTCTAATTTGTATCTTCACATCTGCAGCAAGTATGCCAGCAACTTCACAGCCTATGGTCTGCTCCTTTCCGTATTGTTATTGCCATGGTTCTGCTATATGCACAACTAGGTCCTGCTGCATTAGTTGGTGCCCTCATGCTGGCCCTTTTGTTCCCAATCCAGGTATTTTTTGTCTTTGGGCTTAGGCAATTATGAAAACTTTTGCATCTTGAAGTGCATCTATACCTTTGTTTTTAGTTCCAAGCATTACTAATATGTTAGTGATGATGGCATTGGGTTTTATGTATACTAGCGGAAGATGTTTTTTAAGTAAAATGTAGACTGTATAGTTCACACTTGCAGATCTTAGTACATTCTATTCATAAGGATGATATATCTCTTTTAAATTACACTTATCTCTTATTTATTTGAATTGTGAACACATACTTTATGCTCTGTATAGTGTCTGGCTAACCTTTTTGTGTATTTATTTTATCAGACAGTTATCATAAGCAAAATGCAAAAACTGACCAAAGAAGGGTTGCAAAGGACTGACAAGCGAATCAGTCTAATGAACGAAATATTAGCTGCTATGGATACTGTCAAGTATGCATATATTTACTTATACTTCCATTAGAAGTAATACTTGTACAATGTTTATTAGTATAAACAGCCCCAAATGTTTCCTTGTTTAGATGTTATGCTTGGGAGCAGAGTTTCCAGTCAAAGGTGCAAGACATCCGCGATGATGAACTGTCCTGGTTTCGCAGTGCTCAGTTGCTCGCAGCGGTATGTTCCTTTTTGTAGTTACATAAGGTCTTTTGTACATAAGTTGTTTTTCACTTGCTCCGAGCTTCACTGTGAAGTGTATTGATCTGTTTGTTATTATGTTGGTTCTTATGCATCAATAACTTCTGTCCATTGCCATAAGAGAATCTGAGTTCCATATTATAGCACCAACTGCATTGGTGCTTCCCGAATCCCGATCCTGTGGGAGTTACTTTACATCAAAATAGAATTAAGAGTTTTTACGTTACTATTCTTCACTAGTCACCATTTTATCTTACTTTTCCTTGCTTGTTGCAGCTGAATAGCTTTATCCTCAACAGTATCCCTGTCGTTGTCACTGTGGTTTCATTTGGTGTGTACTCTCTGTTGGGGGGTGACTTGACAGCAGCAAAGGCGTTTACCTCTCTTTCACTATTTGCAGTGTTAAGGTTCCCACTTTTTATGCTGCCAAATCTGATAACTCAGGTGAGCAAAATGATGTAAATCTTGTTTTTGTGAAGTTATTTCACAAGAATACTATAACAGCTTAAGAAGGATCTCATAGATTATTAGATACTTTTCTGTGCCAAGGAAGTTAGCGAATTGGTGACGTTTAACGTTTGTATTGCAAACAAATGATGGCTTATTATGGTTTGCTGTTTTTTCTTCAGCAGTTCTTTCATATGGTTGCCTTACTGCTTATTTTTCATTTTAAATGCAACAGGTTGTGAACTGTAAGGTGTCACTGAAACGACTGGAAGATCTCCTCTTGGCTGATGAGAGATTACTTCTGCCAAATCCACCTATTGACCATGAGCTTCCAGCTATTTCTATCAAGAACGGAAATTTTTCATGGGAATTGCAGGTACATATGGTTACTTACGTGTAAATAAAGTTTATACTTATGACTACTACACCTGCAACTTACACTGACACTCAGGGTGCGTTTGGCAGCAACTTTTTTGAAGTTCTGAAAATACCATGGTTTTAAATACTTTGGTGTTTGGCTTTAGCAATATATACTTCGTTTTTCACAAAACTGAAATAAATTTTCTGTATTTGGAAGAGGTCTGGGCCTCTTTTCCAGAATTGAAGTATTTGTTGCCTAGGCATAGAAATGCTGCAGTTCTATCATACTTTGGTTTTGGAAAAAAAAAACTTGGATGCCACACAGAGCCTAAGTTTCTGATCCTGTGCCTCAGATGTTATTCAGAAGAAAACATTTACTCAACTTGAGATGGAAATAGAGCAGTCATAGCCTTAGTGTAGCAGTCTAGCATGCTTAATTAATGGGAATGTCAACTGCAAAAAATCAGCTAATTAATGAACAGTTCACATATATCTTTTTGTTTATAATGAATTGGTTGTTATTCTGAGGAAGCTATACCCAGTCAATTCTGATATAAGATATTTCAATTTTCCGCTTATTTTATGACATTGCTTCAAAACTAATCTTTGGAACATTGGCAGGCTGAGAGACCAACATTATCAAATGTCAATCTGGATGTACCTGTTGGCAGTTTAGTTGCAATAGTAGGAAGTACTGGGGAGGGGAAAACATCTCTTATTTCTGCAATGCTTGGTGAGATAGCACCAGTATCAGGATCAGATGCCTCGGTGGTCGTTCGTGGGTCGGTGGCTTATGTTCCTCAAGTTTCATGGATCTTCAATGCTACCGTGAGATACAGTACTTTTATTGCTTTAGTTCTGCTAATTTGAATCCTTTGCGACTGTACGGAGATATAATTATGCTCTCTACAGGTCCGGGACAACATTTTGTTTGGGTCTCCATTCCAACCCCCACGTTATGACAGAGCAATAGATGTCACTTCATTACGGCATGACCTTGACCTGCTCCCAGTAAGTTCTAACTCTGTCCATTTTACAAAAATCATCATGGGGAATCTATCTATCATTTTTCTGAGTGACCCTTGCTGGAGTTTACATTCTTCATTTGACTGTGTTTGTTCTCAGGGTGGCGATCTCACAGAGATTGGAGAAAGGGGAGTTAATATTAGTGGTGGGCAAAAGCAAAGAGTTTCAATGGCAAGAGCTGTTTATTCTGATTCAGATGTGTACATATTTGATGATCCACTGAGTGCATTAGATGCGCATGTTGGTCGACAGGTGCATTCATCATCTTGCGTCCTTTGCAGCCATGTTTTCTACTTTATAACATTTTTGTGCAAGACATGCATTGACACAGGGATATTGTCAAAATTCAATTTGATTTCAACAGATATCCAATATTTCCTCACAACTGAACTCGCTAGTCATTGTTTTTTTAGGGACAAAATTCATAGCTTAGACAGCTTAAGTCCAAAAGAGAGGAAAATGTTGCACAAATAGTCCAAATGTTTTCCAGATTCTGGATTATCAAAGTTAAATAAATAAGACATGAGTATATATGGCATCATTCTAGCATGTTTTGGAGCCATGTTTCTGGTGTTTGTGTAGATATTCCTCCAAGCCCCCCCCCCCCCCCCCCCCCCTCCCTCGCTTCCCTGCTTAGTAGTACATCTTATTACTAATACCCTTTATGAATCCAGGTATTTGACAAATGTATCAAAGAAGAACTACGACACAAAACTCGGGTCCTCGTTACCAATCAGCTGCATTTCCTGCCATACGTGGATAAAATACTGCTAATCCATGA
Source organism: Dactylis glomerata (assembly GCA_007115705.1). Taxonomy (NCBI): domain Eukaryota; kingdom Viridiplantae; phylum Streptophyta; class Magnoliopsida; order Poales; family Poaceae; genus Dactylis; species Dactylis glomerata. Next base: position 933,667 of record QXEO01000750.1, on the reverse strand, counting down.
TGGGGAAATTAAAGAGGAAGGCACCTTTGATGAACTTAGTAACACTGGGGAATTCTTCAAGAAGCTTATGGAAAACGCTGGAAAGATGGAGGAACAAGCAGAAGAGAAACAAGACGAAAGCAAATCAGTGGATGACATAAAACAAACGCAAAATGGGGACATTGTAATTGCCGATGTTGCTCCACAGAAGAGCCAGGACAGTTCTAGTAAATCCAAGCAGGGGAAATCTGTTCTTATTAAGCAAGAGGAGCGTGAAACTGGAGTTGTCAGCACAAAGGTTCTTTCACGGTAAAGATTACAATTGTGCAATATCATGTTTGATGTATAATTATAGAATAGGGAAGGAGAAAAATTATTAAAAGGAGAACAAAATGATGATGATTACACATTTATCTATATTAGATTTCTCTATGTTGCATTAAGCTCGGTGCTGTTAATGTTTGGTCATTCATATATGAATTTCAAATAGGTTTGTCGCGTTAATACATCTTACAAAGATATAATTAGTGCTGATTATAGATCATGATCCCTGGAAAAATTGCTCACTTTCTTTATTTTGCAGCTACAAAAATGCAATGGGAGGGATTTGGGCAGTGGCTGTTCTCTTTTTGTGCTATACACTGACTGAAACTCTACGCATTTCAAGTAGCACATGGTTGAGCCATTGGACTGAGCAGGGTCCTCTGAAGATCCATGGCCCTGGATACTACAATTTAATTTATGGCATTCTTTCTTTTGGGCAGGTACTATATATATTTTGCACTTTCTTTTGTGTGTATGTGTGTGTGTGTGTGTTTGATGAGTACGTGTGAACTGACAACAAGACTCTATTTTGGTTTAGGTTCTAGTCACTCTCACGAATTCTTACTGGCTAATCATGACAAGTCTTCGAGCAGCCAAGAGACTGCATGACGCCATGCTCAGGTCTATATTAAGAGCTCCCATGGTATTTTTCCACACCAATCCACTTGGACGTATTATCAACAGATTCTCAAAGGATTTGGGTGACATAGACCGGAATCTTGCTGTTTTTGTCAATATGTTTATGGCACAAATATCTCAGTTGCTCTCAACATTTGTTCTCATTGGTGTTGTCAGCACCATGTCCCTTTGGGCTATCATGCCACTTCTGATTTTATTTTATGCAGCCTATCTCTATTACCAGGTAATTTCATAACGGATTACTTTTATACAACTGTCATTTTGTTGTTACTTTTACCTTATTGACATTTTTTAACTGGTATTCTCAGGCTACATCACGTGAGGTAAAGCGCATGGATTCCATTACTAGGTCTCCTGTGTATGCTCAGTTTTCAGAGGCATTGAATGGTCTGTCCACAATCCGTGCCTACAAAGCTTATGATAGAATGTCAAACATCAATGGAAAATCAATGGACAACAACATCAGGTTTACACTCGTCAACATGAGTTCAAATAGATGGCTAGCCATCCGTCTTGAAACCTTGGGTGGTATCATGATATGGTTTACTGCAACATTTGCTGTCATGCAAAACCAACGAGCAGAGAATCAGAAAGCCTTTGCTTCCACAATGGGTCTTCTTCTTACTTATACTCTCAATATAACCAATTTGCTCACAGCTGTTCTTCGTCTTGCTAGTCTAGCTGAAAATAGTATGAATGCTGTTGAACGTGTGGGAACATACATTGAGTTACCTTCTGAGGCTCCTCCTGTCATTGAGGATAAGAGGCCACCTCCCGGTTGGCCATCATCTGGTATCATCAAGTTTGAAGATGTTGTGCTTCGGTACCGACCGGAACTTCCTCCTGTTCTTCATGGAATATCATTCATTATAAATGGAAGTGAGAAGGTAGGAATCGTTGGCAGAACAGGTGCTGGTAAATCTAGCATGCTTAATGCTTTGTTTCGTATTGTGGAACTGGAACGAGGGAAAATATTGATTGATGACTGTGACACTTCTAAGTTTGGAATTTGGGACCTACGTAAAGTTTTAGGAATAATACCACAGGCACCAGTCCTGTTTTCAGGTTTGTTACTGAAAGTACATGAGCTCTTCATATATTATATGTAAATTATTCTGTAAAGAAATACAGATATGTGTTCATAGCTTATAAGACTTATATTATTTATTGTAATGATTGTATTATGAATGTCTATCCAGGTTCTATTCGATTTAATCTGGATCCGTTTGGTGAGCATAACGATGCGGATCTATGGGAGGCTCTTGAAAGGGCTCATCTAAAGGATGTCATAAGGAGGAATGCTCTAGGACTAGATGCTGAGGTATGCTTGCCTTAATTTATCTCATACAGTTAATATATTCTTGATATGCTGTTCTTTTGACAAATGATATATATGCTTGCACAATTTTTTCTGTTTCTGGTGCCAGCCTAACTGTGGCACATGGAACTCGTAAGCGTCTGGCAATATTATATATAGTCCTAGGAATTTCTTTAGAGTATTGTAAAGGGGTTCCTAAACAATAGTTTACTGTTGTTCTTGGCATCAGAATGTAATGCTGAATGAACATTTAAACCAGAGACTTTGGGTCCCTTTTACCTCTTACAGTAGCTCCCTTCTTCTTCAAGAATAAGCATTACTCAAAAATTTCATTGAGAATCATTTCGTTGGCAGGTTTCTGAGGCTGGTGAAAATTTTAGTGTTGGACAGCGACAGCTACTGAGTTTGGCTCGTGCATTGCTACGAAGGGCAAAGATACTTGTTCTGGATGAGGCAACAGCAGCAGTTGATGTTCGAACTGATGCTCTTATACAGAAGACAATCAGAGAAGAATTCAAGAGTTGCACGATGCTGATAATCGCTCACCGCTTGAACACCGTCATTGACTGTGACAGGTTGCTCATTCTGAGTTCTGGGCAGGTATGATACCGAATAAGCTTTGCTCTTTCACTCTTGGGCACACTTATCTCATTTGAATAGAGCTTTGTTCTTTTCATATTCAATCTTATATGGTTTCTTGTCCTAATTGTACAACACTTGGTACCTCAAACTCCATTTCTAAATCATATGACTTGTGTTTACAGATTCAGGAATTTGACACTCCTGAGCATCTTCTGAGCAATGATGAAGGTGCTTTCTCTAAGATGGTTCAAAGTACAGGGCCTAGCAATGCGGAATATCTCAAGGTACATCTGCGTCTTTTACCATGTTTACTTTCAGTTATCACATTGATATATATTCTGATTCAGTTTTATCTGTGAAAAATTGACAGAGTCTCGTACTTGGGGATGGTGAGGAGAGGATGCGGAGGGAAGAAAGCAAGTTGCAAGATATTCAGAGGAAATGGGTTGCGTCTAACCGATGGGCTGTTGCTGCCCAGTTTGCGCTTGCTGCTAGCCTCGCGTCGTCGCACAGTGACCTTCTCTCATTGGAGGCCGCTGAGGGAAACAACATCCTTAGGAAAACGAAGGAGGCAGTGATCACCCTGCAGAGCGTCCTTGAAGGGAAGCACAACACTGAAATCGAGGAATCACTCACTCAGTATGAGGTTCCACCTGATAGGTGGTGGTCGTCACTTTACAAAGTCATCGAAGGTACTGTCACTGCTTAGATTCACTTTCTGGCATGCTTTCACACCTTCCATTTCACTAACACTTTCAAAATGCTACAAAGTGTGTGAAATGGAAGTTCACTACACTTGACCTAGCGCCATACCTTCCAGCTACCACTGCCAGGATCATTTCGATATTCGGTACCTAACTAATCTGAACTTGTGCTAAAATTCGTATATGTTTCTTTCAGGCCTTTCCACGATGAGCAAACTAGGTCGCAACCGTCTACGGCAACCTGGGTATAGTTTTGAAAACCACGGCGCTATTGACTGGGATCAAATTTAGATGGAAGAACACCACGGTGCATTATGGCTGATTCCCTTGAACTGCATCGGGGAGTAGGCTGGAGGTGCAGTTAGTCACGGCCTGTTTAATTACTAGTCTTTTTTTTTGAAACGGTTTAATTACTAGTCTTTGTACATTGTGGCACATAAGTCAGAAATAAATGAGTAGATCCTCCGTCCCCACGCCTATCTGAAGGCAAATAACAAGGGGATTTAGCAGCAGCACGATGATTCTTGTACTGACGTCTACATCGGGTTACGCTTTCTTGTGCAGTCTCGACATTCTGATTTTTTTTTTCGAGAATGATATTCTGAAATTTTGATAAATTTGTGCCAGTGATTGCATTTGTGGATTTACATATATTCTTCTGATCTAGTATTTTTGTACAAAAATTACATTTGTCTTTGTTCAGTAGGTTAATTTTCTTGCCGATTGGAACGTGGGATGCCCAGTTTGGTTGCCCCGCTATGCCATGTTGCCATTTCCCTGGCAGGCAAGGCAAGGCATGGCAGTACCTTTCATCGCGCGGCGCTGTGTCGTCAATCGTGTACGCCGGCATGCTAGCCGCCAAAGGCGTCTGGTCTCGTCGACGCGGCGCCCTGTTGAACGCTGGCTCTTGCCACTGCTCCTACGGTGCTAGCTACTCCGTCCAGGTGCGCTGCTCTTGCCACTAGGGTGGTAGCGCCAAAACCTGTACCCCTATCTCAGCTATCTGCTTTTCGGTGCCTGAGAGCCCACCAACCATTGCTTCTAGCTCAAATCTCCACACTGATATCATTATTCATTAGTACACATTACACTCGAGATCGAGAGTACACTAAAGAACAGTTGCTGCTTTCTGTTTATTGGGGTGAGATCCACCAATGGGGGTGGGTCGGTATGACTGACGATGATTACAAACAAAACAAATAGTAGTAGGACTCCACAGCTGCAAAACCTAACCTAAAACCAGCTCAACTCACCGCGATTGCAAAACGAATAACGGGCAAGAGCGACAACCAAAACTAGGACGACAAACAATCTGTATATAAAATGAAATGAGCAATCTATATAGATCTCTGCTGCTTTCAGTCGAAGATCTCCCACTGCGTGGTGACAGGAGGGGCGTTGTCGAACGTCTCCCATTTCGTCGTCACCACCACCGCCGCCCGCTGCTGCAGCCGCGCGTTGGACACCTTGAGCACGTCCAGCGCCTCCACGCACTTCTGCACCCTCTTCGCCTGCGCAAACAGTCAAATCGATCAGCTTCTTTTCCTCCGACACTTGAGAGCTACACTTTCTCCACCGAATAACCGTTGCACACTACATAAACAAAATTTTCGTGGAAATTGTTTATCTGCATGTCATCATCTCGGAACATAAAGTAAATGAGCTTTCTTGGCTCTGATCTACAGGTGGCATGGACCTCCCACCTTTTCCCCAGCTACAGTGAAAAGGCGTTTTCTTGGGCGACTTCGCGCGTGCCAGCTCGCCGCCGGCGATCCGCGGGATCCCTCGCCCTCCGGCGGCCGCTTCGGCGGCGGGAGGACGGGGAATCCACGGATCCCGGTGTGTATATAGCCTAGGTGTGCGTGGAGGTGTGCTAGCCGGCGGCGCTGTGGTGGAAGCGGCGGTGCCGGAGTGGCTTTTGTTGGCAGCGGTCTTCCCCTCCGCGGGTGCGGCTCCGGTGGAGCTTCGCCGTGGATCTGCTGGCTTGGCCTCGTTCGCGGCTCCGCGGAGTGCTCGAGAGGTCTTCCCCTTCGCCGGAGTCCGAGGGTTGGCGGATCTGGCGATTGACGATCTGAAGGTTGCGGTGCTGAAGGTCAAGGTGGCGTCGTCGACCGTCGCGCAGGGTGGAGGTGCTATGGCACCGAGGAGCGTTCGACTTCCCGTTCGCGATGGGGAGCCTCCCAGTCCAAGGTCATGGAGGTGGTGCGGCGGGTTTCGCCGGCGTGGCGTCGTGCTCGACGAAGACGAAGCCAGTGCTCAGAAGGACCTCGTTGTAATGTCTTTGTTTTCTGGGCGTCTCTGTAAGAGTCTTGGCTGATGTACTGTAACTTTCCTCGCAAAAAAAAAAAAAGCCTTGGCACTTCCCCCCTCTAATCAACAGTCCCCAGACTTTTGGTCTCTTTGCTTCTTCTTGTAACCTACCCAACAGTCTATGTCAATCCAGCTTTCTTGTCATCTACTCTTCGCGCACCACGGTCAGAAAGCTCCTATTCTTTTAACTAAGAAGATCTGCTTAAAGGATCAGTGGAAGCTACTAGGCTGTATGCAACGCGTCCAGGGTACACTCCAGGGTCAGCTAGCTGTCACCAAAAGGTCGTATCTACCTAACATTTGCATCTGGCGAACAAGGATGTAGGTAGAATTCATGTGCTTGTACTGGACCATGTGTTTTCCAGGAAGAAACCAATGAGGCTGTGACGGTTCCGGGGGGCATGTAGGGCACTCCCCCACGGGGTCATCTTCATCAGGAACGCTTATCCTACTGCTCATGGCACTGCTTACATTACATGCAAAAACGCAATGATGCAGGTCGCGGAAGCCGACACAGCTCCAACGCCACACATCGAAGGCAAGAATTGTATTGCAGTGAATGTAGTAGGCTGTACCTGGATGTTCTTCTGCGAGGAGGATTCCCCATCGGCGGGTATGCTCTCTAGCTTCACGGCGTGCCGCATCAGCAGCTCGATGAGCGTCGTGATCTGCACCTCCGCCACCTTGGTCCCACCGGAGATCGACTTCTCGATGCTCGTTACCTGGCCATTAGAATCACAGCGTCAGAGGCAGAGTCGTTGAAACAGAAATGGTTCAGAATCTCATCGTCGTCAGAGGCAGGGCAGCAATGATGAAAGGGCGAGCATCCTTGTCACTTGTCAGGGATGGATCGCTGGAGCTGTGTCCTGATGGTTGCGATGAATGAACCTTGCTCGTTAGGGGACCATGGGGAAGGAGAATTCACCGGGGCTACATGAGTGCATGACCACATCGACAGACGACAGCCACGCACACGCATCATCAATTTTGTATTTTTGGAGGAACTCGCGGCGTCAATTTGTTCACCTAATCCCCTGGACCGAGCATGGCGATTCAATGCGAATGCGGCAGCATTCCCCTTCTTCTTCCCATGCCCGCGTGTCTGAGTCTGACTGACGCAGCAGACTGAGACCACAGCTAACTAATCACCCTCGTAAAAGGACAGATCCTTCCATTTTTTACATACTAGATCATCAGCTATTCAGTAAGCTAAACTGTTACTAGCTCTAACTGTCGGGAACTCGTTTGGTCAGTGGGGAGAAAGAGTGACTGAGTGTGTTCTATACCTGGTCGGCGAGCCTGTCGACCTCGAGCGCGACGGCGCCAATGGCGCGGTTGGCGGCCTGGATCCTGGCGCTCCTCTGCCGCTCGATGTAGCGGCGCTCAAGGCTGGCCGGGTCCTCGGAGACGACGAGCTTGGACTTGTTCTTGACGCCGCACGCGTCCAGGTAGTCGGAGTTGCTCCGCTCCCGCCCCTTGTACGTCACCTGCTGGTCCGCCGGGTGCAGCCCCGTCCTCGCCGCCAGCGCCTTCTTCAGCTCACCTGCACCACCACCGGTCCATATACACAATTAAACCATTGATCGCCGTGCGATTTCCCCACCAAGATTTAGCACGTAATAACGCGTGTGATCAATACTCTGTACTTTTGCTCTGCTTGTGACGTTTGACAGTTCCTTGACACTGACATGGATTTTCGTTTTTCAGTGCCACTTGCGGACCGGATCCTCTGAAGAGACCAGGCCTGCCATTGTTGTGGCAGAGCAGATATGTACACAGAAAACTGAAACCATGGGCTATCTATTTTTCTATGGAATTATCTGTTTGTTCTCTTCCCACCATTTTCGAAAACATTTCTAATTTTATGGTTCAAAACGTCAAATTAACACGCATGGGATTTGAGAACGAGGGCGGAACGTGGTGGGCGACGCCTCTGCCCTTTACATTTTGTCCAAACAAACAGTATAGTATCATCATGTGGCGGAAAAGGTGTCGGTGCAAGGTGACAAACGAGCCGTGCCCCAGCCGCTGCTGGCCGTCCGATGCGGCCGCCGTACACGTGGACCCATCCTGCGCCAGGATCCCCCGCATCTATCAATCTCTGCAACTCGCCTGGCGCGCCAACTGGAAGTCACTGACTGCCTCGTCGACGGGCAAAAGTGAAAGCAAAGCGATGAACACGTCTGGTCGGTCGATTAGCCTCGTAATCCTCAACCTGAAACTCACCTGCGACTTCCGTCTGAACTGCATTGGAGGTGGAGCGGCCAATGGATGCCGGGATCTCACGGCAGTGTATGTATGGTCTGCTAACTGAAGCTTACGTTAAGCTTTGTTTAGTATAGCACCAATCTAGTGATGTACTCCTAAATTCAAACATTGATTTTCTTGCATAGACAGTTTTATGTGTGGAGAAATTTAAATTCTAGCGGCTGGGGAGATTTCTGCTCTTTTCGCGAAGCACGAAATCACGGGCTGACTCGTACTACAAATTATTCCCTGGATTTTGTTTTATTACTTTTAAATACTATGAGATGAAACTCAGAGCGCAGAAGAAAAAAATGACGCGAAGGGGGATGTCTCACTGTCCCAGTATCGCGGCGGCATTTATTCTCCACGCGGCATGGCCGGAAGTCATGGCCATTTTAAAAGGACGGATTTAAATGAATTCGATATGTGGACTGTTTTCAGAAGTATTTTAATCTATCCAATGTCGTGAGCTCACGATTGGGCAGCACAGATTTTCATGCCGTCCGAAAGGTCAGAACTTCCCTGAAAATTCATACGACTCCTACTTGGCGATTTGATTGAGTTAACCTTTTGGCACGATTGACACAAACACGATTTTACGTTTCTGTTTAACTCGCTTAACTGAAAGTGTAAACTGAAACCCAAAGTTATAAGAAAAATATTTCAGTTTCGTCTCTTTTGCAGAGGAAACGACGACAGAAAAGTTAAGCGGCGATTAAGCGCGGTTACTACGGAAAGAAGGAAAAATATGGCTAATTACCAGTGCAAGAACAAGGAAACAGATTAACAGAAGGGAAGGGAAAAGGTAAGCAGATAAGCAGCACTTACCGAAGGTTGCAATGGAGGAGACGGCGACCTCGTGGCGGGCGGCGCCGCACTTGACCCGCACCCTGATCTCCGGCGGCGGCGGCCTGGGCGGCACCCCTGCCGCGCCGCCGTCCTCCCTGTCCCTGGCCTGCACGACCATCCCGCTCGGCCGGACCTCCCACCCGGCCCTCTCCTCCTCCCCCGCCGCCGCCGCCGCTGCCGCCGCCGCCTCCGACCACCCGCTGCTGGACCCGCCGTCCGAGCTCGACCGGTGCATCACCGTCGCCATCCCCAAGACAAGAACACACACGCTCACACAGTAGCCACCTAGCCTAGCAGTGAGGTTGGGGGAGAAGCTTCCACGGGGAGGAAGGAACAACTAGTGTGGGCTTGGTCGGTGTGGTACCGTGCCGTTCCGGGTCTGGTGATGTGGTCGCGTTGCGTTGCGTGGGAGGGAGAAGGACACTGCGGCCTGCGGGAGAAGGGGGGCACGCACGGGACGCGCTTCTCCTTTTACTTTTGCCGGTTTTGTGCATATAAAGCACCTCCGGTTTTCCACAATTAACATGTCGCTTGAAAAAGTATACGCCTGTACCCCATGTACATTTCTGTTTTGGATGTGGCCAATAAGTACTTCTAAATTTTAGGTGGCGCCACGTCACTTTCTTTTTCGGATACGCCCTTCCGAAAATCTCGGAACAACCTTGATTGTGCGGCAACATTGTCGTATCCGTAAAAGTACGCATCGGTACGAAAATCGGGTTACAAAATGCTAAGATTGCCTTTTCTTGACCAACGACATGGATAAACCAAGAACCGTCAAGATGGCGACATTTTACTCTAGCATCACTATAAGTTTTTATACCTCGGATTCACGTAACCTCACTGAGAACGCACGTACGACTAACCTTAGCGTGTCTTTGTTTTCGCTTGTGCGTTTAGGCCAAAACAAACAACCGACAATTGAGATGAGCTTTTTGAGAAGCACTTGTCGATAATGAAAGAACCAAATGAGGTGCTTCTTGAGCCTCGAACCAACTTTTCGAGTTCCATAGGACAAAACTGCCCTCTATACTTCGCATTGTTTAAGTGCCACCCTTACATGATAAAACAACAAACTAGTCATTTGGCCCACTTGCACCTCCCAACCCCCATTTCCCCGTTCTCCTCGTCGTGACATGGCTCACGAGCTCAGCTAGGGTTCCAAATCCACCGCTCGTGAGCTTCCTACTTAATAGCAGCTAGGTGAGCAACAGTTAGGTGCCAGCGTCATTGCCATTATGGCACCTTTTCGCTTTAATTTTGGCATAAATATGTGTATGCTGGTCATGTTTATTTCTGCTTTAGATATGACCAATAAATATTTTTAATTTTAGTTTTATTCTCAGATATGCCCTTCCAAAAATCTAGGAACAAAATCAGTTGTGCGGTAACATTGTCCGATCTGCGTGTCGTGTGACGCATGCACCCACTTTCTGTTTTATGATGCTTGCAAACTATCATCGCCGAGGTCGACTTACCAAATGACAAACATGCACTTTTTGGCCAACAACAACGGAAAACTAATGTCTGCAAGTGGCTATGTTTATTGTAACTATTTAAGTAAGAATATCAAACCATAGAGAGCCGAGGAAGCTTCTTATTGTGAGTTTACCAAAGGGTGCCCACAATTTCATCTTTCCAAGCACCTGAGTGTTGAAAGTGTTTGTGTTTGTTTGTGCTCTAGAGCAAAACTGAAATTTAAAATAGAAATAACACAACAGAGAACAAAGTGATGAAGATGATGGAAACCGCAATAGACCTAAAGGTGTTCTTAGGGGGCCTCGAGTCACCACTAGCATATAATAGAATTGTGTAGCATTATCTTCTTTATTGAATGTATAACTGTGTGTGGGTGGAGCCCCACATAAAGATATGTCTGATATCAAACTAGGAACATTATCACAATTTATATTATTAAACCTTGATACTGCCTTGCATACAATTCATGGTAATTCTAGGGATCCTCTATTCCCAAGAACTCTAAAATTATTCAGACATGGGGACACATGACATCATCGTAATAATAATATATATAAAAGGTGTAAAAATGATTAAAGTAGAACACATGCGAATCCACACTAGGGTTTGGAAATACAACTATATGGATGGAGGAGTCGCTGATGGGGGGCGTAGATGCAGTGACCTGGTACACCATTGCATGTTGTAGTGCATAAGTTGTTGATATATTACTTATCAAACGCAGTTCTACAAGCATTTCATCCCTAAATTTTGCACACTTAACATTACAAGGCAAAAGTGTACAAGGACTTCAGGATCCTCCTTAGTCAATTGAGAATTCATGGGAAAATCATAAATGACTCCAGCCAGTTTACGAACAATATGAACTACTAAGCTAAGTACAACTGGAGCTCAACATTTTATTTAGAAGATTTGAGTAACCTACTCTAGCCTATCTACTACCAGGGGCGGAGCTAGAGGAGGAGTCTCCCTGATACACTTCTATACAATTTTCTACGTTTGCAATCTTGCTCGATCAAATTTTGGCCTCCCTGATGCCCTTTTGTATGTCTAACCTGATGCACACACTTTATTAAGCTCACAAGTGTGGCTAAATTTTTTGTTTGACCCTGATGCCTGTGCATCAAGTACCTCCCATTGAGCTCCGCCCCTGTCTACTACGCAGGTTCCTGTCATTGCCTTCAATATCATCGACTATTACATAGACTACGCCTTTTTGACTTCTCCAAACAAATCTGGCTCCTTGTAGTAGACTTCGCCTGGATCTTTTGGATCCTTGAAAACATTTTCCTCAACGATCCCATAGTCTAAGAAATGGCTTTAAGAAGTAAGTATGAGTACAATGTAGTCAACACATTCAAATATATGACAAGTGTCTGAATGTTCTAGTACAACGTTTAACCATAAGTCATTGGCTAATGCAAGTTTTTCTAACCATTTCATAAAATTCAAATTTTGTTATGATAAACTATTTTTGGCAGCCTTCATGGGTTGTGGAGGACTTTATGTAATTCCCGCTCGAGCATTTTTAGATCTTCCCACATTCCCTTATATTTCAATACACCAAAGGATCACTTTTGTTTCATCTCAAGACCTCAAACAAGTTTATTTATCCATGGCACAATGTTTTAACTCATCTTTGTTTATTCCGTGTCCTTGAAACTAAGCATGCTCAAATTCCATGAAATGAGATAAAATAGAACTAAGCTTCAACTTCGAAGTTGCGTATGAAACAATTCACAACGAGACTAGAGGAATGATATCGTTTTTAACAAGACAGGATGTGTTCATTCTTACATGTCATCCAGAAGACAACATATTGAATTCGTGTGTGGTCATTTCTATTCCTGGTGGATCAGGGATGTGGGGGGTGGGGGGGGGGGGGGGAGTTGTCTATGGCTACTGGGTGCAACTGACTGGAGTGGTTACACATGGTATCTTCAACGAGGGGTGGAGGTTGGTCTAATAATTGAATATGTAATGCATAGGCGTTATATGTTACAGATTTTTTTCTCACGCAATTTGATATTTAGTTCCACCTTATGTGATCCATGAACTAAATACTTTGATGCATAAGCTGGGGAGTAGCCCCTTTCATGTGTGCCGGTAATCTGCTTCATATATTTAGTATGTTATAAGAGATGTGATCCTAAATTCATTTTTTACACTAACATGATACTATGATACTGATACGATTTTACGATGTAGTCTAATGCGTTCTACAATTCCGACACTATTTAGAGAACATGTCCTATTACACAATACTATTAACCTCGGTAGGTTTCAGCTCAAAGTTTCATTTCTTCTATTTTGATTTGTATATTACCATTTTATTTTTTATTAGTGGCATTTGCAGGCTTTATTTACGCCTTAGACTAAAAATTGCATGGGGTTAGAAGACTTAGACATGGCTTGCTTAGAGCATCTCCACTCAGCCCCTCCAAAGGCCCCCCAAACGCTATTTGGGGGCGCCGACACTAAAAATCGCGCCGAGTCGGGGTCCCCAAATCTATTTTTCATCCGGTGTGAGGCAAAAATTCATTCAGCGCACCCTACAGCCCCCCAGCGCCCAGGAGAGCGAGAAGGGGCGCCGACGCTTACTCTTTTTGGCGTTTGGCCCACCTGCAGCCACACACCTCTCTCTCCTTTATTTCCCCCACGGCTCCACATATCTCTCTCTCCTTCTTTTCCCCCACCTTCTCTCTCCATTCTATCCACTCTCCCGCACCGCACATGGAGAGCACCGCCATCCGCTGAGACATCATCCGCCACCGCCTAGGGTCGGCCTCCTCTGCCACCTCCGCCACTCCTCGCCTAGAGCCGGCCTTCTCCCCCGCGTCGCTCGGGCCGGCCACCTCTGCCACCGTCTCGCTCGAAGTGGCCCAGAGTCGGCCGCCACTACCTCGCCTCACCCGGAGCCGCCCGGAGCCGGCCCCCTCCGCCACCGCCTCGCCTCACCTAGAGCCGGCTTCCTCCGCCACCGCCTCGCCCAGATCCCCGCGGCAAAGACTTGGCACAGGACAACGTTGTGTGTGTGCTGCGATGGCGCGTGCTCGGCCCCGCGTTGGGCGAGGATGCTGGGCGGATGGCGGCGACGCCGGTGGCGTACGCTGCGATGGCGTGCTCAGCCTTGAGCTGGAAGAGGTCGCTGGGCACGGGCGCACCCCAGCGGAGCGGCGGCGTGCTCGGCCTTCTTCGCATGGTTGGTGCGGTGCCTGCAAATTGGGGGGCTGAACGGCTGGGAAAAATTGCACCCCCCCATATGGGGCAAAAAGCGTCTCCGCCGGAGCTCGTATGGGGGGACGGCTGGAGATGGCCTTAGGTCGGTCTTCCAAGTTCCAATGTCAGGTGATGACGTGCTTAGCTTGGATCGACTATGCCTATAGTATGCACTGTCAGGTGGTGGGCCCATCGATCGATCACCCTTGGGCGTGGGCCGCGGCCTTGTTGAGCCGTGGCTTCTCTCCGGTATGCGCCGGCCACCTCTCCGTGGCGCATGCGTACGTACGCACCAGTACGAGAGAAAGGTACAGAATTGGCTGGGAACGCCGCTGGCGCTGCGTCCAGATTCAGGCAAGAATCTAGGCGATTTAGACAAAATTAACCCAAACTTGAAACGATTTCAAATAATAAACCTTCGCCGAAACTATTTCAAAAAAATAACCCCTTTTTGCGTCGCCATTCACGGTGGCGACGCAGAAGGTTGTGCATCGCCAGGAGGAGTGACGAGGCGGTGGCGGCCACGTCGACATGGTGGGGCCCGAAGCCGATAGTGCTTCGCCACTGGTAGTGGCAAAGCACAAGGGCTTGCGTCGCCACCCTCAGTGGCGAAGCACTTTAGGTTTAGGCAGCGGGCGTGGACCATCAGTCACAGAGCAAAACACTGCTTGGGTACAGTACAGACGCGTTCCATCAAAGCTCTGTCCCCGACGCACGCACGGTAGGCATTCATTACTACTCTTTCTTTTTGACTTAATTTCTATTCTTTTTCGAGTGAGGTGACCGATCGCCCTTAATTTCTATTCTTTTTCGATTCTGCTCAACTTGTTGCGAATTTGCGATCGATGCGCCCAGCCGCTCAGCTCGACCACCATGTAGACCGTAGGATGATCAGTATTTTTATTAGTCAGCGGGGCCGCCTAATACATGCATGCACGTAATTAGGTGTTGTAAGAGGTTTTTTTTTTGGTTCATGTGATGCACGTTGAAAGAGCATTTCCCGCCTAATTGATTTTGGCGTTTGTTAACAATACATTATCTATTAATGTGTGATTATGCTTTGCAGGATTTTATTATGTTCTAGCACAAGATATTGGGTTTCCTATATTATACTTGATATTTATCATTATCCAAAGAAAATTATTGAGGAAATGGTGAAAATCAGCTCTGGGAGAAGTTTCATATAAAGCTGGGCCAGGAAGGCCGGCTTTAGCCGGTCCCAGACCGGCTATAGCCGGACTGCTCGTTTTCGAGAGGGGCTCTGCGCCTCTGGACTCAACCGGCTATTTCCGGCTGGGCCGGATATTTCAGGCCGGCTATAGCCGGTCTGAGGCCGGCTTTAGCCGGACTTATCTCCGGCTATAGCCGGACTTCCTGGCTGGCAACGGTCAAATATTTTGGGGGGGTATAAATACCCCCCTCTTCTTCTCCAACGGGCAGCTCAACCAAATTGAAGAACACCACCATTATTGAGCCACCAATTTAACTAGATCTCCTCCCTCAACCCACCAAAGCTCTTGATCTTTGGAGAATCGAAGGAGAAGACCATCTTCTACATCCTCACCGAAGCGATTTGATTTCCCCTCTCATTTGCTTGAGGGCCCTTGTGTCTTGGGTTCCCTTGTGTCCCAAGACCTTGTTTGTGTATTTGATATATTGCTACTTGTTGTTTGACAGCATTGTGTTGTGCTTGGGAGCCTCCAATTCGGTTGTGGATGCGTTCCCCAAGATTGTAAAGGCCGGTTCCGCCTTGAGGAATCCCTTAGTGGAAAGTGAGCTAGGCCTTTGTGGCGGAAGCTTGCACCGGAGAATAGGGTGAGCCTTTGTGGCGTTGGTTAGGCCTTTGTGGCAACCACACCCCTCCAACGTAGACGTACTTCCCCTAAAAAGGAAGGAACTACGGGAATTACATCCGTGTCTCCGCGTGCTCCACTCTCGGTTACCTCTATCCTTTATTGCCTTTATATATTGTATCTTGCTTAGCTTGCTTGTTGACATATAGGTAAATTCACCTTAGTTGCATATCTAGAGAATTTACCTTTGTGTCAAGCCTAATTTGAAAAAGAACTAAAATTTGAGTAGCACCTATTCACCCCCCCCCTCTAGGTGCCCATACGATCCGTTAAATTGGTATCAGAGCCTCGGCTCTTATTTCGGGCTTAACCGCCTAAGAGTATGGAAACATCACCTAGTGAGGGCTCGGGTCAAGTTTCCATGGGTGAATTCAAATCTTTGGAATCATCCATGGCTTCCATGACATCTCAAATAAGTGAGTTGCGTGAAATGATGGCGCAACTCATGCAAGCTAAAACTGCTAATGCTTCTCCACCTCCGGAAAAACCCGCTACTCCACAAGTGGAGAATGTGGGGATAGATGAGGAGGGTGCCGACAAAAATGGCGATGCTAAGTCTTCCACCAAGGCCGACGGGAAAGGTGAATACCCGCATTGGTATTCACCCGACCCGCCGGTTCCTCATCCTCATATTAACCATAGAGGTGATCCGCCTAAGCTTGATGCATTAAACTTTGGTCAAAGGGTGAGGACTTGCTACAATTGCAATGATAGATTTCACTTTGTTGCCGAGTGCCCTTATGAGAAGAGAGAAGACCATGGTGGAAAGCTCATATTCAAAAGCAAGACCAAGTCACCATCCAAGAAGCCATTTGTGAAGAAGGGTGGACCAAAGAAGAAACAACCAAAGTTTGTGTTCTTGACTCAAGAAGAGTACTCCGCAAGTGAGAGTGAAGAAGAAGAAACTACAACTAGTGAGATGGCCGCAATGGCAACCACCTCAACTTCCTCCACATCACTCTTTGAATCCCCCAATGAGGACTCTCTTGTCAAGAACGTCAAGTGCCTTATGGCCAAGTCTTCCGAGGTATCACCCACATCTTTCTCTTCCTCTAAGACAAATGATGCTTCCTTGAATGATCTTACTAGTCTTAGAGTAAAGGAAGAAATTGTTGCTTTTGATGATTATGTGTCTAGTGTAGATGGTGTTCATAAGATTCACTTTGAACGTCTATTGAGCCAATATGGTAAAACTCTTGAAAAACTAGATGAACAAATGAGGCTTGAAAGAGAATATGCTCAAGATATTGCCTCACTAACCGAGTCTCTTGAAGAAGAGCAAGAGGAACGAGCAACTCTTGAAGAGAAGCTCGATTCCATTGAGGAATCTAATAATGAAGTTGTTTCCAAACTCATTAAAGAGCGAGATCATGCTCGTGCTAAAGTAAATATGCTCAAAAAGGAAAAGGTTGAATTTGGTGTTGGTCATGATATACTTGTTAAGGATTTAGAAGATCTTGACAAGGCTCACAAGGCCTTGAAAAGTGAACACTCTATTCTTACCAAGTCACATGAACAACTTCAAATTTAATTGACTAAGAATAATGTGCCTAGTTCTTCTACTTCTACTTGTGATCATGCAAATGTTATTGAAGAAAATGCTAGGTTGAAAGATGAGCTTGCCAAGTCCTCCATTCCCATTGGTGAGAAAAACTTGAATGACCTTTTGAGTAAGCAAAAGGCATTTGGTGATAAAACGGGGATTGGCTATGTCTCAAAGAAGAAGAAGAACAACAAGAAAAAGAAGACCAAGCCCGCTCAAGCAAAGAAGGATCCTATTGTGAGTGGCAAAGCCACTCATGATGATCATGCGGGATTTGCTAACCCTCACTATGTTTTATTTCGTGATTATTATGGTGATGTTTATGCAAAATATGTTGGTCCAAATGATGGTTATGTTGCATGGTCTATTTGGGTTCCAAAGACCCTTGTTGCTAACAAAAGAGGACCCATTGAAAAATGGGGACCTAAAACCAAGCAATGATCTCTTGTAGGACTATGCTTCCGGTGGATCAAAATGGGTGCTTGATAGTGGATGCACAAGTCATATGACCGGAAGCAAGAAGATTATGACGGAGATGAGACCAAATGACAATCATATAACCGTCACTTATGGAGACATGTCACAATCCGAGGTATTGGGTCTTGGCAAGGTGGTGGTCGCACCGGATATTTCCCTTGTGGACGTCATGCTTGTTGAGACCCTAGGTTATAATTTACTTTCAGTTCGTGCACTTGGTAAGATGGGCTTTGCCGTCTTCATTGATAATGATATTGTGGTACTCTTGTGGAGCAAGTCTCTAAAGGTCGCTTTCGTTGGACACATTGAAAATAACTTGTATGTGGTGGACTTTTCGGGGAAAACCACTACAAGTGCAATGTGTTTATTTGGAAAGGACGATGTGGGTTGGCTTTGGCATCGCCGACTAGCCCATGTCAATATGAGAACTTTGCAAAGCCTTCACAAGGGTGGCCACATACTCGGACTAAAAGAGAATGTTTCTTTTGCCAAAGATCGTGTTTGCAGGGCTTGCGTTCTAGGAAAAATGCATGATTCTCCCCACCCAAGCAAGACTATCATTTCTTCCAAGAGGATCTTGGAGCTCCTTCATGTGGATCTTTTTGGTCCTCCCTCTCATGCAAGTCTTGGTGGGAAGAAATATTGTTTGGTGATTGTTGATGACTATTCAAGATATACTTGGGTTTACTTCTTCAAGCATAAGAGTGAGACTCAACAAACCGTCATCGACTTTGCCAAGGAAGTTGAACGTCAACATGGGCAAACTATTTTGGCAATTAGAAGTGACAATGGCTCGGAGTTCAAGAACTACACCTTAAATGGATTTCTTAGTGATGAGGGGATTCGTCATCAATATTCCGCTGCTTACACCCCTCAACAAAATGGTGTAGCCGAAAGGAAGAACCGGACTCTTATGGATATGGCTAGGTCCATGTTGGCGGAGTTTAAGTCTCCATACAACTTTTGGGCCGAAGCTATCTCTACGGCTTGTCACTCTTCAAACCGGCTCTTCCTCCGCAAAGGCCTAAACAAGACTCCATATGAAATACTCACCGGAAGCAAGCCCAACATCTCCTACTACCGGGTTTTCGGGTGTAAGTGTTTCTTTAAAAGAAAAGGAGTTCGTTTAGGTAAATTTGATCCAAAAGCAATAGAAGGTATTTTTGTTGGTTATGGTGCCGAATCCCACACTTATAGAGTCTTCAACAAGTCCACCGGACGTGTTGAAGAATCTTGTAGTGTGGTATTCGAAGAGAATGACGGCTCCCAAGGGGGGCGAGATGTTGTTTCTTGTGATGTAGATGATGAAATACCTCGAGAAGCCATAGGAAGAATGGGCGTGGGATTTTTCCGCCCCATTGAGGGACACCTTGTGGCCGACCGGGAAGGACTATGCTCTACTCAAGTGGAGCCTTCATCTTCACAAGCTCAACAAGCCTCTCCCAAGGAAGCAACTAATGCACCAACCGAAGAACAAGACAAGGACCTTCATGAAGAAGAAGGGGCACCACCATCCTCTCCGGTTATCTCAACCGCCCCCAATTCTTCACAAGACCAAGATCAACCTACTCATGAAGATAATGATAATCAAGGTCAATTTGATGGTCAAGACGGGGACCAAAATGATCAAGATGATCAAGAGGCTCCTCCAAGGTCAAATGAGGAGATCGAAGCCCGTCGCAAGAAAAGAGTTGAAAGGGACTTGGTGAAAGGACACAGATGTCGCCTAGAGGGGGGGGGGTGAATAGGCGATATCAAATTTTACGAATGGCTTGAACAAAAGCGGAATTAAACTAGGCTCACCTATGTGCACCAACAACTTATGCTAAGCAATACAAGAAACAAGGTGATAGCAAGATATATGACTTCAAGCACGAAGGCTATCACAATGTAAAGTGCATAAGTAAAGAGCTCGGGTATAGAAATAACCGAGGCACGCGGAGACGATGATGTATTCCCGAGTTCCTCCCTTGAAAGGGAGTACGTCTTGTTGGAGGGGTGTGGTATCGCCACAAAGGCCTAACCAACGCCACAAAGGCCTCACCCTATTCTCCGGTGTGAGCTTGCGCCACAAAGGCCTAGCTCACTCTTCCACTAAGGGGTTCCTCAAGGCGGAACCGGGCCTTTACACAAATCTTGGGGCACGCATCCACAACTTAATTGGAGGCTCCCAAGAATAGCCACAAAGGCACCACAAAGCCACAAAGCCGTCTAGGGTTCCAAGAACCCAAGAGTAATAAGCTCACAAACTTTCACTTACTCGAATCTCCGGGGAGAACTCAAACCGATGCAACTTATGCAATGGCAAGAGCACACAAGGTGCTCAAATCCTTCTCACTCAAATTTCACCAAAGCAACTAATGCTATGGAGAGATATGAGAGGAAGAACAAAGGAAATCCACAAAGAACTCCAAGATCTAAATCCACAAGAGGTTCCCCTCACTAAGAGGAGATTTTGATTGGTGGAAAGATAGATCTAGATCTCCTCTCTCTTTTCCCTCAAAAATATTCAAGAATCATGGGAGGGATTGAGAGATGGGCAAGCTTTCTAAGGTCAACAATGGTGGGAGAGAGAGAAAGAGAGGAAAAACGAGCTAGTAGCCCTTGGGGAAGAAGGGGGGCCTTTTATAGGTCCCCCCAACGAAATATGACCGTTACAGCATCCCAGGCCGGATTATCCGGCCCCCCTGGCCGGAATATCCGGTCCCATATCTGGGTGACGCCGAGCCAAGTCCTTAGCAGAAATTCTGACATGAAATTTTCGCCCCCAGGCCGGATAATCCGCCCCCCCTGGCCGGAATATCCGCCCCCCTTACTGGGTGACGCCGAGCAGAAATGCAATACGAAAACGGTGATAACTTTTTCATCCGGACTCCGTTTTCGATGATCTTGGGCTCGTTGGAATCACCACAACGAGCTCTACAACTTCATCCATAGAAACATCATAGTCCAACAAGGGAGTATAAGACCAAATGATGAAAGGTTTGACCTCTCTTTGAAGGCAAACCGGTAAAACCTCCAAACATCAAAAACGCAATAAGAGCTTCATGCGAAATCCGTTTTTGATGAGCTAGAGCTTGTCATGGAAATAACCACAAGCTCTAGAACCTCACATGGATAAAACCCAAATAAGAACCAAGAAAGATGATGCCAAGTATGCAAAGGTTTGAGCTCTCTCCGAATGATACAATTAAGTTACTCACTCGAGAGCCCCTCTTGATAGTACGGCTACCGATCCTATAACCCGGTCTCACAAATAACACCATGAGACCGGTAAGAAAGAAACCCTAACACTATCATACCTTTGCCTTGAGCATTCCACTTGAGGTGGATAAAGACGATCTTGATCTTCTCAAGTTGGACCACCTTTCTTGATTGAGCTTGCTTGGTGAAGTCTTGCGGATTGCTCCCCCATACTCTACTATGGAAGAGACTCTCTTTAAGCATATCTTCACATATCCATGATCACAATATAGATGGCAAGCTTCAAGCATATGTTCTCTTCTAGTTGCTCATCTTGAACTTGCGCTTTGACTTGATCAATCCTCGAATCAATTCTTCTTTCTCCATAATGATGGTGTCTTGAGGATACACATGAGAGCTCACTCAATCTTATTCTTCAAGACACACTTGAGATAAGCTCAACTCCCTTAAGACCAATCTTTGGATCACTCCTTGAATAACACCTTGGTCAACACATAATCTTCTTCTTACAACCTTGACTCCAACAAATGGTTCAAGCATTGTCTATGGACAAGTCCTACACATATAACTCAATGCAACCATTAGTCCATAGGGATTGTCATTAATTACCAAAACCACACATGGGGCTCGATATGATCTTTCAAGCTCCCCCATTTTGGTAATTGATGACAATCTCTTTGAGAGGGTTTATATAATGAATTCAAAGAACCAAAATGGTTGTACTAACATCAAATACTACAAGAGTATGTGATGTTAGTAAAACCACCATATATAGAGCAAACTCCCCCACAATCTATGCACGTGTGAATGATCTTGATTTCATTGCATATATTGCCAACCAAGGTTGTTGGTGGAGTTTTGACTATATACTCAACCATGCAAAGCATGCAAGGCAAATGCTTAAGAACAAACCAAAGCATAAAAGCCAATTCCCTTTAAACCCTCGAAACTTCTCCCCCATTGGCATCCATTGCCAAAATGGGCGAAAAAATCTTAGAAGGCCAATATAGTGAGAGTTCCTCCAAAACGGTGTGCATATCCAAAATAAATGAGTGAAAACACATGCACATATACAAAGGCAAATTTTTGAAGGAAATGAAACTATATTGAGGATCAAAGATTGCAAAAAAAATAAGATAACATGATGGATAAACTTCAACAAATGAAGAGAGCAATCAAACAATCCAAAGAACAAATTGAATAAGGATATTATGATAAGATCGAAAAGGTGCTCTAAATAATATGAGGAAGATCCCCAAGGTGTGTGCACAAAATATTCTATTTGAGTTGAAGTATAAGGTGCACACACATGGAATCATCACTCCCTCAATATTATTCAAAACAAAATGATACCAAGTGAAATTAAATACTATGCTAACCGCAAAATGATGCTTCAAATGAAATGAGGAAGCTCCCCAAGGTACGTGCAAAAATTGGAATGTTTGTATTTGAATACAATTTGCACAACATGGAATCCTCACTTCCTCAATAACATTTAAAACGCAACCATTTGCAAGAGATCATAGAGAAGAAATTAAGCTTACACTTGCATCAAACAAATGGTTGAGCAACAAGCAAGGGACAATATATTAAAATGCTCAACCAAAGGAATGTGTGATAGGAATGACAAAGAATATTATAAGACTAACACAAGGATAAGCATAGAGCATCCACATAGTCTTCAATGAATGATATTGCTTAGCATTCCATCCCAACACATAAGGTTCAAATAAGATATCAAATAATGAGATATCATCTCTCATGTGTATAAGTTTCTAAGTAGACAATATCACAAAGATAATTATCACAAAGAAACATGTACACACAAAATAGATACTAAGAATAGAACATGATATCCAAAATGAAGTCATGCTATATACCAATGAGATTTTTGCTTTTAAAGCATGGCCAAAGGCTCAATTTATCTTATTGTATATAAACGAACTTCAACCACCAACATGTCAAAGAAATCACAAATATCAACAAGGGAAAGAAGATAGTTGGGATGCTTTGATAAAAACAACAAGTATCATAACGAGGGATACCAAACTGAACAAATAAATTTGCAATTTCATCAATATTGCACATGTGAGCTTATTGAGGAATTGATATGGAAAAAGATTGTTAAGTTGACATATATGGGATAGGAGAATCATGAGCATGATTTTTATATGTTCCCAATAATATGTCCTCATCTCAACTTGCTCACATTTGCAATAAAGAGGTTTCATTAGAATCCTTGCAAAAAGCACAACATTTGCAAATAAAGATTTTCAATGCCATAAAACAACCTACACAAGGTTGGATACTAGAGAAGTATGCATGAAGAAGATACTTGTTACCGAGATATAATGGTAGGATGTAGTAGATAGGAGTTCTTCAATAATCCTAGCTTGCCTCAAATTATCATTTAGTCACCACTTCATCCTTATTATTGAGACAAGCACCAATATATCTCCATGTACCTAAAACAAAGTTCAAGTACAAGATGGTCCCCAAACTCATTGGGTCCAAAGTAGTTAGAAACTACAACATATAGGACAAACTCCACAAAAATATGTGCATATATATATGAAATAGAATTTCATGCACATCTTAGCCAATTTAGGATTTGATGGAGCTTCTCCTATATATTTGATCAAAGAAAGGAAACGCATGCCATACAATATACATTTAGTAAATATGCATGCACAAGACTTTCAAGAGCCAAAGGAGATACAATTTGGACAAAACACCAAGAAGGACAAGCGAGCACACAAAATTGTGAAGCTACAAAAGGTTGTCCAAATTATATCAAAGAATCAAATCAACACAAGATTGACTCCAAAGTTCAACTAGTGAACCAAGCAAAAGCCAATGAGCATAAAGCATAACTAAAACACACATGCTCAAAGACATATCTCATTTTAAGAGTAAGAAATAAATAATAAGGAATGAGATCACCAACTTCCAAAGTGAGCAAGGTTCAAATAAACAAACCAAACTCTCCACACTTTTTATGATGGCACACTAAGTACCAAAAAGAAAAGATTTGTCTTCCAACAAAAAAACCAATACCAAATGAAATAAGCACAAAGAGTGTGTTATAACAAATATAGGAGAGCTCCCCCAAGATTAGTGCATTATTTATGATTTTGCATTTGAATACAAAATGCACACAAGTGGGATCATCACATCTACCTACATAGAAATAACACAAGACAAGTCCAACGAAATCAAATGGAATAACAAAAGTCACGGAAGACAATGGGAGCTAAAACAAATACATTTTTTGAATAGAGATAAGGCAATTAAAAGAAATGGCCAATGTAAAGATGATCAATATACATGTCCCACATGATATAGTACCAATTGTCCAAGAACAAGAGGTATTTGGATTTATTTCCCGGTGGTAGTTTACATATAAATCCAAGATCATCTTCACAACAAAGAAGCATATGGAGAAGGATAAGAATTAATCACCATGCTAAAGAAGATATTCTTGATAGACTCAAATAGTTAAACAATCATGCAAAGCAATGATTAAGATAACTTGAAGCAAATGGTTTTCCAACTTTGATGTAGCATTCCACATTTTAGGAAAACCCTATCAATAAAGTATCTCACAAACAAGATCCAAAACAAGAGGAATAAAACAATTTGACAAATTGGAAATTGTTTGAGAAAACATGCCACATAGAAGCAAGATAATTTACAATATCAACACTATGTGACACAACCTCAAATATACACATTATATGGATTGTGAGGTGCAAAGCATATCACTCTCCCAAAATGGGATTGTCCAATAATCTCTCACAAGAGCCAAGTAAGATAAAACGAGATGCAAAAAGCTCAACAAGAACAACCGTACATGGTGTGCAAACCAACATGCACATACTTAATTACTCAAAATGAAGCAAGTAGGAAGCACAACATATACAAACACATGCAAGATACAAAACCCAACACATGCAAAGGGGCGAGTAACTTTCAAGGTAGATAAGTTGAATACATGTTACCACAAGGAGGAACATTGGATATATGATGGAAATAAGATAATCCAAATGACTTGACTTGAGAAAATATAGTTTATGAAGATCCCTTAATTCTTCATGATATAGCCAAGTCTCCAATGCCCTCCATCAACACCTATTGTTCAAGTAATGGCTTGTTGGTCCCCAACCAAGTTGGGTCCTAAGAAGTTAGAAACAATAGGTTTGGCAACCCAAATGGTTCTTTTCTTGACACCACTTTGAGCGCCAACAAATTTGGCAAACACATTGCCAACCTTATCTTTGCAAAGTGAATAAACATCTTCAATTATGATAGGGTTGGATGAGTTACCACTAGTGCATGAAGAAGCTAGGTGACCCTTCTCATGGCATATGTAGCAAGTTCTTTTCTTCACCTTCTTCTCACTTGATTTCTCCACAAGGGGAGCATTAGCTTGATTTTTCTTGGGAAGTGATCTTTCTTCAACTTGAGGTTGAGCAAGGGCTTGAACTTGAGCCCGCTTCCCTTGTTGCTTCTTACTAAGTGCCTTTTTCTTCAAAGGGCAAGATCTAACATGGTGCCCTTCAATTTTGCACTTGAAGCAAACAATATTGGCCAAATTCTTGACTTGTTCTTGGCCCTTCTTCTTCTTGTATATTTTGGACTTCTTCTTGTTGTTAGAGATAAATCCAAGTCCACTCTTATCATTGGGGGATTTTTGCACACTCAAGATCTTATTGAGTGTGGACTTCCCTTCATGACGTTTTTCCAAGTCTTCCTTCAATGAAGTAACTTGGGCCTTGAGCTCTTTGATTTCCTCTACATGGTTAGTGACAACACAAGTACTAGTGGAAGTAGAGGCTACATTGTTAGAGCAACAAGGCAAGGAGGGTAATTCATCACTAGATGTAGAAATAGTATGAGTGGATGAATTACTAGTACTAGCACATGGCAATATTGCATTTTGGGAAATAGTGCTAGTGCCCACATGAGGCTCACAAGATGTTACCTTTGTAGATATAGCCTCATGAGCTAACTTTAGGCGAGCATGGGACACTAGAAGATCCTCATTAGAGCTAGATAGCTTTTCATGAATTTCTTCCAATTTCCCATACTTGCTAGTTAGCAATTCAAGTTGAGCCCTTAGCTCAACATTCTCCTTCAAAATAGATGCTTCACAAGAAGTAGAGTTAGTAGCACATGCATCATTATCATTATGAATAGGAGAAGACAACTTGGCAAGAGCGAGGTCACGTTCTTTAGTGAGTTTAGAAATAATTTCATTACATGACTCCTCAATGGATTCAAGCTTCTCCTCAAGAGAAACCCGAAGCTCTTGCTCTTCCTCTAGAGCATATTTTAAATCATGGATATCATTGGCATACTCACGCTCAAGAGAAAACATTTTATCAATTTGTTCTTCCTTCATCTCAATGAGTTTCGTGCTCTCAATAGCACAACTCATGATTTCAAAGAAGTTGGGCAAAACATTTTTATGGTTATGCAAAGCATCAAAGACCACCTTACCCTTCTTGTTTAAATACTCAATATAGTCTTCTTCATTTTCCTCATCCTCACCATTGTCCTCAACATCATTATGATTTGAAGACCTAGCCATAAGGCATATGTGGGAACCGTGAGAAGAAGAAGATGAAGAAATACTTGAAGCTCCAATCAAGACCTTGTCTTGGCCCAAAGACTCTTCGATTTCCTCTATATGGTTAGCATCACAAATACTAGAGGAAATAGAAGCATTTGTATCATGGCAACTAGACAAAGCAAGCATATCATCATGAGATTTATTCAAGAAATTTACACATGATATGCAAGGACTATCAACACAAGCATGTAAAACATTTATGGGGTTACAAGTGTTTAAGTCCAAAGATGAAGCATTGCAATAAGATAGAGATGAAGGATCATCAAAAGTAAGCATACTATCACCATTGCAAGTTTCATCACCACTCACCATATCATTACCTTGTGTCTTGCCACACTTTGGTGAAGTGGATAAAAGTTCATTGCGGCCGGAAGTGGAAGGAATACAATCATCCCCAATAATCTTGGACACACCATATTTTTTTTGAAGCTTTGTCCATATCTCATGAGCGCTCCGAAAAGGCGTGATAGAGAAGGTAACTACATCGCTCAAAGCATTAACAATCACATGAGTAGCTTGAGCATTGAGATGCAGGTTTTTCTCATCCTCTAAAGATAGATTTTGAGTATCCTTTGGAGGAGAAAAACCCACATCTACAATTCGCTCCATAGATGGGTCCATGACCCGAAAATAATTAAGCATGTGAATTTTTCAAGTATCATAATTTGTGCCATCAAATATAAAAGTGTCATTGTGCACTAATCCCCTAGCCGACATCTTTGCTCTCAAGGCGGTAAAGCCTAAAATGAGAGACCGGGCTCTGATACCAATTGAAAGGACACAGATGTCGCCTAGAGGGGGGGGGGGTGAATAGGCGATATCAAATTTTACGAATGGCTTGAACAAAAGCGGAATTAAACTAGCATTTATTTTGTCAAGCAAATAAAACCTAAATAAACTAGGCTCACCTATGTGCACCAACAACTTATGCTAAGCAATACAAGAAACAAGGTGATAGCAAGATATATGACTTCAAGCACGAAGGCTATCACAATGTAAAGTGCATAAGTAAAGAGCTCGGGTATAGAAATAACCGAGGCACGCGGAGACGATGATGTATTCCCGAGTTCCTCCCTTGAAAGGGAGTACGTCTCGTTGGAGGGGTGTGGTATCGCCACAAAGGCCTAACCAACGCCACAAAGGCCTCACCCTATTCTCCGGTGTGAGCTTGCGCCACAAAGGCCTAGCTCACTCTTCCACTAAGGGGTTCCTCAAGGCGGAACCGGGCCTTTACACAAATCTTGGGGCACGCATCCACAACTTAATTGGAGGCTCCCAAGAATAGCCACAAAGGCACCACAAAGCCACAAAGCCGTCTAGGGTTCCAAGAACCCAAGAGTAATAAGCTCACAAACTTTCACTTACTCGAATCTCCGGGGAGAACTTAAACCGATGCAACTTATGCAATGGCAAGAGCACACAAGGTGCTCAAATCCTTCTCACTCAAATTTCACCAAAGCAACTAATGCTATGGAGAGATATGAGAGGAAGAACAAAGGAAATCCACAAAGAACTCCAAGATCTAAATCCACAAGAGGTTCCCCTCACTAAGAGGAGATTTTGATTGGTGGAAAGATAGATCTAGATCTCCTCTCTCTTTTCCCTCAAAAATATTCAAGAATCATGGGAGGGATTGAGAGATGGGCAAGCTTTCCAAGGTCAACAATGGTGGGAGAGAGAGAAAGAGAGGAAAAACGAGCTAGCAGCCCTTGGGGAAGAAGGGGGGCCTTTTATAGGTCCCCCCAACGAAATATGACCGTTACAGCATCCCAGGCCGGATTATCCGGCCCCCCTGGCCGGAATATCCGGCCCCATATCCGGGTGACGCCGAGCCAAGTCCTTAGCAGAAATTCCGACACGAAATTTTCGCCCCCAGGCCGGATAATCCGCCCCCCCTGGCCGGAATATCCGCCCCCCCCTTACTGGGTGACGCCGAGCAGAAATGCAATACGAAAACGGTGATAACTTTTTCATCCGGACTCCGTTTTCGATGATCTTGGGCTCGTTGGAATCACCACAACGAGCTCTACAACTTCATCCATAGAAACATCATAGTCCAACAAGGGAGTATAAGACCAAATGATGAAAGGTTTGACCTCTCTTTGAAGGCAAACCGGTAAAACCTCCAAACATCAAAAACGCAATAAGAGCTTCATGCGAAATCCGTTTTTGATGAGCTAGAGCTTGTCATGGAAATAACCACAAGCTCTAGAACCTCACATGGATAAAACCCAAATAAGAACCAAGAAAGATGATGCCAAGTATGCAAAGGTTTGAGCTCTCTCCGAATGATACAATTAAGTTACTCACTCGAGAGCCCCTCTTGATAGTACGGCTACCAATCCTATAACCCGGTCTCACAAATAACACCATGAGACCGGTAAGAAAGAAACCCTAACACTATCATACCTTTGCCTTGAGCATTCCACTTGAGGTGGATAAAGACGATCTTGATCTTCTCAAGTTGGACCACCTTTCTTGATTGAGCTTGCTTGGTGAAGTCTTGCGGATTGCTCCCCCATACTCTACTATGGAAGAGACTCTCTTTAAGCATATCTTCACATATCCATGATCACAATATAGATGGCAAGCTTCAAGCATATGTTCTCTTCTAGTTGCTCATCTTGAACTTGCGCTTTGACTTGATCAATCCTCGAATCAATTCTTCTTTCTCCATAATGATGGTGTCTTGAGGATACACATGAGAGCTCACTCAATCTTATTCTTCAAGACACACTTGAGATAAGCTCAACTCCCTTAAGACCAATCTTTGGATCACTCCTTGAATAACACCTTGGTCAACACATAATCTTCTTCTTACAACCTTGACTCCAACAAATGGTTCAAGCATTGTCTATGGACAAGTCCTACACATATAACTCAATGCAACCATTAGTCCATAGGGATTGTCATTAATTACCAAAACCACACATGGGGCTCGATATGATCTTTCACTTGGAACTTAAAGGTCATACCCTTGAGAGGGTTATTGGAGATTTAAGAAGCAAAGTGTCAACTCGGCGTCAATTGGCACAATTTAGCTCTCATCATGCTTATATCTCCATGGTTGAACCCAAGAAAGTATTTGAAGCTCTTGAAGATCCGGATTGGTTGGATGCTATGCATGAAGAACTCAACAACTTCAAGCGCAATAATGTATGGGTGTTAGTAGAGAAGCCAAAGGAGTGCCGCAATGTGATTGGCACAAAGTGGATATTCAAGAACAAGCAAGATGAGCATGGAATTGTTGTGAGGAACAAGGCAAGATTGGTTGCTCAAGGTTTCTCTCAAGTTGAAGGCATTGACTTTGGAGAGACTTATGCTCCCGTGGCTCGTCTTGAGTCCATCCGTATCCTTCTTGCATATGCCACTCATCATAATTTTAAGTTGCAACAAATGGATGTTAAGAGTGCATTTCTTAATGGTCCATTGAAAGAGGAGGTGTATGTTAAGCAACCCCCGGGGTTTGAGGATCTCAACTTTCCTAACCATGTCTACAAACTCCATAAGGCACTCTATGGCCTTAAACAAGCCCCACGTGCGTGGTATGAGCACCTTAGGGAGTTGTTGGTAGACCGTGGGTTTGAAGTTGGGCAAATCGATCCTACTCTTTTTACTAAGAGGGTCAATGGGGAGCTTTTCGTATGCCAACTATATGTTGATGATATTATCTTTGGCTCTACTAACAAAGCTTTTAATGATGAATTTTCAAAGCTTATGACCAATAGGTTCGAGATGTCTATGATGGGCGAAATGAGTTCTTTCTTGGTTTTGAAATCAAGCAATTGAAAGAAGAGACTTTTATTTATCAAGCCAAATATGTCCAAGACATGCTCAAGAGGTTCAAGATGAAGGAACTAAATGGGGCCGCCACACCAATGGCCACAAAATGTCATCTTGAGCTTGATCCCAATGGTAAAGATGTGGATCAAAAGGTATACCGTTCTATGATCGGTTCTTTGCTTTACCTTTGCGCATCTAGACCCGATATTGTGTTGAGTGTAGGTGTGTGTGCAAGGTATCAAGCCGCTCCTAAAGAAAGCCACCTTATGGCGGTTAAGAGAATCTTTCGATATTTGGTTCATACCCCAACTTATGGGCTTTGGTATCCCAAAGGCTCGGATTTCTCTCTTTGTGGCTTCACGGATTCGGATTGGGCCGGTGACAAGGATGATAGGAAATCAACCTCCGGAGCTTGCCAATTTCTTGGTAGGTCTTTGGTGTGTTGGTCTTCTAAGAAGCAAAATTGTATATCTCTCTCCACCGCCGAAGCCGAATATATTGCCGCCGCAAGTGGATGCACTCAATTGTTATGGATGAGGCAAACTTTAAAGGAATATGATGTCAATTGTGACAAAGTGCCTCTTTTATGTGACAATGAGAGTGCTATCAAGATAGCATATAATCCGGTGCAACATTCAAGAACCAAGCATATTGAGATCCGAAATCATTTTATTAGAGATCATGTTGCCCGTGGTGATATTGAGCTTGCATATGTAAGCACCAAGGATCAACTTGCCGACATATTCACGAAGCCCCTTGATGAAGCAAGATTTGGATATTTGAGGAATGAGCTAAATATCATTGATTCAAGGAGTGTGGCTTGAGCATCTTGCAAATACACCTATTCTTCAATACTTGTTTGGTTTAGGTGTGGGCATGGAGATAGGGGGAGTGCGGTCCTAATTAATTGGGCTATCCCTCCCCCATAATGCCAATAGTGACTAAATTGTTCTCTTTCTATCATTTTTGTGATATATGAGCTTCAATGACGAGTATTGGTTATGGACCCAAGATATATCTTCGCGGTCCAATGCCATGACACTCATACATGGTGGCCTCGGCCACCGACCTCTTCTTTTCGAAGAGTTGATTCCTTGCAAATCTTATTTGAGTTTTATTGAGCTTTTTCGTCATTGTCTCTATCCTTGAAATGGGAAGGCACTAGCATTGGTTTTTCCAAAGATTTCTTGTGTTTTGCAATGCCAAGTGCCGAGAACCACTCCATGCATGTCTTCTATCCTAAGCCCACTTATCTAAAGCCATAGCATCTTTCTTTTACATGTCCAGAACTTCAAATCCCAGCTTTCCTGTTTTTGGCAATCTAGGCCGGCTATTGCCGGACTTAGTCCGGAAATAGCCGGTGGGGCGGCTATAGCCGGTCCCTACACCGGCTAAAGCCGGCCTCTGCGAGGGCCCCGGCTTTTTCCTCCTTTAGGGCTGTGGGGTGAGGGGTATCCTCACTTTCCCCCACGCTCTATCCTCCACAGCCGCCTCCTCGTCCTAGTCCGCCGCCGCCGCCGCCGTTCCTCGTTGCTCCGGCCGTCGGAGCCCCCTCTCCGGCCGGCCACTCCTCTCCGGCGCCTCTCCCATGGACCAGGGTACCCATCCCTCCTCTCTCTCTCTCCCTAGGTGCTCTCTAGGGTTAGGGTTAGCGATTCGTGGGTAGTTCTTGGTACATTGGGAGTCTTTGGTTCATTTGCCTTGCTGGGATTAGTGTAGATCGAAAGCATTGGAGTAGTGTGGTGGCCAACCCATGATTTCTTCGCTCAGTTCATCTGGTCTGGCTATAGCCGGTGTCAGGCCGGCTAAAGCCGGTCAGACCGGCTAAAGCCGGTGCCAGGCCGGAAATAGCCGGTGTAGATCACCACTTTGCTCCATGTTTTCGTTCTGGGCTATTGTCGTTGTTCTTCTGGCATGCATGCTTATCCTATATGCTTTCTACCTATGTGCTGTGTGCAGGTGGCTCTCGACCCAAGCGGTCACGATATGTTGATCCCTCGCTTGCTCGCCGTCAAGAGCATCAAGATGCCCGTGTGACAGCTGCTATGAAAAAGAAGCGGTTGGAAGAACGGAAGAAGAAATCTCTGTTTGCCAACGTTAGTGATCTCAAGAAGCTGTCCAAGCAAGAGTACCGGGAGTTCCGTGGGCAGAAATTCTACACCATGCCTAGGGACATTGACAGTGGGTCCTTCTACCGGTCAGAGCATCAGCGGATATATGAGCAGATTTATGTGACCATGAGCACAAAGGTTTGCCCCATGAAGGTCACCAACATTGCATCGCTGTCCAGGGATGAGTACTTTGCCGATGCTCTTTGGGTCACCGAGAAGCTAGGGTTGCACAAGTTGATGGTCTTCAAGCAAGACTACAATCCTCATCTGATTCAGCAGTTCTTTGCCACATTGGAGTTTGATACTCGAGATGAGGTTGGTTTCACTTGGATGTCAGGAGAAGTAAGGAAGTACTCGACCATGTCTCGCTTTGGGAAGCTTTTGGGCTATAGGTTTGATGGCATTCATCGACCTAGAGGTGCCCGCTTGCATCTCGACACCACTGAGTACAACAAGGGGAAGATCCAGTGTCTGTATGGTCCAGGGGGCAAAGCGGGAGAGACTGCAAATCTCCTTCCGCTCTATGATATCTTGCTTCGGATATTCCGTGCCAACATTGCTCCAAGTGGGGGCAACAATGATTCTATCAGAGGTGGTCTTGTGCATTTGCTCCACCATGCCCATCTTGTCTTCGAGGCCGGAAGAGATTGTGAAGGGATGGAGCTCGATGTGATGTACTTCATCTTCATGAAGATGAAGATTGCTATGCTTGATAGGAAGATCCCTCCTTATGCTCCTTTCATCATGAGGCTCATCATTGACAGAGGCATTGAGGGAGACTTTGAGATTGAGGAAGATTTGCTTGATGAAGAGTTGGAAGTGCATAAGCCCAACAAGCTCTACAAGAAGACCGCTCATTTGGTGTCTAGCACCTCAAGTGCTTATCCCTCTTCGAGTGATGTGTTGGGTGGCAACATCTATGCTACCGGTTCTAGGAGGAAGAATGCGGATCCACAAAGTGGTGGAATGGCTCAAGAGATGAAGAAGCTCAAGTGGTGGCAAAGAGCTTTGTTTTGCATGAACAATGATGTGCGTCACACCCAATACAAGGACTATGTGGACCGCAAGCACATCCACAAGAAGCAAAAGGATTTGGATGCACGTTTGAGGGCTGTGGAGAAGGGCAAAGGTGCTAGCCATGAAGAAGAGTCCCAAGAGCAAGATTAATCCGAGGACACCTTTTTTTTTGGCAAGTGGAATGAGGGCTCAACTTTTGATTGGAAGGAGTTAGCCGAGGTCACCTCCAAGGGCAAGGAAGCCGTTGATGATGAAGATGAGGAAGAAGATGGAGATGATGATGAAGAGGAAGAAGACGATGACCAAGAAGATGATGAGGACTTTGATGATGTTGATGAGTGATCTCATGTTGTGGTCTCCCTTTTTTGGCGTCTTGATGCCAAAGGGGGAGAAAGTCCCATTTGCATGTGTTTCCATTTGGATTTGGTTTTCCATTTGGATTTGGTTGGGTCACAAGCCCTTATGTCGTGTGCTTGCTCGCTTGTGTCCCATGGTTGAACTTATCGTTATCTACTATGTGTTGAACTATATGCTTATTGTGTAGTAGAACTTATGTTTATCGTTATTAATCCTACTTGCTATATCTTGTCATATTATATGTTTGTTGATTATGTGCTATTGAATTATGATATATATCTTGTGCATATATGGACCACATTATAAAATCTAGGGGGAGTTCTTATTGTTGATGTGTCTTTGTATTCAAATACAAATTTAAAATAAGGCACATAGCAAGGGGGAGCTCCGTCTATATTTTATATTGTTTGAAACATGCAAAATTATGTATTGTCATCAAACACCAAAAAGGGGGAGATTGAAAGAGCATTTCCCGCCTAATTGATTTTGGCGTTTGTTAACAATACATTATCTATTAATGTGTGATTATGCTTTGAAGGATTTTATTATGTTCTAGCACAAGATATTGGGTTTCCTATATTATACTTGATATTTATCATTATCCAAAGGAAATTATTGAGGAAATGGTGAAAATCAGCTCTGGGAGAAGTTTCATATAAAGCTGGGCCAGGAAGGCCGGCTTTAGCCGGTCCCAGACCGGCTATAGCCGGACTGCTCATTTTCGAGAGGGGCTCTGCGCCTCTGGACTCAACCGGCTATTTGTCCAGCTATTTCCGGCTGGGCCGGATATTTCAGGCCGGCTTTAGCCGGACTTATCTCCGGCTATAGCCGGACTTCCTGGCTGGCAACGGTCAGATATTTTGGGGGGGGGGTATAAATACCCCCCTCTTCTTCTCCAACGGGCAGCTCGACCAAATTGAAGAACACCACCATTGTTGAGCCACCAATTTAACTAGATCTCCTCCCTCAACCCACCAAAGCTCTTGATCTTTGGAGAATCGAAGGAGAAGACCATCTTCTACATCCTCACCGAAGCGATTTGATTTCCCCTCTCATTTGCTTGAGGGCCCTTGTGTCTTGGGTTCCCTTGTGTCCCAAGACCTTGTTTGTGTATTTGATATATTGCTACTTGTTGTTTGACAGCATTGTGTTGTGCTTGGGAGCCTCCAATTCGGTTGTGGATGCGTGCCCCAAGATTGTAAAGGCCGGTTCCGCCTTGAGGAATCCCTTAGTGGAAAGTGAGCTAGGCCTTTGTGGCGGAAGCTTGCATCGGAGAATAGGGTGAGCCTTTGTGGCGTTGGTTAGGCCTTTGTGGCAACCACACCCCTCCAACGTAGACGTACTTCCCCTAAAAAGGAAGGAACTACGGGAATTACATCCGTGTCTCCGCGTGCTCCACTCTCGGTTACCTCTATCCTTTATTGCCTTTATATATTGTATCTTGCTTAGCTTGCTTGTTGACATATAGGTAAATTCACCTTAGTTGCATATCTAGAGAATTTACCTTTGTGTCAAGCCTAATTTGAAAAAGAACTAAAATTTGAGTAGCACCTATTCACCCCCCCCCTCTAGGTGCCCATACGATCCGTTCACACGTGGCATAAGAGCTACCTAGCTAGCAAATAAACATGAAACTTTACCAACCATTAATGTTTACAAGGATTATATAATATCTCTTTGGTGAATTATTATTTGTATCCTTTTTTAAAATTATTTAGCATAAAGTGGCCATATTTTATAGGGTTCACCGACGAAGCCGACTTTTATCTCGCAGTCGATTATTTTGGGAATTTAGTGTCGCTTGCACCGTCATGAATTTAGGTTAATATTAGACCAACACCACCGGTGGCGATACATATGTAAATAAATTAGTAAGTGTGCACATGCAACCCACGACTATACAATCGCTCAATAGCCATATATTGCAGGGTCCTAACACCCCCTTCTTTCCTTCTCAAGAATCCCAAACCCTAGTGCTCGCTGATGTTAGCCAAAATTAATGATTTCTGCAATTTTATATACAACAATCAAGTAATTCTGACAACTAATGACTTTTTATCGGGAGGCCGGGGTCTGTTTTCATTTCCAAGAAAAATGGAAATAAAGTATCAGTATGAGAAGTGTCATTCACAAAATTAATAAAAAAGGCATTGCCGGACTGCAGAGATTTTTGGCTTCAGGAAATGTCAGACCTGCATGTATAAAAGAGCAGTCATTACAACAACGCACAGAAGGCTCGAGTGGTCCAGGCGGGACTGGGAGCGAGAGGAGGCAGAGTAGCAGCGGCGACTGCTGGACCTGTTGGCCGCACAGCGTCGCGTCGCCGCCGCTGCGCAATCCAGCTGCGGCGCGTCCGTCGTCAAGCTGGAGGAGTCCAACAACGAGGACCTCTACCGGCCTACGCCGCCACGTTTCGACGACGCTGGGCAGGGGTCGAGCCGCCAGGCGCCGTCACCGCAGGACGGCGGCGACTCTAGCGATGACGGCGGGGACTACACGGCGTTCTACCGCCGATTAGGCATGTAGATTGCCGTGTTTTTAGTTAGTCTATTGGCCGAATTTGAATATATTACGAATTCGGCCTATATATATAAAATTTTGCCCTATATATATAAATATCTCTACATTTCGCCAAACTATGAACGTTTTTCGTCTTATTGAGTTTGAATTCAAATATTCCCGTGGGCTCACCGCTGGAAAGATGGACCTCTTCAGGCCAAAATTTACATCCATCCGACGCTAAATAGTGCCAGATTTTGGCCTGGGGCCACAAACAGTTGGAGATGCTCTTACAAGCACTTGTCTTTATCCATGTTGGTGAACACCCTTGTGAATACAGCCTGTGAAAAAGTCATCTACACAGACACAATGCCCATCAATCCACCGTACACGGTACACCAATCTGAATTTGGTAAAGTTTCATGTTTATTTGCTAGCTAGGTAGCTCTTATGCCACGTGCATCACATGAACCAAAAAAAAAAAACCTCTTACAACACCTAATTACGTGCATGCATGTATTAGGCGGCCCCGCTGACTAATAAAAATACTGATCAGCCTATGGTCTACATGGTGGTCGAGCTGAGCGGCTGGGCGCATCGATCGCAAATTCGCAACAAGTTGAGCAGAATCGAAAAAGAATAGAAATTAAGGGCGATCGGTCACCTCACTCGTTGCAGCGAATTACTGCATGCATGCTAAGTCAAAAAGAAAGAGTTAGTAATGAATGCCTACCGTGCGTGCGTCGGGGACAGAGCTTTGATGGAACGCGTCTGTACTATACCCAAGCAGTGATTTGCTCTGTGACTGATGGTCCACGCCCGCTGCCTAAACCTAAAGTGCTTCGCCACTGAGGGTGGCGACGCAAGCCCTTGTGCTTCGCCACTACCAGTGGCGAAGCACTATCGGCTTCAGGCCCCACCATGCCGACGTGGTCGCCACCGCCTCGCCACTCCTCCTGGCGATGCACAACCTTCTGCGTCGCCACCATGAATGGCGACGCAAAAAGGGGTTATTTTTTTGAAATAGTTTCGGCGAAGGTTTATTATTTGAAATCGTTTCAAGTTTGGGTTAATTTTGTCTAAATCGCCAAGAATCTACAAATGATGGCCCATCATCATCACATGACGCTGGATCGGTCCATCGACTCCACGCAAGATGACATATTGCTGATCCTACTCTACTTAATTATGTGTGTGGCTGGAGGCTGGTGTAGTGGTGCGTGTACTTTGCGAGTGCCAAGTGCGTGATAGCTTTTCTTCGTTCGAGATTACCTCCACGGACGGGTGTCTATATATTCTCTGCGAAAGCTTCTAGATATGGATTATCGCTATGCATGCCTAATTGCCTAGCCTAACTACTAATATCATCGACGGGACAAGTGGGGCTGAAATGGCGTCAGACATGCTCTCACGAGGGGCAGTCTATTTTACTACGACGTCATTGTGTTAGCTGATAGCATCGTCTTTATCCACGAGCATAAGATAGTAGAAGGATTGTTCAAAAGAAAAGAAAAAGGTAGTACGAGGTACATCGACCTTATAATCGCGTGAAAAAAAATGCACTTATCGATTAGGCTAGCTAACACTCACACTTTTTTTAAATCCGCAGTAGCGCTTTGCGTCATTGTATATTAAGCTTCCAGAAGAACGCCAAGAATAGCTACAACACCACACCCACACTCACCTAAGACAACGTCTTTCGGCTTAAAACACACTCCTACAACAACGACAACAAGGTAATCTTGCCCAACCTCCAGCAAAAAATGTGAGGAGGCGGGACACTAAGCCTTAGGACCGCGTCACGACCAATGGAAAACACCACATAGCGCAACCAACTCCGAGGATGCCCGGACCAACACACCACTACTCATGCGCCCAGAAGATCACAAGCAAATGGCAGAGTCCAGCCGAACCTTGGAGGAGTCAACTAGAGAGTGTTGACAATGACGTGCATTGCACCCCGGAGGCTCCCGCCAAGAGTAGGAGCCAGCACGAGCAACTCATCACCACCAAACCTCACGGGAGAGACCCGCAAAGGCACCATATCCAAATGCCACATTGGGCACACCCCTCACAGCCTAGGTAAGGCCTTCAAGAAGGAAACGGCGCCGTTGCACTGCCGCTGCTCGGTCCAGCAAAACCAGACCTAAGGTTTCCCCGCCACCAAGGGGAAGGAGCAGCCAGGCCCATTACCACGTTGTGGCACCTGCAGGCGTCACGGTGGTGAGCATCAGATGCCATCGAGCAGGGTTTTCACCTCGACCAAAGACCATCTCCCCTAGCACAATGGAGATGAGCAGGACAGACTTGCAGGCCTGAACCACCCCTCTAGGAAGCAGTTGTTGCCGACGGAGGAGCATGAAGCCCACCACACCCAAAACTCACCAGAAACAAGATCGAGATGGTCTGATCCAAGCAAACTAGGTCGCTTCCGCCACCAGAGCAACAACTCCATCCACCACTGCTGCCGGATGTGGACCACCATGGCCAGTTCTCCGTAGATCCAGGGCCGAGCTGGCGCGACCTGGGGGCAAGGCCCACACGAGCTCATTTAGGCCCGCACACGCAGCCTCGCCCCAAAAATCCGCCATGCCTTGTCAGCCCGCATCATCAGCCATGCCATCCCGCCCGCGCGCACTCTCTGGTCCCTAGCAAGAGGCCTCCCTCCAAACCACTGCACTATGAACCGAGAGGGACTAGGTTTCTGCAGCCCCCTTCACCGGCGTCGCATGGCTTTTTCTGGTGGCCGCCTCGGGGGCGACAAGGGGAGGGAGAAGGGGAGGAGGGGCGGCAGCGGTGTGGAGGTTACGGTTTGCCCCGTTTGCCCGGAGGAGGCAACACGAGGAGCGTTTCAGTGTCGCACGGGCAACACTCACACTGATGCGGCTGGGTATTAGATTATATGACGTATCATGAATTTTTATACTGAGTACAAAATTCAAGATATTTTTCATAAATATTTCAATGATAATTTTGAAACATTTCATTAATTCAAAACATCTAATTTTTTATAAAAATTCGAGGATTGAGAGCGATCAAGGGTGGGCTCGGTGGCTCTCAGCCCAATGGCTGCTGTGATGTTTCTTCTTTGAGCTCAGGGGTGAGCGACTTTGCTAATCGACGGTGCGACGCTCTTTGAGCTAGGGTGGGAGGACATAGGTCCTTTTAGGCGGCGGAGTTTCCACGACACGTTTAGCAGATAATGGTGCAATCTTCCTCGATGGCTCGTTTATCCTTCAGATGCCAATTCTTCATGCCTCTCTCTGGTTTTCTCTGCTGTGGTGAATGAGGACCTCGACGATTAAGATTCGCGTCTAGCTTTTTTTTTGCTTGTTTTTGTTTGATGTCTTGTAAGCTGATCCTTTGGCATATTGTAACTCTAGGCTGCATACGGTTTTATTAATTAAAAGTAAGGCATTACCACCGTATATTTAAGAAGATATATTGCCGATTTGTCCCAGATGCAACTTTGCCACCAAGCCAGAAGAATATCAATCACCGTCTGGTTCACAACCTAGTTCTGGTTCGTGGCGACGTTCCTTCACTGAGAATGGTGCCCCATAGTCTCTCGATGCTCTTGATAAAGGAGGAAAGGAATTGTGACGATGGCCCATGCGGGCATGCGTCTGCTCTGGCTGTGAACTAAAGCCAGAATTTTTGATCGCGGCAGAGCTGGACATTGCAACAAGTGGTAATTGGTAAACATGGTCTTAGTAGAGTGGAGATGCGGGACTTAGCAGCGAGGCCTCTTGAAGAGGCTTTTATGGTTGCTCTAGATTGTATAATACTTGTTGACTAAAAGAGTATTTTTTTCATCCAAGCGCAGATTTGGCAGTTGCAAAAACATGGGTCCACGATACTAGTTTTCTTTGCTTAACCTTTCTTATAATAGCTTTTCCATTTCGATTCCTTTAAAAACGTGCAAGTGACCCGGAAATTTGAATCAAGTCTTTACATTTTGTAGAGAACATAAAACTTATACATCTATATTGGCACGTTTTATGGAACGGAGGGAATAGCTAGTTTTCTTATCACCTCACTAACGAGCATGAATAGACGTTTAAAGGGAGTGTCCAAATAACAGTAACCCAAAACTTTTTATAAATTCGTCTATCCTATTTGCACTGTTATAACGAATTCAATTTGTCCTGGTGACACCAATCTGGAGTTGGGCCATATTTTTTTTTGTTTGATCGATCCGATCTTACTGTTTTTTGTTTTATGGGAGCTAACAGGAGATGGAGAAATGGCCAGGTTTTTTTTTTCCACATACGACACGATCTGATGGAGGCTTAATAATAAAGATTATTAGGTAGATATGGTATAGAGATAGGTGAATCAAATTAAATCTGTATCATGATTTCTTGCTTGATAAATTGCCCAAAATACGACTGCTCTGCACCCTAAAAGACCTTCTGCTGAAACATAACCTTTTGAATCTTGATAAATCGATTGTCAACTTTCGGTTGACAAAAGAAACCTCATTAATTTGACGTACGCACTGATGCTAATTAACCTAGCTAGTTGTAGCTGCACTCAGCCGGCACCCCGTCGTTCTTGAACCGATCCTTGTCGGCACAGTAGTCGTAGACCATGTACGTCTTCTTGACGTTATTGTAGGCCGCCTGCTGCTCGGCGGTGAGGTTCATGTACCTCTGGGCGTTCCACGACAGGTTCGGCGAGCTGCATGGCGTCGGGCTGGTGCTGGCGCAGGCGTCGATGCTGAACCCCTGGAACTCCGCCGTGAAGGGCGCGTGGTTCCAGTCGATCTTGGTCTTGCCGCCGTCCGTCGCCCAGGCCGAGCCGTCCCACAGGGTCGCCTCCACGCGCATCGGCTTCGCCGGGAACTCGTACCCTGGCACTTGCCCCGTCAGGTTCCTGAGCACCCGGATCGGCGTATCATCCACGAAAAACCTGCCAATTGCACACAGGATGCAGACATCGATTCAGTACTGTACTACTCCTAGATCTGATGAAGATCAGAGTATACGTATCTTGTAGGAGTAGGTTTTAGAGGCATATGTATGTACGTACACTAGCTGGTAAGGATTCCAGAGAATCTTGTAGTCGTGGAAGTCGGCTGCTGGGTTGAACCACAGCTGCAGTTTGTTCTCCCTGTTGCCGTGGCCGTTGACGAAGACGTTAGTCTGGAGGGTGATGGGCTTGCCGTCCACGTCGCCCAGGAACTCGAAGTCCACCTCGTCGTGGTTGTTGCTATTAGGGTCCGACGTCAGCTACACATGTAAAGGAAAATTTTGTAGCCAGCGATAAAATATATATTGCATCTATATACATACAAGCAACAACACTGAGCAGATCGGCAAAAACTAACTCACATAGAAAGCTGTGACAACTCCGGCCGTGTACCCTCCGGGCACCTTGATCCTCATGTGGAAGAACCCTGAATCGTACGACAGCTTTGACTCGAACCCAGCACCCGAGCTCCTGTCCAAGGCGAGACGGATCTCCGCCCCCTGGTTTACCAGGTGATAACCATCTGCGCCATATGCTGGGGCATAGTTCTGGTCGAACGCTGGCGTTTGCGCCATGCTAGCCGCTGCCTGAATGAGGACGAGGAGGAGGAGGAGAAGCGGTGGCAGATGCACATAGGCCATCGCTGCAGATTAGCCACGCTAGGGTTTTTGCTGCTTGACCAATTGACGCAACCCTAGCACGTCCTTATATAGGCTTCCATCACCAAACATGCCATTTTTACGGAGTCTAATAGTTGGTAAGTATTTAGAAGCTATGAAACAGGTGGAGTTAATTAGGAATTAGCAATTGTTTATTCGGCAAGGTTGCCATCCGTTCTCCGGCCGTGTGTCCGCGCCTCCCCTATTTAGTAGGGTTCATGTACACGTACGATTCCTTACTACTTAGTCTAGTTCATGAATTGTTTCAAATTTTCGTGTCCATTTAGTGGGAATTAGTAATTGTTTATTCGGCAAATATGCCACCCTTTTGCCTCATCAAGATGGAGCTTAACCTCCGTTCCTTTCTATATTTTGATAGGTTAACTTTTAAACTTAATAGCATGGTCAAGTATTTATAGATCCGATCGCTCAAAGGGGCTCAAACTCAAAGACAAGGGGAAAATTCCATTTTGATTGATCATGGACAAGCTTTTTTGTATGGATAGAATCTGCAAAACTCTAATCCATACTATCTAGCTAGTTTTCAGGCACCTAGGATTGATCCTAGGTAACTTCCGTTAAAAATCGCAATTCTCTCGTACTCTCGACTCCATGGCTGAAGGTAGAGGTCATGTTCGTTTTCAGGGATTTTGTCGATGTTACATAGGATGTTGCGATTTGCTACATTTTGCATCATTTCTCTCGTTTAAGTACGGATAAAATGCTACAAAGATTTCTACATGTATGGCAATGATTTTGCTCCAAATTTTACATAGGGTTCCTTGAATGTTGGATGAGTGGAGCATAAACTTTGGATGCATGGATTTTTTGTTACATACCGTGGCCATATTTTAACATTTTCGTACAACAAATGGTGATTTGCTACATAAAGTAATCTTTTTGCAACATGAGCATGCTCGAAATGTTGCAAAAGTTTTCAAAGGTTGGCATATATTTTGCTTCAAACAATGGGGATTTGGTACATACGGTTTTTATATTTGCTACATGTGCATGCTCGAAATGTTGCAAAAGTTTTCATAGGGTTATAGATTTTTATAGAAAAATGTTGCAATCGATGTTACATACACACCAAAATTTTGCTACATGCAAATCATTTTTCCTACATCGATTGGACATGCGGGATTGACTCGCTTAAGTGGATCGGA
This sequence comes from Dactylis glomerata, assembly GCA_007115705.1. Taxonomy (NCBI): domain Eukaryota; kingdom Viridiplantae; phylum Streptophyta; class Magnoliopsida; order Poales; family Poaceae; genus Dactylis; species Dactylis glomerata. The sequence continues at coordinate 890,739 of QXEO01000750.1, read as the reverse complement.
TGGCTCCAGAGGCATCTAATATTTTTTAAATATCAGCCAACTGATTCCTAGTGTTCGCCAAAGTTAAAACTAGCTAGATATGGATTAGAGTTTGCAGACTCTATAGTAGCCATGTGTTCATGTTTTTATTGTTTTAATGGAAGTTGGTAATGATGCGAGAGCTCTGCGACAACAGTTCTCTAAACTATTGCCCATCATGACATGGACTATGGTTTCAAAATAGACCGCTAACTAAGTCACTTAGGTTACTCTCATAATAATTCCAAAAACTCATTTCTAATGTCAACTTGAAAAGACAAAAAAAACTTCGGCTACGTCTGGACAACCCCGTTCCTATAGCACAAGCACCCCCAATCTATCCCTAAAGGACATAGAAAATGCATACGTTCATCTATTCCTAAAAATAGAGCTCGATGGTCACTAACTTCAGTATTATGTGAAAAATAGAGATAACAATTCACAAACATACTTACTAACTATACATTAGGCCCGGACCCACAGGAGTTTGGCACGTGCGGCCGCACAGTGCCCCATAGTTGGGGCCCCAATTTTCGAATAGGCCCATTAAGGTTGTACTACTACTAGGAGCCTGCGAAATGATAACTGATATGGGTCAGCCTTACCTGCCCTAAACCGCGACCTGCGATTGGATTTGAGTCCCGAAAGTTGCGAGCATATGGAGACAGGCCATCCGAGGCAACATTGATTGATTTGCTAAAACAAGGAGAGTCATCGAGTTCCCGGTTGACCTCTCACTATTGATCTCATATAATGTCATTAACATTTGCTAAGAACAAATAGAACAATACGCAGCCAAAAGGGAAGATCCACGAGGTTATCCATCTGCTAACATTTTCTTACATAATTCTCTCGTACTCTCGACTCCGTGTGGTTGACAATGTGTACTTCTTGCATCCGCACTTCTAAGTAAGTCCCTAGTCCCAATTCCTATTTTTTGAGGGACAAATAACACACACCCTATTCTCTCCCAAAAGCCGCTCCTTTCATTTTCTAGTCGTGTGCAAACCCCCAACCAATAAGATGGAATTTCCCATGCTCTTGCCCACGCTGCCGCCGGCCCGCCCACCGCTACCCCTATCCCGCATATCATACTGCCTTTTCACACCCCTGCCACGCCTCACCAAGCCCTAATTCGCCCAGAGAGATGCCTCGGCATTGAATTTGCCTTTGTGGCCATTAGCGGTGGGCATAGCACAATTTTACCTCTCCCCACCTTGCGGCTTCCTGGTAATAGCCAGGCGACCTCCCCATTTGTTCCACTGCGTCCCCATCTTGTTTGTCCCACTGCCATCCTTGTCCAAGGCTTCCACCTTCCACATACCCATTGTCCCACCCATGATCTCGGCCCCCTCCGCCTCCATGGTGTCGTGGTCTAATTTCCGGTGCTAGGATAGTGTCCACGAGGGCTTGAAATGTGGCAGGGGCATTAGTGAGGCCAAATGGCACTACATACTCATAATTGCCCATATGAGTAGCGAAAGTAGTATTCTATATGTCTTCCTGGTTCATCCTTATTTGGTGATAACCACTTCTGAGGTCAATAATATTGTTGCACCTTTTGGTTCATCCAATAAATCCTCAATAATAGGAATTGGGTATTTATTCTTCATGGTCTAGGCATTAAGATTTCTGCAATCAACATAAAGTCTCCAAGTGAGGTCCTTCTTTCTGACCAATATGGTTGGAAGAGTAGGGACTGGTGCTTGGTCTTATTAAATTATCCCTGATGAGTTGCTCAATTATTTGTTCCAAAATTACTTTTTGGTGATGTAGGATCATGTAACATCCCGGATTGACAACCTTTGCATTAGAAATCAGTGGGATTTTGTGATCACGGCTTCTTGTTGTTGGGAAGGTGTTAGGTTCCTTGAATAAATCCCGGTATCTATTCAGAACAACTATGACAAAATTTGGAGTAATTTGTTGTGCATTTGATTCTGCACAAGGTTGAATCATAATGAAAACTCCATAGAGTAATTTGTTGTGCATTGATTCTGCAGAAGGTTGAATCATAATGAAAACTCCATAGATAGATTTATGCAGTAGGGCTTGTAAATTTGCACAAGGGAATTTTAGTATGTTGGGGCAGGGATTCATCATAGAATTTGATTTGTTCCCTTTAGGTGTCATTATTTTGACAAACAATTTCTTGTTGTCAAGTACTATTGGACTGTGGTGCTTGATCCAGTCATTTTCCAAGATTATATCATAGCGAGAAAGTGGTAATATTCTGAAGCTCAACATGAGCTCGTGATCTTGTACAGTCTAGGGCAATTTGGTTTATAGAACTGTGTGTATAATTCACCTCCATTGGCCACTAAAACCTTTGTTTGTTGGTATGAGAGGGATGCTTGTCCGTTTAGCTAGCTCAGGTGTCACGAATATTGTTGTATTGCCAGGATCAACAAGGACAGTACCAATGGTGTTCCCCACTTTAGCAGTTACTGTGAATGTGTGATCTTCTTTGAAATTTGCCTTGACAACATGATGGAAATGTATACAGCTTTGTCCTTGTTAGGAAGTTGGGTCAGGTCTATTTCTTCTTCTTCCTCATCATCATCATCGTCATCAGAACCAGGAGGCACTCATTCTTATACCCATCCTCTCTCCTAGCTACAGTGCCCAGTGAGCTCCGTGTGCGCCAGGCCGACCTGAGGCTCATCTCGCCGGCATCGCCGGCCGAGATGAGCCGAGGGGAGGCACCGGCGTCTCTCTTTGTACATAGTAGTAGTAGGTGGGCTTAGTCCCAATAACTCGTGGCCTTCTGCCACCGGAAGAAAGCTCCCAGATCTTGTCGGTCGGATCTGGAGGCGTTGTCCGTCCTGCTCCTCTTTGTGGTGCTTGCATGGTGTGAGCCGGATGCGGAGGCGGGCGGTGGAAGCTAGATCTTCCCCAATAAAAGACCGAGGTATGCTGCATCCCTGCGGCGCGATGGTGCGGTGCCACTCCTTTCCCATGTCCGACCGTGGTGGCATGGGGGTGGAAGGGCTGCAGAGGTGTTGCGCGTGGCGATGACGCTCCTGGCCGGCCATGGTGGCGAGGGCGAGTGTTGCGGCGGCGTGCGGCCTTTGCAGGTGGTGCATCCTCTTCAAGGCGGGGATGTTGTCTTCTTCGCCGGTATGCGGTGGTGCTCCTCTCTTTCCTCTGGTCGCCGTGGTGGCACGACTTAGGAGGAGATATTGGCCCTGGTGTTTCTCCGGGCGTGGAAGACCTGAAGATAGGAGCTTTTCCTAAGGTTCGTCCCCGGCGGTGCGGCCGCTGTCTGGCCGCGAGATCTCGTCACTGGAGTTCAAGGAGACGTGTGCAGGAACCTGATCGCGTTTTTCGCCAGTTCCCGAGGTCTCCTTTGCGACTTCCTGGCCTTGTTGTATTTTCTTATCTTTTAGGGGCCTCTGTGTAATTTGTACCTCTGGTGAGTTTAATGAAAGCAAGTTATGATGCACTCGTCTCTGTTAAAAAAAATCGTCACCAAATTCATTGAAATAGTGAAGCTCACTTTTGTCAATGGATTCTTCTTAGAGTTGACTCACTTGTGTTGTTGTGTCCCATTTGCATATTTTTTTATTGCTAGATCTACCTTTTATATAGTGCATAATTTAGCATTTTATTGTTTTATTTGTTGGAATGACATGCTAAACTTGAACCATATATCAACAAGTGCCGCTAAGAAACACTAAAAGTGAAAAGTGCTTTTGACTCTTGCGCACTAGTGCTCTCGTTTTTTTTAAATAAAATCAAAATCATATTTGCGAGTTTTTAAAAAAATATGAAAATAAATTTTGCCCAATAATGTAAACTAGAAATATGCAAGTTATAATGTGAAATTATTTATATTTTAGACTACACGAAAATGATAAAATCCAATAAGATTTGAAGGTTCGAAAATATACATACTCAGATCTGCATGTTTGATTTTTATGCAGACAAAAGTACAAAGTACTTTAAAATTAATATTCTGCATGTTTATGAAATAAATCATTATCTACATTCAGAATTGTTTTTCATATTTTTTAGTATATATGATTTTTGACCATTTTAAAACAATAAGATCACTAGAACAAGTGGTGTTCAGGAGCCAAAAATATCCACTCCACTAAAAGCCATAAGCAATTAAGAAGGAACACTGAGCGACGAGACGAAACTCGCATGTTCACCTAGTGATTTTAAAGGCAGCGAGGCAAAGCTTTGCATTTTGATCTAGTGAGTTAATTTTGAAAGATAAATAGGTCACTAAAGCTTAGGAGCAAAAACACATAATATATTAAAACTTAGAAATATGATTTATGTTTTAAAAATTCAATAAATGAATCACTAGAGCTTAAACACTTTCCAATTTATAGCAAGCAGAAACCTCACATGAAGCCAATGCTACATGTAGCCTGGTCTGGTTTTTTTCTTTCAAATTTTAAAACATCAAATTTTGAAGTTGTAATTTTTTTTAATAAAATATACATATTTAGACAATGTTATGTTCCATCAGTGTGTAAATTTCAGATTCAAATTTATTGTATTTTTTCTCTTAGTAAAAGTAACAAACTCTCAAAATAATAGAATCTAGATTATAATGCACTAGAGACAAAATCAATATTTGTTATTTTTGTTAAGCCTAAAATATAAAATATTTCATTCTTAAAATTTAGATACTTATAGGTCACAATATTATCTATTTTTCCAAAAATTTTAACGGAAACTCAATTTGGATCCCGGGTCTAGATGCTCTCGCTACTGGGACCAATCAGTTGCTCGACGACCATTCTGGTATATCCTCGTGTATATTGGTCTGACGAACGATTATTGAACAGTGACCATGGAACAGCTCTGGGCGAAATAAATGGCTAGTCTGCCGTTTGCCCCGTGTTGGTACAAACATAGCGGGAATGGTTTGGACCAACGCTCTCTATCCTGGACCGCATGTAGCGAGGCACGCCGGCGTGGTTGTCTTGCCGCTGCCGGTGACCGCACGTGGCTGCCGTCCTGATATCCACAATTCCACGTAAGGTAGAGGGTGAGTCGGCCGCCGTCGTGTGGAAGCCCGACGACGTGGAGGAGAAGATGGAGAAGGACCGAAACTTGAGCCTCTACAGCAGCACCGACGAGGCCGTGGGCGTGATCCCACTCCCGCCGTGGCGCTGAGACCGCGACTGCGGCTGCGCTCTCAAGTACAAGGCGAAGATGGCGCCCAGGACGACATTCAGCAGGACGGACCACGCTACACCGGAGCCAAGCCACGCCGGCAGCGGCCAGCACCACCACTTTGGTGCCGCCATCGGTGTTCGCTCGCTTGCTTGCTCGGTTAGGCATCAAGTCCCGTGTCTATTTGCGCGTTGCTTGCTGCTCTACTTCAGTTCGAAAGGACAGCTTTGCTATGAGGATCCATAAATCAAACTTCTGCAAAAGATGCATGTGTTCTGAAAAGAGTATCAATTTTCAGTTAACTGAACCCGGTACAGGTGCATCACATTTTTGTAACTCTGATTCCGTCCTTTTAAGATATGTGATCTACAGATCTACGACTACCTAGTTATCTGAAGCTCTGAATTTTCAAGTAGACTACCTAAATCATGCCATGGCGATTGAAATCGTATTCACGGACCACACCTAATGAGTACAGTATGTATGCAATTACATAATCACCTCAGCGTTTGACATGGTTGCCGAACTGTGCTTCTTTTGTCGACCCCGGAGTGTGGATTTATACTTTCCCAATTGATTGTGCGGAGTGGGACTGCTCGTCAGCTTCTTGATGCCCACCGCCGGCCACAGCTTACACAATGCCCAACACCGATTGATCTGTCTCGACAGAGCCGATATGGATGCTCTCGCCGTCTTCCCTCGCATCTGAATATGTGATCTGTTCGCCGCAGCTGACGTTGTCCCTTCGGCCAAACTGAATCAATTGGAAAGTCCATTTTCGTCGCCGGAAGTAGCAGGTGGTGCTATGCTCTCATCCCGTCCCCGAACTCGCCGCAGCAACCGCCGCCTGCTCATGCGCCGCTTGATTCGCCGGAGTACACAGATTGTTCAGGAGACGTTGTTTCGTCGACGGAAGTATGATAGGCTGGCAGCCTTCTGCAACCCAGTGCTCTCTCGAATTAAATTCTTCACCGGTGAGATTCATAAGACCATAACGCACATGCAGCTCGTTCATCAAACACCGTCCAGGAATCAGCTGGCAACATGTTCCGCGGCCCGCGGGTCCAGATCTTCACGGTTACCTCCCCCCGTTCCCCATCAGGGCATCTACAATGCAGACGCTTGTTTAGGGGCGCTAGGAATTTCCCCCCAGCCGATCGGCAGTTATTGTTTACAATCCCGGTTGATCGGCGCTTATTTGCAGGCGTCGATGCAAAGTTTTGCGCCGGACGCTTCGTCTGTTCTGGGCTTGTGCGGCACAAAAAGCAGACCGATTCCATTGGAAAGATAAGCGTCTAATCTTGATTGCCGTTGGAGGTCGAATCTATTGCGCGGAACCTAGGATTAATTGCCGTATTTTACCTATGATACCGTGCTATTATGAAAGGCCTTATTAACCATCAGATCGAAGTGTTCAGATGGTCCATATTTATTTCAGGGTATGCACCTCACAGCTCACATTACATACCCATCATCGTCAAACGACACACACATCCAGGAACTACTAGAGTTCTCGACTGGATATCTACGTACAACCACCATTGTCCAAAGTTCCCTTAATACATCGATCGGCTTTTAAAAAAGGCACTAAGGCATCCGGTCTGACTATATTCACCGGACCGATTGAAGCGCAAAACTAGTTAATTAACACATACTAAAAGCAAAGTTGAAGACTCGGAAGTTTAGGATCTTTTGCCCTTCACGATCTTACTGTTCACTACTCTAATTAAGTGGTGTTCTTCTTGAAGATCCTCTCGAGGACACCCTCCCTGCCCCGCCCCGGGATCCCCGGCGGATCCACGCCGACGTCCTTGAGCGTCACCGCCTTCCTTCCCCTGAGACAGAAACAAAGCCAACATGAGTCAAGAACAACGGACACACTAAGCGCGAAGCCGCCAAGTGGAACCGAAGGTCGTACGGGTAGTCGGCGACGGGGTCGGCGACGCCGGCGGTGAGGGAGCGGTCGTCCTGGACGTGGGCGACCTTCCTGAACACGGAGCTGCCGACGAAGCGCCCGGCGTCGTCGAGGGCGAGGTCGGGGTCAGCCACCTCGGGCACCGTCTCGCGCTTGCGCTTGTCGAGGCGGACGTTGGGCGCGTGCGCCAGCTGCTGCCGCGCCGTGTGCAGCCCCAGCGCCACCGACAGCCCGATCATCCCCAGCGCCACGTACACCGGCACGTAGTCGCCCACGGGCTTGGCCTTGGCCCTCGCCCCGCCACCGTCGGCGTGCGCGGCCGCAGTTGAGGCCGACCTGCGGTAGCCCTGCAGGGCGGCCGTTCGGAGAGCGGCGGCAGCTCGTGAAGCCATGACTATGGGTCAGCTGAGTAGCCTGCGAGGAGTGTGATGTGGTTGGGATGCTTGTGTTGGTTGGACTGTGTGTGAGCTTGTTCTGTTTCACTTTGAGCTGATGGCAGCGTGCGATGGCCGGCAATTTATATAGGCGGCACGGTGGCGTCGTGGCGAGTGGCGAAGCGTCTGGAACGGACTGGAGCGAGGTGGCGCGGATGGCGACGCGCGGCAGGGAGACGGCGCGCCAGCGTGACCCTGCGAGTGCCTAGAAGAGCACACGGAATGGATGAGCTAAGCGTACCTCCTACATGTACACGGATCGTACGCATTACACAGTTTGCTGCTAGTATCCATTTAGGCTTCCTTTGATTCATAGGAATTTTGAAGTAAAAGTATAAGATTTATATTCCTATAGAAATTTGCACTGTAGCAGCGTTTGATTTATAAGAAACATGTGCTGTTCATCTTCAGAAAACGGTTTCGCCATTTTCTAAGTGTCGATCTGATAATGCGGGCTGTGTGGGCCGCAGTTCAAATTCAACTAGCAGGGATCCTCTGGTTCAATTGCAGGGCCATATGGGCCTGGAACCACGGGATACTACCCACCGATGTCGTTCAAGTAGAACACCCACGGCTGGTCGGTGTAGGCGGCTAGGGTTTACCTACAGGAAAATTTTCACGCCGGCGCCACGGGTGTGGCCTGGCGATCAAGTTTCAATTGGAATCCTCGCTGAGGCAATGGCCAATCGTGGAGGTTTTCCAAACCGTGGAAGAGGATATTCTGGTGGTGGTGGTCGCGGCGACGGCAGAAGGGATTTTGGTCCATCTGGCGGCCGTGGCTCTAATTATTTTGAGGGAGGGCCGAGCGGCACTGCAGGTTCTGATGATGGTTCTGGGGATCAGCAAGGTAACGTCTTTGGTGATGGTGTTTTTCGAGCTGGTAATAGTCGAGGGGCCGATGGTGGTCGTGGAGACTACAACAACTCTGCAAGGTTCAACGGAGGCAATGGTCGCCGAAACTATGGGCAGGGTCAATGGAACCCTAGAAGGTATAACAATTACTCAGGGAATGTTTCAAATAATAGGGCAAACTTTGATGGATCTCGTGGGCGTGCTGGTTCATCCTCTAATGATAATCTAGAGGGTTTGACAGAATTACAGACGCAGCTTGTCAAGGAGACCGCTGCTGCCCTAGCACGGCAGCTTGCAGATATTCCAAGGGCACCGTGTGCTATGCCTACAGCGAGAGCGTCGGAAGGACAGTCGCAACCTGTGCCTGATCGTCCTATTCCCGAGGCGCCTCGCCCTTCGGGGCCTAGGCAACCGTCCGGTCCTGCGACGGTACCAAGACAGCAGGCCGCTGAGGTCTTGCTTGCCGGAGCAGGGGTTTTACCGGAGCAAGATAATGGGAAGCAGGTTGCCTCCAGGCCTAATGTGGAGGGACCTGTTTCTACAGAGAACATAAATGGTGCTAAAAATGGGAAGAAGAAGGGGCCTACCTGTTACCGCTGTGGTAAGCCAGGTCATTGTTTAAATGATTGTGTTACCCTGATTTGTGATTGTTGCCAGAGCCCGGATCATATTTCTGCTGCGTGTCCGCTTATCCTAGCACCTAAACCAACACTGACCATGTATGGTCTCGGTCATGAAGAGCTAATGTTTTGGGAAATGCCTCTTTCTGGTTTGGTCCGGCCCCGTTTAGAGAACCACCCGCATGGGTCGGGTAACAATTTCTGATGGGCATATGACAGTAGAGGAAATCATTGAGCAGCTGAGATGGATAGTTCCAGATGATCAGTATCATTGGGATGTACAGCAGGTTGAGGATAATGTTTTTAGAGTCAATTTTCCAAGCAAGATGGATCTGGTTCGTGTGCAGCATTTTGGTACATACAATGTTCCAAATAATGGTTGTGCCATGAGTTTTGATTTTTGGAAAAAGGAGGTGAAGCCCCTTAGGAAGAAGGAAGATGTGTGGGTGCGAGTTCATGATTTACCTTCCCATGCACTTGATGATTTTTTGGCGCTATGGTCTTTGGGGTCCTTGTTTGGTAAAACAACAGATATTGATATGATTTTTACACGAGCGCATGATGTGCTTCGTATTTGTATTTCTTGTTTGGATCCGTCTCTTATTTCTGAACAGATGGATGTTAGAATGAAAGATGATTTCTATAGATTGAGATTTGAGGTGGAGGGTAGACAACCTGCCACTCCAGTTGATGTTCCTATGGAGGATGCTCCTCGTGACAATGGTGATGGGGATGCGGACAAATCAGGAAAGGGAAAGAAGGAAGGTGATGATAGAGAAGCTAAGAGAACAAAAAACTTAGATAACACACAGAGCGTTGACGGTTCTGTTCATGGTCCTCATCAAGTGCAAACTAATGAGGTTTCGCTGGAGGTGGCACCTATCAAGTTTGGTTCATTTTCTGAAATTACTAAGAAGCAAACCTGGGCCGATATGGTAGAGGAAGAAGAGGGTATGTCTCATATCTCTGCGCCTGCCATATTACTTGATACTTCTAATATACGTGTTACTTCTGTTAAGCGGATAACGCTTGAGCCGTTATTTGATCAAGTAGCTGCCAATGAATCTATTGGATTTATTTCTAATCATGTGACAAATTTTAATGCAGCTAACAATATTGCAAAGTCATGTGGGTCTGAACATGTTATTTCATCACCGGCCGGGTTTATTCCTAGCACTGTGCGTGCTGGTTCTGGCTCGTCATCGCCGGTGCGTGCATCCCCAGCTGCGTGTGTATCGCCAAGGAGCTCAGGTGGGGTTTCTAGCCAGCGGCAGCTAGGCCTTAAGCCGATACCACAACAGCCTGATGTCATCGATGGACCTCAAGGCAAGGGAGTGCTGGTAGCTGCCTCTCAAACATCCCCAGGTGGCGGCTCTATCTTACGGTCGGCAAATGGACACGAGCCACGGAGATGTCCGACTGCTGACCTGGGCACGCAGGGCACCTTGCCAGCCCCGTCAATGAATACCGGTGGACTGGTAGCGCCGGGAGGGCTGCCAGGTTCAACTGCACGTATGGCACGGCAGCCTGTTGTTCCCTCTTCACCGCCATGTGTTAGGCCAGGTGGGCCGAATGGCATGGCAGTTCAAACAAGGTCAGCAGCTGAGGTGTTTACACCTTCACGAGAGGAGATTATATCTTTCGGAGGTATCAATGAGAGTGCGGCGGTGGGTTTGCGGTCGAGTGGACGGCTGCGTGCACAGCCCAACGCAGATGCCTCGCAACTCGAGCGTGCGATGTTGATCGCGCAACGTCGAGATGATCTCCAAGAGCAAGGTACGAGTTTACCTAGAAATTTATCATTACTAGCTTTTTCGGATGAAGATATTGTCGAGAAAGCGAGTAGTTTAGGAGTTTCCATGGGTAGCTCTAAAAAATCTGGGATTTCTGCGGCAAAACTTATTAAAGAAAATGAATTGCAGCGAGCTTTAACAATTCTGAATAAAAGTGATACGGTTATTGATAAGGAGTTTGTTGATTCTAGTAATCTGTTGGTATCCAAAGCTTCAAATCTATGTGAAGACTTGGTAGATGAGGAGAATTCTATGATTGATGATCAAGTTCATTTGATTCATGATACGAAAAAAAATCAATCACGTAGGAAAAAGTCTTATGACAGATCAAAGGTGCGAAGGAGCACTAGAATTAAACTGAAAAGAAACGTATCACAATGTTAGGGCTAAAAGGTTTGACTTGGAATAGTGAAGGCTTTAGGGACCCTGGAAAACATCTCTTTGTTAAAGAATCTATACGAGAGTATCATTTAGACTTCATTGCTTTGTTGGAGACAGGGAGGTCTAATTTTTCGATACCTTTCTTGTGAAGTCTGGCAGCCGGCAAGGATTTTGCTTGGTTTTGTTTACCGCCACATGGGCGGTCAGGAGGAATCCTAGTTGGTATTAATTCAGAAACTTTGCAAGTTAAAAATGTGGACTGCGGTGATTTTTGTGTCAAATTACATTTATGTTCAAAAAAGGATGGGTTTGAGTGGGTTTTTATCCCAGTATATGGTGCTGCGCAAGATTCACTTAAATACCTTTTCTTATCCGAGCTAGTCCGTATGTGTGAATCAGAACCACTTCCTATGTTGTTAGGGGGTGATTTTAATATTTTACGCAAACGCGAGGAAAAAAGTAACGACAATTATAATCCGCATTGGCCGTTTGTTTTCAATGCTATTATTGAAAGTTTAGACCTCAGAGAAATTGCTCTCTCAGGTCGTCAATTCACATGGGCTAATAGACGAGATACCCCGACTTTTGAGAAGTTGGATCGTGTCTTGGCGAGTATCGAATGGGAGCAAAAGTACCCGCTAGTTTCTGTGCGGGCTTTAACCCGTTCAGGTTCTGACCATACACCACTGTTAATAGACTCAGGACATCGTGCCCATATTGGGAATTCAGCGCGCTTCTCTTTCGAACTATCCTGGTTGCGTCAGGAAGGTTTTTTTGAGATGGTTGCTACCGAGTGGGGGAACGTCTCATTGGGTGATTCACCTATTAAAAATTGGCAAAATAAAATTCGACACTTGCGTCGTTTTTTAAAGGGATGGGCAAAAAATCAAAGTGGAAAATACAAAAAGGAGAAAGAAAGATTGTTTAAAATTATTGATGAATTAGACATAAAGGCTGAAACCTTTCCTCTCTCTGACATGGAAAAATCTGCTTTGCGAGATGCGCATGAGCGAGTTAATAACCTCATGCGAGATGAAGAGACTAAATGGGCTCAACGTGCTAAGGTCAAACATGTACAGGAGGGAGGGAATAACACGAAATATTTCCATCTCATTGCGAATGGAAAACATAGAAAGAAGAAAATATTCCAACTAGAGCAAGATGAAGGAACTATTGTGGGTGATGACAATCTTAAGGTTTATATAACGGAATATTACAAAAAATTATTTGGGGATCCTGATCATAATAGTGCCTCTATGATAGGGGACCAAGTGACGGATATACCACAGTTATCAACGGAGGAAAATGCGATCCTCACTGCAGATTTTACCGAGGAAGAAGTTTTTGAGGCTATTTCTCGGATGGAACATAATAAAGCTCCAGGACCAGATAGGTTTCCGGCGGAGTTTTACCAGACCTTTTGGAATATTATCAAAGTTGATGTAATGGCTTTGTTTGGCCAATTAAAACTAGGAGAGTTACCGTTGTTTAAATTAAACTTTGGGGTGATCACTCTCCTACCCAAAAAGGAAAATGCGGTGCAAATTCAGCAGTATAGACCTATTTGTCTTCTAAACGTGAGCTTCAAAATATTTACAAAGGTGGCCGCAAATCGCATTACAAAGTTGGCAGATAAAGTAATTAGACCAACACAAACAGCATTTATGCCAGGTAGACATATTTTAGAAGGAGTGGTAGTGCTTCACGAGACCATTCATGAGCTTCACCGGAAAAAGTTGGACGGGGTGCTCTTTAAAATAGATTTTGAAAAAGCCTATGATAAAGTAAAATGGCCTTTTTTACAGCAAGCTTTACGTATGAAGGGTTTTGATCCACAATGGTGTAGCTGGATCAAAGACTTTGTGCAAGGCGGTAGTGTGGGGATAAGGGTCAATGATGATATTGGCCATTATTTCCAAACGAGAAAAGGCTTGAGACAAGGTGATCCTCTTTCTCCAATTTTGTTTAATATCGTGGCTGATCTACTAGCTATCCTTATTGCTCGTGCCAAAGAGAATGGTCAAGTTGGGAGTCTTATCCCTCATCTGGTGGAGGGAGGAGTTTCTATACTTCAATATGCCGATGATACAATCCTTTTTATGGAACATGATTTAGCAAAGGCGGTTAATATGAAACTAATCCTTTGTATTTTTGAACAACTTTCGGGCTTAAAGATAAACTTTCATAAGAGTGAAATTTTCTGCTTTGGGAAAGCTAAAGATATGGAACAACAATACAAACAGATTTTTGGATGTGAATCTGGTTCCCTACCTTTTAGGTATCTCGGTGTCCCCATACACTATAGGAAATTACGCAATTCTGAATGGAATCCAGTTGAGAGCCGTTTTGTTGCAAAGCTAGGTTGCTGGCAAGGCAAACTACTCTCATATGGCGATCGCCTTGTGTTGATCAATTCAGTTTTAACAAGTCTACCAATGTTTATGCTTTCTTTTCTTGAAATCCCTAAGGGAGTAAGAAAGCGTTTAGATTTTTATCGATCTAGATTCTTTTGGCAATCTGATGAAACAAAGAAGAAATATAGGTTAACCAAGTGGAATATTATTTGTCGCCCGAAAGATCAAGGAGGTCTCGGCATTGAAGTACTTGAACTAAAAAATAAATGTTTGTTAAGCAAATGGCTTTTCAAGTTACTCTCAGAGGATGGTATGTGGCAGCAAATATTACATAATAAGTATCTTAATAATAAAACTTTGTCTCAAGTGGAGGCAAAACCTACTGATTCACCTTTCTGGAAAGGACTTATGAGAGTAAAAAATGATTTCTTTCAGAGAGGTTTCTTTGAGGTAGGAGATGGATTGACCGTGCGCTTTTGGGAAGATATATGGCTAGGTGACACATCTTTAGCACAACAGTACCCATCATTATATAACATAGTGCAACGGAAAAATGTTTTGGTTGCAAATGTTTTAGCGAATGCTCCCCTTAATATTGTATTTAGGAGAGTGTTGTCTGGTAATAAATGGAATGATTGGTTACATTTATGTCAACGCTTAATGATGGTTCAGTTGTCCGACAACCCGGATAAATTTGTTTGGAAGCTTACAACCTCACACGTATTTACAGTAAAATCTATGTATTTAGACCTAATGAATGGTCATACTAGATTCTTACGTACATATTTATGGAAGCTCAAGATTCGACTTAAGGTTAAAATTTTCATGTGGTTTCTAAATAGTAAAGTATTGTTAACAAAGGATAACCTAGCTAAACGAAATTGGCATGGATGTATGAAATGGTGTTTTTGCGACTCTACTGAGACTGTCGAACATCTATTTCTCTCATGTCCTTTCGCTCGTATCATTTGGCGCATGCTCTTTTTCACTTATAATATACCACCTCCAACTAACATTACTAATATGTTCGGTAATTGGTTGAATGGTGTAGATAAACATGATAAAGCCAGAATACGTATTGGAGTATCTGCTTTATGTTGGTCTATTTGGACATGTCGAAATAATATTATTTTTAATAATGAGAAGGGAACTAATTTTTTGCAGGTTATTCGACTAGCTACCCATTGGATAGAGCTATGGTCTCTACTTCTCCCGGAGGATCAGCGGGAGCCTATGGTTACTGGATGCAACCGATTGCTGATGGTTGCACAGGACTTTTATTTCCAGGCTACTGGGTGGCGTCATATTAGTAGACTAGATGGTTAGCTATATGATGCCTCTTTTTTCCGTTGGTTGATTCATGTCTCAACGTTAGCGGATCCGTGATTGTAATATTTTAAATTTTTAAGACATCTTAATAAAAAAGGCTGTGTGCATCGCTTGATGCAGAGGCCGGGGCTATGCTCCATTTCGAAAAGAAAAAAAGAAAATCTGTAGAAAATTTTCCTTTGGAGCCAGATTTCTATGCAAAACAGCCCAAGAAAACAATTCAGTTTGACCTTATTTTTTCTTTTCTTTGAAAGAATTTTTCCTTTACAGTTTGTCACTTGCATTTCTATCAGATTCCTATTCCTATTTCTATTCCTACAATTCAAAATCCTACGAATCAAATAAGCCCTTACTGGGTGCACCAACGTAGAGTAGGCGCAGGAGCCAAAGTACCCACTTCGCAAGCGAAACGTGGCCGGCGGGAGTATTCATTCGATTGCAACACTGAAACGGTCAGTGGAGGAACTGCTATGACCGAACTCTGCTCGAGTGTTCAGGAACTATGTCAGTTCTCTAGTATTTTCACCTCTAAACAATACGGGGATGGTGTTGATTTGATGTTTACCTAATATGTTTAATTTTCTCAAGTATTGTTTCCTAAAAATACTTTAGTATGGTGGAAAGTTTTTAATATAATCAAAATACACTAGTGTGGAAGAAATTTGCGAGGATATACTAGGATTGTCCTCTCGAAATCTGGTATAGTAAACAACCTTTCAAAGATTTTTCAGGATACGGAATAATTATCTTCTATCCTTTCAAATATATTAAAAGTGAACAAGGTCTTATAGTGAACTTTTCGTATCTTGCTGGCTTTTCATGTATAACGAGCTTGGGGAGAGGCCCAAGCAACCTGGACTAGCAGTGGCGGAGGCAGCAATCTGGCAAGCTTTGGCCTCAGCCACACCTTAATTTTTTCTAAATTCCCCGTATATATGCGTTGGCACTAAAAAAACTTCAACTTCAATCTTCAGTGCTCTCCAAACCGTGCGGGAAGGTTTCCCATCATACGGCTCACCAACTTGATCTTCTGCGGGAACCTTATATAAGAACAGGCCTGAAAAAGAGAAGTATGGTCTCACTTTCCTTTGCCACTCAAGTGTACGGCATCTGCCGTGCTTAGGCCCCTTCTTCCCTTCCCTAATCCAAAAATAAGTCCACCTCCTGCCTGGCACTGTATGGGTATAGGTATGGCGTGCAGGCCAGCCTCCCTTGGACTTTAGGTGATTAACTACCAAAGCGAAGAAAAGGCTGGATCAAGAAAAGGGGGGGGGGGGGGGGGGGGGTACTACGAGCCCTCTGCCCCACGCATCTAACCAGCTCGCGTGTTTTCCATGTACATGGCTACTTGGATTGGCCATACCTTAAAAAGTTTGTTGCCTCCGCTACCGGTGACTAGAAATTATGGTGAAAGAACCCAAGGTGTATATTGCAGAAGCTAGTTGGTTTCACTCTATTTTTGTGGATCAAAACTTGGAAGTAACACTCACTAGATTGGGATCACCACAATATTATGCTTTTGAGTCATAGCCGGTAAAGAAGTGCACAAGAGAACCATCAATCACGGATCAGATGCTGGAAAGCACGGGAAGACGACAAAAAAGGAGCATCGGCTTCTCCTCCATCTCTAAGTTGGATGACATATAGTTAGCAGGCCGAGCTGATAAAAATTCGAAGCTTGTGCCAAACTATAAATGGAATATATCATGATATCTTACATTGCAATTTGATATATTAAAAATCATACCTGGTCAACTCCTGGTTGCAACAATGTTTATTTGAACAACATTATGTTTCTTCAAATGAAATCTTCAGTAATATCGTCATAATAAAACTTCTCCAACACTTCACTCTCAAGTGATAGTGTGAGTAAATCATTGGTATGAGTGAGGATTTTTTGAGCACCCACTTAGTTGTCCCCTCTATATGGGCTATTCAAAGGTGCATCAAGATCTTTCTTGGTACTTTTTTTCCTCACAAACAACTTTTCGTTTTTGTATCTCTCACATCATTCAGTATTGCCATCCGAAACTTTGTAGTTCATTGAAACATTTGAGGTAGAATATGGTAAAAATACTTTGGTATTTTTATGACATTGAATATCTATATATAATTAAATTCATTGGAATTTTAAAATTCAAAAAAATAAACTGCACAAAAAATTCCCAAACTATTTTTGTCATGTTCTAGTTGTAATGTTTTAGTGCTATGCAAAGTTTTAAATCCATATATTATACATTTTGAGAGATGTAAAAATGAGAAACTCAAAAAAGTTAAGAGGGTGTAGGTGAGACCCCGCTCATTTCATACTTTTTCATCATTGGATTCATCCAACATCTCAACTAAACCTACGAAATTACCATTGGTATCTTCATAAAGTTTGATGTTACTACCAAGAAAGGCTAGATTATGCTTGGCAGGAAACTTCATTGTGCAATTTTTTTTGAACAAAACCTCTTTTGAGTGGTCCTTTTCTTTCTCCACTTGTCGCTGAGCAGTTTTATCAATATCTGATGCTTTTCCAATCTACTAGGCAACTCATATCAATTGGTCATATTCAAAACATAGTCCACACTAGTCTCATGACCTTTTAGTCTAGGGATAATATATAACCAATCGTTACAACCCTCATTTGCCAACCGACCTTTTTGATGCCCTTTTGTGAACAATTTACAAATAAATAAGAAAAAACTCTATCATGTTCCTTAGAATAGATAAGCCAATATCTATCACAATGCTCCCCATTTGATAGAAGTCTACTATAGTATATTGTGGAAAACCTTGTGGCAATTAGATGAACAAACGACCACCAAACTCACCTTGTCCTTGAATCCTTGTCCTTGATCCTGTACAGACGATGTTTCCTACAAGTGCCGACGTTGTTGATCGGGACTGACTATTGGAGAATAAGAAATAAAGCCACACAACAGGTCGTAGCATCGACGATCACGGTGAGTCGGCAATCGGGATAAGCAGTGAAAAGATGAAAAATTAATCAAACTCACCCGCATTGGCTAGCTACTGGCGGCTCGAGTCCCTCGTCGATGTCGAGTACACTTGATGGCCTCGCGTGGGAGTCAAAGCATCGAGGTGTTCCTATGTTTGGCTGCCGCTAGGATCGAACAAGGTCACATCATGTTCTATCCTTCCACCTCGAGGAATCCGCGAAGTGGGCACTGGGCAGTTCCAGCGTCCTAGCTAAGGAATGAGGCCCTATTCTTTTTTCCAATTACTATTTTTTATTCATGTAAATATATAGTATGCCTATATGAAATTTTGTGCCCCCCTCCTCCCAAATTTTGGGGCCCTCTGTGGCCCGGACACCTTGCGCAATAGTAGGCCCGGCCTGATTATTAGTTGAAACAACACATTCTTGTTTACCTTATTATCTAGTGTATACATTGATATGAAAATACTAGATTATGTTAGAGGCACATAATATCTCCGACTAAGGACATGGCTGCTAGGTTTTTTCTTCCACACAGGCTACCCCTTTTTGCTATTGCGAATGGAAATAACATTGTCGTTTCCAAGACCACACTCACGTAGAAAGGGGGAAGAATCATCCTGGCACCAAAAGGAAATCTGGTGACAGTTGCCGGCATCAAGCAACTACTACAGGACAAAAACCTATTGGCACTGAGACTAAGTTTAGAGCATATTACAAACCAAAGTTCCAGGAATCAAAGTCTGAACAAAACATATGAAGACTGGAATAGAAAAAAGTTGAGACTAGGGTCCTTCGACCATCAGGATTGGACTTGCAGCTAGAGTTGTAGTAGGATGTGAAGAACTTGTCAGTAGCGCTGCTTTGTTGATCACCTTTTGAGCGCCACTCCTCATCCTTGCAACATCATTTTCGCCGTAAAGAGCTACCAATATTTGAGGAAAGCACACATTGTAAATCTAACCGTCGCAGGATTATTCATCTCATAACCTTCAAAGGTGATCTACATACAATAGCACAGATCAAGGTATACATTTTTTTATCCTCATGTAAAAAAAGTATAAAACTATGACAAGCTTTGCTAAATGTTTTTGGAACAGTTGCTTGTCAGCAAGATCCCGAAATTCCCCACATAATCTTTGCTACCCCACATGAAAAAGAACAAATGATCTCGAGTCTCGGTATTATCACAAAAAGAACTCTTGGGAAGACCGAACCAATTTCTTTTTCTCATGTTATCTTGGGTAAGCGCAGCATCCTATATAACTTCCACAAGATCATTATTTTCAAAGTAGCTTAGATTTCCACAAGTTTGTGTTACTAGCTCCAAAAGTGTTTCTATCCAAAAAAATGTACACTGACCTAGTAGTAAAAATTATTTTCTCAATAAGTGACCAAACCACCTCATCATCCTCAAAACTCCTCACCATATGAGAAATAAAAGGCTTAATACTATTCCATTGAGTTAACAAAACAGGAGTAACTCTTCTCCTAAAAGGAATTTAAAAATTCTTTTCAGTAACATGAGTAAAGGTGACATCAAGAGATAAGGTGATATTGAAAAGCAAAGAACTGAAGCAACAGTTTATTTCTCAAATATTTCTGTTTTACAATTGTTTGCCACAAGCCATCATGTGTCTCAAGCTTCCACCGCCATGTACATAGGAGATATCCCCCAAACCTCTCCTTTATTTTTTTGATCTACACACCCATTTCCACATGACCATATAATAACCTCTCTTCTTCTTTTTTTCCAGTCTGAGAGAATCTTCTTCTGTGCATACCCATTAACATATTTATACAATAATAGTTAAAGTTAGAGAAGTGTGACTTATCCAGATCTTCATTTAACGGTCCTACACCCTGGTCACATGTATTTTCTATGTTATGCAAAAATAACTCTTAATCAGTCATCAATTTTACTATGGAGTTGCAATAACATATATGCTCTTATATTGATTTTGTTACATGAGAGAAAGACACATACAATTTTTAAATATGTTTACCATAGAAACCAAGCAATATTGGCCAAAACAATTCATAAGAATTAAGTGTACGCTTTCAGGTCCTCTAATTAAAAATAGTAATGACACATGGTGTGGATAAATATGAAACATATAAAGAGGATATCTGTGGTGACTTAGCCATGTATGTATCATTCTGTGTTATGCAAAAATTTATTTTAATCAATCCTGAATTTTTCTATGAAGTTGGAATGACATATATGAGAGAATGACACATGCAATAGTACAAATATGTTTACTATACAAACCAAGCAATATCCGCCAAAATAATTGATAAGAATTAAATGTACCACTAATAGCGTGGGTGCACCATTTTGGGTTACCCGTGGCGCACCCACCTGCGTCACTAGTAACACACCACTAGTAATTATTACCTGTGGCGCACGGGCTCCACGTGGGTATAAGCCTTTTTTCTACAAGTATACGCTTTCAAGTCCTCTAATTAAACACAATACTAACAAACAATGTGGATACTAAATATAAAACATATAAAGCGGATTAGCCATGTATGTATTACTAGGTCAAAGTATTATACGGTGCGAGGGCGTTTCCGTTAATAATGTTGACTAAAGTTGCATCTTCATCTTTTTTAAATGACTTATATTTTCTGTCTCATTAAGTCTTGAATATTCTATGGGTTGAGAGACATTCTTATCCTCACGAGAATATGTGTTAACATAACTGTGTTTGTATTGTTAAGCCAGTTAAATTTTAGCGTGAGGGACGTTGCCATCAATAGTGAGACAAATATCGTGACCTCATCAACCTTTAAATTTCATGGCTCTGAATTCTAAACTAGGCAGACGCTTTGTTTGAATGTTAATCTCATGGAAATTGAATACACTTGTCATTTATGTGTATTCAATCATAAAAAATATATCCATAGTGTCACTAATGTCGTCACTTCACCAATTTTGAAATTTCAGGATTCTGAACTTCGCAACCGTTATGTGAATGTGTTGATCTCGTGACACCCAAAAAAACTTATCATGTACAATCATATAAAAATGTAATCTCCATGTTGGCCCTGCATTCTAAGTTTAGTCAAAATAAAATTTTATAAAAGTCGACCAAATAAATAGAAAAAATATCAACATAAAAAATATGAAACCATTATTATTGGAATTATAATAAAAATATATTTTGATATCATATCATATGAAAGTGGTACTATGATGTTGATAGATGTTGCTACATCTTTGGTAAACCTTTACAAATTTGACTAAACTTAGAACATGGGTAAATATAAACAGATATAAAATTTTCACTTTATAAAGTTTTCTAGTTCTTTTCTTTTCATGTCGAATCAGCATCCTACCTTTTGCACGTTTTAGCTATTCCTTGCATCCATTACGTCCCAGCCCAAGTTTTATTTTACTTGCATGTTCCAAGGTAGAGTCTAGGTCCTCTCAGATGTATACGATTGGTCCGGTTTTTCTTTTATGTGTTCTGTTCAATTCATCTAGGTTGTAAGTTATGTCAAACTTGTTACGTAACGACTAATGTTTTATAAAATTAATTTTGATGAAGTGGATTAGCTCTATTACACATTTATATCCGTTTCAATAAATAAGGCCTATAAATTTAGCTAAAAGTCAATATCCTCTAAATTTAATTAACCAATATTATAGACAAAAATATATGAATATTTACGATACCAAATCAGCATTATTAGATTTATCATAAAGTATGCTTTCGTAACATATTTGTTTCATGTTGTACATGTTTATGTTTTATTCTTTATATTTGGTCAAACTTAGTAAGGTTTGAGTTTTAACTATACTTATAAGCCTTATTCATTAAAATGGAGAGGTGGATATCTTCAATTTATCAAGTATCCTTTGCTCGGTCGTATTTTATTTTTATTTTTTAAGAATCTCAATCAATTGAGTCTGCTGTCCACACATATATTATCACCAGATATTTTACATACATTCGTCCAAATCGGAGAATAACATGCAAATTGTCCATATATAACATTATTATGAGATGATCAGAGCAGTCATCTGCGCGCTTTGGATCCATGGCGGGTGAAGCAGCAATCCATGACACATCTGCTCAAGCATTATTTCTTCTGTTCCTCGTCCCAGTCGTTCTACTGCTCATCGGTGGAAAAAAATGGAGCCGAAGAAGAACCAAGCAGCAGTTAAACCTGTCGCTCCCACCTTCCCCTCGTCGGCTCCCTTCCTCACGTCTCCTTCCGCGACCTTGCCTGGAAGGACGGCCCGGACCTCATGCTCCTCCGCCTGGGCGTGGTGAACACGGTGGTCGTGTCCTCGCCGCGCGCCGCCGAGGCCGTCCTGCGCACGCACGACCACGCGCTCGCATCCAGGGCGCGCTCCGCCGTGGCCGACATCATCTTGTACGGTTCGTCGGACGTCGGCTTCGCGCCCTACGGCGAGCCCTGGCGGCAGGCCAGGAAGGTCGTTGCGACGCACATGCTCAACGCCAGGAAGGTGCGCTCGTTCCGCCACGGCCGTGAGGAAGAGGTGCGCATAGCCGTGGCCAAGATCCGCGCGGCGGCATCCGGTGGCACCGTGACCGCGACGGCGGTGGACATGAGCGAGCACCTGAACTCGTACGCGAACGACGTCGTGTGCCGCGCCGTGCTCGGGGGACACGACGGCGACGATGGCAGGAACAAACTGGTCCGCGAGCTGACCGAGATCAACATGTCGCTTCTTGGGGGGTTCAATCTCGAGGACTACTTTCCGGGCTTGGCAATGGTGGACGCGCTCACCGGCTTGGTGGTATGCCCCAGGGCTAAGAGGGTTCGCAAGAGGTGGGACGAGCTGTTCGACAAGCTCATCGACGAGCAGGGGCGCCACTGCGAGCAGGAGGATGATGCCAGCTCTGACTTCATACAGGTCTTACTCTCTGTACAAGAAGAGTACGGACTGACCACTGACAACGTAAAGGCGATCTTGATAGTAAGTACTTGTAGTAATTTTTTAGCAGCAATACTTGAATAAAATAAAACTAGTCCTTTCAATGGTAAAATAATGAGAATTCCTACTTTTTGACATGGTGCTAATATACAGGACATGTTTGATGCGGGGATAGAAACGACATATCTTGTGCTCGAATTCGCAATGGCCGAGCTGATGAATAACAGACACGTCATGGCCAAACTGCAAGCGGAGGTGAGGAGGAGGCGTACACGGGCGCCCGACCAAGCAGAACCACAACAAGACGTGGTCACGGAAGAGGAGCTCGGTGACATGGCCTACCTCAAGGCTACGGTGAAGGAGACGTTGAGGCTGCACCCGCCGGGGCCACTACTCATCCCTCACCTGTCAATGGCCGACTGCGAGATCGACGGCTACACGATCCCTGCCGGGACACGGATCATGGTCAACGTGTGGGCTCTCGCTAGAGACCCTGCATCGTGGGAGACACCGGAGGAGTTCGCGCCGGAGAGGTTTCTCCCTGGAGGCAGCGCGGCCGCGCACAACGGGACTGGGAAGGAGTTCGACTTTCTGCCGTTCGGTTCCGGTCGGAGGATGTGCCCTGGCATAAACTTCGCGAATGCTGCCGTGGAAATGAAGGAGGTGTTCAGCCTATCAATCCGCCGTAAGGAGAAGCTCCACCTTATCCCACTTCCAAGGACCCTCTCCCTGTAAGAAAGATACTGGGCGTGTTCAATCAAGCTAGCCACTTTGTCGAAATACCATGAGAAAATTTGGAAAAAAGTGAATGGCCGCCGGGTGGAAAGACCATCTACCTGAATTGTATTCTTGTCTTCCCTATAATACTTTGCAACCTATTTTTACAAGATAGGGTATGGGCAAATCAAACAGTGTCGACAAACGTTAATTATTTTTTACTACTTATTTCATGGAATAAAACGCAATCAACACAATAAAACTGAAGTACTCCCTCCGTACCAAGCTATTAGGCCAACGTGTACTTTAAGAAAAAATTATCCTTAATTTTTGTCAACAAAATACATATATAAAATAAAAATTATACGATTGATTCACATTCAATAGATGTTTCCAATAATACAATTTTATAACATATAATTTATATTTTGTTCACCAAATTCATGTAGTTTATATTTTGGCTCCGAGAATTTCAGTCTAGAATGGCTCTCCCCCGACCTAGGCGATCTGATGCTCCCCGTGGCGATCTCCCCTCCCACCATGCACGGGTTTGGATCTCTCATCAGTTATGGACGAGTCTGTTGATCCATATGCGGATCCATTCTCAATTGTCCCCCGATTGGACTTTTCTCCAAGAGATGCCTTACGCAGTTACGCATCATGGTTCATGAGTCTTTCACCACATTAGTCAATGCCTTCTCTGCTTTGAGTGGTTTCTCCCTAGTTGTTTCATTCGGTCGTGCATCCTTCAAGCTCACATCACTAAATGTCAGTCTTGCATTATCATCTTGTCTTGGTGCTGCATACAATGAACTGCGTGTTTCACCTCTACAAGGTAGGGTATTCCTTTTTTTATGTCTGTTCCAAGGCAGTTGGATTTTTTATCACCAAAATGAGATCATACACTTCCAAGGAATTAATCTTTTATTTTGATCTTTGGGGAAATGGTGGTCCCAATTGGATGCATGAAGAAAAGCGTTGTATGCTAAAATGATAATGAATGGACTATTGTCTGTTCAAGACATGATCATCGTAGCCAATGTTCACCGCAAACTCCCATCTATCCTAGAAGGAGCACACCCCATTTTATACATAATCAAGAAATTCCTCCCCTTACTGGGGAAAACACAATTCCCATTGGTATTCGGAAAATTATGCTGACATTGTCATATCTGGTTCTGTTGATCACCATCACAACGATCTTTCAAATTATTCAGCAAGCAGGAGTAGTAGTTTGAATCTTAATCTGAAGTCTAGATCTTGCAGCCCATCACAGCCGGTTCTAGCCCAAGAGAATCTCCCACCCATGGGCCTCCCATGAATAATGAGCCCATTGCACAAGATTAGCCTGCTATTCAGAATACCTATCGTTGCAGGGGACTCTAATTTAGGTGTCTGGCTAAAGATCATTATGTGATACGATACAAGAATTAGATTAGATGTCGAAGTTGTTATCATTATGGGCATATTTCGAGGCAATGCTTTAATAAAGAAAAAATCCCATTTTTTGGAGGAAAAAAATCTAGAGAGAATAACCATAATGATTTACCACCAGAATTATGTCCTGTCGTTTCACCTCCCTCCCCTCATATAGGCTGAGTCTCACAAGATTCTGCATCCCTCCTATCAAACCAATCTACCCCCACCTTCCGCCATTCGCCGTCAATGGCGAACTACGACTGCGACCCCTTCCCCCAAGTGTATGTTGGCATGCTATCCATCCCTCCTGGACTTGTGCGCACTCAACATGGTGATGTTATGCTGGGTGGCGACTTCCCCCTATATGTAGATGATTGGGTCAATGCCACGCTTGTTCCCTCTTGTACTCAGAATCACTCGCAGATCATCCAAGGTAAAATCACAGCGTAGATCCTAGAACTTGGCCTCGAATTTAGGTCTATGTCTAAGTGTGCAATGGGTTAAGCTCTAGTCAGATTTGCTATTGTCACCGACAAAGATGCTACTATTAATCTAAGTCCTATTTTCGGTGGTGATTCTATTGTATGTTTTGTGGCATAAGATCATGGTAATAGTTGTAGATCCATGCTTATGACACATGATGTTTGGACTATGTTGTTAAACTATTCTCTTGAGTGTTGGGATCTAGATGCATTCTCAAGAGCATGGTCCCATATGGAAGATTCCTGGTATGGAACAAAGATTTATCTGATCATGCTAGAGTTCTTGTCAAGATTATGGCATACATTGTTGACACCCTGCCAATGAGTGTTGTTGTGCCTAGAAACTTGAATTAGGATGGTAATACTGACATCTAGACATGCCCACTGGTCCTACTTGTCAGACAGGTGTTGGAAGGCATGGCAGGTGATGAAGACCCTTTGCCTCCCAATGGAGCAAACCCACATCCTCTTCCTCTAGAAGATTATGGTTTCTGGCATGATCAACATATGCACATGGAACAGATGAATGTGGACAAACATACCCACAATGTTGCAGTTGCTGATGGAATTGAACCTGTTGCACCTGCTACACCACACCAGAGTCCTCCATCATCTGACCAAGATGTTGTTGCAGAAATCGCTGCTCTTATTGCCAAGCTCATTGACAATGCTGCTAACATTGTTCCAAAGCATAGTAACGATATTCTCAGCAAAGCTAGTTGTCACATATCTGAAACCACAAGCCCAGATGGTATTAGAAGAAACTGCATTCTCTGATTCAACACTTACTTGGAAAAATATCACAGATCACAGTTTGTAATCAATAGCTCTGAAATTTATGAAAACGAGACTCGAATAGTCCCAATGGAGGCAGCTTTGCCTAGACCAAATCAAGCACGCAAGACGAAGAAGCAGAAGAAAGCTCCTAGAGATGTGTCATAGGTGAGACACAGCCGCAGAATTTCTAGCATTATCTCATGCTTATTTTATGCACAGAGGGCTAAACTATCATCAATGCCGATACAGCTGCTTCACCACACCTTCCGCTCTCCATGGTTCAAGTGTTTGGCACCTCACACAGCTAGATGGCTACTATGGCGGGCTCTGAAGCCGTCCTCTCCTACAACAACTCCAATGATAATGAATAATCATGTCTATGCAGTCCATACCATCAAAACTGCTTAGTTATCCCTAGGAATTCGATTATTGTTATTACCTATGTCATGTGATCTTCCTCTGAGAGGGAAAATGCTTGTGTCTCCTATATCATGTGATTGAACTATCTATTATGCTATATCAAATTGGTGTTTATCTCTATTGTGATTTTTATGTGATGATGTGTATGATCTACTCCAATTATCTGGTCCTTGTTTATCTTTTCCCTGTAAATAATATAGTATAATACTTGCGCTCTTTTACACTTCAAAAAACAAGATATACTACCCTATTATGGCCTGATAAATGGAATAATGGCATCCCACTCAAGGACACTTTTCCACAGTTGTTTTCATTTGCTAAAGCAAAGAGGATAACTCTTCAAAATGTTGTTATTCATAGTCAATCTAACATATATATGAGATGTTCAATCTCCCATTATCTATGACTGCAGTGGAGCAATGCAACAATTTGTTTGATATTATTCAGTCCATAAATCATGTTGGACAATTGCCATCTGATCGATGGTCATTCCCTAGACATAATGGCAAATACCCCACAAGAAAGGTTTATTTGTTGATCAAAAATTTCCAAACTGCACCACCTCCATATAAATGGATATGAAAGTCTTGTTGCCTTCCCAAGCATAAGTTTTTCTTCTCGGTATTATTACAAGACAAAGTTAATACCAATGAACTAATGTCCAGAAAACATTTCCATGTGGATTCTAAATTCTGTGTCATATGTGATGATCAAGTTGAAGAGAGCATGACTCACTTATTCTTTGAATGTGAGTTCAGCCGAACCTTCTGGTGGAGAATTGGGGAAGAATGCAATCTTGATTATGATTTAACTGAAATTATCACTAATGCAAGAGCATATCATCTTATCAGTTTTTTTAAAGAAGCTATGATCTAAGGCTGTTGGAAACTCTAGAATCAAAGGAATAGCATCATTTATGAAAGCAATCAAATGGAGATGGAACAGTGCTATTCTTTTTTCAAGTCTTCCGTGAACACTATAAGTTACAAGGTTAAATCAAGCCTTAAGGAGGGGATACAGGATTGGTTAGATACTTTGTAATTTCCTTTAAAGTCATAAATCTCCATTTGTAAATATTTCATGCCCTTTTTATAAAAATGAAAATGACACGGTGAGGACTTCCCCACTGTATTTGTGTCAAAAGAAAAGGATAGCCTAATAAACTGGTAAGAAGGGAGAAACTGTTTTGAGTATCAACATTGATGCCGACCAAAATCATTTTTAAGACTATCATAAGTAGTATAATGCATTTTATGCATGCAAAAAGTTGATTTGTTACAGAAATTAATGATCAGAGAGCTTGTAGTGGTATCACAAGTAGTAGATACCGTATCATAGCACATAGAAATAGAAAAAACAAATGCCAAATAGATATTTTACATGATTTTGCATTTTTTAGATAATATAAAATAATAAATATAATGCGACTATGATAGAACTACATGACACCATGAATTTTAGAGATAGTATTATATGCTAGTACTATCATATACATGATACAAAATATCTGTTTGGAAGATGGGTCCCATGGAGCCCGTATTTGAATTTTGAAATTTTGGAGTTTCAAAACTTTCAAAAAATATTATAATGTTCACAATGATGTATTCTATAGTCCTGCAAAATATCACAATGAAATAGTTTGTATTCTGGCGTACACAAAAATAACAAATTCTATGAAATTTCAAGATTTTGGAAATTTTCACTATCCACCACCACAGAGATCTGGAATATTTTTAATTTTTTAGTGCCCAAAATACACAATATTTTTTATTGATTTAATACACACATGAATTCTATCATTATTTACATCCCAGATTTTTTCATAATTTTTTAAAACTTCAAATTGTCAATTTCAAGAAAGTTCAAAAAGTGTTCTAGGGAGCCTGTCCTCCAAATTGACACTCTCCTACTATATGACACTACCCACTATAACTAGCCATATAGTAACAAGAATTATTAATTAATTCAAATTTATAAAGAGGCCCAATTAATATAGCATAGAGGCTTAATGTCGCGGAAATCGGTAAGGCATAAGGAGAAATCTAGTAGGTAGACAAAATAATGTACAGAAAAATTGCTACCCATCAGAGACTTGCTCAAATTCATCTTTGAATTTCATGTGTGTGTGTGCGCGCGTACACGTTTCGTGTGGGTGTTTTTTTGGGTTCAGTCTCTTCTCTCTTGTATCTGTCGTCCTCCGTTTCACTTGAGCTCAGATTGTGATGTTGAAGCATGGAAAAAATGAATGGTGGAAATTACATCGTTGGCCAATGTTTCTGATTTTTTAGGAAAATAATCTTTTTATTTTTTTGAGAACCTCGATCAGTCGAGCTTGCTGGTCACACATATCACTAGATATTTAGATGCATTTTCTAACAAAACGAAAATGCAATGCAAAACGGTCCATATATAGAGGCATAGGCATCTTCAGGATGATCATCAGCTGCCTTGCATACATGGCTGGTGAAGCAGCAATCCATGGCTCATCTGCACACGCATTGCTTGATTTGCTTTTGTTCCTCGTCCCATTGGTTCTACTCCTCGTCGTCGTCGGTGGGAAAAGATGGAGCCGAAGAACCAAGCAGCGGCTAAACCTGCCGCTCCCACCTTCCCCTCCCGGCAAGCTCCCGGTGATCGGGCATCTCCACCTCGTCGGCTCTTTCCCCCATGTCTCCTTCCGCGACCTCGCCCGGAAACACGGCCAGGACCTCATGCTCCTCCGCCTCGGCGCGGTCAACACGGTGATAGTTTCCTCACCGCGGGCCGCCGAGGCTGTCCTGCGCACGCACGACCACGCCCTCGCGTCCAGGGCGCGTTCTGCCGTCGCCGACATCATCTTCTACCGCTCCTCGGACGTCGCCTTCGCGCCGTACGGTGAGCCCTGGCGACAGGGCAGGAAGGTGATCACGACGCACATGCTCAGCGCCAGGAAAGTGCAATCGTTCCGCCCAGACCGTGAGGAGGAGGTACGCATAGCCGTGGCCAAGATCCGCGCCGCGGCGTCCACCGCTGGCACGGCGAACGCGGTTGCGGTGCCGGTGAACATGAGCGAGCACCTGGGCTCGTACGCCAACGACGTCGTGTGCCGGGCGGTGCTCGGGAGGAACCACCGCGACGATGGCAGGAACAAGCTTCTCAGGGAGTTGATCGACATCAACATGTCTCTCCTCGGAGGGTTCAACGTCGAGGACTACTTTCCGAGCTTGGCAATGGCGGACGTGTTCACCGGGGCGGTGCTGTGCCCCAGGGCTAAGGGGGTTCGCAAGAGGTGGGACGACCTGTTCGACAGACTTATTGACGAGCACGGTCACCACCGCGAGCAAGAGGATGATGCCAATGCGGACTTCATACACGTCTTGCTCTCTCTGCAGAAAGAGTACGGCCTCACCATAGACAACGTCAAGGCGATCTTGCTGGTAAGTAAGCAGCAATATTTAGCAAAATTGAGAAATTGATCCATTAGACCGTAGTAGAATATACCCTCTCTTTTTTTTAGAGAGGAGACCCAAAAGGGGCCCTGCTTTTTTTATGAAAGCACAGATATCCGAATACAAGCTGGAGTATAAACCAGTCCAACTAATAAACCCTCCTTTTTCATGGTATAAACAACACAGGACATGTTTGAAGCGGGGACAGAAACGACATATCTGGTGCTAGAATTCGCGATGGCCGAGCTGATGAATAACCGGCACGCCATGGCCAAACTGCAAGCGGAGGTAAGGAGGAGGCGTACACCGGCGCCGGACCAAGAAGAACCACACCAAGCCATCGTCACGGAAGAGGAGATCGGCGAGCTGGCCTACCTGAAGGCCACCGTCAAGGAAACGCTGCGGCTGCACCCGCCAGTGCCGCTCCTCCTCCCCCACCTCTCTCTCGCCGACTGCGAGGTCGACGGGTACACCATCCCCACCGGGACACGTCTCATGGTCAATGCGTGGGCTCTCGCGAGAGACCCAGCGTCCTGGGAGATGCCGGAGCAGTTCGTGCCGGAGAGGTTCCTTCCCGGAGGCAGCGCAGCGGCACTCGACAGCAAGGGGAAGGACTTTCAGTACGTGCCATTCGGCTCCGGACGAAGGATCTGCCCTGGCATAAATTTCGCGAATACTGCCGTTGAGATGATGCTAGCGAACCTTGTGTACCATTTCGACTGGGAGCTGCCAGCAGAGACGAAGGAGGTTGACATGAAGGAGGTGTTCAGCTTGTCAATCCGCCGGAAGGAGAAGCTCCTTCTTGTCCCAGTTCCAAGATCTCCCTAAGCTAAAAGAGGAGGGCAATTAGCTAACTAGTAATTACATTTGGCACGTGTTCAATCGAGCTAGCCACTTAGTCATTCAAAATTTCATGAGACAATCATAAATTTTCAGCCATTATAGACACACCATCCACATGTTACTTTACGAAACTACAAGTTCAGATTTGATTTCTTCAACCAAAAAATAAAGTATAGATAATTTTTCTATATGTACAATAACTTATGTAAATTATAAAATTTAGTAGTTATTCAAGGCTAAATAATTCTTTTTGCTGCCCAATTAGTAACTAATCTTGGTTTGGTATTTACACTATTATGGAAGTGTAAAAAGAGAATAATAATGAAATATTAGCAAGAAAAGGGAGATTGCTTCAGACCACTAGAGTGTTGTAAAGCAAGTCCTAGAGTGTGTTCGGAGCAATTTTCAGTAACCCTCTTGTACCAAATAACCTTGTAATTAATCGCTAATTTTTCTCTACCATCAACTGTATATGAAAATAATCATCAAAATGTATGACATACGAGATATATATTTTAAAATCGCACTGTAACAAATCCGATGGAGAAAACATATCATAGTAATACATATTTATTTTTGATCAATATAACATTTTTTATTTTAAAAATCAAAGGAATCTAGTTGCATAGCACCAGTAAGGACCGGACATATGGGACAGTGCCACACTAGAAGTTAATTTGGGCATGATTATTATCATGCCCTACCTTTCCCTAAAAAAGTTCAAGTGGCTTGGACAAATCTGCTTGATTTGGATTGATCATATTATGTAATCACATAAGGGGTCATGTTACCATGTTTCAGAGATAGAAGAAATGAATTAAATTGTGTGGTTGAAAATGATATTTCTAGCTAATTTGAACCCTTCATGATTCTTCTAACCATTTTGCAGTAAACTATTTGCATGTGTATATACAAGCCAAACATTTTTTTTTCAATAATGGGCTTTTTATTACTTAAAAAGTTTAAGAAGTACTACACCTAGCCTCTGCATAACAACATACACACAGCCGCACCACACATAGTTCACGAAACCAAATGAAAAATAGGCGAATTACATATCATAACGAGAAATTGTAAGACGTCTAAGATGGTAGAGGGCCAATCCGTAGATTATGCTTCCATCTGTGCCGAGAACAGAGGTCCCTCGCGGTATCCTTGTGGCTTGTACAGACCTTCAAAAGGAGATTGTGGTCATCCATGCGGTGAAGCTGCGACCGTAGACGGCGAGTTCCCGTACATCAATAGATAACCTGCAAAAGAGAGCCCGCTCATGATGTGGACTTTGATAGTCTGGACTTTGATGTGGACTTTGACAGATAATATTGTAAAGAAAATGCTAACAAATAGATCACCAGATCCTGATGGATTTAATGGAACTTTCCTAAAGAGATGATGGCCTATAGTGAAGGATGTATTCTATAGATTTGCAATGATTTCTATGAAGGGAGTCTAAACATTGAAAGTACCAACACTGCATTCATCACACTTATCCCTAAGATTGGAAGTCTAGAAGAGATATCAGATTACATACCCATTTCTTTGGTGAGTCTGGCCCTTAAATTTCCGACAAAGTTGCTTTCTAATAGGCATCAGGGCATCAATATTGCAATGATTCAGAAAAACAATGGATTTATTAAGAGTTGAACAATTCATGATTGTTTGACGTAGGACTTTGAATATATTCATTTATGTCACAAATCCGAGAAAGAAATCATCATCTTGAAGCTAGAATTGTAGTAGGCATTTGGTAGGGTGGAATACTAAGTTTTTATTCAGACGATGGAATACCTGGGTTTTGGTGCCAAATTAATTGGATGGGTAAAAAACATTCTCTTCTCAGCATCTACAACAGTGTTGCTTAATAGAGTTCAAGAAAACTCCATAAAATGCCAAAGAGGATTCAGAACAGGTGGTCCCTATCTCCTCTGCTATATGTTCTCGCTGGAGAGCTTTTACAATATGTGGTTAATTTTGCTTGGCACAATGGGGATCTTGAGCTTCCATTAAATCAATATTTTGGACTAGACTATCCTATAATACAATATCTTAGGTTTTTCAAAGAGACTTTCTTCCTAGTGATGCATAGGGCTAAACCTAGTCTTAAAGAGGACATGCAGCAATGGCTTGATACCTTGTAATTTAGCTCTCTACCTTTTCCATTTTACATCTATACTACCCATTTTATAAATGTAAAATGACATAGTAGGGGTCTTCCCTACTGTATTTCTGTCAAAAAATATCATAAGAATTACATTAACAAGGTTAGTAAAAAAGTGGGGTGTCACTATATATGTTCCGCGTTATGTAACTATTCATTTTGGTAAAGCACACTTGAAACATGAACATGCTAAAGAAGTTCTTTTAGAGCATGAAACAAATGCATTCATACGAAGGAGAAATGGTTGTGCATGATTCTTCCTGATTAGACAAAAAAAGTCATTATTAAACATTCATTACATAATTTTTGTCCTTGCTATGGTTGAACACGAGTTCTATACATAACTTTTACTTTCAACTTAGTGTTGGCAAAATATACTCAAACTACAGTGTTGTAAATCAAAAGAGTATAATGAAGTATCACTTTTCCGTTCCAAAACAATTGAACTCTAGATTTTTTCTAAGTCAAATTTGTCTAGCTGTGACCGTACTTAAATAATAAAAAATGTGTCCATTTGTACAACGTAAGATCTAAAAGACGAAAAAACATTGTATGAAGAATCTAATAAATCTGAATTGGTGTTGTAAAGTTTGATACACTTCAATATGAATTTGATCAACGTTAAAATAACTTGACTTAGAGTAAAAATAGAACTTCAATTATTTTAAAATGGATATTTGTGTAACTTGGACTCTCTGAGGAATAGTCTGCGACCGGCTGTTCGTAGGACTTGGAAATGTTATGCCCTGCAAGTTTGGTGTCTCTCTCCCGCGAGTCAAAAAAGGTATTTACTCCATTCCGTTCCAAATTAATTATCGCATCTTTGTTATTGTAAAAAAATGTCCTCAACAAAAATTGTCACATCCTTGGTATTGTCAAAACAAATTGTCGCGTCTTTGGATAAATTCTATCTAGATATATACCATATCTAGATGCAATTTAGTGTGTAGGTTTGTTTATTTTTTTAAAAAACCGCGGTAATTAGTTTGGAGTGGAGAAAGTAAGACAACAGCAGCGGACCAGGCCGAAACCGTGAGCTGTCCTACGGGCATAGGGCGGCGATTGTAGTCTGTACTGGACCATCCAGCTGCCGGTCCAGCCTCCTTCCCAGATCTCGTCGCTCGACTCTGCACGCGCGAGCCACACAGCCCGGAAGGCACGGCGACCTCACTAGCAGTAGCGGAGGCAGTATTTTGTTCCCCCGGTGCTGCTCTTCTCGTCCTTCAGAACTTCAGGCGTTCACCGCTTCGCTCGTCGCTCGTCAGGACAGAGGACCGCGCCGGTACAGCACAGGTGACAGGTCTGCTACAGCTCTGTGACCGCGATCTCCATCCCCGTTTCTTGTCGCTTCCACGCCCACGGGTGGAGAGACCTGAGAAACAGTCCAAACTGCAGCCATGCAGCGCCATGTTCCATGGCCGGAAAACGCCATCACCCTCGTTTGTCACCTTCTCCGGTGGCCGGCGCCACATCGCAAACTTGCCGAGGCCGCAACAGAATTTCAGTTGGCTTCATATTTTACAACGGTTACTGGAGTACTATATGTAGAAACCAAACAATTCATGTCTGAAACATCGATGCCACACTGACTAAGTAACATTCATGCGAACAAAGCGTTATTTATGTTACAGCGTGCTACGCTTCTCCAAATCTCCAACACAACACAGAACGGGAAGAAACAGAGGAAAGAATCGAGCTAAACAGGCAATCAAACGGCGATGAACTGAACACTGAACACCCTCCTAACCGAGCACGGCTCGCTAGCTCGTGGCCATCAGCCGAGGTGGACCTCGGCCTCGCGCCTCTCGCCGCGCCTGGCGCGCACCACGAATGCCACGGCCACCGCCACGCCGACCACCGCCAGGGCCGCGATGCCGCAGGAGATACCAGCGGCGACGGCAACGGATCTGCGCGGCGGGGATGACGTAGACGACGACGAGGCGGCGTTGTTGGTGGTGGTGGTGGGCATGGCCGAGGCGGCCTCCGGCTTGGCGGGCAGGGCTTCCGGGAGCACGGCGGCCTCGGGCTTGGCGCCGAAGAAGGAGGCCATCTCCGGCGTCGCCTCCGTCTTCCCTTCGTCGAACTCCTGCAGCCCGTGGGACTCCGACCCCACGGCCAGCAGCGCCGCCACGCAGAGCGCCACCAGCACCAGATCTCGCCGGAAGAACGCCATTGCTTCAGTTACCCTGATCGACCTACCTGTCGTTGCCAACCAACAGTCAGAAACAGCTCAAATATCCCGATTCTCGACTTAATCGAGTGTGGGTGCTAGTGTGCTATACATTCGAGAAGAAATGCCCATGTGAAGTGGTTCAACAAATAGCCGGACGTACAAAAAGAGCCAAATTAAAAGCACTAGCTAGGAAAAGTGGCACCGACAGATCTCGGTATCACAAGACCATGTTCGTTCTTTCTGCAGCGAAGCATGATAAACAAGCAAGTGCGGAATTCCGGAAAAGCGAAAGCTCAATGCATATGCATGCAAAGAGATCTCCTTGCTTTGAGCGGCATGAACGTACCTCTCTGGAGCTTACGAAAGTGTGGCGCGACGGAGAAGTTAAGCAGAGCAAAAAATGACTTGTGAGTTTGGTGAGAGCCGAGGCCACTTAAGATTCCTGGTATATATAAGGGCTAGCTAGCTCCTCCGTAGATGGCACGAGTATCTACGTATGTGGTGAGAGCGAGGGCGAGAGACTCGTGACGTGAGTGAGTGAGAACCCGATCTAATCAACCGAGATCTATCTCTACCATGTAGGGCTCATTAGTTTTTGGGTGGTGGAGTGAGTGCGAAGCTATAAGATGACCATTGCCCCGCGCTCAACGGAGGGATGATTGTTTTGGGGGGAGAGATGGGTAGGGCATGTGAGCCTTTACTTGGTTTACTAACCTCTGTCGGCTTGCTCCCATCCACTACTAGAGCTACGGCGCTACTGTTAGTCTTGTGCTGCTGCTAATCCACCCGTGCCTAGAGCCTGTGCTGCTGCTACTGTACAAGTCTGTACTCTTCCTCGGTCGCGTACGTTGGGGCCGTCTCCTCCACCCCTGTTAGTTTATCCCCGCGCTTCACGGGCAAGCGATCGACGATCGACCCGGGCGCCGGATGCGTGGGAAGGGGGAGAGGCTACAGAGTGGAGTGTCCGGTTAATCAGCTCATGCGTCGTCCGCTTCGTCTTGGCAGAGCATCACGCTCTCGTCCGTCCTATCACCAATTCCCGATGGAGATCGGCGCACTGCAGGTAGCACCAGCTGATGGTTGCTGGACGAACAAAAACAGAGTATGATATGATCTAAAGCTGATCACCATTGGCCGGGGTATTGTTTACAGGCGAGTTGGTAATTCAGGACTGGATCGGCACGGCGAGGCGGGGAATCTGATTAACGAGTAGTAGTAGCTAGGGTCTGGTCCAGTGCTACAAATGCTCGATCCGGCCACCATTCCAGCGACCTCGCACAGATGGCACCGAGTCCATTGGCCGGGCACGCCTGCATGCATGGGCCTATGGCCGGTTAGTTGGCAATTTTTGTACACTACTCTCACCTAACCCAATGAGACCATAAAGGTCATCATCGCAAACAAAAGGAGGCTCATCATATGGCGATACTGCTGCTGAATCGGGACAAACCACCCGCACCTGTCGCGGTAACTGCTGAGCAAAATGCAACCGTTACACTATCTGGTAAACCAAAGGACTGCAAATCAACATTCGGAACTTCAATCCAGACAGTAAGCTACCTCGTCATCATCAGATGCGTCGGTTCGTTGGAGATGTCCTAACAACTTCGTCCAGGTTTTCGAGTCTTCCATCAGATGTCCTGTCGTCGCACAAGTAGAACAGCGATAAATTTTCGATCTCCACTGGCAACGTACCTCTGACTGACACAATAACACAACTGCCGACCAAGTGCGTCGTGACAGTCTCTTTCTCTTCGGCCGTGCATGCATGCATACACATGCCTTTTTTTTTTGTTGCGTATAACTTGCTCTCTTTTTTTCTGATGAGACAACACCTGTCTCTAAGGCGATCTGGACGTCATTGGGTGGTTGAGGTAGGACACAATTTCGGAGGTCCCGGCCTGCTCCGTCCGTGACAGCGTTATGTTTCTCCTCACGCATCAAGATACTGTACCATAACGCATGACAGTACCATAACGCATGACAGGCCTTCAGTCAGTCAGTGCGATGCAGTGCTGCTGAACAGTGTGAGCACGCGAGCCGTAGATCAGACTGCATTTCACCGCTGGTTGTGGGACGATCTTGGCAGAGTGTCTTTGCCTTGTGTTCCTTTGTCTACTTTTTTCTCTGGGTGTTGTATGAGAACCTTCGCTTTCCTCACTGCACATTTCACTCTCCTTGGCCTTGCCATAGGGTTGGTGGGGTGCAGTGATCTCTCTCCGTAGACATAGTAGTTGTTGCTAACATATTGGTGCTCGCCTTGGCTTGACGGCATATGCCCCAAAGGATATTGCGCCAGAGATTTTTCAAAAGATCAAAAGGAAAGAATTGCACGGTTTGGAAGGCTATGGAGAGAAATTTTGGGTGAACCAAATAGACACCAGTGAGGGGTTAGATATGGAACACATTCAACAATTTGTAAACTTATGGGAGTTGGTCACACATTCAACTTCACCAAGGCGTGGCTGACACTATTTGTTGGAAGTTCACTAGTGATGGCAAATATTCCGCTTCTTTGGCATACAAAATGCAATTTGAGGGCCTAGTCAAATCAACCTTCAATGCTTCAGTATGGAAAGTTTGGGCTCCGCCAAAATGCAAATTGTTTGCTTGGTTGGTGATGCAAAATAGAATTTGGATGAAGGATATACTTAAAAAGGGTGCCCAAACTGTAGAAATTGCCCCTATCCCTATGCAACCAAGTGCAAGAATCGGCGGCGCATCTTCTTTACAAGTATAGATTCTCCAAAATAATTTGCAAAGCGATCCTATGTAGTGGTGGAATCAATGATGCTCCCATGGCTCTTTTGGGGTAATGAGGCCTCCGTTGAGGATTGGTGGAAAAAAGTAGCACTTGAAATAGGGAAGGAGAGGAAAGTTGTGGC
Organism: Dactylis glomerata; assembly: GCA_007115705.1. Taxonomy (NCBI): domain Eukaryota; kingdom Viridiplantae; phylum Streptophyta; class Magnoliopsida; order Poales; family Poaceae; genus Dactylis; species Dactylis glomerata. The sequence goes on along the minus strand of QXEO01000750.1, from coordinate 852,746 downwards.
CTCAGTTGTCATTCTCATCTCTTGTAAAATTTGAAGGAGAGCAATGCTCGAGTTTTTTGCCACGTTTCCTCCCCATGTTTATTGTGATCGCAAGAATCAAAATAGGCAAAAGCTTCAAGTCTATACAGGGCTTAGTTTTTCAGTAATGTAATAGTGGTAGAGTAATCCTTCTGCCTTGCTTACAAAAATCATCTATTTTTCTGTTGTCCTCCTCTAGGACCTTAATGTGAATTGAGAAGGCATCCTTGATGACCCCGCCTTCTGCGTGGATTATCAAATTACACTAGGAATCAGTATTGAGACGATTTTCCATCTTTGAGAAGAGCATTAGCCTTGTGAACCATCCTTGATGGCAACAAATAGCCCACAAATTAAGGGAAACATGGCAGACTGCCAATAGTAGTATGTGAACAATGTCACCGTTCCTGTATCGAAAGTTGTGACTCGATCTGTGAGGCAGCTCTCGATTGATGTGGTCCCAGGTAGTGGTAGTTGTCATCAACATAGTCGTTGCTTGTAACCATCTACTTTGTTACCATCGGCATGATATTTGTTTTTGCCGTTCCCACAACTTTTTAAAAAAAAGTTAAAATTGGCATTTTCATTAATTAAAGAGAATATTTGGAAAAAAAATCCTAAAATAAACCCTAGGACTTATGAATAGCGTACTCGCTTGGTATTACATCGCACAATTTTTTTTGCCCTAGCTACGCCTCCAAGCTTTGCCTCCTCTTGAATCCTCGCGATGATGATCTGATGTGGGAGAAAAATGATACCAAAAACCCTTGTGTTACACTCCATCTAAATTTCCTATGAGGTAAGCATGATCATGGAGGCCATAGCCTTCCTTTCAATTTTCTAGAGCCACTTTTGTCCACCTTGCCTTCTCGCTATTTTGATAGCAGCATCGACATTTTTTCCTGCCTTTCTCGTTCCTCAACTAAAAACGAAGTCAACGAAGAGTTTCTTGAAGGCCCTTCTACTCTGGCCTAAGATTCCACAGAGATGCTGCCTAGTTATTCTGTCTCTGTCAGTGGCGGATCTAGGATTTAAGTAAAGGGTATGCCGCGAGAAAAAATGACATGCATTTCGGTAAATATTTTTTTTATAATTCCTTCGGTTACTCTTCTTGCTCTTGAGTGTGCTCTTCATTCACAATTTTAAGTTTTAACCAAAGACTGATTTGACATAGAAGGTTTTCTGGCATTTCAGGTTTAGGCCATCTTTTACTCAACTCTCTCGGTTTCTTTTTTTTAGTGGATATTTTAGAAAAAAAAAATTCTCGGCCAATCGAAAACATATCAAGCATCTTGATTTAGTCGAGAAGCATGCCCGTCGAGCATCTGGATTTACTCGAGAAGCATGTGTCTTGGTATCATAGTGGAAAATCTACTTTGTAACAAACTTTGTACAAATATACTCACAATATATATGTGGTAGATATATCCAAGGGCAAATATACATCCATATATATACATGCACATGCTGGAAGTTAGTACCCTAACTTATGGGCTAATAGCATGTTAATTACTCCCTCCGATCGAAAAAGAGTGTTGGTAACTTAGCATAACTTTTATACCAAATCATTCAATATTTTTTCTCGATGAGGGAGTAGTTATTAACAATGTAACCACCTCGGCTATTACCCAAGCTGCCTATGGGTACATAAACTTGCGATTAGCTTAGTTAGCTACAACATGGGCCGTGAGGTAATAGATGCATGCATGGCCTATAAACGTGCATGTCTTGGCGGCGTATGCTGCGTACATCGCTTCATGGAAATTAGAAAGCGATAAGTGCAACTGCGCAACAACACCGGACATCCCGGGGGTATGCCCCGGCATACCTGGCATACCCCTTGGGTCCACCACTGGTCTCTGTGACGACATCGCTACTCTGGTTGTCGAGTTCATCACCATGTTTCGGTAAATAAGGACCCGAAGGACTTTGTTGCTTTTTAATTTTCTTTGTGAGGTCCTTGATGTAAAAGTGAAGGTCATATAATGTAATTTTTCCTTTCTTCTCAAACCTTTTTATAATTTTAATCCCACCCACTGAAATTTAAGCAACTTCAGCATCGCTCGGCGCCATACCTTTTGTAGCTCACGACTTCCAAGCCTCAATTCCAGCCGAAATGTGCACCGTATACCACATACCGTAAGTCCGTAACTAATCTCCATACGGCGATACGTCTGCCTCTAGAAAATAAAACAGATTTTTTATATCATAGAAAAAAAATACTGTACGTCTGAAAATTCCAGTTTCGGAATCCATTGCACGCTCGGGCCTGGATCAAGTTTAACGTGGGGGCCCAAAGCGAAGAGACCCTGTTATCCACGAGAGCCCGGAGCCCGGTCCAGGTACCAAAAACACGCACGTGCACGTTTCCTTCGCGTGCGCGGACGGTCCAGATCGGGAGCAAGACAGGATCTCGGCCGTCCGTTCCTGTCCTAGCACGGGCGGTGCAGACGAAGCGTCCTCTCTTTGGCTCCCAGCCCCCGGCCGCAACTAGTACTAGGGAAGAACCAAAAAAAAAAAGTGAAAAATTCTTCAAACGAAATCGAGATCCGGCCGAGGTGATTCTCCCTCTCGATCTCTTGCTCCGTATTACTTTTTCAATCGATTCGCTAATCTTGCTAGGAATTTCCGTGCCCTTACATGCTTTCTTTCTGCTCTCAATAGAAACATGCGATTTCCTCTTCCTCATGCGATTTCCTCTTCCTCGTATATGTATATCCGAATCAGGAACTTGTGCTGTACTAATTTGCAATCAAACGATGCGATTATGTTTTTTTCGGTTAAGTCCATAATATGTAAAGCCAGACAGCGCTGTGCGGCTGGCATCCTCGGTATGCGTGGTCCTGGATTTGGTTTGAAAGTAGGGTTTCGAATTAGGATGTATTGACGACCTAGAATCATTGGATACATACCTCGCTTTCGTTTCGATGCTTAATTGCTGAAATTTCTAGTACATCTGGTTGCCTTATCTTAGACATGGACGGATTGGAGCTTCTGGCTTTGTGTAGTGCGTGGTGTTGCTTTGCTTCAGCTTGAGTGAATTTTACAACTTATCGCGGATGCTTCATTCGAGAAAAAGTTGCCTCTTTTTGTGCTGGCTAAATCTTTTTAATTTTGGTGCAAAAACTAGACATTAGGGACCTGTCATTTTCTTACCTTCAACACAAAATATGATTACAAGGTTGCATTAATCCAAAATTCCTCATTGTGCAGATTTAGGTTCCTGATTTTGCATTCATAAATAAGTGCATTTTAGTTGTTCTGTAGGTTTCTTTTAACATGTGGTGAAAAACTAGTGTTGTATTCCTCTTGGTATCTAGGTTATCCATTGATTTATTTTTGTCAATAATTTTTGTTTGAACATAGGTTATTTCTTAATGCAATTTGAGCTGAACTATTCATTTGTTGCATTGCAGGCATTCGTATATTAATTTTTCTGGATTGGGGGAAATAGGAAGTTCATTCCAAGCTAGGATTTCAGAATTTTATGGCCTTTGATTCCAATAAGGCAGAAGATTCTTCACTCAAATATTCTTCTAAAGTTTGCAACAAGGGAACACTCATCCAGGCAAACACCTTTGCTCATTGTGGAAAGGCTAAAACCTGGAACAGCTTCAACAGATTGAACTACCAGGAGTCAAGTCATGGATCACTTCCAAGGATTACTGACCCAAAGGAAAATGGCGAAACAGGAAATGATGCAACTGACTCAATGTGCTTCAGTGATCTGCCGTCCGCACTGGTCTCTGAAATCCTTGCCCGCCTTGATCCAAAGGGGCTTGGAATCGTGTCTTGTGTCTCCACAGTTCTGCAGACCCTAGCCACAGATCATCAGGGATGGAAGAAATTCTACTGTGAGAGGTGGGGACTACCGAATGTTCCCATCGGACCCTTAGTTCCAGGTGGAACACCAGATGGGAGGTCGTGGAAAACATTGTTTGTGGATCGGGAGTTTCGAAGTAAATCATTCATGGGAAGATTTAGTGTGGATGTTCTCCGCGGCCACAGTGAGGATGTTCGCACTGTGTTCCTTCTGGCACCTGCAAATCTGATATTCACTGGTGGTCATGATTCTGTGGTTCGGATGTGGGATATGGAGGAAGGTCTACTGATTGACGAGTCCCGTCCGTTTGGTTGCACTATCCGAGCAATTGCAGCTGACAGTAGGCTTTTGATAACTGGGGGATCCAAAGCCTTTATTCAGTGTTGGAGGGCTATTGAGGGGGCCTCGAATCTTTTCCAAATTTCTGGATATGGTAGTAACCAGAATTCTGAATTTCGTCTCTGGGGGCATGAAGGACCTGTGACTTGTCTTGCCTTGGATCCGGTGAGGATTTACAGTGGTTCTTGGGATATGACTGTTCGTGTTTGGGACAGATCTCAGATGAACTGTGTACAGAAGTTCATGCATGCTGACTGGGTTATGGCCCTGGCTCCTCATGGAAATACTGTTGCCTCTACAGCTGGTAGAGACGCATATGTGTGGGATGTCGGAAGTGGTGAGTTGACAACTATAATTTCCAATGCCCATATTGGTAATGCATATTCTGTAGCTCGAACACACCTGACAGATGTGCTATTTACTGGAGGAGAGGATGGTGCAATTCGCTTGTTCGATGTTTCTGATATATCTGATAATGAGAATATTAAACCAGCTGCTACTTGGGTGCCACACACTGGCCCTGTTCATTCTCTTGCTTTTGAGTACCCATGGCTTGTGTCTGCCTCTAGTGATGGCAGGATCGCACTAATTGATGTAAGGAAGATCTTGACCCCGCCGAACTCATCAAAGCGCCGGTTTAGGGTTAAGACCATTGATCCAAGTGCCATAGAACCTCCACAGAGGATGCTTCATGGCTTTGGATGCTATCTGTTCTCTGTTGACATTGGTGCAGATAGGATCTTATGTGGGGGTGAGGATGGCGCTGTTAGGGTCTGGAACTTCTCAGAAGCACTGGAGATTGAGAAGAGAGCACAGGCTTTAAAGAGTTTGAGGCAGGAGAATCGCATGAGACGGAGGAAGGCACAGGTAGAGATGAATGCAAATGGCAGAAGGGCTGATCAATGCTCAGTAGCCATGAAAAGAAACCAACTGAAGGTTGATAAGAGTGTCGCTTGGCAAATCAAGCGTGCCATTAATGACAAGGTCAAGTCTTAGGCCATGATTTGTATCTTATGTACTTTATCCCCATATACAACTGGTTCTTTCATGGGAAAGTTGCCTTTTTAATTCCTCCAAGCTAGATTTGCTATGTGTAGGTCAACATCTACATTTTCAGATATTCAACTTATATATTTCGTGCACTATGGTCTTACTTAATCTGTATGCAACCTTCTTGACCTGGTGTATATTGATCTAATGGAAGAAAGTTTCCACACTTCCTTCTGTTCAAAGCTTTGATTACATCTGTTTTTGCATATTTCCTTTTGCAGTTATGGTGAAGGAATAATTAAGTTGTGTATTTTTTTTGGTGAACTTGTATATCTTTCTTACTGTTGCAGAGAATATCTTTGATGCCTTAAAGCTCTAATTAGGAGAATCTTATAGTCTGGCCATTGATAAGAAAAATGTACATAACTTGGGATGAGTATTTTCCAGGTTTCGCTAGAGAACTACTCTTACAATTAGTTGATCATTTCATCTTGATTTCTTACAATTAGTTCATCATTTCATCTTGATTTAATGCTATTCTCTCTAAGGGTAGCTAGAAATCTGTCAAGTTTGAATAGCGTTTCAGGATTTATTTTCTTAAACGTACTGGATTTGTTAGGATGATGTACATGCTCAGAGTAAAGCATTGTTAAAGGAAAAAAATTGCTCCTTCTGTTTTGTTTCTTCTCGTCTGCTATTTTTCATGAGAAAACCGTGTTCTGCTTGCAGCTTGCAAGTGACCACTGACTAGTACACCCAACCAAGGAGATATCATTCCGGTCCAAACACAATGTCAACTTGTACATTTTCTATTCCCTATTTGAAGGATTGCTATTGTTTTAGTAGGACGATGGAAGAAATTCTGCACCCTACATTTTCTGTATTGTTTATATGTTAAACTATTGGTATCTCTGACAAGGGATGCAGATGCCACATGCTGCAGGCTTATCAGCAGCTATTTGAAATTGCATTCCAAGGTCTTGTTCTTGCCCAGGCAGCTTCCTCTCTGTTTCCTTCTTTTGCCTGCCCAAATTTTTTCTGTGTATTATTTGCTCTCTAGCGATCACCAGAACAGTAGGATCATGCATGACCTGCTCCAGAATCTGCTTTTTTTTTTTGACAATTGCTCCAGAATCTGCTTGGATGCGATGTGATCTGAAAAGTTCGCGAGTCGTTATGTCTTCCTAAGTTTTTAAAAAGCATGTACTTTTTTTCTCCAACGAGCCTAAAAGTGCAGACATTATATGAGATGGTGGCAAATCTTGTTGTTACTATCTATCTCTATGCCTGGGTGGGTGCATTTTTCTTTCTGGATTATGTGCGTCCGCATCCATTCATGTGCTCTTTTTTTTTACTGATGTTTAGCCCTGAGGAGTAGCTATCTTTACCATCAAATCAAAATGATGCCTGTCTTTTTCTCTGAACCATAAGAATCAACTTGTGACACTCCAGCTCACATCACTTAATGTTTCTGAATAACGGAATATAACAGAATGCTTGGTGCTTTCCTTTTCTTGCTGACTTGTGGTAAATGTAAACATAATGATTTTTTGCTTGTGTGCTTGGATGAAACATCTCTGAAGTAATCTTGCTAATCGCATGTCAAAGATGGGAAAAATCTAACCAAGACATTTGGCAGGCAGTGAAGAACGAGATGGATGAATCAATCAATCGAGCAATCATGAGATCATGATGAAACTTAATCAGGCCGACAGTATTAATAATATTATATTACCTGATGAGCAGTTTAGCAGAGACTACTGGGAACATGAGCATGTGTTGCTCCACGCCTCCACTCTGCATGCATGTGAGACCCACCACAACGACCTCCTCACAGTCGCACCGATTGGAATGTGACTGGATTCTCAGTTCTTCACCACTCTCTCCAGTCCCCGCTTTTTCGGAAGAAAAACAAATTAGCTGAGCCATATTGCATATCTTGGGGATAATTGTTGACTATAAGAGACTAGCTAGCTTTGATTTGGTTGTAGTGTGTCCTGATAACTCATTTTTTCATTAGCAGGTTAACTTCATGAGAATCATTAGCTTGGTTAAAGAATTGAGTCATAGAGTTGTTTCCGAGGTTCAGTTTGCGGTTGCTACGCCGTTGCGTCTGAAAATTTTAGCCATTGTATTCAGAAACATAATCAAGTATATTCTTAAAAAAATATAGATTATATATACTTAAAAATGATCTAATTCGTCAAAAAAGGAAATTAAAAAATCTCCGGAATTAGTGGCTTATTTTCCTTTCCCAGCCAGCTCTGAACTGGAGCCGTGAGAATCTGAGATCGGAAACGCTGTGCGTACGATACTTTTCTTACCACACCCGTACGACGCAGAATCAATGGGCGAGCGGCTAGCTAGGACTTCGTCCTGCGCACGCACGGCTGCATCGGACGGCGATGATGATGTGTCGTACAAGAATCGTATGCAAAAGGTCGTGTGTATAGCAGGACTCATCTCTGCTCCTCCCTCCCTCTGCAGTAAACTTTCTTCCCTCTTCCCTCTTCAAGTCTTCTTCCTCTTCCTCCCCGAGTCTTCCTGACCTACCCAAGCATACCAAGCTCCCAATCCAATCCAATGCGGCTCTGAAATCCCTCTACTCGTAGCCCACCGCCGCCGCGCCCTAGAGGTGCCACTGTGCCCTAGCTAGCGTCGCCGCCCCCGACTCCTCCGCCTCTCACGCCTTTCGCCGTTCCACCTCACTCATTGCTGCCCCGTCCGCAATCTTGGCCATTGGTGTGCTTCTTGCCATCTGGTGATCAGCTAAACCCCACTGACGTCCACAAGATTTCGGGTGTGCCGGCGGCGCACACCCGGCCGGCACGCCGTCCAGATCCGCCCCTCCTAGAGCGATGTTCCAGATGAGGCTCCTCATGCTGGCCGCCGTGGGCATCGTCTTCGCCAACCTGCAGTTCCTGAGAGCTCATGGGAGGGAGCTGCTCCTGAGCTGCGGCTCCAACGCCACCGCCGACGCCGACGGCCGGAGATGGGTCGGGGACATGGCCCCCGGCCTCAACTTCACCCTGAGCAGCCCGGGGATCGCCGCTCTCATGGCAGGGAGTGGCAATGGCACCGAAATCTTCGGGCCGGTGTACCGCTCCGCGCGTCTCTTCACCGGGGCGTCTTGGTACGACTTCAGCGTGCTGCCGGGGAACTACTGTGTCAGGCTGCATTTCTTCCCCGTCACTTTCGGGAACTTCAGCGCCAACAGTTCGGTGTTTGATGTCGTCGCGAATCAGTTCAAGCTGGTTTCGAAGTTTAACGTGTCGGAGGAGATTTTCTGGAGAAGCTCCGTCAGCAATTCGGCAGTCACCGCGGTTGTCAAGGAGTACTTTCTTGCGGTCGATACTCATCAACTGCAGATCGAGTTTGATCCGAGCCCTGGGTCATTCGCCTTTGTCAATGCGATCGAGGTGATGCCTGCTCCGGATAATTTCTTCAACGACACGGTGAACAGAGTTGGTGGTGTAGACGCTCCTGAGTTAAGCAGCCGAGCTGTTGAGACTATGTACCGTCTGAATATTGGAGGGCCTGCACTTGCATCGTCACTTGATCAGTACCTTCATAGACCATGGTACACTGATGAGGCATTCATGTTTTCTGCGAATGCTGCTTCAACTGTGTCCAATACTTCTGGCATAAGCTATGTCGCAAGCAACGACTCCTCAATTGCTCCCATTGATGTCTATGAGACTGCAAGAATCATGAGCAACAACATGGTTGTGGACAAGCGGTTCAATGTGACATGGCGATTCTTCGTGCACCCCAATTTTGATTACTTGGTACGCCTTCATTTCTGTGAGCTTGTCTATGACAAGTCCAGCCAGAGGGTTTTCAAGATCTACATCAACAACAAGACTGCTTCTGAGAACTACGATGTGTATGCCAGGGCCGGAGGAATCAACAAGGCATATCACGAGGACTACTTTGACAGCTTGCCGCAGCTGGTAGACTCACTTTGGCTTCAGCTAGGCCCAGACTCCATGACCAGTGCTTCAGGCACTGATGCGCTTCTCAATGGTTTGGAGATTTTCAAGCTCAGCAAAAATGACAAGCTTGATTATGTGCTTGGTCATATTGACATGGGCAACCAAAAGGGGAGTTCCAAGGGTGGGAAAAAAATAAGTTTATGGGAAGAAGTTGGTATTGGCTCAGCCTCTTTTGTGACACTGGCAAGTGTTGTTCTGTTCTCATGGTACTATATAAGAAGGAAACGAAAAGCTGTTGACAAGGAGGTCCCTGCTGGTTGGCATCCTCTGGTGCTTCATGAGGCTATGAAAAGTACTACAGATGCCCGCGCATCCAATAAAGCACCCTTAACACGCAATTCATCTTCCATTGGTCATAGGATGGGCAGACGATTCAGCATTGTTGATATTAGGGCTGCCACAAAGAACTTTGATGAGTCATTGGTCATTGGTTCTGGAGGTTTTGGCAAGGTCTACAAGGGTGCGGTGGATGAGGGCATCACCGTGGCAATCAAGCGTGCAAATCCATTATGTGGCCAGGGCCTTAAAGAATTTGAAACAGAGATCGAGATGCTCTCCAAGCTTAGGCACCGGCACCTTGTTGCAATGATTGGATATTGTGAAGAGCAGAAGGAGATGATTCTGGTCTATGAATACATGGCCAAGGGGACATTGCGAAGCCATCTTTATGGAAGTGGCCTCCCACCTTTGACATGGAAGCAACGGATTGATGCCTGCATTGGTGCAGCCCGTGGGCTTCACTACCTCCACACTGGAGCAGACCGAGGTATAATTCATAGGGATGTAAAGACTACTAACATCCTCTTGGATAAGAACTTTGTTGCAAAAATAGCAGACTTTGGGCTGTCGAAAACTGGGCCAACACTGGACCAAACCCATGTTAGTACAGCAATCAGGGGAAGCTTCGGGTACCTTGATCCTGAGTACTTCCGAAGGCAGCAATTAACCCAAAAGTCTGATGTCTACTCTTTTGGAGTGGTGCTCTTTGAAGTTGCTTGTGCAAGACCAGTTATAGACCCCACAGTGCCGAAGGATCAAATCAATTTGGCAGAATGGGCGATGAGATGGCAGCGTCAGCGTTCACTGGAAGCAATAGTGGATCCACAGCTGGATGGTGATTACTCACCAGAATCTTTGAAGAAGTTTGGTGATATTGCGGAGAAGTGTCTTGCTGATGATGGGAGGACCAGGCCATCAATGGGTGAGGTCTTGTGGCACCTCGAGTATGTGCTGCAGCTCCATGAAACTTACAAACGCAATCTGGACTGCGAGTCATTTGGAAGCAGTGAACTGGGATTTGCTGATATGTCTTTTAGCATGCCTCACATCCGAGAGGGAGAAGAGGAGCATCACTCAAAGCAATCAGGTATCAGAGAAGAGTCAGCCCCCTAAGGTTTCTGACATCTGGCAACCCACTGAACTATCTTGATTGTGTTTGTAGCCGTAAAATTGTGGTATATTCTTCACTTAGATTCTTCTTATTCTTTTGGGCGTTGTCCTGCTCGACAAGTGTAGAATAATAGGATTTTGTAGATTACCAAAACAAAAAAAAGTTGGACATGTCAAGTTTTTCCTTGACACCCTGCTCTATCATGCCATTTGTTTAACCCACGGGGTTTCACGTAGTTCTGCCTGTGTAACCTGTATAAATCTTACTAATAATATAATTCCATCTGTCAACTTATATATACTGTAGAACTGTTTTCTTACAGTCAAATGATGTGTGGTATATTGTGGTCCAAGTCCAACATTTCTTGCACTTTCATTTCTGTATTACGATGCAAACCTCACCCTTCCAGTAATGTGTTGCAATGTTGCACTAGCTATGGTGTACTTTGATGTACCCAAACATGAATATATTCAGAAGGTGTTTGAACGGATTTTAAACTATGTTTGTACTTGTGACATTACTTGAGGCAAAGCCTGGACAATATGACCATTTTGCTTACTGTGATGATACAACATACATGGATTTGCTGGTAATCCTGGAGGGAAGAGCTGCCACCAAAGCTCGCCTGAGGCAACCACCATAGCTTATGAGTGTTTCGTGAGTGACAACACAAGTTGTACCGCTCGACTTAGTTTGCACAACCCAGTAGGAATCATAATATACTGCAACAGCTAAATCTCTCGATCAGCCACCACCTACATGTAGTCCGACTGAACATTTTGTCGATCACAACCAACAGATGAAGCAATGTACTGCTGAAGTTCTTAACAATGTTACTTGGACTTTGTTCTTGGTGAACAGATTCTCCGTTACTCCAAATTTAAGAGATATTTTCACCTTCAAATCGTGTACAAGAGGAACTAGGTCTACTTAGGTTCTTTCTCAGTACTCCCTCTGATCCAGATTATTTGTGGCAAGTTCAATGAACCTATGCATATTTAGGTAATATTTTGCTTAAATCTTCGAAAAGTAATTTGGACAGAAGGGAGTATGAATGACAGAATTAGGTAATCCGTACTACAGAAGTAGTATTCATTAAGAATCCACAATACATCCTGTAGTACCTTCACAGATGAAGAGCCCAGGCAGGTACAGGTCGTCTAAATGACCACAGGTTGACTAAGTAGCTAGCTCATGACGATGAATGCAGTATGAAGACTTACTATTGTCGCCGATGAACAATAGGCGCGGTACAAACTCCGTACCATAGCTAGTCCGAGGACCACGACCAAACATGACAAAACAACCCAAAGAGCAATACAAGATCTCTAGAGGAAGAAAACAAAGCTATACTCATATGCCCTCTAAATTTTTTGGACCATGCTTCGACACTTATTTGTGCGGGTTGCACAACATATTTGTGCAAATCAGCTTTAACCTCTCGAGATTATACCTATCCGCCACCACAGACAAATGTTGAACCATCTCGGTCATTTTGTTGTCATCTATACTAGGCAACTTATCGGTGTAGATGAATTGGAGCATCATCTTGAATACTTCGGCTTCCATGTCATTGATATGTATACATGTTGCATAATTATTCTCCTTAACCAGACCAAACAGCTGCGCCATGAACACCGACGACCTAGCGGCGAGCAAGCGCCTATGCGTGGGGAACTTCTCTCCGTGGACCTCGAAAGTCACATCTGCTCCGACGTCAGTCTCCAGGATACGGCCAAGCTGATGAAGCAAGTCGGGAGGCGGCACCGTGACAACCTGTGTTGTGGGCTGCGTGCGGATCTGCTTAGAGACGGTGACATCACATCTGATACTAAAACAGTCGTCTTTAAGATACGCAGACTTCTCCAATTCCTCCCTTTTAATGAATCTTGGAAACTCAGATATGTCTTGGGCTGTCGTGTGTTCTGGCACCGGTTCACCCAGCTGATCCAGCAGACAAAACTTGCCAATATGTTCCTCGGCAAATGCCAATGCAGTTGTCACCGTGGTTGTGTTAATGCTGTTGCACAATATGTTCTCGCATATCATCTTGAGCTTCTTGAGGTTATACCTCTCTGCCGCGGCAAGCAACATCCTTATTGTTTCGTCATCGTCTATCTTGGGAAATGAGTCTGTGTAGATAAAGTAGAGCATGGCCTTAAAAATGAGTGAATAGCATAAAACTACCACAATTGTGACAAAATTTACGAAATGATACCACTTTACGTTTTCGGAACGTAAATCTACCACCCCAGGGGTGATTTTTTGCAATTCGCGCAAATGACCGGTTCAGAGCAAATTGACACGATTTCTGACCAAGGGGCCCCACTAGTCAGCCTTACGTGGCATGTCTGGGACGGAGAGGAGTTAACGGCCGTTCGGACAGACGGGCCCCACTCGTCAGACCGTGGTCGTTATCCGTCGTTCGTGGAGCCCGCTGGTAACCGCCGCTCATTTCTTCCTCTTTCTCCTGCGCTCGAGCCCGCTCCGCCGATTCTGTCACCGCCGGTGAGCCATTGCCGCCGGCCATTGTCGTTGCGCCGCCGCATCGACCATGCCAAGCTGGAATGACGGGGAGTCATCGAACACGGAGTACCTCGGGGTGAGTAATTTGTTCCCCATTCTCGATCTAGGGTTAGGGTTCGTCCGAATTGGGATTTGTCGATTTGCAATCGATTTGAACTCGTTCTCTCCCAATCTTGTGGATTAGGACCTGACTGAACTAGACTATGCCCCCGAGACTGTCAATGACCCCACATTCAATGGCATAGCAGTGGGTTGCCCGGAGGTCTGCCGCGTCCACAGGCTGGAGCCGCGCAAATGTGTTGCATTTGAAGGTGTCAACACGGGACGGAAGTTCTATATGTGCCAAGTGGAGAATGTAAGTATTTTTTTAGTGGTTGTGTAATTTCTTGTCAATTAGGTTGAAATGATGAGTGCAGACAGTAGCAACTTTGCAGATTGTGATGTGAATTTACCTTGCAGTATATTTCAGTGGTTGTGTAACTTAGCAGATTGTAATTTCTTGTAAGTATTTTTTCAGTGGTTGTGTAAATTCTAGTATATTTAGCATGCTCTTTAGATAGTTAATTAAATTTTAGCATGCTATTTAGATAGTTAATTAAATTACAGTGGTTGTGTAATTTCTAGTATATTTAGCATGCTCTTTAGATAGTTAATTAAATTTTAGTGGAACAACAATAATTTCTTAGTCTGGCAGATAGTACTTAATATAATCATAGTGACAACAACAATATAGCTTGCTGTTAAGATAATAAATATAAATATAGCTTGATTATTGCTCACTGTATGTTATCATCTTTTCTACAGCATGTTGAGAACTGTGGATTTCAGTCATGGTTGGATCCTGACTGGCCAGAAACCTTGCAGCATTCTCTTAGGAGACTATGGTCAATGTACAGCCACATGAACTGTATGAGGATTGATGAGAGGGTTGAGAATGGTAGAGTTGTGCAGCAATTATCAGAGGATAAAAAGAAACTTGAGAAGAAGCATGCTAGTCTTTTAGAGGATGTCGGGAATTTCATGGATAACACTCAACAAAGAGTGATGGAGGACAACCTTGGGCTGATAAGGGGCAACAGTGTGCAGAGGAGAAATGAATTGGAAGAGCTCAAGAAGGAGTTGGACATGCTGAAAAATGTTCAGAGGACTCAAGCTGAAGTTTTCAAGGCAAAGCAGAAGACTTTGGAAGATGAGAGAGATGCAGTCAAGGAGGAAAAGAAAAAACTAGAGTATATTATATATGACATGCTGCAGCAGAAAGCAGCCGTGGAAGGTTCAGTTAAGGAGAAGCTAAAGAGAATTAAGGACATCTGTGATGAACCTTAGTCCAGATGATGTAATTTCAGTTGTAATGTTAGTGGACAATTGATCTAAACCATTGTGAACCTCTATGTGTAATGGTTGTGATGTTTAAGTAGTGGACCAGTAATATGTTTATGTGTGATGTTTAAGTAGTGAACCTCTATGTGTAATGGTAATTCAGAACCTCTATGTGTAATTCTGAAGCATATGTTGGTGGTGCTCTAGGTGCAGGACCTGTAGGAGCTGTAGGTGCAGTAGTCGGAGCTGATGATGATGCATCATATTGCTCACAGACACATACCCCTGCATTACATGAGAGGAAATTTAGATAGTTATATAATGCATTTATGTTATCTAGCAGAAAGAGGAGTACCTTTTGCTTATCTTTTCTAACTTGCAGATCTGCCTTTAAGGGAAGATTGCAGTTTGTGAACCTGTGTCCAGTTAACTTGCAGTTGGAGCAAGTTATAGTGCCCATCCTAGAAGAATCTTTAGGAGCAGGCACCTCAAACTGTCCCTTTCTTCTCACTGTCTGCTTTCTCCCAGGCTTCTCTCTGAACACTGGAGGATCAATGTCTGGTGATGCTGTCCTTGGCCACTCATCTTCACCAGGGACTGGATATATAACATTCTTGTATGCTTCAAGGTACATGGATTTTTTGAAGAAATCATGTACATAATCCTCTGGCTGTTGGTGGCATTTAACAATAGCTGCCACTGCATGATTGCATGGTATGCCTGTCAAATCCCACTTCTTGCAACCACATGTTCTAGCTTGAAGGTTTACTGCATGAGTTCTTGGTCCACTAGTAACTTCCCAGAGACCAATGTCAGCATTCTTAGCAGTGCAATCTCTGGAGTATCTCTTTGACAGTGCCAACAACTCTGAATAATGTGGAGTGATCTCCCACATACTCTGTGCTGCTTTCTTTCTAATCCCACTGTATTTCACCATCAACTTTGATCTAATTCCATCACACATAGTTTTGATTGGCTTGCTCCTCACATCCAAGATCATCTTGTTAAATACCTCACTAAGATTATTGACAACTAAATCTGTCTTGCAGTTGTAGTCAAATGCATGCCTAGACCAAGCTGAGGGAGGAATTTGAGCAAGCCAATTGTAGGCTTGTTCACACTCATTTTTCATACCTGCCATAGCAGTGTCAAATGCATTCTTGGTGAGGGCATAACTAGCTGCATCCATGGACTTCTTGAGCTCTTCCCCTCTAAAACCAGCTGACAAGGGTATAGATAATAGAGCCCATCAGTTGAGTACCCCTGAGGCCCGTTAAGCTAGGCCCAATTGTAATATTAGTCGAAATACGAGTTCATGTCGTATATCGATATTGTAATCTGTATCGGATCCCACCCTATCCTTGAGACCTGGCCACCTATATAAAGGGGCCAGGAGGGGACGATGTGGGACAGATTGAAAGCAAGCCAGGTTCTATACCCACGTTTACTTTCATAGCCACCTTGTTTGACTGAGTTTACCTTCGAGTTCATCCGACGCCCTGTCTCCCCGATCCTAAGTCCTTCATCTAGGACATTTGTCGAGTTTAACCCTCATCAATTGGCGCCGACCGTGGGGACTCTGGGCGTTGGAATCATAAATTCGACGGCTTTTTTGCTTTTAGCCAATAGCAATCCAGAAGTCGACGAAAATCAAGAGATGGAATTGACGTTCGGAAGTCTAAGCTTCTACATCGGACCTTCGGGTTCAACTCGCCTTTCGGATCCAACGAAATCAGTTCCGTCGGCGGGCAAAGCAGAGAGGATGACAGCATCTGGATCATCTATAGGCTCTTCTAGCGAGGCAAACTCGCCAGTCAGCTTAGCAACAACAGAAAATTTGCAGGGAAAATTAGAGGAACCCAACGAAATCGGGCAAGAGACCATTGTGGAAGAAGCAGTGGACAAATCAAGGGATATCGCCAGCAGAAGGAGCGGCGTCTCCAGGAGCATACACCAATTATGCGTTATCATCACTGAAGCAGCAGAAGAAGAAAACAATCACACTAGCAACAAGGAGGTCGACTGATGTCTACGCACGCTTCTGTTCTTGTAGACAGTGTTGGGCCTCCAAGTGCAGAGGTTTGTAGAGTAGCAGCAAGTTTCCCTTAAGTGGATCACCCAAGGTTTATCGAACTCAGGGAGGAAGAGGTCAAAGCTATCCCTCTCAAACAACCCTGCAATTACGATACAGAAAGTCTTTTGTGTCCCCCACACCCAATACACTTGTCAGATGTATAGGTGCACTAGTTCGGCGAAGAGATAGTGAAATACAAGTAGTAGTGATGATTATGAGTAGTAAATGTAATATGGAATAAGTATCGCTGCGAGCAAACATGTAACAAAACAGGAAGTAAACGGTGTGCAATGCTTGGAAACAAGGCCTAGGTATCATACTTTCACTAGTGGACACACTCCCAACAAGTATAACATAATTGAACCAATAGATGCTATCATCAATATTCAACTCAAACAATTCTCCAATGGAAAACATACAATAATCATGTGTAGGGCTACGAAGCACTCCTCAAAGTCCGTATGTACCCAAACTAGATTGTCCCACACTATCACCGTGAACGCACTAGATGGTTCCAACAAACACCACATTCATAGAGACATTAACCAAAAAGATACACATGATGCACACACTAGTCACCTTTACACCATGATACGAGGTATCTCCGGAGAGTATAATAATTAAGCATAGGAGTAGCATAATATCTGAATAATAACATCTACCAATTCAACTAGATACAAAGCTCACGATCACATAAAGATCACATCATGGGAGAGAGAGGTGAACCACATAGCTACCGGTAGAGCCCTCAGCCCCGGGGGAGAACTACTCCCTCCTCATCATAGGAGACAGCAAGGTTGATGGAGATGGTAGTGAGGTCGATGGATACGGCGGAGACGGCGATGGAGACCGATGGAGATGGCTCCGGGGCACTTCCCCGTCCCGGCAGGGTGCCGGAACAGAGACTTCTGTCCCCCGAAATTCGTCGACGGCGGCGGCGGAGCTACGGAACTGTTTCTGGAAAATTGTCGACTCCTCTAGGGTTTTCCGTCCCGAGGCTTTATATAGGCCAAGGGGCGTCGTCAGGAGTGGCCGCAGGCCTCCTCACACCTAGGCGACGCGGCCAAGGCCTGGGCCGCGCCAGCCAGGTGTGAGCCTGGCCTGTGGCCCCTCTCCTACTCCTCTTCGGATCTCTGGAAGCTTCCGGGAAAAATAAGACTTCAGGAACTTGTTTCGTCCAATTCTGAGAATATTTCCTGTGTATCACTTCTGAAACACAAAAATAGCAGAAAACAGGGAACTAGCACTGTGGCAACTTGTTAGTAGGTTAGTTCCGGAAAATGCATAAAAGTGCCACGAAGTGTAACGAAACAGTAGACAAATGGTGTAAAAACAAGCATGGAGCATCAAAAATTATAGATACGTTGGAGACGTATCAAGCATCCCCAAGCTTAACTCCTGCTCGTCCTCGAGTAGGTAAGTGATAACAAAAGAATAATTTTTGAGGTGACATGCACCTACACAATCTTGATCATATATGTAAGCATTTGTGAGCTGGGATCATAAGAACTTAAAACATGGGCATGAAAGATATAATCTTGATAGAAGAAACTTAGCAACCATGTTATAACATGAAAAAGAACACAAACAAAAGATCATGAAAATGAAACAATGAAAGTCAAACATGTGTTCAAATCATAAGGAAAAACATACAAATGGTTTTCAGCTTCGGATATCCATTTCGGCTCACGGGAGCAAATGAACCTATTATTGAAAAACATATTTTAAAATGTCAAAAAATTCGGAACAAAAATTCTGCATGTACATCTTGACATATTATGTTTGTACACAAATTTTTAGAAGAAAAGAACATTTTTTATGCTCTATATTAAAAAGACAAATTTATGTATGAACATATCACTATTTATAGGACATATTTTTGTCTTTTTTACCGATGCCACATAAAATGTTCTTTGTTGTCAAAAACTTGTGTGCCAATATAGAATGTCCAGATCTACATGCTAAATTTATTTTTAGAATTTTTTGACATTTGAAATTGGGTTTTTTATGCATTTTTCATAATAGGTTCATATACACCTGAGAGCCAAAACACCTCCTCCTTTTCAGCTTGTCCTTCAAAGAGAGCAAAACATAAATGCATAGGACACCTTCAAGTTTAAGAGGGCGACTAGATACAAATAATTTGAGAACAAGTGAAACCAACAATATGAATCAATCAATGAAAACTTTGGGACAATGCACATTATACTAAGAATGACAAATATGCTCTCTTAATGGTGCATAAAGGTAGAAGGTGGTGACTCAACATAAAGGTAAAAGAAAGGCCCTTCGCGGAGGGAAGCAGTGATTAAACATGTGCTAGAGCTTTTCATTTGTAAACCAGAGAGATAAAAATTGGTTTTGAGAGGTGGTTGTCTTTGTCAACAACTGGCAATGGGGTTCTTACTATCTTCCATACAAAAATGAAGCAAGTTTTTGAGAGAGAGATTGGCACTTTTGTGCTCTTTTATAAAGCTTGGCACTCCTCCCCACCTTTTTTCCTTTCACAAACCATGGCTAACCGATTCCATCGGGTGCCCACCAACATTCACATTCCATGGAGGAGTGCCTTTTTTCTTTTCTTTTTTCCTTTTTTTTATTTTTGGAATAAGCAATATGGAAGATAGCAAATCCGACCACTACGTCCCCATGAGCTGAAAACAGTGTCACAAAATGAGAAGTATTTTGAAGGTTTTTTGAAAGATAGCACATGAAAATTTACTTGGAATGGCTTACAAATACCATGCATAGGAATTTATAGTGGACACAATGGCAAACTTGCTTTTTGGGAGTTGGATGCACGAGTAGAGCTCATACTCAGTACAGAATGAGGGCTAGCAAAAGACTGGGAGCGACCAACTAAGAGAGCAATAATGGCCATAATCATGCAAAGCGACAAAGCAACATTAAAAGAAGCATAAGATGGCATAAAAAGTCAAAAACTAAATGATCATAGAGGCTATTGGCGACTTTGTATGAGTCTAACATGTGTGAGTATGCGCCAAGTCAACCCAAATAAAGCATCAAGGAGAAAACCAAAATAATGCTTCCAAATAATTAAAATAACGCATGATTTTTTCAAAGGCTCATTAAGCAATCTCAGTTATTTGAGACAAGTCATGCTACATCAAAACCACTAAGCATACTATCAAAAAGACATCAAGCATGACATGCAAAAGCCTAGGCCGCAGTCTACACAAGCTCCTACTTGTACCACTATTTTGCACAAAGCTTTTTCTCTTTTCCAACACCATTTGAAATTTTTTAAAGACACCTCTTTTGATGAAAACCAATAAAGATCAGAGGCAAAAAATACACCTTGATGAAAATATATGACAAGGTCTGAACGCAAATCAAGGCGAAAACGAAAACCAAAAGCAGTAGCGGAAAAAGAAGAACACCCGGTGAAATTGTAAGAATGAAAAACGGAGTGTTCTTGGCAAATGAAACGAGTACATCTCCTTCAAAGGAAATTTGTTGGGGTCCAACCATTTATTGCAGAAAAAAACAAACTAACTAAGAAAACTAAAACAACTGACGCTCCAAGAAAAACACATAGTGCATGAAGCAATAAAAATATAGTGTCTTGAAAGGTGACCTGATTTTTACCGATGAAGAAGGGGTGCCTCGGGGGCATCCCCAAGCTTTGATGCTTGTACTTCTTGGATATTTCTTGGGGGTGATGCATGGGCATCCCCAAGCTTGAGCTTTTGTCCATTCTTCGTCTCATCTCATCATTCTCCAATCCCTACACTTGAAAACTTCCTTCATACAAAACTAAACACAATTCTATTAGCAACATTAGTGTAAGCATAGCATAGAATCAACCCTTTTTGCTTCAGGTTTCAACTCAAAACCACCACATATTAAGCATATACCACTGTAGCAACTTCCCCAAAAGTTCCGTGATCAAAAGAACTCAAAAAGAAAGCGATAAAGCGGCAAACACAAATATTGGCAGAAATCTGTCAAAACAGAACAGCTGACAAAGGTCGAATTTTTGAGGGGTTTTATTTTGATCAAATCAAAAAGTGTTCAACTAATGAAAGTTTGGATATAACCTGGGGCATATGCAAAAGAAATAGCAGGTCCAAAATATATACAGAGAATTTTCACGAATTTTTACAGTGCAGCACCAAAAACTGTTTCAGGACAGCAACATCCCCAAATCTTTACCTCACTCAAATTAGAGGCTCCTCTTGGCACAAAAACAAAATAAACAAGATAAGGAGTGGTCATTACAGTAGTAATGACTTCCAAGACTCAAATAAAAGAAAAAGTACTGAAAATAAACATTGGGTTATCTCCCAAGAGTGCTTTTCTTTAACGCCTTTGAGCTAGGCGCAGTAATTTGCAAAGATGCTCATGTGGGCGCCATATAAGAGCTTGAGGCAAAGGCGCCATATAGGAACTTAAAGCAATAGAGAGCATCAAAAAGCAGATATGAAAGACATTTAAATCTAAACCACTTCCTATGCATAGGAATCTTGTAAGAAAATAAATCAACGAGGCACATAGTAGCAAGCATGGATAGGTAAAACAAGTGCCACTTCAAGATTTGCAACATAAAGAAGGGAAACTTAATATTGTTGAGATCCATCAAACCATGTTTCTCTCTCTCATAATAACTTTCAGTAGCATCATGAATAGAATTAACAATATAACTATCACATAAAGCATCCCTATCATGAGCCACATGCATAAAAGAATTAATACTCACCATAGGAACAATAGTAGTAGGAGCAGATTCAACAGAATAATTATTCTCATCACCATAATCATCAAAAATAGGAGGCATATTGTAATCATAACTAATTTTCTCCTCAAAAGTAGGTGAACTGAAAATATTATACTCATCATCATAACCATCATAGACTAGAGGTTCAGTATCATCACAAGCTAGAGAACAGCTATTTCGCAAAGCATATTCTTCAAACATATCATCATAAGAAGGAACATCACATATGGGAGATAAAATATTATCAGAACAAACTTTCTCCATTAAAGCTGGGGGACTAAAAATATCATACTTAACAAAACCAGCTTCCCCAAGCTTAGACTTTTCTATAGCATTAGCATTAACGGTATTCAAAGCATTCGTACTAATAACATTGCTATGCGAAA
Source organism: Dactylis glomerata (assembly GCA_007115705.1). Classification (NCBI taxonomy): domain Eukaryota; kingdom Viridiplantae; phylum Streptophyta; class Magnoliopsida; order Poales; family Poaceae; genus Dactylis; species Dactylis glomerata. Next base: position 831,147 of record QXEO01000750.1, on the reverse strand, counting down.
TAAGCTCCAAAGGATTTTCAATTTTCTCTTCAAACACTTCATATCTAAACTCAGGAAAAAGACTAAAGAACTCTTTGTTTTTCCATTAAGCCTAACTAGTGAAAATAAAAACAAGAAACAAAAAGATATAATTGCAGAATCTAAAGGAAATAACTCCGAGCACTCACACAGGAGGATGCGAGTACCTTTTACCTTACCTCCCCGTCAACGGCGCCAGAAAAGAGCTTGATGTCTACGCACGCTTCTGTTCTTGTAGACAGTGTTGGGCCTCCAAGTGCAGAGGTTTGTAGAGCAGCAGCAAGTTTCCCTTAAGTGGATCACCCAAGGTTTATCAAACTCAGGGAGGAAGAGGTCAAAGCTATCCCTCTCAAACAACCCTGCAATTACGATACAGAAAGTCTCTTGTGTCCCCAACACACCCAATACACTTGTCAGATGTATAGGTGCACTAGTTCGGCGAAGAGATAGTGAAATACAAGTAGTAGTGATGATTATGAGTAGTAAATGTAATATGGAATAAGTATCGCTGCGAGCAAACATGTAACAAAACAGGAAGTAAACGGTGTGCAATGCTTGGAAACAAGGCCTAGGGATCATACTTTCACTAGTGGACACACTCCCAACAAATATAACATAATTGAACCAATAGATGCTATCATCAATATGCAACTCAAACAATTCTCCAATGGAAAACATACAATAATCATGCGTAGGGCTACGAAGCACTCCTCAAAGTCCGTATATACCCAAACTAGATTGTCCCACACTATCACCGTGAACGCACTAGATGGTTCCAACAAACACCACATTCATAGAGACATTAACCAAAAAGATACACATGATGCACACACTAGTCACCTTTACACCATGATACGAGGTATCTCCGGAGAGTATAATAATTAAGCATAGGAGTAGCATAATATCTGAATAATAACATCTACCAATTCAACTAGATAGAAAGCTCACGATCACATAAAGATCATATCATGGGAGAGAGAGGTGAACCACATAGCTACCGGTAGAGCCCTCGGCCCCGGGGGAGAACTACTCCCTCCTCATCATAGGAGACAGCAAGGTTGATGGAGATGGCGGTGAGGTCGATGGAGACGGCTGAGACGGCGATGGAGACCGATGGAGATGGCTCCGGGGGCACTTCCCCGTCCCGGCAGGGTGCCGGAACAGAGACTTCTGTCCCCCGAAATTCGTCGACGGCGGCGGCGGAGCTACAGAACTGTTTCTGGAAAATTGCCGACTCCTCTAGGGTTTTCTGTCCCGAGGCTTTATATAGGTGAAGGGGCGTCGTCAGGAGTGGCCCCAGGCCTCCTCACACCTAGGCGGCGCGGCCAGGGCCTGGGCCGCGCCAGCCAGGTGTGAGCCTGGCCTGTGGCCCCTCTCCTACTCCTCTTCGGATCTCTGGAAGCTTCCGGGAAAAATAAGACTTCAGGAACTTGTTTCGTCCAATTCCGAGAATATTTCCTGTGTATCACTTCTGAAACACAAAAACAGCAGAAAACAGGGAACTGGCACTGCGGCAACTTGTTAGTAGGTTAGTTCCGGAAAATGCATAAAAGTGCCACGAAGTGTAACGAAACAGTAGGCAAATGGTGTAAAAACAAGCATGGAGCATCAAAAATTATAGATACGTTGGAGACGTATCATCGACATGCAAGTCGACAAAATAAGGAGCAATGGCAAGAAAGAGAAGGAGAAAGTGCATGTTTCGGCTGGAGAGTGGAGAATGATCATGACAGCTGTCAACCACGGGACTGATGTACCCGCAGATTCAAGAAGAGAAGTTTTAATGGGGTATCAATACGCGCTACACCAGCGCAGGAAAAAGCTAAGGCAGGAAAGAGATATGATTATGAGAAGCCCAGATTACAACATCACACCAAGTGAAGGATATTGGAGCGAATATACCAACTCATTAGAATCCAGCATGGAGAGGCACAAAGACCCGAAGCACAATAGAAGGACAATAGCACGTGTAGTACAAGAAAGCTATACGAGAAGCCCAAGCGCGAACCAACCAGAAGAGGAGGAAGAATTCATGCAAGAAACACTAGAAGCAGCATTGATAGCAGCACAAGCATACCTACTAACGACGCAACCAAAACCTGGTGACCCACGGGAACAAATGCATCAAGCCGTGATACGGAGCCTCGGGTTAGTGGAAGAAAAGCTAAAGGGAAATATTTCAGAGAAAAAGTTGACTTACCGCAGTGAAAGGAAAAAAGAAGAGGTCAAGCGCAAATCTTCGCGGAACAAAACTAGCGAGTCCTCAGAAGACGAGAAACGCCAAAAGAGGAAGGAGGATGCAAGGAACATAATAGCACAAGCAAGGGTAAATAACTCATGTTACGCATGGAGGGAAGAAAACTACGAAGATGATGAAAAAGAGATGGGCGCGCTATGCTTTACCCGCAGGGTTCGCAAAACGCGAGTACCCAAAGGATTTAAGTTACCACATGATCAGGAAAAATATGATGGGTCACAGGAACCAACGCTATGGTTGTCAGACTATCTACAAGCAGTACAAATACTAGGGGGAACAAGAGCAACAGCAATGCAAAGTTTGCAGCTATACCTCACCGGCGCAGCGCGGTCTTGGTTAAATACCCTACCCAACGATTCCATCGGAAGTTGGGGGGAACTAGAAAGCCAATTCGCAAGAAATTTTCGCTCAACATACAAGCGACCAGCGTCATTGGAAGAAGTTAAATCGTGCATATAGGAAAGAGATGAAAACCTGCGTTCTTACATACAACGCTGGAGTGTCATTAAAAACTCCGCAGAAGACGTCTCCGATAAAAGAGCAATAGATGCCTTTTCAGCCGGACTTCGTCGCTCAGACCTCGTGGAAGAGATAGGAAGAATAAAACCGAAAACAGTTTCAGAACTAATGGAGATAGCTAACAGATTTGCCGACGGAGAAGACGCGTATAACAACAAAAGGGGACGCTCACCGGAAGTCGACAAATCCAGTAGGCAAAGGCGACGGTACCGCAACGGCGACAAGGATGGAAGGCGAAATCAGATAGCCGCGGGATACGATGGAAGGAACGAGGAAGGCTATGAAAACAAAGAGTTTCATGCAAGAGATAGCAGGGGAAAGGAGAAACCAAGGTACTCGGGTCCTTCAGCAGAAGATATGCTATATGGTCCTTGTCGCATCCATTACGCGTACTTGGACGGGAAAAGAGTCTCCAACCACGAGATGAAAGATTGCAGAACCTTCCTAAGGTTACAAAACGCCATGGATTCAAACCAAGGAACACGACAGGGAGAAAAAATCACGAGTCAAGGATATCAAATGTAGCGACTCGCAAAGCAACTGGAGTCGAAGATATATATATCAGCAATGATTCAACCAGTGCCAAAGTCGAAAAAAGAGAGGAAGAGCATATCAAGACATGTCAACATGGCAATATCGTCGCCACCAGCTACTACAGAGTATTTAAAGTGGTCCGATCAACCAGTTAAATTCAGCAGAGCAGACCACCCAAGGAAAGTTCCCAGGCCAGGGCATGCACCAATGGTACTAAAAGCACAAATAGGGGGATATGACATTGGGAGAGTATTCATGGATGCAGGAAGAGGCATAAATCTGATATATGCGAGAACTCTGAGGGCAATGTGCATTTCACTGGAAAGTTTAAAGCCAACGGATTGCTCTTTCCACGGAATAGTACCAGGAAGCGCAAATTACCCTCTCGAGAAAATAGAACTCGACGTCTACTTCGGAAATAGCAACAATTATCGCAGAGAAAAGCTGGAATTCGAAGTCATGGATTGGCCTTCACAGTATCATGCAATCCTGGGACGCCCAGCATTTGCAAAATTCATGGCAGTACCTCACTACGCATATCTCACACTTAAAATCCCGGGACCCAAAGGAACAATCTTGGTACAAGGCAGTTTCGAAGTATCCAACACCTGTGACAAAGAATTCAATAGACTGGCGCAAACCTTCGGCATGACAGCAAAGTACACAAGACTAAAAGGTGAAACCGACCACAACGTGCTACCCGACGTTGGACGATCCCTGCCAGACCAGGCTTTCGATGCAACTCAAGACTCGAAGAAAATCCAGGTCCATCCTACGGACCCAAGCAAAACTACCTCTATAGCAGTAAACTTGGATCCTGCATCGGAAAGCGCGCTCGTCGAGTTCCTCCGTGAGCGCTGGGAAATCTTCGCCTGGTGTCCTTCAGACATGCCAGGGGTTCCCAGGGAACTCGTCGAGCACGCACTAAAGGTCGATCCCAAAGCCAAACTAGTCAAGCAACCATTGAGAAGATTCGATGAACCCAAAAGGAAGGCAATAGCATCGGAACTGCACAGGCTAGAAAACGCAGGGTTCATCCGGGAAATCAAATCGTCGACTTGGGTATCTAATCCAGTTATAGTCCCCAAGAAAAACACGGATGTGCAAAGAGTGTGTGTCGACTATACGTCTCTCAACAAGCACTGCCCAAAGGATCCCTTCCCTCTACCTCGCATTGATCAGATAATTGACTCAACAGCAAGGTGCGAAAGGCTTTCCTTCCTGGACGCATATTCTGGCTACAACCAGATCAAGTTGAAGAAAGAAGACAAGGAAAAAACAGCTTTCATAACACCTTACGGCGTGTTCTCCTACCAAGTCATGCCTTTTGACCTAAAAAACGCAGGAGCAACCTACCAGAGGATGATGCAAAACTGCCTCGGAAATCAAATAGGACGAAACATCCAAGTCTACATCGACGACGTGGTTATCACCACACAAAAAGAAGAGTCACTAATCAGTGATTTAGCAGAAACCTTCGACAACCTAAACAGATACAAGCTGAAGCTCAACCCGACAAAGTGCTCTTTTGGGGTATCTGCAGAGCAACTCCTCGGGTTCCTGGTATCTGCAAGAGGGATAGAGGCAAATCCAGAGAAGATCTAGGCAATACTAACGATGGGGAAACCAACAAAACTGCACGACGTACAGAAGCTCGCAGGACGTGTCGCGGCTCTAAGTCGATTTGTGGCACATCTATGGGAAAAAGCACTTCCCTTCTATGCACTGATGAAAAAATCAGACGATAAATTTGAGTGGACCGAAGAAGCAGACATAGCTTTCACACAATTGAAAAAAGTGCTTTCCACACCGCCGGTGTTGGTCGCACCAAAGGAAAAGGAGCCATTGTTACTCTATATTGCAGCAACACATCAGGTGGTAAGTACAGTATTAGTAGTCGAAAGAAGTGAAGAAGGAAAAACCCATGGAGTTCAGCGGCCAGTATACTTCGTCAGCGAGGTGCTATCTCCAACAAAGCAAAGGTACCTGCACTATCAGAAACTTGCATACAGTGTATTCACATCAGCACGAAAACTACGGCAATATTTTGCGGTACACCCAATCATAGTGGTCAACGAAGCACCACTATCCAATATATTGAATAACCCTTCAGCAACAGGACGTGTCTCCTTATGGGGAATTGAGTTGTCACCCATGGACATCACGTATTGAAAGCGAAAGGCGATCAAATCACAAGTTTTACCAGACTTTACAGCAGAATGGCTGGAGTTACAAAATACAGGACCACCAGATCTATCGAATGTATGGACAATATACTTTGATGGGTCAAAAAGGGTCCAAGGCGCAGGAGCAGGAGTAGTCCTGATATCACCGCAAGGCGACAAGTTGAAATACGTGCTAAGGATGAGTTTTTCTCAAGCTTCTAATAATGAAGCCGAATACGAGGCACTGCTCCATGGGATGAAAATGGCCAAGGCATGCGGAGCAACTCGACTGAAAATATTTTGAGACTCGAACCTCATCGTCCAACAAGTGATGAACAAGTGCGATGCCATCAATGACAATATGACAGCGTACAAGAACTTATATTATTATCTCGAGGGAACATTTGACGGATGCGAAGTTTCGCATATCAGTAGAGCAAGCAACAAGGAAGCCGACAATTTAGCAAATATCGGGTCCTAGTGTTTACCCGTACCACAAGGAATTTTTTGGGAGGAAATAGTAGAAAGATCAATAAAAGGAACCAAAGTTTCGACTACAGGAGAGCAAGCCCAGCATCAAGCAACAGGCTCAGGGTCTGGTAGCAGCGGGACAGCTGAACCTGAAGAAGTCATGATGATCGAGGAAACCTGGATGCAACCATATTTGGCATACATGGTAAACAAAACACTACCCGAAGACACAGTACAAGCGAAAAGGATAATACAACGATCCAAGGATTTCGTCGTGCTGCAAGGAAAATTATACAAGAGAAGTATAACAGGTGTCTTACAACGATGCATCACCCCTCAAGAAGGGCAAGAAATTTTAAGAGATATCCACGCAGAAGTATGCGGACATCACGCTAGCAGCAGATCTATCGCAGCCAAAGCTTTTCGTGCAGGATTTTATTGGCTAACAGCCATTAAAGATGCAAAAGACATAGTAAGGAAATGCGAGGCTTGTCAACGCTTCGCATCTCGACCAAACGCGCCAGCAGCAGAGTTGCAACCAATACCATTATCTTGGCCCTTCGCACAATGGGGTCTCGACATGGTAGGGAAACTACATAAATCTTGGCCAGGAGGGCATGTTTATATGCTAGTAGCAGTCGACAAATTTACCAAGTGGGTAGAAGCAGCCCCAGTGACAACCCAAGATTCTACAGCTGCGATTAACTTTATCAAGTCCATAGTTTTTCGCTTCGGAGTACCACACAGCATAATCACAGATAATGGGACAAACTTCACATCGAAAGAATTCAAGAGTTACTGTGAAGGTCTGAGAATTAAATTGAAATTTGCATCTGTGGCGCATCCAAAGTCAAATGGGCAAGTCGAGAAAGCCAATGGCTTAATATGCAACAGAATAAAGAAAAGGCTGCTAGCGCCCCTTGAAAAAGCCAAGCACGCTTGGGTGGATGAGATACCCTCCGTCCTCTGGAGTCTACGAACTACACCTAACGCAGCTACTCAATAAACCCCCTTTTTTCTAGTCCATGGCACAAAAGCCGTGCTTCTAGTTGAAATAACTCATGAAGCTCCAAGAATCGTGGCATATGATGAGGCAACTTCTACAGAAGCACTTCAGGATGATGTTGATGCACTTGACGAAGCAAGAGATGTAGCACTCGCTAGAGCTACTAAATATCAGCAAAATCTATGAAACTACCACAGTAGTCGAGTTCGTCCACGATCTTTCGTGGTGGGAGATCTAGTACTACGACTAAAGCAAAATGGCCATGGAAAACTAGAGTCCCCATGGGTGAGACCTTACATTGTGACAGAAGTAATACCAGGAGGAGCTTATCGACTACAAGACAAGAAAACGGGGAAGGACAAGAGCAACCCGTGAAATGCAGAGCAACTACGACGGTTCTACGCATAGGCGAAATAAGGCGACCAAGGAGTTTTTTCGAGTTATGACCCTCTGAATCCAGAACATGAGGCCATAGGTCGGGTTCATTGGGTCAAATCGACAATATGTGTAAATATTTTACTTTACACTCGGGGGCTAAGACCCTTGAGTTGTATGAAATAATATTAAACAAAGTTTTGTGACTATCTGCGACATACTACAAGGTTGATTACAACCCGATATTTCGACAGCACCGTATACGGTTCAAAGGAACCCCATAAAATATTAATGCACATACCTCAGAACCATGATTCGTTCCCTTGGTATATTCGTAAACACATAAATTCCGATACGATTATTTATTACAGATAAACACGACAAAGAAACAACTGGATTACATAAAGGAGAAAACTAGTGAAACTACACTTCGGCTTCATACTCCTTCTGGCACTGGGTGCCGTCGTAGATTCTCACGTCGAACTTCGACGTGCCAACATGGAAATCAAAGGTCATGAAGAACCCCTGATGGAGGTCATGATCCTCCGCAAATCGCGACCAGCCGCCCTTGAAGAATTGTTCACCGGCGCCGTCGTACCACACCTCCACTTCGTATGGGGTTCCGCCACCAGAGTGTTCACGGAGAACTGCTTCACGCAGTTCTCGACCATCCATGAATTTAGTAAATTTTAGTGGCATGCACTGAATTTCACGGCACTGCGCGTTGCAGATGCAGAAGAAAGAATAGATTCGGGGCAAAGAAGAAGAAGCATCAGGGGAAGGAGCACTTGAACCTGACGCAGCAGAGGGCGCCTTGGGTTTATTCTTGCTTCCAGGCAGACGGCTGGGGCGTTGATACGTCTCCAATGTATCCATAATTTTTGATGATCCATGCTTGTTTTTACACCATTTGCCTTGTGTTTCGTTACACTTCATGGCGTTTTTATGCGATTTCCGGAACTAACCTATTGACAAGATGCCACAGTGCCAGTTCCCTGTTTTCTGCTGTTTTTGTGTTTCAGAAGTGATACACAGGAAATATTCTCGGAATTGGACGAAACAAGTTCCTGAAGTCTTATTTTGCCTGGAAGCTTCCAGAGATCCGAAGAGGCGAAGGAGAGGGGCCACAGGCCAGCCTCACACTAGGCCGGCGCGGCCCAGGCCCTGGCCGCGCCGCCTAGGTGTGAGGAGGCCTGGGGCCACTCCTGACGACGCCCCTTCGCCTATATAAAGCCTCGGGATAGAAAACCCTAGAGGAGTCGGCGAAATTTCCAGAAAAGTTCCGCAGCGCCGCCGCCATCAAAGCCAAATTTCGGGGGACAGAAGTCTCTGTTCCGGCACCCTGCCGGGATGGGGAAGTGCCCCCGGAGCAATCTCCATCGGTCTCCATCTCCGTCTCCGCCGTCTCCATCGACCTCACCGCCATCTCCATCAACCTTGCTGTCTCCTATGATGAGGAGGGAGTAGTTCTCCCCCGGGGCTGAGGGCTCTACCGGTAGCTATGTGGTTCACCTCTCTCTCCCATGATGTGATCTTTATGTGATCGTAAGCTTTGTATCATGTTGAATAAGTAGATGTTACTCTTCTTCATTATATGTACTCTAGTGTGTTATTAAAGTAATCTATTCCTCCTGCCATGGTGTAACGGTGACAGTGCGTGCATCATGGTGGTACTTGGTCTAGGCTACGATTGTGATCTTTTATGGATTATGAGAATAATTATCACTATGATAGTATTGAAGTGATCTATTCCTCCTTTCATGGTGTAATGTTGACAGTGTGTGCACCGTGTTAGTACTTGGTCTAAGTTGCAATAATATCTATCTTGAGTTGTGATTTGATTTGGATATCTCTATGAGTGGTGTTTGTCAAGTACTTGATGAACTTTGAGGAGTGCTTCGTAGCCCTACGCAATGATTAGTGTTATTCGATAGGAGAGTAATTCAGAGTACCATAGTGAAGAGAAGTTATTTATTTGTTCAATTATGTTATATTTGTTGGGAGTGTGTCCACTAGTGAAAGTATGATCCCTAGGCCTTGTTTCCAAGCTTTGCACACCATTTACTTACTGTTTTGTTACATATTTGCTCGCAGTGATATTTATTTGAGATCACATTTGTTACTTATAATTATCACTACTACTTGTATTTCACTATCTCTTCGCCGAACTAGTGCACCTATACATCTGACAAGTGTATTGGGTGTGTTGGGGACACAAGAGACTTTCTGTATCGTAATTACAGGGTTGCTTGAGAGGGATAGCTTTGACCTCTTCCTCCCTGAGTTCGATAAACCTTGGGTGATCCACTTAAGGGAAACTTGCTGCTGTTCTACAAACCTCTGCACTTGGAGGCCCAACACTGTCTACAAGAACAGACGTGTGCGTAGACATCAAGCTCTTTTCTGGCGCCGTTGCCTGGGAGGTAAGGTAAAAGGTACTCACATTCTTTGGCTACTAAGTCTTTTAGTTGCTGGTGAGTGCTCAGAGTTATTTCCTTTAGATTCTGCAATTACATCTTTTTGTTTCTTGTTTTTATTTTCAGTAGTTAGGCTTAATGGAAAATAAAGAGTTCTTTAGTCTTTTTCCTGAGTTTAGATTTGATGAGAAAATTGAAAATCCTTTGGAGCTTATTTCGCATAGCAATGTTATTAGTCCGAATGCTTTGAATACTGTTAATGCTAATGCTATAGAAAAGTCTAAGCTTGGGGAAGCTGGTTTTATTGAGTATGATATTTTTAGTCCCCCAGCTTTAGTGGAGAAAGGTTGTTCTGATGATATTTTATCTCCCTTATGTGATGTTTCTAATGATGCTTGTGCTCCCTATCCTTTTAAAATACCTACGAAGATTGTTGAACGTATTAGGGATAACTGCTATTTAGGAGATGGAACTGTCCATCCTGGTGATCATCTGCTCTTTATACATGAATTATGCGAGTTGTTCCAGTGTGCAGGTATTTCAATGAACCAAGTTAAGAAGAAGCTATTCTCTTTATCATTGAAAGGCAGAGCTGAGGAGTGGTACCGGCTGCTTAAAGTTGGTCCATCTATTGCATGGGAGGAAATTGTGCATCTCCTTTATTCCAAGTTTTATCCTCCAAGTAAAATTCATAAAGACCGTAATCGGATATACAACTTTTGGCCACATGAGGGAGAAAGCATTGCCCAAGCATGGGGAAGATTGAAGTTACTAATGCATAAATGTCATATTCATGATCTTCCCCGTAATATTGTCATTAATAATTTTTATGCAAGGCTTTCAGGATATTACAAGGACTATCTAGATGCATGCTTTGATGGGTCTTTCACAAGCAAGGATGTTAACACCAAGTGGGGTCTGCTTGAAACAATTCAAAACAATATTGAAGGTTGGGATAGCGACAAAGGTAAAGGATCAGGTATGAATTACGAGTTTGATTGCATTAAGTCTTTCGCTGAAACTGCTAATTTTCAAGAGTTTAGTGCTAAATATGGTCTTGATCCTCAAATTATGGTTGATTGCTTTAAAGCCTTTGCTTCCCATATGAATGTTCCTAAAGGAAATGGGGACGTGTATCATGAACCTTTTAAGGACACTTGCATAGTGTTGGGTATATACCAAATGGGTATACCAGCGACATAGTCTTAAATCAGCAAGCCAGGGTGGCCCATCAGGGGTGGTATGGTGGATCCGCCATACCGGGCGGCCCAGTTGCTGAAGTTGCCACGGCGGTACTGGACGCAGGCGCTTATGGCGGATCCTCAGACAGGCCTGGCGGATTACTGACGACAGGCCCATGGCGGGTCCGGAGACAGCCCGTGGCGGGTTACCTTGACGTGCACGCACAGGACTTAGTCTAGGACTCCAAGTTGTATCCGCTCCGGTACCAACGTGTAGCCCACGCCAGGCGCCTTTATAAGCCCGGCGTGGAGCAGCCCTTGAGGCAGACGTTAGACGTTCTAGTCATAAGGCCAATCGCATAGCGAAACAGCCAACCCCATCATTGTAATCTGTACACATTGTGCCATTATAGTGAGGTATAGCAGGATGTAGCGATCCTCCACCGCGGGCACGTGAACCTGGGTAATCCCTGTCTATCACCGTCCCGGGCACCAGATCGCCTATCCCCTCTTTCTATCGCCTTGAGGTACCCCTCATGACATACGTGTCGTAAGAACCACGACAGTTGGCGCCCACCGTGGGGCGAGGGCGTCTGGAATCGATCCGGGCGGAATCACTCATCGTCTTCGATGGCGGCGAGATCACATCAGCTACAACGCCACTGATCATCGTCAACCTAGACGGATAAATTTCGACTACACTGCTGGCTCGACGTCATAGGTGTTGGATCTGCCATCACGCGCATTCCAGCGGCGTTGATCGATCCCTCCCTATCGCGTACGTTGCCGCGTTCTAAGACCGCCGATCGGATCTGATGCTCAATTCACTGGGCTGATGGTGACGGAAACGTTCCTCGCGGCTTCGTTCCTGGCAAGAACGTCAAAGCCGGCGTGGAGGGTGCCGCTCCGCTCCTGATTTGCATCGGACCTGTCGCGCAATAACTAAGCAGAAGCCATGGCGGAAACGTACGTGGCATGAAACTTGGCGGCAGTTCACGAGGCGCAAGCAAGCTGACTATGTTTCCTGCTGCTCGATCTACGTGAATCGCGGTCCGCCTTGGTCACATAATGATCGGGTCTCCGTGTCCAGTTTGTTCAAGCTAGCACAAGACCAACGCGGGGAAGCACGCTACGTGCATGGATTTTGCGGCCAAGTCGATTGCATGCGTAATCGTTCGAGGCTAATTAAAGAGTACATGGCGGCCACGAGGGATGGAGTCCTGGCAGACACGGCGGCTGACAACCTCAAAGAACTTTGCGGCCATGGCGGATTACTTTGCGGCCATGGCGGATTACCGCGCAGCCGTTTCCGCCATCGTCGCAAGCTTCGCCTCTATTAGGGTGTCGGAGCCGACTGCGTGACCGAGTATGGCTTTGTGTCCGGTGTCGCTGGCTTTGCAGCCGCCAGGGATTATTCCTACTCCGCCACCGACGGCTTCACCTCGTATGGACAATTTTGTCTCCGCCATTATCGGCTTCGCCGCTATGGTGAAATATTTCATCATTGCTGGCTAAAGCTTCGAGTCTGCGGTAGACAACAGCGTCATCCTCCGCGTCTCAATATATACTCGGCGTTGCTAGCTTCGCCGCCGCCGCGGATTATCCTTTGCAACGGCCAGCGTCTCCTTCTGTGTTGACAATTTAGCTTCCGCTGTCATCAACTTCATCGTTGCTGCGGATAGCTCTCCGCCATGGCCGGCCTTGCCGCCATCGCGTGGACCACTTCATCGCGGTATCGTCGGCAGCTAGCCATAGCTTCGCCGCAATGGCAGAATAGTACATCATCGCCGGCTGAAATTCATCACCAAGTACTTCAACCTCGCTAGAACACGGAAAACTTCCAGCTACATTTGGGGCTTGAAGTATCCGCTACCCTCGTACAGGCGTCTAGGAGCTTCCGATCGACCGGTGCTCTAGCTGTCTCATGAGAAAATCATGCATAGAATTACCGGCAAGAGTGCTAATCTTGTATGAATGTTACACATGGTGACGTGAATCTTGCATGGATTTTTCGCCAAGGACGCTAGCTCACCGGCCAAATCAAGCGTTTATGGCGTCACGTGAAGACCGTATGTGTGAGCAGCGAAACCGTTGCCACGGCCGGCTTTGCCTCTGTTGCATCGAGCTTCATCGCGCCATCATATTACTTCACCGACTCGGCTGTTCTCGTCATGAACCACATCGCCGCCATTACGGCTGATTACAGCTTCATCTCTGTCGCGGACAACATCGATTCCGCCATGACCTATTCGGTCAGTTGCGCATATCTTCGCTGCAAACAGATAGATGAGCTGTAAACGGCATCGTCATGGTCTACTTCGACATTATCTTTGACGTGACCGGCATCGACTCTGTTTAAACAGCTAAGTTCCTATTTCTTAATATTTAATATATTTTTTATGATCATATGATAAAGATTGGTTCACTCATATTCTGAGTCTTTTACCGCTTTCGTTTTGATCATAACTTTTCCACGATTTGCCTTGCGCTCGTGAGTAAATTTTAACTGGCTTGCCTCTAAAGGCGCCGGTATCATGCAAAAATCCGCCATCCGGCGTTAGCTTAAGTTTTCTGGCGTACACGTTTTCTGATGTTTTATATGTGGATTCCCGAGTAGTGACATTTTGGCACTTTAAAGCCGCCATCCGTTTCCAAGGTTTTGGACGGCTGCTATTAAGCGCTATCACCTTGGCGGATTGTTCGTGCAGAAGTTTGCCATCTCACGAAAAGTCAAGCATATAAACCGGAAGAACGGATAAACCAGCACTTGCTAAAAATCATATTAAATGCACATGAACTGTTCAAGATAGTCGAGTTTTTTCCGCCTTGACAGTTTTATGTTGTTCAACTGCTGCATAGTTTCAGCTTTAAAACATCTGTTCAATGGCCGTGTTTTACCCGCCTTGCATTTGTTCGTTGGACACAAGAATGATTTAATACAATTGTGTTTTGTTTTCATGTCACAGGTACATATGACGCTTGGACGCTTTGCTGGTGCCCAATCTGAGGTGTTTTCGAGCCACTCAGCTCAAATACCCGGGGGCTACCGTCGATGGCAGCCCAAATCTGCCATGCAGCGGCCGCCTTTGATGGCAGCCCAAATCTGCCATGGAGCGGACACCTTTGATGGAAGCTAAAATCTGCCATGGAGCGGCCACCTTGGAGCAGTCCGCCATGGAGCAGACCACCTTGAGTTCTCCATGGAAAGGCCACCTCGGAGCAGTCCGCCATGGAGAAGGATGCCTTGGGACCGCCATGGAGTAGGTTGCCTTGATGTCACCTTGGAGTTGGCCGCCTTGGAGCTGGCTGCCCGGGGGCTGCGACCATAGTATGTTGATCTGATAACTGGTGAAGTTCTCTAAGAGCATCAAGCCGTATTTTCAAGTAAATTCCACCTTGACACTCGCAGGCTACACCGATGCTAAATTTTGTGAAGTTCTCTTAGAGCATTGCGCCGGATAAAAATTCGCCATAACGCTCGGGGGCTACTCATCACATTTTAACTACGTAGTTCTCTTAGAGCCCTATGCCAGATAGAAATCCGCCATAATGCTTGGGGGCTACAGCTAGCAAAAAATCCTAAGTCTTCTAAGAGCACCGCTAGGAAAATTGCATAGCGGAGCTCGGGGGCTACAGGCTAAATATTCTAAGTAGTTTCTCTAAGAGCACCCTGATGGATTCTCTATGAGAACCCGCCATGGCGCTCGGGGGCTACACATGGTGTAAAAGCATCGAAGTTTAAAAACATAAGCAGTGCGATAATTTTGCGCTCACTGTTTGGTAAGCTTCGAGGCAACATCTTATACTGAAAAGAACGTTCCTTGAGCTCGGAAAAAATACTAGTTATCCGCCTTGGATTCATTCGCAGTAGCATACCAGCATGTATCTGGAGAATTGCCCTGCAAGTATGAGACGTCACTGGTCCGCCTAAAGTTCTAGGCGGATAAAATTTATTCTTTGGGAGCTCTACGAGATCTTTCACGCGACTATCTTGAAGACGAAGATAAAAAGCCCATCAAGCATTGAAGACAGAAGAGAAGATCTCAAAGAACTCCGGGGGCTACTACTGTGGATATACCAAACGGGTATACCAGTGACGTAGTATCATACCGGCAAACCAGGGTGGCCCATGGAGGTGGTATGGCGGATAGCCAACCGGGCGGCCTAGTTACTGGTGGTATGGCGGATTGAAGGCTGCCATGCCATGGCAGATTCCCAGACGCATCCATGCCATGGCAGATTCCCGGATAGCAGGAGCTTATGGCAGATTCAATACTGCCATACCATGGTGGATTACTGGACACAGGAGCTTATGGCGGATCTGAAGACAGGCCCATGGCAGGTTGCCTTGTAGTACACGCATAGGACTTAGTCTAGGACTCCATATTGTATCCGCCCCGGAACCACCATGATGCCCACGCCAGGCGCCTTTATAAGTCGGCGTGGAGGAGCCCTTGAGGCCATGAGATAGCTAGAATAGCTAAGACATAGCAGATCGCATCGCGACCAGCACAACCATTGTAACCTGTACACATTGTGCCATTATAGTGAGTTGTAGCAGGATGTAGCGATCCTCCACCACGGGGACGTGAACCTGGGTAATCCCTGTCTATCACCGTCCCGGGCACCAGATCGCCTATCCCCTCTTTCTATCGCCTTGAGGTACCCCTCATGGCATACGTGTCGTAAGAACCACGACACATAGAAAGTGATATTGTTATTGATGATTGCAATAAACATGCTCAAACTTCTAAAAGTACTATTTCTTATAAGCATGTTAATTTTTGTGGAATACATAGACCTTGTGAACAGAGTTACAACAAGGAAGATTATTGCATCACCCACGCAAATAAAGAAACCAGTATGTGGCTCAAGGATCTAGATGTGCTTGGTGAAAGGGTTTGTGAGCTTTATCCTTTTCTTTGTGAATTTTGTGGTGAAAAGGGTCACTTTAATTTTCAATGCCCAATTAATCGAACGAGTACCGCAAATTTGTATTGTGATGATAAGATTACTCTCAATCAGCATGATGAGCTTACTTTGTTTTTGAATTGTGAAGAGATATCTAGAAAGATTTCTTTGGTAGACATGAATGATGTTGATATTAATAGCACCCTTCGTGGTTGTCGTCTCTATTGTGCTAAAGATTGCCTCGCAAATACTTACTTACAAGATCTTATAAAACATGATGTTTTGCCAAGCTATGACAGGACTAATAGATGTTTCGATCTTATTAATAGAGAGGAGGAATCCTCCAAAGTTTCTTCTGTTGTTTCTGTCAGCAAATCAGATTATGTGGAAAAGATGCCTTTCCCTCCTAAAGAATATGTGGAGAAGATGCCCTTCAAGTCTCTCCCTCCTAAAGGAGAGAGTAAGAAGAGTATGAAGAAGAAGAAGAAGAGGAGTAAAAGGTGAGAGGACACGGTATCTTCCCCTAAGCGTTATGATCCTGCTATAGATTATGATAATTCTGATTGGGATGATGTTCTTATGCCTGTTACCTATGTTAGTGATCATGATTGGGAAAAGCACTCTACTTTTGATATTGAAAATCTTTTTGGTACCAATTCTAAGGTTAATAATTGTTGTACCATTAGTGCGATCCATGTTCCTTCTTATGATGATATGTTTGATGAATATGCTTTGCGACATACTAGTCCTCTAGTTTATGATGGTTATGATGATGGGTATAATATTTTCAGTTCACCTACTTTTGAGGAGAAAATTAGTTATGATTACAATATGCCTCCTATTTTGGATGATTATGGTGATGAGAATAATTATTTTGTTGAATCTGCTCCTACTACTATTGTTCATGTGGGGAGTATTAATTCTTTTATGCATGTAGCTCATGACAGGGATGTTTTATGTGATAATTATATTGTTAATTCTATTCATGATGCTACTGAAAGTTACTATGAAAGAGGGAAACATGGTTTAATGGATCTCAACAATATTGAGTTTCCCTCTTTGTGTTTCAATTTTTGAAGTTATACTTGTTTTGCCTTCCTATGCTTTTTGCTTTGCGCTTTCATGACTTGTCTCTTTACAAGACTATTTTTCATAGGAAGTGGTTTAGATTTAAAAGTGTTCCATACTTGCTTTTTGAAGCTCTCTATAGCTTTAAGTTCCTATATGGCGCCTTTGCCTCAAGCTCTTATATGGCGCCCACATGAGCATCTTTGCAAATTACTGCGCCTAGCTCAAAGGCGTTAAAGAAAAGCACTCTTGGGAGATAACCCATTGTTTATTTTCAGTACTTTTTCTTTTATTTGAGTCTTGGAAGTTATTACTACTGTAATAACCGCTCCTTATCCTTTTTATTTCGTTGTTGTGCCAAGAGAAGCCTCTAATTTGAGTGAGGTAAGATTTGGGGATGTTGCTGTCCTGAAACTGTTTTTGGTGCTGCACCGTAAAAATTCGTATAAATTATCTGTATATCTTTTGGACCTGCGATTTCTTGTGCATATTCCCCAGGTTATATCCAAACTTTTGTTAGTTGAACACTTTTTGATTTGAGCAACAGAAAACACCTCAAAAATTCGACCTTTATCAGCTGTTCTGTTTTGACAGATTTCTGCCAATATTTGTGTTTGCCGCTTTATCGCTTTCTTTTTGAATTCTTTTGATCACGGAACTTTTGGGGAAGTTGCTACAGTAGTATATGCTTAATATGTGGTGGTTTTAGGTTGAAACCTGAAGCAAAAAGCGGTTGATTCAATGTTATGCTACACTAATGTTGCTAATAGATTTGTGTTTAGTTTTGTATGAAGGAAGTTTTCAAGTGTAGGAATTGGAGAATGATGAGATGAGATGAAGAATGGACAAAAGCTCAAGCTTGGGGATTCCCATGCATCAACCCAAGAAATATCCAAGAAGTACAAGCGTCAAAGCTTGGGGATGCCCCCGAGGCACCCCTTCTTCATCGGCAAAAATCAGGTCACCTTTTAAAACACTATATTTTTATTGCTTCATGCACTATGCGTTTTTCTTGGAGCGTCAGTTGTTTTTGTTTTTAGTATTAGTTTAGTTTAGTTTGCTGCAATAAATGGTTAGATCACATCATGTTTCTTTTGGAGGAGATGAACTCGTTTTCATTTGCCAAGAACACTCCGTTTTTCATTCTTACAATTTCACCGAGTGTTCTTCTTTTTCTGCTACTGCTTTAGTTTTCGTTTTCGCCTTGATTTGCGTTCAGACCTTGTCATATCTTTTCATCAAGGTGTATTTTTGCCTCTGATCTTTATTGGTTTTCATCAAAAGAGGTGTTTATAAAAATTTCAAACGGTGTTGGAAAAGAGAAAAAGTTTTATGCAAAAAAGTGGTACAAAAAGGAGCTTGTGTAGACTGTGGCCTAGGCCTTTGCATGTCATGCTTGATGTCTTTTTGATAGTATGCTTAGTGGTTTTGCTGTAGCATGACTTGTCTTAAATAACTGAGATTGCTTAATGAGCCTTTGAAAAAATCATGCGTTGTTTTAATTATTTGGAAGCATTATTTTGGTTTTCTCCTTGATGCTTTATTTGGGTTGACTTGGTGCATGCTCACACATGTTAGACTCATACAAAGTCGCCAATAGCCTCTATGATCATTTAGTTTTTGACTTTTGATGCCATCTTATGCTTCTTTTAATGTCGCTTTGTCGCTTTGCATGATTATGGCCATTATTGCTCTCTTAGTTGGTCGCTCACAGTCTTTTGCTAGCCCTCGCCTTGTACCGAGTATGAGCTCTACTCATGCATCCAACTCCTAAAAACCAAGTTTGCCATTGTTTCCACTATAAATTCCTATGCATGGTATTTGCAAGCCATTCCAAGTAAATTTTTATGTTCTACCTTTCAAAAAACCTTCAAAATACTTCTCGTTTTGTGACACTATTTTCAGCTCATGTGGACGTAGTGGTCGGATTTGCTATCTTCCATATTGTCTTATTCTAAAAAGAAAAAAAAGAGAAAAAAAGAAAGAAAAAAGGCACTCCTCCATGGTATGTGAATGTTGGTGGGCACCCGATGGAATCGGTTAGCCATGGTTTGTGAAAGAAAAAAAGGTGGGGATGAGTGCCGAGCTTTATAAAAGAGCACAAAAGTGCCAATCTCTCTCTCAAAAACTTGCTTCATTTTTGTATGGAAGATAGTAAGAACCCCATTGCCAGTCGTTGATAAAGACAACCACCTCTCAAAACCAATTTTTATCTCTCTGTTTTACAAATGAAAAGCTCTAGCACATGTTTAATCACTGCTTCCCTCTGCGAAGGGCCTTTCTTTTACTTTTATGTTGAGTCACCACCTTCTACCTTTATGCACCGTCTAAGAGAGCATAGTTGTCATTCTGAGTATAATGTGCATTGTCCCAAAGTTTTCATTGATTGATTCATGATCATGGTTTCACTTGTTCTTAAATTATTTGTATCTAGTCGCCCTCTTAAACTTGAAGGTGTCCTATGCATTTATGTTTTGCTCTTCATGAAGGACAAGCTGAAAACCATTTGTATGTTTTTTCTTATGATTTGAACACACGTTTGACTTTTCATTGTTTCATTTTCATGACCTTTTGTTTGTGTTCATTTTCATGTTATAACATGGTTGCTAAGTTTCTTCTATCAAGATCATGTCTTTCATGTCCATGTTTTAAGTTCTTTGATCTCAGGACTCAATGCTTACATATTTGATCAAGATTGTGTAGGTGCATGTCACCTCAAAAATTATTCTTTTGTTATCACTTACCTACTCGAGGACGAGCAGGAGTTAAGCTTGGGGATGCTGATACGTCTCCAACGTATTCATAATTTTTGATGCTCCATGCTTGTTTTGACACCATTTGCCTTGTGTTTCATTACACTTCATGGCGTTTTTATGCGATTTCTAGGACTAACCTATTGACAAGATGCCACAGTGCCAGTTCCCTGTTTTCAGCTGTTTTTTGTGTTTCAGAAGTGATACACAGGAAATATTCTCGGAATTGGACGAAACAAGTTCCTGAAGTCTTATTTTGCCCGGAAGCTTCCAGAGATCCGAAGAGGCGAAGGAGAGGGGCCACAGGCCAGCCTCACACTAGGCCGGCGCGGCCCAGGCCCTGGCCGCGCCGCCTAGGTGTGAGGAGGCCTGGGGCCACTCCTCACGACGCCCCTTCGCCTATATAAAGCCTCGGGACGGAAAACCCTAGAGGAGTCGGCGAAATTTCCAGAACAGTTCCGCAGCGCCGCCGCCGTCGAAGCCAAATTTCGGGGGACAGAAGTCTCTGTTCCGGCACCCTGCCGGGGACGGGGAAGTGCCCCCGGAGCCATCTCCATCGGTCTCCATCGCCGTCTCCGCCGTCTCCATCGACCTCACCGCCATCTCCATCAACCTTGCTGTCTCCTATGATGAGGAGGGAGTAGTTCTCCCCCGGGGCTGAGGGCTCTACCGGTAGCTATGTGGTTCACCTCTCTCTCCCATGATGTGATCTTTATGTGATCGTGAGCTTTGTATCATGTTGAATAAGTAGATGTTACTCTTCTTCATTATATGTACTCTAGTGTGTTATTAAAGTAATCTATTCCTCCTGCCATGGTGTAACGGTGACAGTGCGTGCATCATGGTGGTACTTGGTCTAGGCTATGATTGTGATCTTTTATGGATTATGAGAATAATTATCACTATGATAGTATTGAAGTGATCTATTCCTCCTTTCATGGTGTAATGTTGACAGTGTGTGCACCGTGTTAGTACTTGGTCTAAGTTGCAATAATATCTATCTTGAGTTGTGATTTGATTTGGATATCTCTATGAGTGGTGTTTGTCAAGTACTTGATGAACTTTGAGGAGTGCTTCGTAGCCCTACGCAATGATTAGTGTTATTCAATAGGAGAGTAATTCAGAGTACCATAGTGAAGAGAAGTTATTTATTTGTTCAATTATGTTATATTTGTTGGGAGTGTGTCCACTAGTGAAAGTATGATCCCTAGGCCTTGTTTCCAAGCTTTGCACACCGTTTACTTACTGTTTTGTTACATGTTTGCTCGCAGCGATATTTATTTCAGATCACATTTGCTACTTATAATCATCACTACTACTTGTATTTCACTATCTCTTCGCCGAACTAGTGCACCTATACATCTGATAAGTGTATTGGGTGTGTTGGGGACACAAGAGACTTTCTGTATCGTAATTGCGGGGTTGCTTGAGAGGGATAGCTTTGACCTCTTCCTCCCTGAGTTCGATAAACCTTGGGTGATCCACTTAAGGGAAACTTGCTGCTGTTCTACAAACCTCTGCACTTGGAGGCCCAACACTGTCTACAAGAACAGACGTGTGCGTAGACATCAGGCATCGCTTCCCCAAAGCAGAAGACGATGCTACCGCAGTTGCGGCGATGGTCTTGTTTTTACTACCGCGAGGACGGCCGCGGCCCTGTTTCTCCACCGGGGCGCCGAGGTTCAAACGAGATCCACTTGCATCGGCCATGGAGACAAACGACAGGGACGAAAAACCTTAGATGGGTTAGGGAAGAAGAAGACGATGCGGCAGAGGAAAGCACTAGTGAAAGGATTAGGGTTTTTATCCTGGTCAAGCGTGCTTTATTTATAAGCACATGCTAATGGGCCTTTGGAGCGGCAAGGCCCAAAGTATACTTTTAGGTTTTTACAGTGCAAAACAGTACAGAAGAATTAAACGTATCAAGGGAAAAGACGCGAGCAAAAAATAAAGAAAGCAGAGAATAAGAAAATATCTGTCAAGAAACACAAGTTCACCTCATCTTCGACTCGGGGGCTTATGTTACGAAGAGGGAGGAAACCCATTGTAAAGGCAAAGAAAGTCGACAAAATTATGTGAAAAAGAAATATAAGGAACAGGTTTTATCTATTTTCTTGAGCCTATACCCGAAAATTTCGGCTATAGCCTCGGGGGCTACTCCCATCGGGAGCGCTGTGGCGCACCCGATAGAAAGAAGTCGACAAAAAAGGACGGAAGGAAGTGGAAACAGGTGATAAAGAAAAAAGTTGATGAACGCGAGGTGTATGTATAATTGGTTGCTTTTCTTCAGCAAAAAATTTCGGCTACACTGATGACGAAATAAGACGTCAATTACTCCCATCGGGAGATATTCATGAGAAGATAACTCAAAAAGTTATGTATATTGAATCAGTCAAACAAGGCTGCGAAATATAATTCTCGAGTTGCGTCATCACGACAAAACTCGAATGCCGTGATATATCACGAAGGTAAGACCCCAGGATCCGTCCTGTGTGGCCCGGTATACGCACATGGATGCGCTCTGCTGGTATGTATCCGTGTCTATGACGCGAAGAAAAATCCTGGTGGACGCACTGGGTACCCTGAGAACCACTGGGACTCATTCTTTTTAAGTCCTAAATACGACAAAAGAATGAGTTTGACCGGTTTCCCGAATTCAAGTCCAAGGGGATTGAATTTGAAGTAGGTGGCAAGTGTCTGTTCCGGCAGTTAACTGACCTCTTGATCCGTCAGAGTTGTTAGGCTTATTCATTAAAACCCCTTGCGAGATAGTATTAGAAAAAGATAAGTCGAAAGACCAAGTCGAAGATTTTAAGATTTGAAGAAGTCAAGTATTGATCAAGTCGAAGAATTGAAGATCTGAGATTCAACCCAAATCTGCAATTCTGGTAGAATCTCGGGGGCTACTGACAAGGGTATAGATAATAGAGCCCGTCAGTTGAGTACCCCTAAGGCCCGTTAAGCTAGGCCCAATTGTAATATTAGTTGAAATACGAGTTCATGTCGTATATCGATATTGTAATCTGTATCGGATCCCACCCGATCCTTGAGACCTGGCCACCTATATAAAGGGGCCAGGAGGGGACGATGTGGGACAGATTGAAAGCAAGCCAGGTTCTATACCCACGTTTACTTTCATAGCCACCTTGTTTGACTGAGTTTACCTTCGAGTTCATCCGACGCCCTGTCTCCCCGATCCTAAGTCCTTCATCTAGGACATTTGTCGAGTTTAACCCTCATCACCAGCACTCTGGAAATTGGCATAGATATGCCTTAGACAATATCTCTGAGGAGTGTTGGGAAAGATTGTGTTGATTGCTTTCAGAAGGCCCTGTTAGTTCACAAAGAAATGCATTATTCAGATAAAGTATGGAACAACAATGGCTTTTTGATAGACAAGTTTATAAAAGCAGTGCATGAGTAAAAGACTTTACCTTCTGCCTATCTGATATAATGGTGTACTTTCCCCACTTTCCTGCCTCTCCAATGCAATACTTCAGCTGGGTGAGGAACCATGTCCAGGATGCAGTGTCCTCTTTGTCAACAATCCCAATTGCAATAGGGAAGATGTTGTTATTCCCATCTCGCCCAGTTGCAGCAAGAATTTGTTGCCCAGTGGTTAGCTTGATGAAGCAACCATCAAGACATGCACAATGCCCATTGGTTAGCTTGATGAAACCTTGCTTTCATGCATTTAGACAGTAGACAGAAAGTTAAGAGATTTCAGACAATTTACCTAAGAAAGGCCTGCACCCATTCAGGAAACCTTGCTTTGATGCATTTAGACAGTAGAACAGTCCATGAAACCTGGGGTTTGGACTGGGATGCTCCACAAGCTGTCTGGTTGTTACTATGCATCTACTTCCAGGATTTGTATCAATAACTGCTTGTAGATAATCCCTTATTCTTGTATACTGGGCTTTGTGATCACCAAGCACAACCTGTAGTGCCTTCATCCTTGCTCTGTATGCCTTGATTTTTGCAACTTCAACACCATGCTTCTGCTTTGCATTTTCAATCAAAGTGTCCACAGAGGTGTTGGGATCTGTCCTCAGTGCCTGCTCTGACTGGTGTGCTAACCAGTTGATTGTAACTTTGGTATTTTCTCCATGGGCAAGACAAGTATGTCCCTTTCTCAATTTTCTGATCACAAATATCTTCTCATGAGCAATTTTGGATGCAGTCATATAAAATGGGCAACCATCCTCAAGGCAGTCAACAATTATCCTCACATTGTTGTTCCTATGGTAGTGGAAGTTCCTTAGTTGAGCAACATGAAATTGAAAGGAATATGCCCGAGAGGCAATAATAAAGTTGTTATTATATTATTCCGTGTTCATAATAGATGTTTATTTTTCATGCTAGAATTGTATTAATCGGAAACATTAATACTTGTGTGATTAATAAACTAAAAGGGTTCCTAGTAAAGCCTCTCTTTTATACTAGCTCGTTGATTAACTGATGATCAAGGTTTCCTGATCATAAACATTGGATGTTGTTAATAACGGGGTCATATCATTAGAAGAATGATGTGATGAACACTCACACCCATAGTACGAATAGCAATACGATCAAGTCATCAAGTTCATTGCTATATCAAACTCATGCGAAGTAGTTCTAATCCTTAGACCATGAGATCATGTTAATCACTGATACCGGAAGGGTACTTTGATGATATCAAACGTCACACCGTAATAGGGTGATTATAAAGGTTGATTTGGGTACTCTGAAAGTATTAGTTGAGGCTCATGGATCAAGAGTGGGATTTGTCCATCCGGATGACGGAAAGATATTCTCTGGGCCCTTCTCGGTGATATTGCATTGGAATCGCTTGCAAGCACGTGACTAGGTCACAGGAATGCATTATCACGGAACGAGTAAAGAGACTTGTCGGGAACGAGATCGAACTAGGTATGGTTGATACCAAAAGATCGGATCTCGGACAAGTAATAATATCGCGAGACAAAAGGAATTAACTATATTCGTTACTGGTTCACACGATCACTAGTTCATCGTTGAGTAAGTGGGAGTCATCATGGATTTCCAGATCCCGCTGTTGATTATTGATCGGAGAGGAGTCTCGATCATGTCCACGTTATTCACGAACCGTAGGGTGACACACTTAAGGTTCACCATCGTTTTTGAGTGGATACGATACTCCGATCGAATTACAGGACAACATAAGGGTTGTTTCAGAAAAGCACCGAAACTGTTTCGGGATATCGAAATAACTCAAGGGTGTATTTGTTAATGTTTGTTAATTGAATTAATTAACAAATATTAAAGAAATAAAAATGTTTTATTAAATCAATAAGTGTGAATTTTAATTAGCATGAATGTCATGCAAAATTAAAATGGGGGTTACCTCATGTTGATGAGGGGGTTACCACCATGAAGGGAATGAAGAGGGAGTTATCACCATGAAGAGGAGGAGGGCCTCCTTGGCCGGCCACCCCTTGGGGGCTGCCCCTCCTCCCCTATATAAACCCCTCCCTCTCCTCCATGTGACACACTACTTGATCCTCCCCTCCCTCGCATAGTTGCTGCCCAATTTCCATCTCTGCTTAGCGAAGCTCTACCGGAATTGTAGTTCGTAGTTCATACACTTAGAGAAGTGTGTAGTGGAGTGTCCGGCGGATCCCTTCTTCCGCTGCCCCGCTGGACCGAGGGCGTGGAGGAGTCGACGTCGAGCTGTACGTGTGACCGAGCACGGGGGCGCTGCCACTTGTGGCGCCGTGTACACGATCTTGTGATCGTCAAGTGAACCACTACGTCGACTACGTCAAGTGAACAACTACGTCGACTACGTGCGTCTACATCGACTCTCCATCGTCCACGTTTATGCGGGAACGTAATCCCCGCTTACGGTCGTCGAGGGTTAGTCTCCGTTGCTACCACCTCGTAGAGTATCTTGGCTAGTTTATGTGTTCTTGCGTAGGAAATTTTTTGTTTTCTATGCTACGAACCCATCAGTGGTATCAGAGCCATATCTATGCGTAGTTGGTATGCATGGCTAGAACACATGTGGATGTGGGCGTTGATGATCATGTTATTGCAATTTTTTTGTATTTTGGATCATAGTGGCATAGTGGGATTGAAGCTGCCCGAGACTAACCTTACGTGACCGCGTTCACGAGACTTGTCCCACACTTGACATGATTCGGCATATGTGGCTTTGCGGGTGTACGTTTCTCCCACTATAGTTATGATCTATTTTACAAATAGTTGTTAATAATATTTTTTATCACCGTTGTGGTTTCATGTTCGTAGGTAAGAACGGTTCTTCCTAGAAGGCCCCAAACCACGTAAAATATGCAAGACAAATTAGAAACGTCTAACGTGTTTTTGCAGGGTATGTGATGTGATATGGTTAAATTGTTTATGTTACAAATTGTATGCGATGATCCTTTTTGTAAGTTATAAACAACCGGCAGGAGCCATATGGTTGTCTTTACATTTAAATGGCCTGCGTGCCGAATATATATATCCAAGTGATATATTGTAATGGAGGAAGACAACCAAGGTGGCGCGCCATGGACCTTGGTGCTACGCCGGTGGAATGATGGAGATCATACCATGACGCATAAGATGGAGATCGAATGCGTGAATGACCATATCATATCACATTATATATGCATGTGATGTTTATCCTTTTATGCATCTTATTCTGCTTAGATTTGATCGCACGGTAGCATTATAAGATGATCCCTCTCACATAAATATCAAGATAAAAATGTGTTCTCCCATAACATGCACCGTCAAGAAAGTTCGTCATTTTGAGACACCTCGTGATGATCGGGTGTGATAGACTCTACGTTCACATACGACGGGTGTAAGACAGTTTTACACACGCAAATGTTATGGTTCTACTTGGCGAGCCTAGCATGTACAGACATGGCCTCGGAACACGAACCGAAAGGTTAAGCATGAGTCATATGGTTGATATGATGAACATGGTGATGTTCGCCTTTGAAACTACACCGTTGCACGTGATGATCGGTTGCGGTGTAGTGGATTTGGTTCGTGTAATCACTTGAGATAACTAGGAGGGATGTTGTTTTAAGTGGGAGTTCACGTAGAATTTGATTTAACCTGAACTCATTCTATTATGAACTTAGTCTAAATTCACTTTGCAAATAATTTGTAGATCATGGCACCACCTGCTCTAAATTTCAATGCGTTCATGGAGAAAGAAAAACTAGCCACCAACGGTAGCAACTTCACCAACTGGGCACTTAACTTGAGGATCCTCCTCAATGCCTCTCAAAAGGGCTATGTGCTTGAGGCACCGCTAGGTAACCCGCTTGCAGAAGATGCTCCCGATGAAGAGAAAAATGTTTTTCTGACTCGTAAGGAGGACCACAGTTTAGTTCATTGCGGCATACTATATGGACTTGAGCCAGAGCTGCGAAAACGTTTCGAGAACAGCAACGCTTATGATACAATGGGAGAGTTGAAACTGATCTTCGACTCCCATACTGCCGTAGAGAGTTATGATGCTTCAGAAAAGTTCTTTAGCTGCATGATGGAAGAGAACAACTCCGTTAGTGAGCACGTACTCAAAATGTCTGGGTACACCGATAAGCTCATCTCTTTGGGAATAACGATTCCCAATGAGTTGGGAATACATCGGGTTCTCCAATCTCTCCCACCTAGCTTCAAAGGCTTTGTGATGAACTACAACATGCAGGGCATGAGGAAGTCTCTCCCCGAGCTTCTCTCAATGCTTAAGACTGCAGAAGTGGAGATCAAAAAGGAACATCAAGTGTTGATGGTCAATAAGACCACTAGTTTCAAGAAAGGTAGAAAGGATAATAAGTCCAAGGGTAGAAATAAGAAGGACGGCAAATCTGTTGCCGGTTCTGAGAGGAAACCCAAGGCTGGTCCTAAACCTGAAACTGAGTGCTTCTACTGCAAGGAAACGGGGCACTGGAAGCGCAACTGCCCAAAGTATTTGGCGGATAAGAAGAACGGGAAGATTAACAAAGGTATATATAATATACATGTTATTGATGTGTACCTTACTAGTAGTCGCAATAGCACCTGGGTATTTGATACTGGTTCGGTTGCTCACATATGTAACTCGAAACAGGGGCTAAAGAATAAGCGGCAACTTGCGAATGATGAGGTCACGATGTGCGTCGGCAATGGATCAAAAGTTGATGTGATAGCCGTCGGGACGCTGCCTCTACATTTACCATCTGGATTAGTTTTAAACCTGAATAAATGTTATTTGGTGCCTGCGTTGAGCATGAACATTATTTCTGGATCTTGTTTAATGCGAGACAATTATTCATTCCAGTCTGAGAACAATGGTTGTTCAATTTATATGAATAATATCTTTTATGGACATGCACGTGAGAAGAAAGGTTTATTTCTTTTGAATCTTGATAGTAATGAAACACATATTCATAACGTGAATGCCAAAAGAATTAAGTCAAATGATGATATGGCCGCATACATGTGGCATTGCCGTTTAGGTCATATTGGTGTTAAACGCATGAAGAAGCTTCATTTGGATGGACTTCTGGAATCACTTGATTATGAATCATTTGAGACATGCGAGCCATGTCTTATGGGCAAGATGACTAGAACGCCGTTTTCCGGTTCAATGGAACGGGCGACAGACTTATTGGAAATCATACATACTGATGTATGTGGACCTATGAGTGTGCCGGCGCGTGGTGGATATCGTTATTTTGTTACTTTCACTGATGACTTAAGTAGATATGGGTATATTTACTTAATGAAACATAAGTCTGAAACGTTTGAAAAGTTCAAAGAATTTCAGAGTGACGTAGAAAATCATCGTAACAGAAAGATTAAATTTCTACGATCTGATCGTGGAGGAGAATATCTTAGTTACGAGTTTGGCACACATATGAGAGAATGTGGAATAGTTTCACAACTCACTCCCGCTAGAACTCCACAACGAAATGGTGTATCCGAACGTCGTAACCGTACTTTATTGGATATGGTTCGGTCTATGATGTCTCTTACCGATCTGCCACTATCTTTTTGGGGTTATGCGCTAGAAACAGCCGCTTTCACTTTAAATAGGGCTCCATCTAAATCCGTTGAAACGACACCGTATGAATTATGGTTTGGAAACAAACCTAAGCTGTCATTTCTAAAAGTTTGGGGATGCGATGTTTATGTGAAGAAACTTCAGCCTGATAAGCTCGAACCCAAAGCAGAAAAATGTGTCTTCATAGGATACCCTAAAGAAACAATTGGGTACACCTTCTATCACAGATCCGAAGGCAAAGTGTTTGTTGCTAAGAACGGATCCTTTTTGGAGAAGGAGTTTCTCTCGAAAGGTGTGAATAGTAGGAAGGTAGAACTCGATGAGGTTATTGAACCTCCTCTTCATGAATTGGCGAGTGGCGCAGCGCCGGAAACCGTTCCGGTGGTGACTTCACCAAATGAAGTGGGAGCTAATGATGAAGATCATGAAACTCCAAAAGAGGATACTACCGAACCTCGTAGGTCGACAAGAACACGCGCCGCTCCTGAATGGTACGGTGATCTTGTCGTAAATGCCATTGTTGAGAACGATGACCCTGCGACGTATGATGAAGCGATGATGAGCCCAGATTCCAACAAATGGCATGAAGCCATGAAATCCGAAATGGAATCCATGTATGAAAACCAAGTATGGACTTTGGTAGAACTTCCCAATGACCGAAAGGCCGTTGAGAATAAATGGATTTTCAAGAAGAAAACAGACGCTGATGGTAATGTGACCGTCTATAAAGCACGACTTGTCGCAAAAGGTTTCCGACAAATTCAAGGAATTGACTACGATGAGACTTTCTCACCCGTAGCGATGCTAAAGTCTGTTAGGATTATGTTAGCAATTGCTGCATTTTTCGATTACGAAATTTGGCAGATGGATGTGAAAACTGCGTTCCTTAATGGTAACATTGATGAAGAGTTGTATATGGTACAGCCCAAGGGTTTTGTTGATCCTAAGGATGCTAACAAGGTATGCAAGCTTCAGCGATCCATTTATGGACTGAAGCAAGCATCCCGAAGTTGGAATCTCCGTTTTGACGAAGTTATCAAAGGGTTTGGATTTGTCAAAACTTATGGAGAAACTTGTATTTACAAGAAAGTGAGTGGGAGCTCTGTAGCATTTCTAATATTATATGTGGATGACATATTGCTGATTGGAAATGATACGGAACTTTTGAAGAGCGTAAAAGATTACTTAAACAGTAAGTTTTCAATGAAAGACCTTGGTGAAGCGGCGTATATTTTAGGCATCAAAATCTATAGAGATAGATCGAGACGCTTAATTGGGCTATCACAAAGTACATACCTTGACAAGATTCTAAAGAGGTTTAGAATGGAAGATAATAAGAAAGGGTTCTTACCTATGTTGCAAGGAAAGATATTGAGTAAGACTCAAGGTCCGGCTACAGCTGAAGATAGAGAAGAAATGAATAAGATTCCCTATGCCTCTGCCATAGGCTCTATCATGTATGCCATGTTATGTACAAGACCGGATGTGGCACATGCTATTAGTTTGACTAGTAGGTACCAATCTGATCCAGGTTTGGAACACTGGACGGCGATCAAGAATATCTTTAAGTACTTACGAAGGACTAAGGATATGTTTCTCGTATATGGCGGTGAAGAAGAGCTCGTCGGAAGTTGTTACGTCGATGCTAGCTTCGACACTGACCCGGATGACTCTAAGTCTCAATCCGGATACGTATTTGTTATGAATGGAGGAGCGGTAAGCTGGAGGAGTTCCAAGCAAAGCGTGGTGGTGAGATCAACTACAGAGGCGGAATACATTGCTGCTTCAGAAGCGGCAGAAGAAGCAGTTTGGATGAAGGAGTTCATATCCGAACTGGGTGTGGTTCCGAGTGCATTGGATCCAATGGTTATCTATTGTGATAACAATGGTGCCATAGCCAATACTCAGGAGCCAAGGTCTCACAAGAAATTCAAGCATGTAAAGCGCCGATTTCACTCCATCCGTGAACATGTCGCGGATGGTGATGTAAAGATTTGCAAAGTGCACACGGATCTGAATGTGGCAGACCCGTTGACTAAAGCTCTCCCCAAGGCAAAACATGATCAGCACCAGAACTCAATGGGTGTTACATTCATCACTATGTAATCTAGATTATTGACTCTAGTGCAAGTGGGAGACTGAAAGGAATATGCCCGAGAGGCAATAATAAAGTTGTTATTATATTATTCCGTGTTCATAATAGATGTTTATTTTTCATGCTAGAATTGTATTAATCGGAAACATTAATACTTGTGTGATTAATAAACTAAAAGGGTTCCTAGTAAAGCCTCTCTTTTATACTAGCTCGTTGATTAACTGATGATCAAGGTTTCCTGATCATGAGTATTGGATGTTGTTAATAACGGGGTCATATCATTAGAAGAATGATGTGATGAACACTCACACCCATAGTACGAATAGCAATACGATCAAGTCATCAAGTTCATTGCTATATCAAACTCATGCGAAGTAGTTCTAATCCTTAGACCATGAGATCATGTTAATCACTGATACCAGAAGGGTACTTTGATGATATCAAACGTCACACCGTAATAGGGTGATTATAAAGGTTGATTTGGGTACTCTGAAAGTATTAGTTGAGGCTCATGGATCAAGAGTGGGATTTGTCCATCCGGATGACGGAAAGATATTCTCTGGGCCCTTCTCGGTGATATTGCATTGGAATCGCTTGCAAGCATGTGACTAGGTCACAGGAATGCATTATCACGGAACGAGTAAAGAGACTTGTCGGGAACGAGATCGAACTAGGTATGGTTGATACCAAATGATCGGATCTCGGACAAGTAATAATATCGCAAGACAAAAGGAATTAACTATATTCGTTACTGGTTCACACGATCACTAGTTCATCGTTGAGTAAGTGGGAGTCATCATGGATTTCCAGATCCTGCTGTTGATTATTGATCGGAGAGGAGTCTCGATCATGTCCATGTTATTCACGAACCGTAGGGTGACACACTTAAGGTTCGCCGTCGTTTTTGAGTGGATACGATACTCCGATCGAATTACAGGACAGCATAAGGGTTGTTTCAGAAAAGCACCGAAACTGTTTCGGGATATTGAAATAACTCAAGGGTGTATTTGTTAATGTTTTTTAATTGAATGAATTAACAAATATTAAAGAAATAAAAATGTTTTATTAAATCAATAAGTGTGAATTTTAATTAGCATGAATGTCATGCAAAATTAACATGGGGTTACCTCATGTTGATGAGGGGGTTACCACCATGAAGGGAATGAAGAGGGAGTTATCACCATGAAGAGGAGGAGGGCCTCCTTGGCCGGCCACCCCTTGGGGGCTGCCCCTCCTCCCCTATATAAACCCCTCCCTCTCCTCCATGTGACACACTACTTGATCCTCCCCTCCCTCGCATAGTTGCTGCCCAATTTCCGTCTCTGCTTAGCGAAGCTCTGCCGGAATTGTAGTTCATAGTTCATACACTTAGAGAAGTGTGTAGTGGAGTGTCCGGCGGATCCCTTCTTCCGCTGCCCCGCTGGACCGAGGGCGTGGAGGAGTCGACGTCGAGCTGTACGTGTGACCGAGCACGGGGGCGCTGCCACTTGTGGCGCCGTGTACACGATCTTGTGATCGTCAAGTGAACCACTACGTCGACTACATCAAGTGAACAACTACGTCGACTACGTGCGTCTACATCGACTCTCCATCGTCAACGTTTGTGCGGGAACGTAATCCCCGCTTACGGTCGTCGAGGGTTAGTCTCCGTTGCTACCACCTCGTAGAGTATCTTGGCTAGTTTATGTGTTCTTGCGTAGGAAATTTTTTGTTTTCTATGCTACGAACCCATCAGAAATGTCCTCAATGCATTTCTGAACTGGTACACATCTGTGAACCAAACCTTCTTTGCTATTTGTTCATGTGGGTTTTCTCTTGCTTCATCATACCAGATCCTAGGCTTGGGCTTCTGAACTCTTCTCTTCCTTCCACTATGTTTTTTAAACTTTTGAACAAAACCATCATCATCACTCTCACCCAAATCTCCTGGACTACTGTCCTCATCACTTGATGGCACAAAGAAGTAAGGTTGGCTGCCCTCTGGCTCATGATGAGACCTAGTAGTTGGCCCTGACCTAGCTGGTTTTTGCTCCATCTTCTCTGCAAAATATTCTTTTTCAGGCTGCTCTTCTGGCTCAGAATCTCCACTCTCTTCATAAAACTCCTCAATGTC
Organism: Dactylis glomerata; assembly: GCA_007115705.1. Classification (NCBI taxonomy): domain Eukaryota; kingdom Viridiplantae; phylum Streptophyta; class Magnoliopsida; order Poales; family Poaceae; genus Dactylis; species Dactylis glomerata. The sequence goes on along the minus strand of QXEO01000750.1, from coordinate 798,236 downwards.
TGTATCACCTTCATAGTGAAGGAATGGATCATCCCTTTGCATCTTCTGTTGCTTCATCTGCTCCAGTATTTCCTCTTCCTCAGCACCTGGTACTGAGGCCTTCTTCTCCTTAAACAGCTTATTCCTACTCTTCTCCTCCTCTGGCACAACAATGTTGTTGACTTCTACATTTTCCACGTCACCATTGTAGTACAAGTCATCTTGATCCAGTGCTTCCTCTTCTATTACCACATGAACAACTTCTTTAGCTTTCTCATTTGAAAAATTGGAGCTTTGCTGTGTGCCAAGGTACAACACATCACAGAAATCCAGTGGCACTGAATAAACTGCTTCTTCATCGTCAGAGATGTGTGTAACACCTATTGGATCAACAACCATGAGTACTGGCTCATTTATCATTTGTTGTGCTTCAACTGCAACCTGGTTCACACATGCACTTGTTGCTGATTGCCTTTTCATAACTGTCAGCTCTAGAACTAGTTCATGCTCATAAAGGGCTAACATTTCCTCCACCTTTGCCATACTGTCAACAATCTCCATCCCTGCCAGCCCTTTCCCCTTCTCCTTAACATAATACATTCCATCTCTAATGCTAAAACCATGCTCTTCTACCAGTGCATAAAGATTTAGCACGGTTATGTCAGATCTGCTCAGTGTCCTCTCTAAATTATCTTCCCCAGGAAAATTGAATCTAATTTCCCATATTTCGTCATCCAAACTACAGGAAAAATACAAAGAAATTTTCAGTGCCTAACCCTAACTGGTTCGATTCACTCAGTTATTTCAGATCTGGCTCAGAATAATCAGTGGGGAAGTACACGAACAGGGGAAAATGACTTACTCCATGCCGCCGAGGGAGGATGCCCAGCGTTAGCGATCTGTTGTTGTAGATTCAACTCTCCCGGGACTGTCCTCGGGACCGCCGCCTGCTCCAGCGACAGCCCGAGCATCGAGTTGCCGCCGGCCGATGTCCCCGCGGGAGCTGCACCGCTTACGGGGAGCTCTCCGCCGCCCGCCATACGGGGGCCGCCGGCGAAAGGGTCGCCGCCACCGACGTCGCCACCACCTGGATTCGCCGCCGCCATTTCTAGGGTTCAGACAGGGGGAGGGGAACGCGCGGGAGACAAATGAAATGAAACGGTTCCCCCCCCCCTCTTAGTCAACCATTTCTGTCGCCTGACGAGTGGGGCCGTCTGTCAGAACGGCCATTAATGCCTCTCCGTCCCAGAAACGCCACGTAAGGCTGACTAGTGGGGCCCCTCGGTAAGAAATCGTGTCAATTTGTTCTGAACCGGTCATTTGCGCGATTGCAAAAAATCACCCCTGGGGTGGTAGATTTACGTTCCGAAAACGTAAAGTGGTACCATTTCGGACATTTTGCCACAATTGTGGTAGTTTTATGCTATTCACTCCCTTAAAAACACTTGGCATCATGTCACCGATGGACACACTCTTTGCAGCATTTGAAAGAAACTGCGCCATGAACACCGAGGACCTAGCGGCGAGCAAGCACCAGTGAGCTGCAAACGTCTCTCCGGCGACCTCAAAAGTCACATCCGCAGCCTCGCCGGTGTCGAGGATGCGGCCAAGTTGCCCATGCATGTCAGTGTCAGCGGGTGGCGCCATGATACGGAAGTTGGTGACGGTGACCTCACATTTGGCACTGAAACAATCGTCTTGAAGATAAGGCGACTTCTCGAGCTCGTTCCTTTTGATGAATTTTGTAGACACCGTTCCGTAACTTCCGTCTCCTTGGGCAACGCATGTAAGTCTACGGTATGGTTTAGTGTATTGTGGCACTGGTTTGCCGAGCTGATCCAATAAACAAAACTTGCATCTCACCTTGACGTGCATAGCATCGGTATGACGAAGAAATAGACCAATGGATATCCAATCGCTTCCTGATATGTAGTAACCATCAGGATAGTATGCCATGCCCCAGGTATGCCCTCCGACGCTGAAACTGTCCGATTTGATGGACTCGCCGGCGCCATACCCAACGCTATGGGAGTATCCCCTGACTGTGAGCACGTGCGACCCGGACACAAGTTCCGCGACAATGGTCGAGGCTGTGTGCACCGGCATGTCGATGCTGGCCGCGAGGGCAGGCTCCGGAGAGTTGAACAGATCGCTAACAACAGATGCTAACGCGGTGCAGTTTCGTGGGGAGAAACACGTATAACGAGAAAAAGGAAGCCTATGAGATCTGCAGCTTCTCGGATGTATTCCTGTTATACAGTGCTATCCTTTTCAGAGTCAAACTGAAAGATTCTAGGGAAGCTACTCGGATGCGGCCTCCTTGCTGACCGGCCGGGTACTTCTATTTTATATAAACTAGATGACCTGTTGCGCCGCTGGCGCAAGTGATAGAATCGAGATAGGACTCAAGCCATAAGTTTTTTCCGTGGTTGTAAATAATAGTATGAGGAGTTTGTGAAATCGAGACACAAATTAAGACATAATAGATATCTTGTTTTTCATGTATGTCAGTATATAGTATTGAGATTGTGACTTCCGGGCGCTAATCATGAGGGATTTTAAGTCTTAGACATGTGACATGATGTCACCTAAAGCATGATAATACGTAGTAAGAACAAATGATTTAATTATCGCCACCAAGTGCAATAATATATCCTCCAGCTGCAAAATATATGGACATAATGATCAATGTATCAAACAGAAAAGTACATAAAACATAGAATATTGAGTAGAATACTATCCTTATACTAAAAGTAGAATATTAGCGTGGTCAGGTAAACGTTGGAAATAGGCAACTGCATCCTCATATATTGAAAGCCAAGCAAAAGGCTGCTTCTAGAGAGAAAAAATATTGAGAGGTACTTTGAGGAAAACTCTTATTTGCCTGGATTCCCCTGTGGTAGTTAACAGAAAGCACCTCTTGAGTTAGCTAGTTTGTTATGAATGCACTTCTCAATCGTGCCATGCATGCCCAGTTCAATTTCAGTTGTCAGGATGCTTGTCTAAGATGTACCATGCATGATCGCTTCAATTTAATACTACATCATAGTCATTCTTTCTACTGAGACAATTTCAAAAGAAATTTTATTTCAAACATATCGCATAATACATGTTCTCAGCGTATACACCTTGATCACAAGTCATTTATCGATAAAAAACATATTTCCATTTCATGCATCTAGAGACCATTCCCCTGTTTTTTTTTTCTAGTTACAAAGCATCTCATTGCGCCTGTTAGCGTGCAGGTGGAGCACGTGCGAGGACAAGAGCATAGTCACCAGCGTAGTGGAAGAAGAGAGGCGGATGGATACGGTGAGAAGGACTGCCTCGACGATGTCAGCATAGTGGCACACGAGGGACGGACGACGATAGCAAGGTGAACGCCGCAGCGTTAGTGTTGTGACCTTGGTGTTCTCCCAACAGGATGCATGACATCTGCTGAGCCCTGCAAAGGCATCTGCAATTGTAAGAAAGAAAACTCTCGTTTTAACGATCACCAAACATATATGTAAAATTCAAACCGACAAATAACTCAAAGATTATATCATGTAAATCTTTAAAATAGACAAATCCTCTGATACGAAGTTTACTGTTTCTTGTATATACCTTACTTTGATTCTTAGTCCGGCTAATTATTTCAAGGTAAATGTCTTCCTGAAAGGTGCCGTTGTTATGCAAGAAGCAATATTTGCACTGAGTACTTGACAAATTTATGTAGTACTTTTTGTAGTAGTTTGCTATGTTCAAAAAGCAAAGGCAATCAATCTCTGGGATAGAAGATTAAAAGCAATATGAGTTTAATTATGGACATGTACACACTGCAAAACCTAAGATGCTGGAATTATATCTTGAGCATGTACTTTTATGCCTAACTAATGTAAATGTCATAACACAAGAGCAGATGTATAAATGCCTAAGATGCAAGTGTGCAGGGCAGAAAAGGATATGAAAACTAAGTTGCAAGGAAAACCAGAGCGTCCTTTTGATTTTGTTCTACAGCATGAAAACCAGAGCCTCAAATGATCGTACTATGTGTTCACATCTTCCTGCGGTTCTCATTGCACTGGACTCCTCACCCGCTACCTGTGGCCATCGTGAAGCTGGACGAATAGGAAAAATAGAATGACAGATTGCATGAATTGCGCACAGATGGATCTAAAGATACATGGCAGGAATAACATACAAAAGAAAGCGCTGCAAAATATTTGCCTCTTGCATAGCCCATGAGGAATACCAGTATTAAGCAAACCCCACACAGGTACTATAAGTGTTTGGTTAACCAATCCTGGTCTAGCAAAATATAAATGGCAGATGATAATCACCCCGAACAGCTCACATGTCGATCTTAGGATACATATTTCATCTATATATAAGCTATTCATAATGCAGCAAAGTACATCCTTTGTGTAAAACATCTCAGTTTAGACGGGGACTTTCACATCTCAAATCAATGGTTATACTTAGATGACACAAATGAGTGAGATGAGCCAAATTGTCCCCAAAGAATCGTTATTTCTCCTACTTGAGCAAAAGAAGCATAGGGCCCGAGAAAAGGAAACAATACAAATATCAATTATTTGAGCGACAGCACCAGGGCCACAAAGTAAGTAAATTAATGGACCAACTGAAAAGCAATGTATAAATGAAATAAAACCTGACTAACTTTAAGATAAGATGGAAGCACTTCATTGTTCTTTTTCACCTCTACCAGAAGGGATAAGTAGCAGTTCATTAGCACAAATATCTCTACTACCATAAAGATTGGAGTTGGTGGTGAGTTCATTCTCCATCAATCTAGACCATCCGATTTCATCTAATCCAACGGCTGCTGCGTTTTGGGAGACAAGTGTGCACCATTCCCATCTGATCCTTATCCATTGAGGCAAGGGAAAAATAACTTATTTCTTCTTCCCATGTCCATTCGTTTCGTGCTCCCCAGCTTAACACCATGGCCATTCGGATACCGGCGTGAGATCCCTCCTCCAGATGGTGGAATGGATCCTCCGTACCCGACCAAGCTTCGACGCCCACTGTTCATCGCCGCTTGATTTCTAACGACTGGAAGACGACAGTTTTGCTCAGCAAGGATGCTCACACACACTCAAGTGCAAATTGGAGCGGCATGACGTGCGTGGAGCGGCAAGGGTGTTGGCGTCCCGGCCCGAATGGCAGCTGGCCGCGCCAGAGGTGGTGCCAGAGCCACACACATGGGCGGCGAGGGAGGACGCGCCTCATGGCTATCCAGGAGCATACCCCCACCAACTCAACAAGTGTGCATGGTAGGCATTCACAACTCTCATGGCGGCGCTTGGACACTAAGCAAGGGCACTGAGCCCGCGAGGCCGTGACCCATCCTCCTTCGAATTTGGCCGCCGCTTGAAGTCCAGCTCAAACACGTCTCGTGTACCAGAATGGTATGATATGTATCAAACCTGAACCATATTGTCATCTCACAGTTAACAATTGGTCATCCACAACAAAAAATTATGCTTAAAAGTACCACTTGTAGTTATAAAAATAATAAGTAACACATAAACCCAATCTACGAAACAACATAACATTGATGTCATTTTTACTATCTTAAAAAATTCAGAATCAAATTAGTTTTAGTGCATTTATTATAGTTTTCGTAGCGAAGCATGGGCAATATGCTAGTATATCAGAATTATTAGTATTCACAGAAAATAATGGCGACCTAACCTCCAGAATAGACTGCCTGTGGATATGGTGCATAACTACATACACATTGGGCTGCTCGACATAAGGTTGTTCTCCACCTTTTCCCAAAACAAATAGCCTTCTCATGTGCACCTGTTACTGTAAGGTAGATTATTTTCTCAGCTTTCTGTGTTACTATAAGGGCAACGCACCCGTTTTAGAAACTACAGGTTCGGTAGCAGCAATCACTGAAAAAACGTTACCAAAATTTCCAGCAAGATGACAAAATTTTAATGTTCTACTTGATATTATTAATATTGCAACAAAAACAGGTAGCTATGAAACATAACTGACGATTCGAATCTAAAATTTCCTCGAGTGCTTTCTCACACAGCATAGCATCTATGCTAAATGCCAATTCCAACAACATGCACCACTTCCCGCACAGATTAAATTCAACGGTTCACCAAAGTGTAGATGCAAAATATATCAAATAAGGTGGAAAAAATTGCAACATTACTTGTGATGAACTGAAATCTCTACTAATAATATTGCTACAGGTATGGTCCGTGGCTCGCAAATACGCTTTCAATCCACCTAAAATACGCTTTCGTAACGTTTTTTTATTAGTCCCACCCGAAACGTTTTCTTAACCCACAGTCCTTCGTTTGTCAGCCTATTTTCACCGTACCCCCTGCTCCTCTCGGGATATTCACGCCGCTCCCGTTTTCCTGGAGAAATCGGTCATCCACTCCTCCCTCCTCGTGGTGGCGGCGCCAGATCGAGGTTATGGCAAATACGGCTGGCCTCCATGACTTCCCCTGCGACCACCACACTCTATGAGCCCACGCATGCTCGCGAGCTAATCCAGCATGAGGGCTCTGAAGCTGCTCCTCGACCGCCACCTCCTCCCCCCGCACCTTCCCCGTACCGTTTCCATGTGGAGCTTGGCGACGGCCATGGGCTAGATGACCGCCGGATCTAGGCGTCGTGGCTTGGAGCTGGGCAACTGACATGGGCCCGACGGCCAGCGGATCTAGACGTGGTGGCTCGGAAGTTCCCTGATGTGCTGAATTGTCATGAACGTCAGCATGGTGTTGCGGGATGTTTTGCACCTGCGCAGATCGGAAACGGCCGCCACTGCATCTTCCCTGATCCACATTTTTCTGCTCAGTTCCATGACGATGTGTGCGTTTCAAATTGGGCCCGAAAGCAATAGCTATTCTGGCAGGCAATGCAGAATATAACGCCTTTGAAAGCAGCATCGTGTTATCACTTTTCTAGCATCCACAAGACCATCTGAATTGTTGCTTCTGCAGTGAGAAATTAGAGAACACTAATTGGTTGTCAAATGGATTAATAGGTTGCTGTTTCATCCAACACTGAGTCACATCACATATTTTCAAAGAGGCTGTCTACCTGACTACTTTTTTCATGAGGATAATCTGTTAAATTGATGACAGATGGATGGTTTGGTCAATTCTGTGTGTTCCTAAATAATGCTAAAGCTGCTTAGAACTTGCACTCATATGTACCTAATCTATAGTATTTCCAGGTAAAATTTATGTGGTAAAAATAGAGCATTTGACAATTAGATCTCATTACACTTTTAAGCATATATCTTTCTGTCTAGCGCATCTTTAATAGAACATTTACATTTGTAAGAAATTATGGTAAATTTTTTAGAAGTCGTACATCAGATTAGTTTTGCAGGTTCCGTAGCGAAGCACGGGCAACATACTAGTCTAGTTAAAGTGACTAATGGGTACATCATATAACTGGACCCCGTTGAGACCTTGAGATAATCTAGAGGTTGAGGCGAGGAAGGTAGTGACCTGTGGATGTATTTGGGGCAGAGGTGACGAGCTAGCAGGTGAAGGAAATGAAGCCTGCTGGCCACGCTGGTTGAGGCGCTTGATGCTGAGCCCAGCACGAGGGAGGAGGAGGAGGACGGCTCGATCTCTGACGCCTTGCTCAGCCTCCTCTAGCCCCAGACTCGAAAGCTCTCTGTCCCGGCGCACCCACAGCCGCAGCCGGCCCGTATCTCCACAGCTGCCGGGAGATCTCGAGCCCTAGCGGCCGTCGAGACCTTCTAGAGGTGGCGCGCTGCACCGGCGCCATGGACTGTAGTGGCACGCCGCCGCCGCCCTCCGTGACGTGCTCCTGCTCCCGCACTCCAACCGCCACCGTCCTGTCCGACTCAGCTCGCCGCGCAACCTCCACGCGGCCGCCTTCCTCCAAGACACTCTCGTGCAGCAGCGCGGCTCGAGCAGGGGAGAGAAGTCGGCGGATTGGGGGAGGAGAGGAGGGGATTGGGGAGGATTGGAGGGGACGGATTGGATGAGTGATTCACCGATCTAGGTTTTGGCCCCATGCGTATACCAAAGAAGGAGGCGACACAAGCCGCAGCCGGCCCGTATCTCCACAGCTGCCGGGAGATCTCGAGCCCTAGCGGCCGTCGAGACCTTCTAGAGGTGGCGCGCTGCACCGGCGCCATGGACTGTAGTGGCACGCCGCCGCCGCCCTCCGTGACGTGCTCCTGCTCCCGCACTCCAACCGCCACCGTCCTGTCCGACTCAGCTCGCCGCGCAACCTCCACGCGGCCGCCTTCCTCCAAGACACTCTCGTGCAGCAGCGCGGCTCGAGCAGGGGAGAGAAGTCGGCGGATTGGGGGAGGAGAGGAGGGGATTGGGGAGGATTGGAGGGGACGGATTGGATGAGTGATTCACCGATCTAGGTTTTGGCCCCATGCGTATACCAAAGAAGGAGGCGACACAAGCCGCAGCCGGCCCGTATCTCCACAGCTGCCGGGAGATCTCGAGCCCTAGCGGCCGTCGAGACCTTCTAGAGGTGGCGCGCTGCACCGGCGCCATGGACTGTAGTGGCACGCCGCCGCCGCCCTCCGTGACGTGCTCCTGCTCCCGCACTCCAACCGCCACCGTCCTGTCCGACTCAGCTCGCCGCGCAACCTCCACGCGGCCGCCTTCCTCCAAGACACTCTCGTGCAGCAGCGCGGCTCGAGCAGGGGAGAGAAGTCGGCGGATTGGGGGAGGAGAGGAGGGGATTGGGGAGGATTGGAGGGGACGGATTGGATGAGTGATTCACCGATCTAGGTTTTGGCCCCATGCGTATACCAAAGGAGGCGACACAAACGAGCAGGCATGACTGCCTCTGTTCGCCGGCCCGGCACAAGCCTGGTCCCAGCCGTCATTGACCTACTGAGAGAAGCAACAGGTGACAAAATAAATGACTGCATCCAATGACTGATATGAAAAGCGGGTCACAAAATTTACTGTACCAGACGGATTCAACGATCCAGATGAATGTGCCCCTGAGGTGGCCTCGGTTGGCCGGGTTGCCTTGCAGGCTTTATAGAAGTAACTAGATGACCCGTTGCGCCACTGGTGCAACCGGCGAAATCAGAACCTTTTATGGACTATAATTGTAAATTTTGTTTTTTCACAATTTTTGTTGACTATCATTGTGGCAGCAAGAGGCAATTCCTCATGTAATTTCCAGTTTTTTTCTTTTTCCAGTCATTACTTATGTAACGCATCATCGACGCAACTGCCAGAAATATAACATGACAATTACAGGAACTCTAAATAGGCTAAAACGCCAAGCAGAGGTAGAAAATAGAGCGTGCAATCTTGTGCTACTCACCTATATAAATATATGAATTCAGTTTTGATAGCATGACATTTCCAGGAGCTCTAAAAGTGCATATTATGCAAAAAGTTTCAAAGCAAGCCTGTACAGTTTAAGTTGAACATTGAAGTTTAAGTTGAACATTGAAGATAACAAGTGACAGAGAACTTCAGCTGTAGATAAAATATATAAAGTTCAGTCTCGGGCATAGGTCATGTTTTGCATACAAGTAGATAAAGGGTAGCACATAGCCTGGGCAAACTGAATCATAGAGTTCTTCCCCTATTGACATTGAGTATCCACTCAACAAAGCGTGCTTCCAGATCAGCGCACGCTCATACAAAATAACCTTGACATAGGAATTTCAACTGCTACCATATCTAGACAAAACTGAAGCAAAGAACATAAGCTAGCGGCAGTTTGGAGGTATGGCAGCAGAAGCATAAAGTTTGTCAAACAGCATATCATAGAATCCATAGGGGACACCGGTGTGCATCAAGGTGGAGCTTGGTTCATTAGCTAGATGATGCAGCAAGGAAGGAACGCCAAGTAGCAGCGGACGTCGATGCGCGAGCAGTACTAAAGTAGTAGGTAGGTCTAGACTTGGTACATGTAAGTCGAGTATGCAAGAAGAACCATGTCCGTAGATAGGGATGTACAGCTGAGGATCTGGAAAACAGATATAAGAAAAAGAACATCAATATACTGGTCGGGAAGAGAAGCAACCAAAGATATAACACAACCTAGAATGAATTACTATTGATATAAGGAATATATATAGATACACAAAAGCTGCAAGCTTGAGAGAGTAAACACATGTATAAATGATGAAAGAGCTGCAAGTTATACCCTCCAAAAGTGTGCCTGCAGACATAGCAGACCAACTACTGCGTCTTTGGCTTATTTGCCCGATCAAGTTTCTTTGGAATTAGCAGTAGTCCTAAGAGATCAGCACGAGCACCCAGTTAGTATTTCTGCAGCAATTGCTTTAAACGGCCATGGAAAGTGGTCCTATTCACATGGGCAAAACCATAAGAAACAGTAGGTTGATGGTACTGCTGATGCAGCAAGGTCAGTAGCTATTTACCCACGGGCCACGGCCCCTGCCCCCACCTTGTCAAAGAGCACAAATTCGGTCTCGCCCATGCCATGAGATGCAAAGATAGAAAGACAGTAACTGGAAAACAGAAACCAAAGAGTATTAAGCAGACAAACCTTTTCTTGCAGAGGAGAGAGTGACCTAGGAGCAAATGTACATGCAAAGAGGAGAGGAGAGGAGACAAACCTTTTCTTGCAGACTGAAAGAAGCAGCAGGCACGCACGGAGAGAGTAACCTAGGAGAAAAGAAAAAAAGCACCTACAATAAATTACGGGCAGAATCGGGTCAGATACCAAGCCATAAGTTTATATCATTTTAGTGTTGACACCTGTCACTATATGCTGGTATCTGGAGGAAGCTAGCACATAATTTGTATGATTAGTTAGTATCTTGCGAGCATAGAATAGCCATGATGACATCACTTTTTTTTAGCTTTTATTCTTTTGTCCAAGTTCACTCACGAAATTCTAGTACATAATTAGTATACAAATTGTAAAGCAAAACAGAAAAGTCAATTGCCTTTGGTGAATGATCTCTAGCTAGGATGAAGCACCATAGATGAGCTAAACCAATGTAAGCCAATGAAGGAACTAATTTTCGGTGCAATAGAAATAACACCCATGCTAAGAAACAATGATTTCTTGTAAACTCCATAGAAAATAAGCTCCCAGGCATTTCATTTAACATTTGTGCAAGATCACCATAAACCAATGTATTACAAAACACGGCAGAAGCGATTGATCAAACATGATTATCACATTTCATTAGAAAACAGTACGCATGGAGTCAGATAGGACAGAATTTATATGATTAGTTAGTATCTTGCGTGCATAGAATAGCCATTTCATCAGTTTAGTATAATCTCACACTTCTTTAGCTTTTATTCTTTTGTCCAGGCTCCCTTGTAGAAGTCTACGTAATTAGTGCACAAATTGTAAACCAACACAGAAAAGGCAATAGCCTATCGTAGACGATTTCTAGGCAGGATGAAGCACCATATATGAGCTAGTGGCTGATGGCAAGGAACTTTTTTCTTGTGCAATAGATAGCATCCATGCTATGAAACAGTAGGCACGCACGGAGAGAGCAACCCAGGACAGAACAAACAAAGAAACCACAATAAATTACAGGGAAGGCATTTCATTGAACACCCAATGCGCAAGAGGCAAAACCGCAGCTGGAACGAAGAAAACCAACCAGAATTCGCGAGCAGATAATCCCGTGGAAGAAATGCATATAATCCTGTGGAAGAAACACACAGGCAAGGAAAGAATGCAACATACCACGGATCTATGGTCCATGAAAGAAGAGGCAGAGGAGGGCGAGCAGGAGAGCCGGCGTTCTCCATGACGAACCAAGGCCGGCCTGCTCTTCCCTCCTGTCGCCGGCCTCCTTCCTCTCCCTGCAGCTCCACCCACCGCTTAGAATAGGCAGAGAAGCTCCGTCCCCGCAGCTGCTGCTTGTCCGCGCTCAGGACCATCCTGTTGTTCCCTCCTGTCGCCGCCCCTCTTCATCTAGGCTGCAGCTCCACCCCACCACAAAGAAGAAGAAGAGGAGCATCGTCCCGCTACTTCTTGCTTGCGGCGCCGCCCACTCAGCTCCCCACACGGCCAGCCCCTCCCACTCCTCGTCACCAGCCGTGAAGGCCCGCCGCCCTGCTCTCCCACGACGAGGACCTTCAGCCATCTAGAGAAGGTCAGAAATGAAGGGGATAAGGAAGCACACGAGGGAGAGAGAAGGGAGGAGGCAGAGCCGACCTTAACCAAGACGACATCGAGTAGCAAGGGCTCCGAAGTCCACGCTCAGGCCCACGCATGTTCAATCATGCGTCTCCCAGCGCGCACAGTGCGAAAGCGTCCGCTGACGCCGCGCACAGTTGCAACCATCGTGCGTGCGCGGTAAATCAGGGGACAGGTTAGGCGACTATGATGAGGCACATTTCTTCTTCCTCTCGGTGGCCCTGCGCACACCCGAACCCACATGTCATAGACTCACTGAAGGAAGAAGCCGGTGCTGAAAGGTTTTACTGATCCAACGGCTGAGGGCAAGATTATTTACTGTCGCATGGGAAACGACCGCACAGGATCGATGTGCCCCTGGGAGTGCCCTGGATGCGCGAGTAGCGCTGCTTCATTTCTAGTTAGAATTTGAACAGCAGGATGCCCAATGCACTTAATAAGGAAGCAATTGTCTTAGAGGAAACAAAACGAGAAGGAACTGAACACTGAAACTTACGTCTTCAGGCCTAACTAAGAGGTCGCATCCAAGTAAAGTTGGGTAAAGTCTTTGAGTTTGATTCTAAATAGGACAATGTATAACATGTGTACTCCGTGTAGGATTACTTTACTTTCTCCGTGTAGAGGTGTTCCTCCACAAAAGTTGTTATCGATCCCTTCAAATTCAATCCACCCGCTGCTAGCTATTCCGTAGATAGACCAAGAAATATGTTTAGCTCTTCCAAGTCTGTCCTTGCTGGCGGCGACACTCCTGCTCACACGGCGTCGACCATTGTCGCCGAGCCCGTATCTGGTTCACACGTGCTCACAGTCCGGGGATACTCCGCCACCCTTGGGCTCGGCGTCGATAAGATCCTCCTATCCAGCAGTTTCAGCGCGTCGGATGACATACCTGGAATATGGTGTACTCCCCGCCTGATGGTCGCGACCTAGATGGAGATTGGATATCCGTGGGTCTAAATCTTTGCCACACTGCCGCAACAAACTTCAAGATAAGATGCACGTTTAACTTACTGGACGATGCCGGCGAAGCGGTGCCGAGGTACACGACAGAATGCCAGACGGCAACATGCTTTGACAAAGGAGAAGTAATGGCGTTTCCAACATTCATCCGAAGGGCTGAACTGGAGGAGTCGACATATCTCAAAGATGACTGTTTCAGTGTCAAATGTGATATCACCGTCACAAAGATCCGCACGGAGGGCACAGCGCAGTTCGTCATGGTGCCACACTTTGACATGCATGAGCAATTTGGCCGTATCCTCGAGACCGGGGAGATGGCGGATGTGACTTTCGAGGTATCCGGCGAGACTTTTGCCGCGCATTGGTGCTTGCTCGCCGCTCGGACGTCTTCCGTGTTCATGCAGCAGTTCCTTCCCATAAAGGAGAGAGTGCCGACCAACGTGTACGGATCAATGACATGGAATCGGGGGTTTTCCGGGTCATGCTTCGGTTTATCTACACCGACTCGTTGCCCGAGCTAGATGATGATGAAACGATGGAGATGGCTCAACGCTTGTTTATCGTGGCAAGTAGGTATAACCTCGAGAAGCTCAAGTTGATCAGCGAGAACACATTGTGCAACTGCATCGACATAGGCAAGGTTGCGACTGCATTGTTATTTGCTGAGAAACATGGTTGTGTTGGGCTCAAGAAGGCATGCTTCAAGTTCCTTGCATCTTTCGAAAATATAAAGCAGTGATACGAACTGACACTGGTGGAAAAAAGGCCTTCAATCCCGGTTTGTAAAGCCCATTAATCCCGGTTGTCGCAACCGGGACTAACAAAACGGGACTAAAGGCTCCAGCCTTTAGTCCCGGTTGCTTACGAACCGGGACCAATGGTCCTCCACGTGGCCCGGGGCATGTGCTGCGGCTGGAGGACCTTTGGTCCCGGTTCGTAACACGGACCGGGACTATAGGTCCATTCGGAATAAAATTGTATTTTCTGTTTCAGAATTTCTGTATTTTCTTTATTTCTCTATTTTCTAATCATCTCTATTCTCATATCAAATTAGATACTTATGGCTCTCACTCCATATCTCATATCAAATTACAAGTACTTGTGGTCCTCACTTCCCGGTCGGTCACCCATCCTCACACTGCTCTACCCTTAGCACGCTTAACTTCTCCATTCCTTCCCTACTAGCTTCCAAGACTGCGCTCGCGACTTCTTGATAATGGTATGGTACCAATTCTATTAACTTGTACACTTCGGTAATATATAATATTACTTTTTAAAATTCCAAATTAATTCACAAAATAAGAAATAATGATTAAGAATAATAAGCACCAATGAATTTCAAATAATCTTTATGTATAATTTAATTATTAATTTTTAATAATTAAAATATTCAAAAAAGCCAAAATATTTGAAAAATCACAAATTCGAAAATTAATAGACTTTGTTAACCGAAACAAAGGGAGTACATTTTTCCAAACATACTCATCCAACATGGCTCAAAGGGAGTACATTTTCCAAGCAAGCTCATCCAACATTTTTCCATACATAATCATCCACCTAATTATTAAGGTTAAGACGATCAATATGGCTATTGTAGCCCTTTAGCTTCCAGAATCTCCTAGCAATCTCAAAGCCTAGGCGAGCGTCTAAAGCGGCATACAATAGTTGGTTGAAGCTCAATGGAACTTTTTCCCAACCAAAAATTAGTTCTTCTTCTTCTTCATCATCATCTTCTTCTTCTTCTCCCTTCTTCTTCTTCTCCTTCTTCTTCTTGTCCTTCTTCTTCTTGTCCCTCTTCTTCTTCTCAAGATGTGTCCCAATAGTAGCATTGGCCAAATCATAGAGACTCGGCGTTAGCTTGCTCGTGGGGTTTGGGACAACTTGTTGAAGATCATATGCGGACGGAATAACAATTCCGTATGACCTTAGCATGCGCAGATCGTTGTTGATAGCCGCACCACAAAACTTGATGGTGGTGTCCTTCAAGAAGTCCTTGAGTAGTTGCGGCACGCCATTGGCCTTACAAATTTGAAAGACCAATATCTCGGACGCCACCGAGAGTTAAAGGACGGCGGCACGCTGCGGGAGCTCGTGAGTGGTGAACTCACAATCCAAGCCCACGCACTTGACCGGTGCATCGTCGAGGAACTGTCGCTTGACGGCGCGGATCCACTTCTCCACCCTCGAAGCACGGAGAGTCTCCGTGATGGTGAAGTTCATCTCTTCGATGACCACATAGTAGATCCGAGACCGGGGCCAAAATTGCTCCTCCATTGAGTCGAGGGAGAGCTCTCGAGGGTGCCGGCGCGGTATGGTATGGCGCGGTATAGGGCGGCCCGAGGCGTGGTGGTAGGCGGCGACCTGGACACAAGTTGTTGGGCGGCAGACAAAAGCCTAGGCGCGGGCGGGTGGCACTAAGCCGGCCAGCTCGGGACAGCACCCGAGATGGTGGGCCATGGCGCAAGGGGCTGGAGATGGAGGGATAAGAATGAAAAATATATAAAAGCACGTTAAATATGGATCCGTATGATTTAAAGGGTCTTTTCTGGTATTCATTCTAGCGAGGCAAAATCAAAGCATTCATGTTAAATATTAAAATTCTCAAAGATTTGATAAGCGTTTTTAATAGTTGATATAAAATATAAAATTTCATTGTTACATAATCAAGCCACATATTCATTGCCATATTAACGAAGTGGTATGCAACCTCACCATAGGATGCCCAGCCAAGGAAACAGCGGTCAAAGCAAACCTTTAGCGGAACCCACAGCGCATAGACACAGCGTTTGCAAATGGCCTCAGAACGCTTGCATGTGACCAAGATTACATCTTAGAGTAATTACAACCAGGCCGTGAACTTTTAAAGAGGGGACCATGGACCAAAACACATACGCGATCGGGTCCATCTTCCACCTCGGCCTCCAGATCGGAGAAAACTCTGAGCTCGGCCTGTGGTAGCGTCGTCGGGGACGCACCACTTGGGACGGAGTGCAGAGAGATGCCGCAGTACAGAGTCGATGCAGGACAGAGTAGCTTCCCTACAGCCTTGAAGCCCAACATGAAGACGGAGCATGCCGTCGAATAGCCACCAGGGAGAAGCTCCTTGTTGCAGAACTTGACACCGTGGGCACGCCATCCACTGCGCTCCCTGCCACCACCTTGGTAGCCAGCACAAGTAGGGGAAGGTGATGGCGTGTAATGACCGCCCAGTTGGGAACCCCAAGAGGAAGGTATGATGAGCACAGCAGCAAGTCTTCCCTCAGTATGAAACCAAGGTTTATCGAACCAGTAGGAGAAAGAACCAACTTCCGAAGGTTGATACTTTCTAGCTTCGCGACAGCTCCAGACAATTTATATATGGCGTGTCGTCTGGGGCGTAGCTTTGCACCAGCAGCAACGTGAAACCTGCACACAACACAACCAAGTACTTTGCCCCAACTTACAGTGAGGTTGTCAATCTCACCGGTTTGCTGTAAACAAAGGATTAAACGTATCGAGTGGTAAAAGATAGTAATTTGCGAGAATGAAAGTAAAGCGAGTAAATGGTAAACGGTAATAACAATGTAAAAGAATGGACCGGGGTCCACAGTTCACTAGTGGTGTCTCTCCATAAGATAAAAAACATGCTGGGTAAACAAATTATAGTTGGGCAATTGATAGAATAAAGCAAGCGTACAAATGTCATGAGGATCACTATGAGATTCACTTGGGCATTACAACATAATACATAGACCGTTGGGTATTAAGTTGCAAGCAACAGATTATCGCCTTAAGCAAAGTGTGTAATGTAAACAATACAAATATCCTTGAACACAAGATCGTTGTTTTCTCCCTAGTAGCAATAGCACATCTACAACTTTAGAGGTTATTGTCACTCCCCCAAGTTACTAGAGGCATGAACCCACTATCGAGCATAAATACTCCCTCTTGGAGTCACTAGCATCTACTCGGCCAAGATATCTACTAGCAACGGAGAGCATGCAAGATCATAAACAACATACAGATAACATAAAGATGATAAATCAATAGATCAACTTGACAAAGTACAAATATTCATCGGATCCCAACAAACACAACATGTAAAATTACACAATGATGATCTTGATCATGATAGGCAGCTCACAAGATCTAAACATGAAGCACATGGAGGAGATGACAATCATCTAGCTACTGCTATGGACCTGTAGTCCAAGGTAGACTACTCACACATCACTCCGGAGGCAGGCATGATGATGAAGAAGACCTCCGGCGGTGATTCCCCTCTCTGGCAGGGTGCCGGGAAGAGCTTCTGGACCCTCCCGATCTCGCGTCGACGACGGCGGTGGCTTATAGTATGTTTCGTGGAAACTTGATCGGGGCTTAGGGTTTTCCCGTCGAGGAGAATATATATAGGCAGAAGGGCGGCGTCAGGAGGTGGGCCAGGTGGCCCCACCACCTGGTGGCGCGGCCAGGGGCTAGCCCGCGCCACCCCATGGTGTGGGCGACCCCTGGTCCCCCTCCGTCTCAGCTTTGGACTCTGTCATGCTTCCGGAAAAATAGGTACTTTAGCTTTTGTTTCGTCCAATTCCGAGAATATTTCCTGTGTAGCTTTTCTGAAACAAAAAAACAGCAGAAAACATGGAACTTGCACTATGGCATCTCGCTAATAGGTTAGTTCTGGAAAATTCATAAAAACGCCACGAAGTGTAACAAAATACAAAGCAAATGGTGTATAAACAAGCATGGAGCATCAAAAATTATAGATATGTTTGAGACGTATCAGAAGGCGGGCACACCACGCCACTTACAGCACCGACAAGCTAGGAAGAGGACGCCGTGGAGCTCAACTTTCCCTCCTCGATTCCACAGCCGTCCAGGGAAAGGATCAAACCGCACCATCGCCGAGCTGTCGACCTCCCCCACCACCACGGCTAGCCAAGAGATAGCACATCAACCACCTCCGAACTACCACCGCCGGCTCTTAGGCACTTTATTGAGGGGCCTCACCACCAAAGGGGCTAAGCTAGGCATCCGCCACGGAGCCAAGACCAAGCCACCTGGGATGGCCCTCTGGTGCTGCGCCACAACAACCAGAAGGCAACGCAGCCCCGCCCACCTCCAAATCTAGCCGGCAGCAGCAAGATTTGACTCACCCCCCCCCCCCGCCGCCACCACGGCCGGTCGAGAAGAGAGGTGCATCCCACATTAGTGGAGGAGTAGCACCAGGTTGTAGAGGGATTTCATGATCACATTGTCTATGTGGTGGAAGCTCCTTTCATTCAGTAAAAACTTGCTCAAATTGTTGAAGTATCTTGTCCAATTCAGGTAGAATTTCCTCTGTTTCACTTGGTGACATTGTTGTGGACTAGAGTTGTAGGACATATCCCACTGCCCCTTGTTCAAGCAGCTTATGCATTTCTTTTGCTAGAATCCCAGCCAGCCTAGTTATTGGTGGTAGTGTTGGAATAATTACTTCTGTTGTGTTATCCTTCAGAATAGTCAGTGTTGGGGCCTAAAAGTTGACTTGAAAGGGCTATGTTGGGATAGCCAGTCACATCCTAAGATCACGTCATGATCTGGTAGGTGCAGGACTCTGAAAGTGTTGTTGAACTTGTGCTTTGCAATAATGAAATGGCAGTTTTCAGCAATGGAATTGGAAATTAAAATTCCTCCTCCAGCTACTCTGATATCTCTGGCAGGTGCTTCTTGTAAAGAACAGTCGGTTTTGAGTGCAAAAGCTTGGTCCATAAATGTTGTACTGCTCTGTTGTAATGAGGACAGTAGGAGTACCACTGAAAGATTTCCTACCTAGAGCTTGTAGGGAGATATTCATGAGTTGGGTAGGATTTTCCTGATGTGGGTCTTGTGTTTCATCACTGTTTACTTCATTTGGTGATTGTAGCTGTTCTATTTCTTCCTGTTCTTGGTCAATCACTTGTGCCAGAAAATTGAGCACAGGGATTTGTTTGCATCTATGACCCGGCTGCCAGTTAGATTCTCCACAATGCCAACAATTTCCCTTCATTGTTGGCATTGTGGAGAATCTAACTGGCAGCCGGGTCATAGATGCCAACAATTTCCCTTCATCACATCATGTGTCATTGGCAATGGTGGTACTGTCTTGTTTTGGAAAGATGCTTGGCTAGACCAAATTATTTCAGAGAAATTTCCTAGAGCATTTTCTTATTGCCTTCATGAAGATACCTCTGTTCAGAAGTTCCTTACTGCCCCCACACTGTCTGATAACTTCAGCTTGCCTCTATCTCCAGAGGCTTTGCAAGAAGTTAAGGATTTACAGGAAGAGGCTGCTTCCACTGTTCTATCCCCTGCTACTGGAGATTCTTGGACTTATGTGTGGGGTTCTGCATTTTATACTTCAAGGAGATATTATAAATACTGCTTCAGGGAAATTGTTCCACATGCAGCTTTCAAATGGATTTGGGAATCAAAATGCATCCCGAGAGTCAAATTCTTCTATTGGATAGTGTTCTCTGATAGGCCGAACACAAGAGGAATGTTAAAAGGAGAAATTTTCAGCTGAATTCTGGATACAATTGTGTGTGTTGTGATTCTCTTGTAGAAGAAACCATTGATCACTTATTCCTACGTTGCCCTTTCAGTACTTCATGTTGGGCAAGCTTGAATATTTTCTGGCAGGCTCAAGGTCCATTTCTGGATGTAATTGCTGCAAACAGATCTTTATGGGGCAAACCTTTATTCATGGAAATTTTCATGCTGGCAGCTTGGAATATTTGGAAAGTGAGGAATAATATGGTCTTCAATGGTATTAACCCTGAGCTTGAAGTTTGGAAGGACAAATTTAGGTCTGATGCCAAGTTATTGATCCATAGAACCAAACCAGAATTACACCCTTATATTCTTAGTCTAGTTGATTCTTTGTAAAGTTGTATAGCTCTTTTTCTTTTGGGTCTCCCTCTCAAAGGCCTATGTAATTCCCTTGTATCTGACACTCCCTCCCCCCCCCCCCCCCCCCAGTTTATTTTAATATATCAAGGCAGTAGGGCCCCTCCCCTACTGTCATAAAAGCTTCAAAAAGAAACAATTTCCCTTCATTCTTTGTTTAATTGCTGGGTTCTCAGGTGGTTTTGTAACTACGGGCTTGTGAAGGGTTGTGCCTTATATGTGTTAGTACTGCTGATTTTTTGGACTGGTGGTATGTAAGGTTTTCTGACTGTCTGGCATTGTTCAATTTCTTTAGCCTTCCAATAAGCTGATTTCAAAGAGGCTGGTCTCAATGGTCTGAGTTGTGACTTGATGGAATCCCGCATGCCATTGACATAGCATCTGACAAGGTCAGGATTCTCCTCACTAATATCTGCCATGAGTCCTTTAAAGATTTTAGTGTGTTGTTTGATGGACAGGTTTCTTTGTTTGACATTGTTGAATTTCTCTGTTAGCTCGTATGAACTGTGATCAGAGAATTTTCTAGTCGCTTCTTCCGCAAATTGTGTCCAGGAAAGTTGTTGTTTGTGTAGTCCTGACCGACGAAGCCACACATCAGCAGCACCAATGAAATAGAGCTGCGCTAAGTGTACCTTGTATTCTTCAGGACCACCTGCCATTTGAAAATACTTTCACATTGCTTTATCCATCCCACTGGATTTACACCGTCGAATCTTGGGAAATCCATACGATGGCCTTTGGTAATGGATCTAAAGAACTGCATTCGCATTTCTTTTTGATAGTCCCTTGCGCATAACCTTCCCACATTTGATTGAGTTTAGTTTTCTGCCTGTAATTGTTGAAAGCTGGTGTTGACACCAGTCGTGGGTTTGCAGCAGTCTCCTTTTAAAAAACAATCAAGGACAATATGATACCACAATAATAACAGAGTTAAACGAGTACCAAGTGAACTCAGCTCGTTTAGCTTGAACTCGTTCAATGGAAAAAATTAAAACTTAGCTCGGCTCATTATACATCAAGTTCTAGTCGAGTCGCAAGCTACTCGTTTAACTCGCAAGTTTTGAGTTTTAATTCCATGCCTAGTCTGCACTACCTGAATTTGGTCGACGAAGTGATGTTTTTTGCTTTGGTCGTACTGCCTGAATTTGGTCGAACATAGTGACGTTTTCTTGCTATGGCCGGTGTGTTAAATAGTGGTGTATGGCAAATAGAGGCAGCCCTCCGGAACAGCTACAGTGCCGCTAAAACGAAGCTAAATGTGGCTAGAAACAGCAGTTGTACATGGGTCTAATTTAGCAGCAATTTAATCAACCCGCTATAGCAGAGTTGTAGCCGGGTATTAAGACAATATTAGTAAGTGACAAGTGTTCTGCATATCAGTATGTAGCTGTATGTGGTCGGAGAACTCCTAGTACATTAGTGTGTTTCTATCCGTATGTTGGCGTTCGTGTAATGACCATGGCCAGTGTTACTTTTGCGTGCCACGAAAATGTTGACATACCAGCGTTCTCTTATGTGTGTGACATTATTTTTTTTGCACAGATCATCATAAAAAAAACACAAAGGAAACAAAGGAAATGAAATCTTTGAAACTGTATATTGCCTTAAATTTTGTATCTCCTGTAGGTTACGTGAATCTTAAGCATTTCGTGGCACAAATCCTAAAACTAGGCTGCAGTTAATTTAAACATCATTCTTCACCTTAATGTGGCATCTCATGACTGCTGCAGTTAATTTAAACATGATTTTTAAGAGATAACACATAAAGTGTCAGTTGAATCAAAACTATACATAAAAGGCACGAGAGAACTCTCACATGAATGGGTTACTGTTGCCTACTACAGCGCATATGCTATTAGCTCCTTGTCATATGAAGCGAAGAATGAGCCTTTGACACTGTTGCTCCATTTGAGATCCAAACATGTGTTTGCCAGTCATCTGGGAAATTATCTGCAAGAGATTATCATCATCATCCACTTTTACACTCAAGGAAATTATATTAATCATATTCGAAACTAGCACTACTTTTTAATCTTACCTTCGGATCATCGGTGCTCAAAATGTTTATCTTCGAATCATTGGTCCCAGCAAGAATTAGATCCTCCATGCTACTCCATGATAACGAATGTGTGCCTTTTTAAACAGATTGGACAGACCGAATGGATGAAACATCAACAAAAGATAAAATAAAGGCACCAAAACGGAACAGTAAAATCAAGTATAAATTTCATGTTGAGCCTTGTTATCTTCAATGTATTACAGAAAAATTATCCAATTAAAGTTCTTGGATCAGTTAATGAAAAGATGCACATGTAGCAGGGTAACAATTCATCGTGCAGAACTCACAAGAGTGCTTCCCATGGCAAGATTAAAAAAATTGTGTGCTTTTCATGGCAAGAAAAAATAACTAGAGTGCTCAAAGAAGCACATTTATCAGTGTTGTAATTGATAAGTTTTAAGTTGCAAATGATGAATTATAACTATATAAAGTTGCACAGTTTATAATTTTTTCAGATCACTCCAAGTATCGCATTCGACCAGGCAGTTTGGTACAACCGGTTTATTTTGATCCCAAATATTGCAATTTAAAAGAAAGACCTAATTAGAGGTGGCCTGCGTAAATAAGAATACTCTAGGACTTCTATTCTTAATTGTGTATTCCTGTGCAGATAAGAAAGGCAGCAAATTCATTTTGCATTACCTTTTGAGTGATCACACAACTTCCAAAGACACTCCCCTGGCTTCCTTGAGTCCAATGACTTCATAAAGAAAATAAAGAAAAAAAATACGTTACTACAGCGGATACAAAAGGGAAAAGATGTAACCATGGAGATGAAGTTACCCAGACTGAATAATCCTCACTCAGATCACCAAATGATATAACAAGCTTATGTTCATTACTGGGGCTGAATTGAATAGCTGAGCAACATCTGTTCAACTGATTAAGCCTGTTCAGATAAATATATGTGCATATATTAGTAAAACAGAAAAAAGGCACAGATCGTGATAAACGTATGCATAAGTTTTTAAGAAAACGCAAAGCTGACATTCTTTGAAGAAGCATAACCCAGATTGTTGTGTCATTTGGTCATTTGAGTAACACACTTTGCTTACGTTTACTAGCTGTGATATTGTCTTTTACCATCTAACTTTCTTGCTAGAACTGAGGGTGCTTGGTGATTAGTTTCAGAAAAGCAGGCTAACTGAGGTGCTTTGTGATTAGTTTGCTGGCAGCTCTCAAACAGTAATGGTTCCTTGCATCTTACTAGGTTCAGGTTCATGCGAGCATACACTAAATACCTTACGATATGCTCACAGGTGATATTCCCTTTACATGTCTTAAATTTACATTGTGATTGATAGTTTTTAAATATATTCAGTTGTCAGGTTTCAAACTATTGCTGCTCAACAAACAGGGTTAAAAGCCTTACAAAATTGGCCACTCAGACAGAGAGCAGTTCATAGCACAGTTTGTGTCCAGTAGCTAGGAATATACCAACACTTCATACATAATATAAAGTGCTGCTGACGAAACCAAGAAAAGAGACGTGAAGGAAAGTTGTTGTTACCTAGTTGAGGGCACATTACTCCTGATGTCAAAGAAAGCTGCATGAACAATACATGTGGTTCATAATATTATTGGTGTTACTTAATCAAACAGATAACAGAAGTAAGTTTCATACTTATGTCTCCTTCATGTGATCCACAGCCAAACTCATCTCGCGATGCGCTCCAAGAGATGCAGGTTATCTTCCTCGGCGAAGAAGGTACATACTGCAATGCGTCATTGGACAAAGGTGAAGTTAATAACTACCGTAGGTCCTAACTCGATTTACTGACATAGAATGCTGACTCAATTTATTAACACATCATGAGTGAATGAATAACCTCCCAGGAACCAACACTACTAGTGCGAGTGTAGCTCACATCCCAAATAACAAGACGGTCCCCTGCACCTGAAGCCAGTAAGTGCGGTTCCACATGGTTGAATGATAGACCATGAACCTGCAACCAAAAAGATTGGGAAAAAAGTCAGGTTGTTTTTTTCTGAATAGCAAGCAAAACATATGACAGACAGATTGTCCAGCATCATGCTAACCTGGTAAAGATAGGCATGCTGCTTCTGGAAAATGCAAAGCAAGAATTTGACATCTAAACTCTACACTAAAGGTGTACTTCCTAGATACACTAAACGGAAATACTAACAACCAATTCTCTATCTATTAGCTTATACTTTTTTATAATAACTTTTTTTAGGAATACTGAATTGGCAGCAAACAAATCCATTAACTTGCTACTGTCACTACAGCTTACATAATTACACCACATACACTTGTTCTGTAACCTGTGCAGGGGGATCAATCAAAAACATACTGAAATTTCGGTGTAATGTGATTAGTGTGGCAGACTGGCAGTAGGGGTTGCATTCCCATGAGCTAAAGGTCATAGGTAGAGCTAACAGGTTGGCACGACAACAGAATGTAAGAAATATCAAAAAAGAATTCTGTAAAGTTGAGGAGGGCAAATCCTCATGCTGGTAGCCTGCAAACAAAATAAACTTCCAAGGACTAAAAACCGGTGGCCGAGCGGGATATTGATGATGGAGATCATCTTCATGGCGCAGACTTGAGATCACACCATTCATTTCAAATCAAACTAAAAGAAGCATCAAGGACGCACTTCAATGGCTCCAAAACTTAGACGCAACACAATATGTATATTTCTACGAGCGAATCAGAATGCAAAACATTAGGTTACACTTGAAGCATATATAGTTGATGGAGAATCTCATGGACATTTTCAATTTAGCATAAAGTGGAACCAAACATTCAGACATTTGAGTTTCAGTTATAGTTGAAAACACAGGAAGGAGAATTAACCGAATCCACCAACAAAATAAAACTGGCAAACCGAGGCAGAAACTGGAACGAACATGTCTACGAGCGCTGTCATCGCTGCCCTTGTCCTTCCCTCGTCCGTGGATCGGGAGGAGGTGGAGAAGCTGGTGGGTGGTAGGATCCTGTCGATGTAGTACAAGGACGGCGCGGAGGAGGAGGGGTGCGGGCATGGGCGGGGGATTAGGGGGATCAGGTGGCGTCGGGCGGCGAGGTTGGCCATGGGTCGCGCTGTGGGGAAGCTGGGAGATGGCCGGAGTGCGGCTGTGGCGGCTAGAAGCAAAGCGGAGGGCGGCCGAGATGAGGAGTAGGTCACCTGTCTTCGGTTCGGACGGTCCAAACGGGCCCAATTCAGCCCATAAGCCCAACTAGGGGGGGTTCCGGCCGCCGGTGAGGGGAGCTCGGCCGCCGGTGAGGGGCTAAGGCCCAAATCCAACACAGAAGCCTGAATATAAAGGCGGAGTCGGTGAGAAGCACGTACCGCCGCTTTGTTGTGGTGCTGGAACAGCGCCACTGCGTCGCCGTTCGTCGCCGGCAACTTGGTCCTGACGGTATTGTCCCTCATCTGAGACATAAAGGGTGGAACCCATGCCTGATTTTCGTAGTTCAAGGCTCGTCCCTCCTCCTCATACATCTCGGCCAAAGCATCCTGGAAGCCAAACAACAAATCATCCTCCTCCTCCTCTGCGGCGGGATGCTGCTGTGGTGTCCCCGGCGCTGGCGCCCTGATCTGGTTGGAGAAGTAGTCCTCGTGGTAAGCGATGGGCACCGTCAGCTCTCCCTTATCTCCAAGACGATCCCTGAAATGGAACTAAGACAGATCAGCGCTAGCTAGCTAGCTAGCGATTTCGGAGTGCAGCAGGTTGCTTAGGGGTCATGAATTACCGGACTCTTTTGGAGTCCCACAGCGCCACCATCCCGTTGTCCAGACCGCCGGCTACGAATCCGGCAGCCGAGGTGGCGCTAGAAGCCGCGGACCATGAGATGCTCCGGAATGCGGACGGGGAAGAGAAGCAGTCAAGGGCGGTGAAGATCCCAGGCTCGGAGTCGCCCCCCGTCGACGCGCGCAGGATGGTGAGCGACGGGGCAACCCCGCGGGCCGGCAGGGTGCCGGCGGCAAGCAGAGGAAGGGTGTGGGACGCGGATATGACGGAGGAAGCGGTGGATTCGGGCTCGAAGTACACCGGCGCCATTGGGTTGGGCTGCCGTCTCCGTGCTTCGCTTGTGTGGAAGGTGGGGTTTGGAGATGATCTGCCAGGGCCAGGGATGAGATTTTATAGCTGCGACCCGCACAGCGCAGGTATAGTGGGACCCTCCCTCCCTCCCTCCCTCCCTCGCACAAGGGGATGCGTCGCTCTTCCTGCTCGCTTGCGGTATCTTCTAGTACCATCTTCGACGCACGCACAATAGCCGCACCCCGCTTCGATATAGGCCCGAGCCCGACTCCACCCAAAATCATCGTGCCCGCAGGCCGCAGGCTAGGTACCTTAGAGCAGGCCAGCACCTCCCGTGCCGCAATCGCCGGAGGCGCCGTATCTACAAGCTGTTTAGGGTCTCCAGTTCTCCACAAAGAAGAAGAAAGCTAGAGAGTTTATTGCTTTAGCGAACTGGGCCGTGGGCCTTTTTTTTAGCACAGCATGTTCAATGGTGCTCGGCCGGACACACCAGGCAGGCCTGCTCCAAAAAGAATACGACTCGGCCTGCTTTGCAGCGACGGAGAAAAGAAGCGTCACAACCCCTACACTGGCAAACTATAATACTTCAGCAACAACAAAAAACTAGGATGGCCACGCAAGTTGCACACTACCCTGGCAATCGCCCCACAAGCCACATCCGTCTTGTCTCAAATTTATATGTGGATCACAATGCGTGATTCGCTGTCAATACCAACTAAACCAGAGCGTAATTGAAACGGTAAATCATTCCACAGCATCACTCGATAATAAATCCCTCGTCAACAAGTACAAACTGATGTAAATCAGTCAATTTTGCAGTAATATTTTACAGTATGGGACAATAGTTTATACAGTATCTCACAACTTATATAAAGACCAGTGACATGGAAGGTCAAACTGGAGCCTCATCTCTATCTTGATGCTGTGATGAATAACCCTTCCGCCTCGGATTTCTAACAAAAAACTCTCTTTGGATAACCCATTTTTGGTCTTCATCACATGATCCCACCACAAAGAGGAGGGGAAATATTGTTCGCTTGCTTCATCCATCTTCCTGATGTGGCCTTGTCAAACAAAACTTGTAGGTTGTGTCAATGGAATCAAAACATTGTCTCCTTCAAGCGTTCAATTGTTCTATCCATAATAATTGTGTAATAGACCAAGAGCAAGAGCAAAATACTTGATGCATTAAAAGACAAACAATATGTTATGTCTTCGCTGGAGGATGACACCAGAACCTCAAAGACCACTTCAACGTTCCAGGCAAAGAAGTAAGCCCAAGAACAAAGGCCTAGACAGTACCGGAAGGGGATGCACAAATACAATGAATTCAACTATGTCAAGTGAAGGAGCCTTGCCTATTGGATGTTAGCAATGTGCACAATCGGCCAAGCCAGTAGCAGGATCAAGGCATCGGCGGTGAACCCTCCTACCACCACCTGGCTCTCTTCTCTGGACCCTTTTTCCAGTTACAGTTTAATCTGTGAACTGAGTGAAAATACCAGCAATACCCTATCGCGATATTATCTAATGACAAAGGACTGCACACACAGAAGTAATATACCTGGCTAAAAAGAGTAATTTCTTACTGAACCGAGTGATATGAGACCAAAATAGACTATGGACATATGAGATATCAGACCATAATTGTTAGGCAATGTGGATGGAAAGAGAAAAGTTAGTAAACCTGCCTAAAGTTATTCCTTTCGGTATTTGGCCTTTGTAGGAACTCCAGAGGTAGGGGTTATGGATTACTTTGGTTACAATGGATGGAAACAAAGTTAGTCAACCTGCCTATTTAAACCCTGGCTAGGTTATTCATTTTAGTACTCAGCCTTCGTAGGAACTCTATAGGTGAAAAGAATGTGTTGCCATCAATTGTTGCCCAAGTCTATATGTTAAATTGCACCGACAATTAACATAAATATTAACATAGCGCATGCCTAAGAGATCACAATAAAAACAACAAAAATAATACTCATGCGCTGTCTCTACTTAGGCTATCAATTTCCTGCCATCATGTGTGAGTATTAGAAATTGCAGCCTTTATCTCTACTCAGACATGAAATAAAATGAGGAACCAGGAAAAGAATGAGGGCACTGAGCACATGAATATGTTTTTCATATGAAAAGAGGATGACACCTACAGTGCCGCAGCTATCTTCAAACAGGTTACTGAGCAGTACCCGGCTCGTTGTCAAAATGAGCTCTGACTACTTTACAAAAAGGCATTCAGGGATACTTTACAATTGCCTATGCTTCTATGCACAACGGGGCTGAAGAGGCATGTTCAATGTCACTTTTAAAATATTAGTGTGTGCGACCAAGGCGACATCAGGCACTTACACCTAAAAAGTATTCCCTTTTTATGTAAGACCTCTTTTCCCCTTTCTCAGTTCGACTGCTTATTTGGATGTCTATGTGACTTGTTCCCGAGGCATACTCTTCTACTCTAAAGCATGGCATATTCAAGAATGAGGTAGCAACACCACTTTAGGAGATTAAACAAAATGATGGTGTGTGTTTTAACTTTCTCTATCCTTATCTGATACTTGCAAATAGAAGTGGATAGCAGCAGACAATATGAACAGTAAAGGAAGAAACAGTTCAGGATCTAAATACCCAGCTCAGTTAGTGATGTATCTGGCACACTCGTTATCGGCAAGTGAAATAATATTGACAGAGCATAAATATAACAAAACCTGTAGGTACATCAGTAGTGTATGAAATAGGACCACAAATACATATTGATAGGCTCAATGATCATTATATAAACTTTCCAATAGAGTATAATAACATAAGCACAACAAAGCGTGGAATAACGATATGATGCAAACGGATTTAATGAGGAATGCATGAGTTAATTCTAGACGTAGCTAACAGTGCAAGCTCAGAAAGAACGCACTCAGGCAGTGTTTACTTGCATAATTATGTAGCATTTAATAGATAGTTTTCATAGACCTCCTGAAAACATCTTTTTCCCTCTGGAACAGAAAAAAACAATTTCGTGTGACGAAGCAATGCCACCTTGTGATTATAGGATAAAGACCTCCTGAAACTCAAAACCACAAAAAATACTGCAGCTAATGGTCTGATGTATGTCATACCAGTATTACTTAATATACGCATTTTTCTGTGGAAATAATATTGTCCAAATATGGCTTCGATGGCAATGCCTTTTTGCGATGGGATGTCTAATAGGATCCATGGAACAATCCGCAAACACCTAGTGATAAACAGATAGATATTACTACAGACCACACAGCAAGCAGTGAATTAGCAAAGTAAACAGCAATAAGGAGCATTACTTTTTGAAAGTACCTAACTACACTACTTGCATAGTCACATTCTTATATGTAGCTGACGCAAGTTCGGAAAAAACAAGTACTAATGGTAGTATTCACCAAAAAGGATTACAACTCACAAAACAAAACCACAATATGGAGTCTGTCCATTTCAGATGTTTCAGAAATCAGAACAACTGAAACAAGTACGGGATGAGAAAATCAAATCTTGTAGTATCAAAATTTCATACTCATTCCATTTTTAAATGGATAATACAGTTAGGTGGAATGATCTGAAACTGCTAACTAACAAAGATCTATTTGCTTGAGTAGTAACATAACAGTACATCTTGCTAGCTTCCTTTGTGGCAACCCCCAAATATCAAATAGAGGCATAGAGCACAAGAAAAGATCGTCCTTAGCAGCTCAGCTGCACCTTACCTGAACACGAAGTTCTATGCACATAATCTAATCAGATAATTTTACTACAGCCTGGTTCAGATATCACAAGGCACATCGAAACTGTAACTAATATCAGATCTAATGGCTTGAGTCCTACCATAGTAGTCGTATATATCTATATTCCTTCATCACAAACTTCAACTGTCCAATACGGAACTGGAAAAGTTTGTTCCTTAACTAAAACGTAACTGAATAAAAAGTTTTACGCAGATAACTCAATCAAATAATATTACTATTGCTTGGTTCATATTTCATAAGGCACACCGAAACTACAATTGAGACAAGATCTAATTGCTTACATTCCTTCGTTGCAAACTCCAACTACCAATGACAGAACATGTAAAGGTTGTTCTAAACTACACCTTAAGTGCAAAGGAGTTTTATGCCAATAATCCAATCAGACAATTTTACTACTGACTGGTTCCAAACTCACAAGATGCACCACTTCATGAAAAGAGGACCTAATGGGGTAATACCACAGAACTTACCTTTTTCCAAAGATGTTGGCTCAGTATATTCAGTACCTTCAGCTAGGATACTATCTGCATGTGCAGTGATTTCTTCAGTTCCTTAACACGATTCAGGCCCATCATCGCAATTCCCACTACTGGACCGCTGTTGGGACAATTGGAAGATAACTCTTTCTCGATCTCGCTCCTTTTATTTCTTGATCTCAAACTGCCCATTAGCTGAGACCTCTTCCATATATCCTCTAAGACAAACCACAAGGAACCAGCGCTAAAATCTTGCACGGTGTCATAGGTAGACACCCCAGAGCTCTCTTCATCAGGGAAGAAATGAAACTGGGTAGCCGAAATCAGGCAATTAAATAGGCCTGGACATGTAACAGTCTGTAAGTTCAATAGTTCATTGCAAAACGCAAAAAAATGCAGCAGCTCATAAGCAAAACATAAATTTGCACTAGAGAGAAAGTGGCTGAAAACAAACATAGCATGCCTGAAAGTCACATTCTAAACTTGAAGAAAGTATTAACAGCCTCTACAGCCTGCTGATTTTCTATTGCCAATCTTTAATTACATGTTTATTGCTTAGCCCTTGACACAAAAACAAACATACATTATCAAGACGATAACAAACAATGAATATACAGAAATTGTCAAAAGGCAAATGTACAGCAATTTGGAATAATTTAGTACATATCTATCAACCTAGTAACAACAGCATGCCTGACTAACGCTTCTCCTTGCTTGGCACTACAACTGTATACTTCATGAACTGCAACAAATTTTACAGAATCATCGTCTCTGAAAATTTTATGTTGCGGAATTCATCTCCTCTCACAGGCATACATCAATTCTGCTAGTATGTTATAGCTTGCTTATTGTGATCAGAGACGACAAAGCCACAAATGACGACATAGCAAGCAAATTCAATGTTGAAATACAATTGATATCATGATACAATTGATATCATGATAGTGTACCTACCAAATTAAGCATCATAGATGTGTCACAGGCGGCCCAGAGAAACATCAACAGTACTATGAATGCTTATTTGATAGGTCTAAAATCATAAGCACCAATATGGTCTGATAAGGGGATACATTATTTCTAGCAAACTTGAAAGTTCAAATAGATGTGCTACACGACTAACATATCCGGTACAAAAGCCATGCAAGCTAACATAACTGAATCAAATTCGAGTTTGTGTCAATTTCGGTCGTTGGCTTGAACAGCACAATCCACATCCCCTGTGTGACAGGCCAAAAGAAGCAGAAAATGTTGAACTATGTCTAGAGAAAGTGGCAAGGCTTATTCTAATCAAGCAAAGCACGCACCAATATTTAAACAAATGGTCGACAGTGTCAAGGTTTCCGGCTTATTGACACTTAGCGGAACTCAAACCCTGGAACAAAAGAACATTCAATTTCATGGAGCTTACAATCGAGAAATGGAATAAGATCAATCAGTTGAGTGTCATTAGTTCAAGCTTCCAGGGTTTGATTGGCAAACAATTTTCAGGCTGCAGGCATGACTCAAGAGCATGACCACTGATATAGATAACTTGGGCAGGATTTCTGTTCAGCTTTGACAAATCCTAATAATGGCAACATGATGTTAGATGGGAAAATTGCTTGGCACTGAAGATAGCATCAGATGCTTAAATAATCATGAAAGAACGCACATTGCCTCACTGGATATTTTACTAAGAACTTGTAATATTGACCAGATTTTAGAAAAATATTTACTAACCAGCATTATTCATCACCAAAATAATGACCTAGTGGGTATTATCAGCAACCACTTCAATACTATCACCAGATATAAGCAGCATGACCAGCCATAAGGTGATTGTACTAAAATGAATAAACTTCCAGGGTTAATAGAATTATTTCTGAGTGCATAGTATGTAAATGAAAAAACAGGGGAGAAAAAACCGTTCAAAACCAGTATCCTAAAAACGTCCAAAAAAGTGATTGTCCACCTATTACTTTTGTGGCACTAGCCAAACACCTCAAGCTGGTGAATAAACTTAGTATAATATGCTGTCAAGGCTCAAAGCAGCCAGTCTAGACTGGTTTGTCCCAGCCCGTGACTGAAGACCCCTACACGAGGCCTTAGCCCTGCCCTATGAATACAGATGGGATAATTGCACCCCCTTATGCCTGGTAAATGGTAATGGACCTAGTTCATGAGGGCTTAAAGGGATGGGTCCTCTGATATTCTCGCATCCAGCCGCTTTGAAACGGGTCATGGTTGAAAAGGTAGGAGGCCCACCCATATCAGAGAGACTACAAAAGCATGAAAGAGCTCATTATAGGCCATCCAGTCAAACAGCAATGACGCCGGCACCCTACCTAACACAAAATCGGCTGCAGCATGAAAGTGACTAACGAAGGCAGAGATTGGGCCATCACATAGATGTGTGTTTGATTATTATTTTCCAAGGTTGCTCTTCCAAAGATTTGGCTAGCCAAAATTTTGGTTGAGGTTTTGCTTACCCATGGCCATGAGTTGGCAAACATTGGCTAGAAAATGAACTAGAGTTGGTAAAGTAGCATTGGCATGCCAAAAGATTGTCTACCATCCAAACAGGGACCCCTTTACATTGTTCTACCAAATACCAATCTCTCTCAGAAAGTAATAACTGCAACAGTTAGCTAACATTAACTTCTTTCCGGGAAGAAATGACAAACTAGGTCACAAGGAATTGTTCACATGTTGAAGCTTTCGCATAAGACAATGGATATATAATGTTCAAAGTTCAAATAATTAGTGACTACGACACTTGCTTTGGCTCTTGATGATATTCTTAAGTTTTGTTCACAAAAACGAAATATCTAACTCGTGATCATAAGCAACCAAAAAAATCACCAAAGGAATACATTTGTGGTACATAATGAATCAAGATGATGTTCCTAAGAGATTAAAAAATTACGAAAAAGGAAACTGCTGATGAGGAAATAGGTGTGTTTGGTTGGTGCCCAAACTAGCCCTTCCATAAAATGGCTGCCCATCATATTTTGGTGTTTGCTGTTGCCAAGCATTTAGTTGTCAATGATTGTCCATCTATTCCTCTGACCCATTTTTGCCAAATAATTTGTCAATTTCGTGGGGCATCAAACAAGCATACCTGGGATCCAAAAGTTCTCTCAACCAAAGAAAGGTCATGGGGTCACAATTAGTGTTGAGTAAAACATGACAAGCCATGTCACAAGCAATGGAAAGCAAAGACAAGTACATGCAAGGTTTGTAACCTCCATGTCTGAAAAAAGAAGATACGACATGGAGTAACTAGAGTATATTGGCATTACTTTACCAAACCATGCATCACTAGTCATCTCTTCTTTGTCATTGGAAATATAAGAAGAGCACCACAATATGACCATATGAAGCACAGCAGCACAGCAAGAAACCAAATATATCTCTATTGAAAGCAGCATATACTCCCTGAACGTGATAAGAGAAAGTTATATCACATGCTGCAAAACTATCCCCATAATTTTTACCTTTTTCCTCACATAAGGTAGTAGCAAACTGTTCTCCTTGGATCATGAGTGTGAAACTCTTCCTATAAAGTGGAAGCAAATGTAGATTATTAGAAGAACATTAAACGAGTAGTAATATTACAAAAAAAGAGGAAGTATGTAAAATCAATCATTCATGTGCAAACAAGGCAACATGACAAAAGTCCAAGTTTAAGGGTTCAAGTAGAAGTAGGTGTGGCACAAGGTGGCCCCATGCTCTTTCTTTGAAACTTATCAGTCTATAGTTTGAAACTTAGCTAGAAAACGTACACCGGAAGAAGTTTGACCTTTTGACCCTTGAGTTGCATCACTCTCTTAACCTTCTTCACTAAACTATCCTTTGAGAAAACAATATCCCACACCTAAAGAACATGTAACTGGGAAAAAGATTCATTGAGAAAATATAGTGAGCTTCATTACAAATGAATACTAGCAACCTTGACATCAGCAGTAGTTACTACCAAATGTCCACTTCAAATCACCAACCCTAACCGCTGCTTTCTAGGGACATGCAGCTTGTCTCCTGTCTACCATTGCTATCGCGCCAACGTCCACTCCGACTCAACAACCCTAACTGCTGGTTCCTTGCTAACTATTTACTCAACACCTAGGTAACTGTACCATCACCGTATTGGCAACTATTGACTCAGACACCTTTTAACCACATGCTCCCTACCTCCAGGCCAAACTTCTCCCTTCTCGCTGCTGCACCATCAGGACCTCTCCCGTCAACCAACCCCACGGAAACCTGCCGACTGCTCCCTGTGTGCACTGCTCCATCCGGAATCGCTTCCCAGCGGCAGGCTACCTACCACCACCGGTCCAAGAGCGGATTATATCAATAGCAGCAGAAATAACGGCTACAACTCCATCTACAGGAGCTACCTGGAGGCCTTTGCCCTTGATGTAGGCCGAGATAATCTTGAGGCGCCGGCGCGGGAGATCTCGGTCCCCCCGCCGGGAAACTTGCTGAGGGCAGCCGAGATGGGCACCGTCCGCATGATCCCGCGCAACCTCTTCGCCTCCCCCGAGTCCGCCTTGGTCAACTCCGGAGAGAAAAGGCAGCCCAGCACGACGGGTCCGAAGCACCGCCATCTCCTGGCTGGGCCAGGCCTCTTGCTCGAGTCGCGACCGCCGTCGGCGTTGTCGATGGCGAGGTGGCAGGCGGTAGACGGCGTTGTCGTTGATGAGACCGCCAGCAGCGTCGATTGCCCTGGACCGCCGCTGGGCTTCTACCTGTGCTTGCCGTCGAGCGCTGTGGCGGCGAGGGGGCATCAGGTCCGGCGGCGCGCGACCCCAGCGACCGGAGTGGGGCGCGCTAGGCCCTCGTCTGGCGGCTGGGGGGAGCTCCGGCGGCAGGGGCCAGTCCGTAGGCGGGTGGCGCGCGGTACCGTCGTACCGTCGGCAGGGCCCTACTTCGGCGGCGGGGACCGGTCTAGCGGGGCTACTTCCGCAGGGGCGCAGTGTGGTGGTGATAGGGATCGATACATTTGGGTCGTGGGCCGCGGCCTCGTGGGGAGAAACGCAATTTTTTTTTTTTTTTGGGCAATACGTGTTCATTTCATTCATAACACAAGGTCGTACAGGACACGTACGCACACACGAGAAGACACTGGAAACCCAGCTGTCTCCACACTTTTACACAAAGAACCCTGAAAGAAACAAATTTAACAAAACGGTCCCTAGAATCCTTTGTGCAACAGCCATCGTTGCCTGCCCGTCTCCGTAGCCGCCGGAGCAACCAGCGCAAGAAGAGTAGGCGAAGAACCTCAAACCCAATCCCGGCGTGGCCCCCTCGCTGTCCTGCAGCTTTGTGGACCTCAGGAAAGGCTCGCCAGCAGCAGAGCCTGCATCTTTGTGGTGCATCGGCCAGGGCTTGGCCCTGAAGCCATCGTCGGGATGAAGATCTACGGGCTCCGCTCGACGCCATCGAGGGAGAAACACAGATCCTCCAGCCGGCAACCACATATCTGGTGCAGATCCAATCGAGCTCCAGCATCCACCGACGCTGCCGCCATGGCCGGCGGCAACTGGAATCCGCTCCTGTACAACCTCGCAGTCCTCACTTTGGCACCAGAGCGAGCGCCATCGCGACGGCGGAGACCGAGGACAAAAGTCCGCATCGAGGACAACGCCGCCGCCACGCCGTCCCCGTTCGGAATACCATGGCTCCCGGTCCATCCCCGTCGAAGATGTCTCCGGAGCACCTTTATTTGATGCCACCGCCGTTGCAGCCATAGCCACAACGTCAGGCAGCAGAAAACCTAAGCTACTAGGCCTAAAACCTACAGCTATACACGTCCGGGCGTCAGATCCGGCGACCCCCTCCACACCGACGAGCACAAGGCCGTCGGGGGAGGGGAGACGCCGGAACCAACGCTGGAAAACGAGTCGCTCTCCGGTCGCCTTTTCTATGGAGGAGAAAGAGGACGGAGAGAGCGGGGAGAAACGCAATTGGAAGCGAGGCGGTGCTGCTTTTTTTTTAACAGTAGAACTAATAATATATTAAAAGGACTAGTTGAATGTC
This sequence comes from Dactylis glomerata, assembly GCA_007115705.1. Taxonomy (NCBI): domain Eukaryota; kingdom Viridiplantae; phylum Streptophyta; class Magnoliopsida; order Poales; family Poaceae; genus Dactylis; species Dactylis glomerata. The sequence continues at coordinate 761,919 of QXEO01000750.1, read as the reverse complement.
CGTGCGATGTTACGGTTGGTTAAATTCTTTCGCTGCGATGTGATTATAATCTCTACTAATAATATTGCAATAGGACTGGTCGGTCTTCGTAGAATACGCTTTCAACCGACCAAAATACGTTTTTATCTTAAAAGCACCCGAAACGTTTTCTCGTTATTTCCCTCCTTGGTCCCTTCGCTCGAGCGGTGGTGGAACTTGCCTGCGCGCGCCGGTCAGGGAGGACAGGATCCGGGACTTGCTGGCGTGCAGCGGATGCGGCCGGAGGATCTTAAAAGAAAACTGGCTGCACCAAATCAGAGTTCCGAAGGATTTCGCGATCCCCATCTCCCCTATCCCATGACAGAGCCGCCGCCGTCGCAGTCGCCGCCTCCAACGCAGCAGCAGCCGCAGACCCCCGCGACGTCCGTGCGCGACGACATGATGGCGTGCGTGGCCGCGCTGGAGGCGGCGCTGCTGCCGTGCCTCCCCGCGCGCGAGCTGCAGGCCGTCGACCGCTCCCTCCAGTCCTCCGACCAGAGTACGAGCCTTCTCTCGCCGTCGTCCCTCCTCCTCCTCCTCTTTCTGACCCGTGCGGCCGTGTTCCGGGCCAAGATTCATCGTTCTTGGTCGCCCTCTCGGCTCCCACCCCTCGCGCGCACGAGGTGTTTGTTGTTTCGCCTAAAAGATAGTGAGGGGTTGGTTACCGCGATAGTTGGTGTCCTGCGAGATCATGAGCGATTCTGTTTTGACTGAACGCTTTGATTCCCGGTAGAATAGTTTGATGGCACTTAGATTATCCCAATTTATAAATACGCGGTTTGATTTGCTGTGTTACGACTGTCAAATTGGAGATGATGACTCTGGTTTTGCTATTGGACAGTTGATGTCGAGAGGCACGCGAGGGATTTCATGGAGGCTGCCAAGAAGCTTCAGTCTTACTTCATCGGCATGCAGCGGGAGGACCAGCCAACAAATGAAGATACGCTACGGAAGGTGTGTCTCTAACTTCAGCCAGATCCTTAGTTGGGGATCACTTTTGCTTTCCGACTGCAGGTTGAGTGAACATGTACATGGTTCTGTGTGTCATGGTATTGGTGTTGTACTGGGGGTCTGGGAATAAACCTAATAGTATATTCTTGCATTGCTGCTACTAGCTGAATGAGATTGGACACACCATAGTGGCGTGATAGGTGAGGTGGCTGACACCTGAAGAGCAATGGCTAGGGTCCCAAAGTGAGAGGGTGGTAAATAGAATGCAAACAGTTTTCGTTTGAACTAATTGGTTCTATTCTTGATATGAGTTGATCGACCCTGAATCCACCCTTACGTTTGTTGATAGTTGTTAGGAATAACCTTTTACTATGATCAGCTAGATTTATGGCTTATTTGGGTAAAGCGTAGCCTCAAGCACAACATGGGAGGCGCTGGGAATATGCTGTGAGACACGACCAGCAAGAGAGTGTTTAAAAGCAAGTGGGGAGCCGATCTTTTGGAGGGATTTCTATTTTTGTTGGTATTTTGTGGTAGTTTTTGTACGACTTTATCAGCCTCAGACTGACCTGGGAATGACTACAGTCAATAATGATAGCTGTCCAATCAAGATCTTCTCATCCCATTTGTAGTTGCATGATTCTCGATATTCAGATTGGATGATTCTTAGAGTTGACCTAGCGATAGTTATTTCTCAGTTGCTTGAAAAATTGCAAATATATATGCTAGACCTCAGCGCTATCTTCAGGTAACATCCTCAGCTCCTCCTTAATGTCCTCAAGGATCTTAGCTCCTTCTCTGCATTTCCTTTGTCGCATTTCAGCAAGGGGTTCTGCTTGGATTCCAATAGCTGGTGAAAGGAGCAAGGATTCGAAAATATCTTGCACACTTGGTAAATGGAAGATGTCATGCTGGTCTGAATCTTGACGGAGAGTTATCCCATCCAACGAGCGATCATGCTTCGATGCATTTTCAAACAGGTCTGGACCTAAAACCGACTGCAGCTTCTCCCAGAGCTCATCTCGATGTTTGCTGAGGCGAGGCGACGTCGACTAGCTACGGGATAAGCAGGTATGCATGTTCCCTCACCGCTGCCTTGAGCGCGCGAGCGGACTCGACCACGACAATCCACACGCCCCGCGCCACGGAGGCGGCCACCGCGCCACCGGAGCCGAGCACCTCGTCGACGCCAACGCGGAGGACGAGCGCAGGGACCTGGATCTCCGACCGCTTGAACCCGCCGGGGAACAGCGTCCTGGAGCGGCTCCTTCGCAGCGCCTCAGCCGGCTCCTCCCAAAGCGGCGCTGCTGGCATCGACGGCGCAGAGGTGGCGGGGCGACGGCGTGGGACGCCAACGCGGAGGACGAGCGCAGGGACCTGGATCTCCGACCGCTTGAACCCGCCGGGGAACAGCGTCCTGGGCGGCTCCTTCGCAGCGCCTCAGCCGGCTCCTCCCAAACCGGCGATGCTGGCAACGACGGCGCAGAGGTGGCGGGGCGACGGCGTGGGAGGAGGAGAGGGTGGAAGTGAAGGCCGAGTCGGAGGTGGAGCCGTCGAGGTGGCGGAGTGAATTTCTAGCCGGATTTGGAAAGCGGAGGGTGGGGAAAGAGAGTGAGAGAAAAGACGGACTGAGAGTGAAGAAGGGATGATTTCATTAAAAAAAAGCTAATTTGCTACCTTGTCTTAGTTAGAATGAAAAAAAATGAAAAAAAATGAAAAAAAATGAAAAAATAATTATAATGTTAGTCACCTAACAATATGTACTACATCTACTCAGAGAAAGAGCATAAAGGTAGATTTTTAATAAAAACAATTAATATGCTTTTTTATGTATAATATTAAAATATTGCATATATTATAGAAAACAATTAGAGCCATATTAAAATTTAAAGTAAACTATTACGGTTACACAGTAAAATTTGACTCTTTTTATTTTTCCATGTATGTAGGTTTAAATAAGAAAATTATTAATAAAGCACAACGATCAAACCGATACAAAGTGATTAGCAAACCTCTTACAAGATACAAAACAATTCAAAAATTAAAAATAAAACCAACTAGCTTGCCACCAAAAACATCAATGAGAACAAGAGAATTAAGATTCCACGACAACGCATCCAAAAAGAAACAACGCAATCAAGCGTCACCGTCATCGAGACCACAAGGTTTCACCTCAAAAACCATTCCCTGAACTTCGTATCTAAAACCATCGATATTCCCCGAGCCAACATTCCCACGATAATCAACTATTTAGCTAACATATTTATGCGTATGGCAAGAAAAAAAAAGCCCGTAGCAACGCACGGGCATTCAACTAGTACACATATATATTTACATGTATAAAAGAAATAGCCTCATAATATTTCAAAGCCAATGAAAATGTTCTTTGCTTAAAATGTAATTCAATTGAAATCTAACACCATATGCATAGAAGAAAATAACCCAGCAATTATCTCTTGTAGCTAAATGCCCCTGCACAACCACGGAACAAAAAAGACGCACTTACAGTTACAGACATCAACTGAGATATCATTTTGTTCCGCGAGGACGCACAATCAAGGTCTCTCCATCACCCAAATATACAAGGGGCACCCTTGCTATAAATCATTTACTATAAACCATGTCATCTTTCTTAGACTGTTTTTAGAGCATCTCCAGCCGTCCCCCCGACTAGGGCCCTGGAGGCCGTTTTTTACATCCCGACGGCGATATTCGGCCCAGCCACGCCCCCGGTTCCTCGTTTTCGCCCGGATTTGGGCTTTCATCCATCCGGCGAGCCCAGGCCGTCCCCGGCTTTCCGAGGCGCGCTCGGGGACTCCGGACGAAACAAAAACGCGCGAAACGGCGAGCGGGCCCGCGGTGTCGGCGAGAGAAAGGGTAGTTCCCCGCCATTAATTCCGTTTCCCGCCATTAATGCGCCGCATATACCCATTTCCCCGCCGAAATCCCCCACAGTTGCAGCTCCTCCTCTTCTCTGCCACCACCATGCCGCCGAAGAGGATCGCCGACGACGGCGCGCCGAAGACGAGGAAGCCGCGGGCGCCCAAAGAGAGGCCGCCTGGCATGACCAACGCGGCGTGGGCGGCGGACGTGGCGCGCCGGGAGACCGAAACTCGCGGTAGGGCGGAGAGGGAGAAGAAGCTCGCGGTGAAGAGGGCGGCGGCGGCGGCGGCGGACGAGCAGGCGAGGCTGGTCTCCATGGCCATGGGACAGCCGCGCGTCGGCCAATTCCCCGCCGGTTCATGGCCAATCCAAGGTACGATCGGCTCACATTCCACCTACTCGTCGGCCGCGTCGTCGCCGATGTTCCACGAGACCTGCATCCCCGCCATGTCGAGGTTCACCCCATCGCCGCCGGAGTACGACGCCGACGGGATGCACGAGGGCATCTCGCCTGCCCTGCGCCGAGGGCCGCTCTCGTACGGGATGCCGCCGCCGAACGACAGCGTGATGCACGACATGATCACGTCGGGCTCCATGGCCGCCGCGGCGAACCCGGGTTTCTTCACACAAGAGGAGGCAAGGGCGACGGAAGCCGTCGCGGCGGCGCGGGGTGGCGACGACAGGTTCGGAGACGCCACGCAAGACGTCGACGAAGAAGAGGAGCACGTCCAGATCAACGAGGAGGAGGACGCACCTGAGCCGACATCGACGGCGAGGGGGCGGAAGAAAAGGAGAAAGACCTCGCCGCCGACCGAGCCGCGGGTCAAATGGACGGGCAAAGAAGAGGAATGCCTCGCCGAAGCTTGGAAGACCGTTTCCATGAACGGCATCACCGGCGCCAATCAAAACTTCGACACATATTGGCAGCGCGTCAAGACGGCGTTCGACGAGCGCAAACTCGTCGATCCCTACTTCAACAAGATGGTGATGGTTCGCGGCGAGAAGGCCATGGCCACGCATTGGGGGATCATGCAGGCGGCGTGCAACAAGTGGCACGGCATACAAGAGGAGATCGCCGATCGTCTGATTAGCGGCGCCGACTTTGAGGCCAAGGTACTCGCTGTTCTCCGTCGACACTGGATCGCCGATTTGTGATGACACCGCGGCTTCTCTGTGCAGATGTGGCGGGCGTTTGACATGTACGGCGACGACTCCGACGGCCAGCAGTTCAAGTACCTCAACGTCTTCGCCCGCATCGAGGACTGCGAGAAGTGGGCCGAAGTACGCCGGACCCTGTCCAAGAACAAGGACGAGCAGTACAACCCCGACGCTCCCGCCGCTGCCGCGTCGTCGGGCCGCCCCAAGTTCGGCCAAAAGAAGCTGAAAGAGATGAAGAAGTCGGGGGCTCCGGCCGACAGATTGCAGGCGTCTTTCGAGAAATGCTGGGCCGACGCGAGGGCGCACAGCGCCGGGAGAGACACCAAGTACGACGCACGCTGGAAACAGATGCTCGCCAACCAGGGCACCCGGATCGCCTTGCTCCAGACAACATCGGCGGCGAAGAAGAGGAACACCGACCTGGCGTTCCTGATCGGCGGCAACGACACTGCGATGGACGAGGAGACGCGGGCTTGGTACGACGCTCATCGCCAAGCCATCCTCCACCCTCCGTCGACTGCGTCGACTGCGTCGCCGTCCTGCCCTTCAACGACGTCCCCTTCGGCGGACGAAACTACGCCGCCCGAGGAGGCGCATGAAGGCACCGTCGACGAGCCTGTTCTAGTCTAGTCTAGTTTCTGTTTCGATCGCCGAATTCTGGCTGATCAGATCGCCGAACTCTGTGCGATGCTTTTGTGTAGCGGGCGGGAAGACGCCATTTTGAAACTATATCCGCGAACGCCGGGGTGCGACTGGAAGTTTGCTCCCACCCACGCCCATTTTACATCCAATCCGGGCGAATATATCACCGGATTTCGCCCCGGGGGCCTCAAACGGCTGGAGATGCTCTTAGCTCTGCCCACTGGTACATCCGCTGTTGTTCAAACTTCCTAAGAATTACAAAGGATATAAAAATATCATCCAAGTTCCAAGGCAATTATAATAACAAAACCATACATTAATTTGTGTTTCACTCAAATACTACCCTCTAGGAGATACTTTGCACCAAAAATCGAATATTTTAACCTATGAACCTAAGGGGGCTCACCATGCCAATATTACACTATTCACACAGATCTAATAGTATAGATGGAACCTATCAACAGTAAACAATATTGTCTTTAAATGTGGATGCTAGTACTCCCTCCGTTCACAAATACTTTGTGTTTTGGGTTTGGTCAAAGTCAAACTTTCTAAATTTTGACCAAATATCTATGAAAAAATACAAACATTTATAATATAAATACTATTGCATTAGAATCTTCTCAAAGCATATTTTCATATTATGTCTATTTGGTATTATGGATATTGATACTTTTTCCTCAATTCTTAGTTAAAGTTTATAAAATTTGACTTTGACCAAACCCAAAATGCGAACTAAATAAAACAGAGGGAGTAGTTACGGAAAACAGGATAGCAAGATTGTAATCAAAAATATTATTATCTAGGTCCTCTAATAAATTGAACGCTGACTGACTAACTGAGTAATTTCCAACATAATATTTCAAACCTTTTTTACCAAACAAATTAGCGCATATGCTCAACCAACTGCAATCCAGCTTTTGGGTCTGTACTTTCTGCTATGATCAACTGAGTACACTTGGGATGGAAGAGTTTTTGATTCTAGATAATAACAACATCAAATTTTCAGAGAATTAAGAACTGTGGTAGGACGACCTGACAGCAAGCTGGGCTACAAACTCGTCTGGGGGTGTGTGGGATGGGGGTCAAAGATACACAGACCTGAACTAAGAAAATAATTGTGAAACCTCACCTTGTTCCTTGTACATACCCCTAAAATGCTAAAACCTATCTGAATGAGAGCTGACATAATTTAGTTTGTACAAATTTGAAGTCAATCTGCATATTATCCTGAGAAGTAGAAAGCAAGAGTTATATTTTACTCCATGTCCTAGAATCCTAAAAAAGGTGATCTACATGGACTGCTGTTCAGTTGCAAAAACTTGATAATACCTTTTAGGAATAAACACCAACCATAGAAAACAGAGCATATGCAAAAACTTGATAATACGGATCAATACCTTCAGGCTGCATCCCAGCTCGATCACATCGGAGAAAAAACTTATGAGACCGGGTCTATCACCCAGGCAGGATAGGCACGTCTAGATACACGACACCTGGCCATCCGAATCTCCAAGCACGCACACCCCCACTTAGCGATCCTGGCCTTGCCAATTCCCCATCACAGCCAGGTTTACGTCGCCCCTCTGAAAAAGTATTGATCGATCGATTGCTCAATGTATATGAGATAAACTCTTGCTGCTCTCGTCCATGATGGCCGCGCGGCGAGACTTCGCAGGCAGCGGCTACGCAGCAGCAGCGACACAAGAAGACATGGCGAGATGGCAAGACAACGATGGCACGGCAAGACGGCCATGGCAAGACGCATCGAGCTACTCAATCAGGCATTCAGGCTGCCATGGTTTGACATAAAATTTGTTGAATCGTGCATGGTAGAATGGACATGGTTCTAGTTCATGAACTTCAGAGACTCAGTGTAGTAATCTTTTCTGAATGCTTGTGCTGATTGAAAAGTGTCAGTATAAAATAAGTTGGCCTGATGGTCCATACTACCTGCACAAAACTGATATATCTTAGACATGTCTTATAAAACAAATCCACACAATAATAAAAAGATAAATACACATATGATCTTAGTCCTACTGCATCTGCCGCCATGGACGAGAGCAGACAGAGAAGCCCTAAGGTGGGTTGTTTATCTCGTATAAGCAATCGATCGATCACTTTTTTTTAAGGGGCGAACCTGGCCGGGATCGGGAATCGGCAAGGCCAGGATTTCTAACTGGGGCGTGCGTGCTTGGAGATTTGGCTGGCTAGGTGTTGTGCATCCGAACGTGTCTATCCTGCTGGGGTGACTAGACCCGGTCTCATAAGATTTTTCTTCGATCAGACCTCCCCTAGTCTATCTTAGTTGTACTAGATGACCCGTTGCGCTATCGCGCACTTGGCAAAATCAAGACAATATTCAAGTCATATAAGTTTATTCATGATATTGTGTTGATGTTAGAAACCATGAGGTATTAACAGGGTCAATTCAAAAATCAGATACACACATACTATTTGGAGTCTTCGATTTGAAGTTCTTAGATACAATAGCTGACTTAAGGAGAAGCATACAAAAGCAAACACCTGGCACTTTAATTACTTGGTCGATATTGCTAACTGCATATTACAAGGCACACTCTTTTCGCTAAGGATTGTTTATAGAAGTGAACTTCTATTTATATAAGTGAACTTCTACTACAGCTGCGCTTATACAAAAGAGCCTCCATAGATATTTACGCTGAAGCACATAAGATACATCCGGTGGCAGCATGGGGGAAGGAGCCAATGGCACCACTTTAGCTTGACTTAGTTGCAAAGAACCCAGATGAAGTAGCAGTGTTCATCAAGGCGATTAGCCGGACCCGATGTTAGTCTTGTGAGTGTGCAATAGACGATGGTTTACCACAGGCATTAAAACTTTGCCCCGATGTACCCAAATTAAAAAATAGGAGCCAAACAACAAATATTTTTCATGGGACTGAACTAACATAGGCGTTTAAGCTTGTCAGCTGAGCAAGTATATTGGACAATCAACTTTCTGAATGTAAAATAAACAACAGAAGCACACATGGATGATAATATTCCTTTTTAGCAACTGTGATGCTTAACAACAGATTAAGTCGCCAGCAAACAAAAACACTATGATGATACATAACTAAGAAACTAAGAACATAAGCCATGGTAAGAACACTATGAGTATCAAGGTGACGATACGATGGAGCAACGGAATTAAGGTTTTACACACCGATACATTTCTGAAGGATAGTACCCTGCATGGGTATTATATGTGAACACTGATATTCAGTGTACAAAATTAGACATCAACAATGCAATAGGTAAATAGCATTGTTAGCTGACAGATTTTTTTTCTCGAGAAAACGCGAAGGAATCTCTGTGTTTCATTTCATTGATGAAAAGGTCGCTATATTGTAGACATGGCGCAAAGATCAAAAGCGAGATATAATTGTAGACATGGTTATATCTTGTTTGTTGTTTATATATGTCGCTATATTGATTGAGATTCACTGATTTAGGGTGTAACCGCGAGAAATTGTGAATCACAAACATGTGAACCCCATGTCTACTGTTCAAGGGCTTGAAAAAGTTGCTAATGCATATCGCTATGGACCGACAAACTTCTTATAACGGTGAATATGAAAGCAAAGAAATTTATACAAGAATAAAAAGGGTTAAAACAAAGAAAAGGTGTATCTAATCAGTTGGACACTACATTTTAGTTTATAGATGACATGTTGCGCAAATTGGCGCAAGCATCGGAATTACACCAGATATTATTTCCATATGATGATTGAAGAAACATATTCTAAGCTATACTTGAGATCTGCTCTGAATTATGCCAGATTTTGTTTCCACATGAAGAGCATGACCATGTACAGCAAACGTGTTTGGAGGGAGGGGATTATTGCGGCAGAAGAGCACATCGGTGAGGACGATAGTAAATTTAACTCGGCCTGCTTAGTATATAGATAGCGGCCATATAGCATGGGTTCTAGGCTTTTAGCCTAAAGCCGTCGATATCAACAAATCTCTGTTGGTGTGGATAACTAAATATGCATTCAATGATAAACAAGTCGTAAAGTTCAGTTGGTGCAAAACATTGGATCACTTCTGAATTCAATCACAGAGCGCATACAGAATTCAAGTTCTACTTCTGCACCAATATAGAACCGCCAAGGTCATATTCCGATGTAAGGTTATGATTTAATAAGGAAGAGAAAGCTTCCCAGAACAAGTGACTAAGGATAATAGTTGCATGATGCACCTATTTCTAAAGTAACATCTACAATAAATAGCTTATGAGCTAAACCAAATTTAGATCTCTCAATGAATAGGAAGATGCATTTGGCACTCTGGTATTTAGATATATCAAGAGTATATGCCTATATGGCATACAATTAGCTTGGTATGCAAACGTGAAGCATTTAGCAGATATAGTACCTTACAGATGGGTTATTTCTATAGATAAGTGTCCTCCTTTTCACTCTAAAACAATTAAATGTATGCTCTGGAACTTAAGACAAAGAATTCCAGGAGCCATATCTATCATATATGGAGGAACTACCTATCAAATATACTACAAATAAGGAAAACAAAAGAGACGAAAATTAGATCAAGTGAATTCGAAAAATAATTGAAAGGTAAGATATGGCAGAAATGCAATAGTGGTATCTGTCGTCGTGGTGAAACAACATATGCCATGGGATGGCTTAAATGGGGGCCGAACTAGATGCTGGAGGATTCGGGAGAGGGGAACGAGCTGAAAAGCACGACAGAAAGGAACACAGATCTACCCAGGTTTGGGGCTCTCGTAAGGAGATAACACCCCTACTCCTGCTCTACTGGATATATATATATTTGGATCAATGGAGTCTACAACAATGGTGCTTCCAAGCTCTCTGCTAGAGGAGGAAGATGAACTACTCAGTGTAGGAACACTGAATGACCCACCCCTCACTAGGGCTCCCTAAGCCACCTTATATAATGGTGGCCAGGGTTACAACGGTCACCTGAGACTAGGAGACATCAACTACACTCCAAATAGGGCAGGCTGACGAAGGCAGAGACCCTTGACTTTCTCCCTGATTGCTCTCGATGGGACTCACCCTTGCTGTACCTTGTACTTCTTGGACTGTGACCTTACCACTGTGAGGTAAGGGCTGTACTTGTGCACAGTGAGGGTAGGTAAACCGCCACTGTGCACCCTGTCATCACGATCTCCCTCCATACTGGGCAGAATCTCTCCTTGATTGTAGGGAAGTGACACCTTGGTTGACTTATATACCCCGGATATGGCAGTTGGCCATCTCCTGAACCTATATGCCGAACCTACGACCTAGGAAGGTCGGGTAATCCGGCCTCCCCACTCCTGCACAACATATCAAATAAGTTAGGCCGGCATATCTACACATATACCGGCATTCCTTAATAAGTATCTCGGCTATTCCGGCATATCTGAGCTCTAGCCGGGATACACTTATATGTCGGTCTAGCCGACGCTCTTATATTCCGGCCAGACCCAACTTTAGTCAGCCAACATAAAGTCAACTATATTCCTTGCATCTTTCTAGTCTCTTGACCCTACCGGGGGTCATCCCCCCGACATTAGTCCCCGAAGCTGTCGAGGTCCCCCAGTCTAAACTGAGGGGCCTCGGCAGGTTCAACATGACACCTCTTTTGTTATATCCCGGCTCATGATTATACACCGATGATCACGCTATATGCCGGCCCATCTTTCTTTTCCAAAAGTTAATCCGGCCAGCCCTGGGGTGTTCCGGACGGAACTTATTCCCCGGGCAGTTACTCCGGCATATATATTAGACTTCCTTGAGAGGCCACGTCCGACAGTTTGCATCGAGACTTGCAACCATCCTGCCACTATGAACGGTCACATGAAGTGACGGTTCATAGTGCACTTACTGCATACCATCATTGCCTAGTGGCTCGGTTACAGGAACTGCCGCCCCACTCCGTGCCGCCACGTGGCGACCTCCCGCAGAAACGGTCGGGGTAGTGGAACACTCGCCACGATCCCCACGACTCTGGTCCTGCGGTATAAATACGGGGGTGGGGGTAAACTTGCTCTTTTTACCCCCACAGTGCCTTCTTCTTCATTGGCTCCTCTGCCCTTTGCGCTTCACCGCCGGTCCGAGGAACAGAGAAGGAGCGCCGCCGCTGGCCTGCTCCACGCCGGCGCCGACGCTCGACGACGTCCGACACCTTCGTCGACGACGCCGCCGCCGCTCCTCTCCGCGACATTGCTGGGAGATTGGATCTTCCTCTATGCGCTCGCCGCCGTTACACCGCCACCGCACAATCTTCGGTAAGCTCTACTTTCGTCTCTGTTCTTCACCCTTCCTGCTTCTCCGTAGTTTTGCCATGGTGATCTTCCTCGCTTAGAATTGTAGTAGTTTCTCTTCCTAGTATCTCCTTGCCTCGATTAGCATTGCCAGAGACGCTCTTCAGTGGTTTACAGATGTTCTTCCCTAGGAATTACACCCATGTTTGTTTCCAGTTTTAACTGCGCTGGTAGATCTTCTTCTTCTGCTAACTTTGGTGAGAGTGGTATATCGGCGAGACTAACCTCCCTCTTTACCTTGACCTTGATAGGACTAACACCACGGGACTCCGGCTCTCACGCCCTGTCCCGGCCACCAAGATGGCATCATCGAGTATGACGGCCACCTCGGCTTCGGAGGAAGATAACGCGGCCCAGCTCCAAGGACGCTCCGGCTGGGAGGGGTCGGAGGTTACTCCGGCCGACATATCCTGGATCACCTCCATGAGAAGAGTTCCGGATGGCGTTGCATGCCGGCTACCGGCGGGAGAGGTTGTGCCGGCACCGGAACCTGGCGAACGCGTTGTGTTCATTGCCCACTTCGAGTGGGGTTTTGGACTGCCGGCGTCGGACTTCTTCCGGGACTTCCTCGACACCTACGACCTGCAGCCTCACCACATCCCGGCGAACGCGGTGATGATCATCTCTGCCTTCGCCGCTTTCTGCGAAGGCTTCGCCGGCATAGAGCCCTTCACCCAAGCTTGGGCGAAATACTTCCAATTGCGGAAACAAGTCGTCAAAGAACCGCCCCAGAACAAGGACGACCCTCTGGAGACGGCTCAGGAGAAGAAGGACCGCCCAATGACCCAATGTGGTGTGGCCACCATCATGTCCCGGAAGGGCTCGGACTTCCCCAAGGTGGAACTGCTCGAATCCTGCAAGAAGTGGCAGAAGAGCTTCTTCTATGTCAAGAATATCATGGATGTGGATCTGCTCAACCTGCCGCCATTCGTGGACGAGCCACCCTTGGCGATGAAGAACTGGAGCTATAATCCGAAGAACTCCGTGATGCCGGTGAACGCCCTCCACCGGGTTAAGGGCGAGTTACGGGATGCCGGCCTCACCCCACAAGACTTAGTGGCATGCTTTATCCGCCGGCGCGTCTCTCCTCTACAGCGCCGGTCACATAAAATTTGCCAGATGAGCGGGCCCCTAGACCCCACCCGGCATTCTACACACGAGCTGACACCGGCCGACATTCTACGGCGGATTAAGGACATCTGCAAGTGTTCTCAGGCCACCTTTGCCTGGGGACTTGAACCATACAGCCGCGATCGCCCCGCCCCAACGGTAAACTTCTCTGGCCGATATATAATCTCTTGCCCGGCATATAGATACCTAAGCCGACACATATCTATTTACCGATACATATCCCGCTTGGCCCGAGATATTGTTATTTGCCGACATGTTCCTTCGTCTGACCAATTGACCTTGCTCTTATGCAGAAATTCAGCTTCCAGGCTATGGAGAACTCCCGCATTACCATAGCTGCCGACCACACTGCCGCAGACCCTGAGGACCCGGACCACTGGGACAAGCTTCCCCGGAGCACCCGTGCTGCAGCTGCCACGGGTAAGGCCTCCTCACCCCGGCAATCTACTCAAGACCGGAGTGAGGATGATTCTGACGAGGAGATCCTGATGTATTATGACCCAACGCCACTTGCATATGCCTTTCCTCCCACACCCTTTGCTTATCCTATGCCGTCCTCAGCTATCCCGGATGATGAAGTTGTCGATGCTGCGCCATTAAGCCAGGGGCCTCCCCCTGCCGCCCTACGCACAGGCAAGAAGCGCGGGGTCAAACCCCAGCCTGAGCCGGCACAAAAGAGGCAGAAGGTCTCGGCGCCTCGCCCGAAGAAACCACGACCTGTTGCCTCGGGGTAATTTTCTTTTCATTGTTTCATTTCCGACATATCTCTTGCTTTGTTTACTAACTTGGTGTTTTCTCTCTTTCAGGGCTCCTCTTGCACCGGAACATGCTTCCAGCACAAGCGCCAGCCCCATCATTGAAAAGCCGGCGGCCACTGCCACCCCCGACATACCTTCTGCAAGTCACACGACCTCCCCGGCGCCGGCATCTTCGCCTGCGCCCGATAAAACCACCTCCCCGGTGAAAGGACGAGATGTCGCCTAGAGGGGGGGGGTGAATAGGCGTTTTAAAAACAATTACGGAATTGGCTTGAAGGAATGCGGAATTAAACTAACGTTTATTTTCTTCAAGCACAAGACCTAAATATGCTAGGCTCAACTAAGTGCAACAACAACAACTAGATATAAGCAAGATAGCACAAGATATAATTCACAAGTGATAAACAAGATATAAGTACTTCAAGCACGATGGCTATCACAAGGAAATAAACTCGGGTATAGAGATAACCGAGGCACGCGGAGACGAAGATGTATCCCGATGTTCACTTACATAAAGTAAGCTAATCACCGTTGGAGAGATGCGGGTAACCACGAAGGCCCCCGAACGCCACGAAGGCTCACCTTCTTCTCCGAGTCCCCCACGAAGCTAGGGACCCCTTCTTATGGTTAGCTTTTCCTCCACTCCGGAGATGGCAAGCTCCACAACCACTTCACAACTCCCACGAAGGGGAAGCCCGGGCCTCTTCACAATCTTCCACGAAGAGGACACCGTGGCACAACCACCGAGCCAACTAGGAGGTCACCCTCCAAGAGTAACAAGCTCACGGTCTCTCACTCGAACAAATCGTAATGGAGAGCTCAACACTATGCAAGGATGCAAAGCAAGAACACAAGGAAAAGTGCTCAAATCCTTCTCTCTCAAATCCCACCAAAGCAACAAATGATATGGAGGAGTTAGAGAGGAAGAACAAGGGTGGAGGTCAACAAATGACTCCAAGATCTAGATCCCAAAGGTTCCCCTCACTTAGAGGAGGAATGAGTTGGTGGAGATTGTAGATCTAGATCTCCTCTTCCAAATCCCTCAAAAATATGCAAGAATCATTGGAGGGAAGAGAGAGGGAGCAAGCTCAAGAGAGGCAACAATGGAGGTGAGAGAAAAGCTCAAGAACACTTTAGAACCCTTAGAAAACCGTTGGGGAAGAAGCCCCCTTTTATAGGGCAAGAAAACTGCCCGTTAGGGAGATTTTTCGGTCATCCCGGAGCAGCCCGGAGCAGCCCGGAGCAGCCCGGAGCAGAGCCCGGAGCAGCTCCGACCGATACTCCGGAGCGAGTACCCGGCCACTGCTCGGCCCGGAGCAGCCCGGAGCAGCTCCGGACGTCACTCCGGATTTGCAAAACAGCAAAACCACTCATACGAAAAACGCGATAACTTTTGCATCCGAACTCCGTTTTTAGCAAACTTGGACTTTTTGAAAAGCTTAGAAAAAGTACTACAACCTTATGCAGAGAAACACCAAGAAAAGTCAAGAGGAAAAATACCAAATGTGGAGAGGTGTGAAACCTTCCAAAGTGAAGAACCGGTAAAATCTCTCAACTCGAAAACGCAATAGAAGATGCATTTGGATTCCGTTTTCGATGAACTTGGGCTTGTTGGAAAGCTAGCAACAAGCTCAAGAACCTCACATAGAGAAACACCAAGAAGCAACAAACTAGGAAGATGCAAAGTATGCAAAGGATTGAGCTCCCTATGACGATGTGATCAAGTTACCCAACCGAAAGCCCCTCTTGATAGTGCGGCTATCTATCCTATAACCCGGTCTCCCAACAAACACCTTGAGACCGGTAAAAGGAAAACCTAGCAAGGACATACCTTTGCCTTGAGCATCCCACTTGATCTTGATGATGATGCTTCATACTTCCGTCAAGCCGGAATGCTTCACTTGATCATTGTTGCTTCGTGAAGACTTCCAATATGTTCCCCCATACACCACTATGGGATACCTTCACTAAGGCATGTCTTCACAAATCTATTATCACCAAAAGGATGACAAGCTTCAAGCATATGATCTTCTTGAGATGCTTATCTTGAACTTTCACAACTCAACCTTGATAAAGAACATCATTTGATTTCATTCTCCCATGGGCCATATTGAATCCTTCTTTTGATGTAAGCCCATGGGAAGATACTTGATTCCACTATTCTCTCTTCATCTTGGTCATATTGGATTCATATCTTCTATTCAATGATCTTGATGCCAATACTTAAGATATATCTTTATCTTCATGGCATCCAAGCCTTGAATCCAACACATGGACTTCAAGCAATTCCTATGAACAATTCCTTCATAAAAATCTCAATGAAAACATTAGTCCATAGGGATTGTCATTAATTACCAAAAACACACTTAGGGGCAATTTACCCTTACACCCGGCGAAGAACGATCCTCCGCCGGAGTAAGACAACTCTGCCCCCGACGTCCACATGGACTCGGGGGCTCAGCAGGAACCTTCGGCTTCTGATGTCCATATGGACACAGGAGCCCAACAAGATGCCCCAGACTCCGGCGCGCCCACCAGCGGCACTGGGACTATTGAAGACACCGGCGCAAGCAACAAGAGCGCCGGCGTAGATAACAAAGGAAAGGGTCCTGCAGTGCCGGAAATCCGGACTATTCCGGAACCTGCCGCTGCTGGACAAGCTGCACCTGCCGTGCCGGAACAACCAGCGCCCAAGACTCCAACCACCGAGAAGACTCCTGCGCCTGCCCAGTCTGCTGCCCCGGCCAAGACCTCTGTCCCGGACAAGACCTCTGTCCCGGTCAAGTCCGGCGCCCTCAAGATCAAGCCGACCAAGTCCGGCACACAATCCGCCGCCACTGCACCTTCTAAAGCAGCATCCCGGCCCAGCTCTGCCCTGGCCCTCCATTTTAGCAAGGCAGCAGCCCGGCCCAGCTTCTTTGATACGCCGGAACTCGAGGGCCGCGTCTCCCTGCTGACGAAAAGCGATAAGAGCCTTGGCTCTCTTAAGGAGCACTGCATCAAGTGGAACGACGCGGACAGTATGGATACTGCCGACTCCAAGAGCAAGAAGCTAGCCGAGGCTTCGGCTACTGGCAATCCATCTGATATCCTGGCCGCGAAGCCCATTCCTATCGCCTGCGAGCTCCTCAGCATCCAGCAAAGACTTCACCTTCTGGCCGACGCCACCAATGTAAGTCTTTTCTACACATATCCCCAGTCCCCGAAAATGTCGGCTGTCCGGGATACGGGCAACCGGGATTTTCCAATACATTTTGCACTTAGCTGTTTTCAAATCAACAATCCGGCATATAAGCTCAGTCCGAGCTTCAAATCCTAGTCACCGAGGGCCGGGATAGGTGCGCAGCACCTGTGCCGGGTCTTCAACAAACTAATATCTTAAGCACTTTTCAAATCCTCTTGGCCGAGATATAAAGCTCGATTCGAGCTTCAAATCCTAGTCACCGAGGGCCGGGATAGGTGCGCAGCACCTGTGCCGGGTCTTCAACACCATGAACACTTCATATAATCTTCAATTGCACTGGTATGCTAGACTTCTCTTATAACCTTTCAAATCCTAACTCTTTTGCAGCGCATGAATAACGCCCGCGCCGACATGTACCATGATTTGGTGTGCGAGCACCGGAAGCTATCTGACGCGCATAGCAAGCTCCGGCTGGAACTGCGCCCGAAAGGTAAACTTAGCCATCATAACCATATATGCCGGATGTCTTGCCTCCTTTTACTCCAGAATATTTCTCTTTCCGACACATAATCCTTTTACCGGCATATTTCAGCTTCTACAGAAGAGCAAGTCACCGCGCTCCTCCAGAGGGTGAAGGAGTTGACCGGTATGTCGGATTCTGCTGATCTTTTACTACTCGACTTGTACTTCAAATCCTTTAACTCTTGTCACTGTTTCTTATCTACATATTCTCTGAACTTCAAATCCTCACAGATGAGAAAGCCGCCCTGGAGGCCCGCCACCAGGACTGTACGCCCTCAGTGGATGTGGCCAAGCAGTTGGATGACCGGGATGCCGCCCACAAGGTTGAGGTCGAGCAATTGAAGGGCCGGATCGCTGAGCTTCTGGAGGAGAAGGAACAGAGGGAGGGCCAACTCAAGAAAGCCCAGGAGCTGCTTGTCACCTCCGAAACTGATGCCTCCAATGCCCACGCCGAACTGACTAGCTTGAAGGAGCAGGCAACCAAATGGGAAGTTACAGTTGCTCAGCTCAATGCCGACCTCGCCAGTAAGCTTCAAATCCTTTTCCCCTATCCTGCCCGACATACCATGTCCTTTTCCGGCACAACCTTTACGCCGAGATATACTTCTTTTGCTAACACACTTTCTATTTTTCAGACATGTTTCCTGCTTCCGTCGAAGACGTTGAGAGGGCTCTGCAGTTGGATCGAGTGGACCGGGGTGTTCCGGTTGACTTGGCCAACTGGGACATGTCGGAACAGCTGTTGGCCCTGCAATCTCGGAAGAACGCCATGACCTTCTACACGGAAGAACTCTTTCTTGGCGCCCAGGAGGCATATTCTGCCCTCTCGCCGGGACAAAGGACGCCCACTGATCCTGTTGATCTCGGCAATGATCTGCAGCTTTCCAAGGTTCGCCTCCGAGAATGGCGGGATTCCGGCGCAAGGGTGGGAGCTGATGAAGCTCTCAGCTACTTCCTCTCCTGGTACAAAAAAGCTGACTTGGAAACTTTGCGCACTGTGCGCGAGGGATCCATCTGGACCACAGATCCGGAACATATCCGGCGTCGGCAAGAATTAGCCCACAACTATGTGGATTATGCCGACACCGAAGCCTTTGTCCGGGACATCCGTGAGCCGGAGAAGAAGGACGACGACGCCAAGGATGCTGCTGACGTTGAGGGGTCCGACTCCAGCCAAGATGAAGAAGAAACTGAAGAAGCCAACACCAACGTTCCGGAACAGGGATCTATCCCGAGCGGAGGTGATGGCTCTGTTCCATCTGCTAGGTCTGGCACTCCTGAAGCCGACATCTCCACTGCTACAGCTCCACCAGCCGGCGGCTCTGCTTCTGCCGCTGTTCCTTGACTTTGCAGCATAAAAAACTTTAAGCTTTATCAGATCCCCGGTATGCCGGGTGCAATTGTAAGATATACGTTTAAATTTCCCCTATGTTTGCTATCTGAACAAGTTTTAACTTGGTTTGCTTGTTTATCCATGCCGGATCATCTTTTGGCTAAGTCACCGAGTTTGTTTTCCTGTTTCCCTAACTCCACAACCTTGGCTACTTGTCTACCTCTTTTGGCTTTTGACCTATGAGTCTCAAGGTTGCTTCATTAAACATACAGTACTTCAACTTTGAAACTTAGACTTCAAATCATCCGACATTTCAAGTTTTATCTTTAGCAATAACATAAATGTCGGTTCGCTTGCTCTATATTTCCTTAGCCGTTTTCCATGTGTAGACAATCTCCGGCATCTACTCTTGCTAGCCATGAAGCCGGGTTTCGGACAGCAGCTAAGTCGAAGAGTGGCCTTTGGTGCCGACACACTACTAGGCCGACACAGGAAACATTCAAATCAAGCCAGCCGGCATATAAATAAAAACTGAAAATAAATGCCGATATATCTCGGAGGCAGTGCCCGATCTCCTCGGGATGCCGACATTTCATTCATTGGCCTTATACCGGCATACAAAGCAAAATGGAAATACATACATTATGCTGCTCAGGAGTAAAAGGGGCGGAGTAGAGCTATGTTCCATGGTCGCTTGATTTCTTCTCCGGACCTGTCCGCCTTGTCCTTCTTGGGGGCCTGCGCATCTATAAGATAATAGGCATCATTGTGCAGGGCTCTGCTCACAATGAATGGCCCCTCCCATGGAGGAGTTAACTTATGCCGGCCCTCTGTGCCTTGCCTTAGCCGGAGTACTAGATCCCCCTCTTGGAATCTCCTTGGATTCACCTTCTGCGCATGATAGCGTCGGAGGTTCTGCTGATATACTACTGTTCTTGACAGTGTTATTTCTCTTGCTTCTTCCAGCAGATCAACATCATTTTCTCTGGCTTCTTTAGCCTCTTCCTCAGTATATAGCACCACTCTTGGTGCATCGTGTATTATATCTGTTGGAAGCACAACTTCTGCTCCATACACAAGGAAAAATGGTGTATAGCCTGTTGACCTATTCGGAGTTGTCCTTAAACTCCAAAGCACTGCTGGCATTTCATCTAGCCAACATCCCGGAGTTTTCTCCAGTGGCTCTATCAGCCGGGGTTTTATGCCGGATAACACTAGTCCATTTGACCTTTCTACTTGGCCATTGGCACAAGGGTGAGCGACTGACGCAATGTCCAGCCGGATTCCCACCTCCTCACAAAATCTGGCAAATGGCCCTTGGGCAAAGTTTGACCCATTGTCAGTGATGATGCCATGGGGAACACCATATCTCAAGATTATATCTTTTAGGAATTTCACTGCTGTGTGAACATCACACTTGCTTATGGGCTTTACTTCAATCCATTTGGTGAATTTGTCCACCATGACCAAGATATGGGTCATCTTTCCCCTGGCCGGCTTAAAAGCCCCGACCATATCCAGGCCCCAAACAGCAAAGGGCCAGGTTATCGGGATAGTCTTCAATGCTGACGCCGGCTGATGAATCTGGTGAGCATATCTTTGACATCCATTGCACTTCCGGACCAAGTCTTCTGCATCTTGCAGTGCCGTCGGCCAGTAAAACCCATGCCGGAATACCTTGGCCACCAATGCTCTGGATGAAGCGTGATGACCACACTCCCCCTGATGAATTTCCCGGAGCATCTCCAGGCCTTCCGCAGATTCGACACATCTCTGCAATATTCCGGTGGCACTTCTTTTGTATACCTCCTTGTTTATGATGGTATATCCTTTGGATCTCCTTGTAACCCGGCGCGCCTCAGTTTCATCCACCGGCACTTGACCATCCACCAAGAAGTTCATGATAGGACGTGCCCATGAGGGCACTTCCCTGATAGTGAACGCTGCCTAATCTATCTCCATCATTTCGACCAACACATAATCGATCTCCATGGGCTGCGAAGCCCCCGGGACTGAGGGATCAGTCCCCGGGTATGCCGGAGCAGTCCCCGGGTATACCGGCACAACCTCTTGGTACATCTTTCCCTTGCCTTTATTTCTACTCCGGAATACTGCACTTACAGCATATGTCGGCCCAGTCCCTGGGACTGAGAGAGCAGTCCCCGGGTTATCTGACCTGGCCCCGGCATATATCTCCATTGGAACTGCATCCTCTGGGCTTGGCGGGACATATATGGATGATGATTCCGGCGAGGGCTTGATTGATGGCTTCCTCAGATGCTCCAGCGAAATGCCGGGCGGGATTGAATCTCTGGAAGATCCCAACTTGGACAATGTATCGGCTGCTTCATTCTGAGCCCGGGGAACATGCTGGAACTCACAACCTTCGAAGTAACCGCTCAACTGCTGCACCAGGAAATGGTAGGATCCCATGTTTGCATCATGCGCGTCCCATATGCCGGAACACTGCTGAATCACTAAGTCAGAATCACCGAAACACATGATTCAGCGAATTCCTATGTCCTTAGACACCCTCAGGCCATGCACAAGTGCCTCATATTCCGCCACATTATTTGATGCTGCAAAATGAATCTGCAGAACATATCTCAGTTGGTCATTCTTGGGTGAACTGAGAACTATGCCGGCACCTAGGCCATGTATTGTCTTGGAACCATCGAAATGCATTCTCCAATAGTTTGCATCTGGCAATGGTGGCTCATACTGTATCTTGGCCCAATCAATAAAGAAATCAGCCAACACCTGGGACTTGATTGTATCTCTTTTGTCATATTGAGGAGTATATGGTGACAACTCTATTGCCCACTTGGCTATCCTGCCACTGGCATCTTTATTGCCTATGATCTCCGAGATAGGGGCCTCGGCCACTACCCGGATTGGATGCTCTTGGAAGTAATGCTTGAGTTTCTTGGCCGCCATATAGACACCATACGCCATCTTCTGATAATGAGGGTAGTTTTGCTTCGAGGTGGAAAGGACTTCACTCAAATAATATACCGGCCGCTGCACGGTTTTGCTTCCTTCCTCTCGCTCTACTACCACCACTGCACTGACAACTCTGTTGGTCGCCGCTATATAGAGCAACATCGGCTCCCTGGGCATCGGAGATGCCAATACCGGCGCTGTTGACAACATCTGTTTTAGTTCCTTGAAAGCTGCATCTGCTTGCGTTGTCCAGACAAATGTGTCGGACTTCTTTATCAATTGATATAACGGCAAAGCTTTCTCGCCCAGCCGGCTTATGAAATGGCTCAGGGATGCGAGGCACCCCGTGAACTTCTGTACTTCCTTCAAATCTGTCGGCGGCTTCATTCTTTCTATGGCACGAATCTTGCCGGGATTCACCTCAATGCCCTGGCCGGAAACCAGGAAACCGAGCAATTTGCCTGCTGGCACACCAAAGGTACACTTAGCCGGATTCAACTTCATCTGGAATCTCCTCAAGTTTGCAAAGGTTTCCCGGAGGTCATCTATGAGAGTCTTGCTCTCCTTGGTTTTTATGACAACATCGTCGACATATACCTGCACATTTTTATCTATTTGGTCATGCAAACACTTTTGCATGCACCTCTGGTAAGTTGCACCGGCATTCCTTAAACCGAACGGCATGGTGAGATAGCAATAAGCCCCGTACGGGGTAATAAAGGATGTCTTTATTTGATCCGGCTCATACAAAGGGATCTGGTGGAAACCAGAATATGCATCTACGAATGATAACAGTTCACATCCAGCTATGGAATCAATCACTTGATCGATCCGAGGGAGCGGGAATGGATCCTTGGGACATGCCTTGTTCAAGTTAGTGTAATCAACACACATCCGCCATACTTTTACTATGGCGGGCTCATCCTTCTTCTTCTCCACCAAAACCGGATTAGACACCCAATCCGGATGCAGTACTTCCTTGATAAAGCCGGAGGCTAGGAGCCTGGCCACTTCCTCCCATATCGCCTTCCTCCTATCATCCGCATTCCGCCGGAGTGGCTGCTTTACCGGCTTAGCATCCGGCCTTACATGCAGTGCGTGCTCAGCCAGCTCCCTCGGCACACCTTGCAGGTCTGAAGTAGACCACGCAAAGATATCCCGATTCTCACGGAGGAAGCTGGTGAGCTCGCTTTCCTATTTGGGGTCCAAACCTGCCCCGATGAGGGCATGGCGCTCCGGGAAAACTTCATCCAGAGGCACCTTTTTGACTTCCTTGCCCACTTGAAAAGAAGCACTGCCACCTGGGCTCGTCATGCCTGGCATAGACTTGCCGGCCGCGACTGTCTCCGCTATCTCCACGGCTCACTTGAGCCTCTTCTTTTCCTCGGCAATGATTAGAGTTTCGGCCAGATTTGATCCGGCCGTGGCACATGCCATCGAGCGCTTGTAATCACCAATGATGGTGATCACTCCCTTGGGCCCCGGTATCTTCATCTTTAGATATGCAACATGCGTAGAGGCCATGAACTTCGCCAGCGCCGGCCTTCCGAGCAAAGCATGGTAGGGGCTTTCCAGATCCACCACCTCAAACATGAGGTTCTCCACCCTACAGTTATCCCGGTTGCCAAACATGACATCCATCCGGATCTTGCCCATCGGCGCACATGAAAGTCCCGGCACAATGCCGTGGACTGTGGTCTTGCTCGGCTCCAGCATATTCTCCTTGATACCCAGCTTTTGCATCGTATCCCGATACATGATGTTGATGCTGCTTCCATTGTCAATGAGGACTTTGCTGAACCTCACATTACTTGCCGGCCTGACAAATGTCGGATCCATCACTAGCGCATATCCGCCGGGGTTTGGCATGATCTTGGGATGATCTGCCCTCTCCCAGCCAATGGCCTGGTCAGACCAGTACATTAGCTTTGGAACTGCCGACATAACGGCATTCACCTCCAAACACCGCCGGTACAAGCTCTGCTTGTCTGTTCTTTCGGTCTCAAAGACCATGTAACTCTGATCGTGCTCCTTGTACTCGTTCCGGCCCGCTCCTGGGCCTCCGGTATAATATTCCGGGTTATAGTTCTGATCTACTTGATTTACGCCGGCATTTCCGGCATTACTCTGATTCCCGGGATTAACCGGCCTTGGCGGGACTGCAACTGTATTTGCACCTGTCAATGGCGATGGAGCTGCCGGGACAGGTGGTCTAGCCGGCCCGAAAGGACCCGCACGACCGGCCAATATGTCATCCAGCCATGAACAGTTTCTGGTCAAATGATTCGCCGGCTTGCCCGGCTGGAACGTGTGAAACACACAAGGCTTGTCCATGGCCAACCCCACCGTATACTTCGGCCACTGCTTCTTCTGACCGGCAGCTCCGCCGGCATTCTTATTGATCCAGACATTCTTTTTCTGGAAGGGCTGCGCTTGCTGCTGCGGTTGCTGCTGCTGAGGCTGCTGATAGCCCTCATATCTCAGACGCTGGCTGCTGCCGGCGCCCCCTTGCTCTTCCTCCACGGCTGCTACTTGTGCCGTGCCATACCGATAATCCGGCTGCTCATCTCTCCTCTTATTCCGGTTATCAGGGCGGTAGAATTGCCCAGGTCTCCCGGTGTTATTGCCGTTCCCCTGGGTCTGACCCTGTCCTTGTGAATCAAGGGTGGGCTGCATAGGATCACCCAGAGCATAACTATCAGCAATTTTGATTGTCTCGGCCAACGTGGCCGGCATTTCCCTCTGAAGCTTTTGCCACAACATGGTGCCATGCCGGCACCCATGAGCGAACCACATGATGGCCTGCTGTTCCACAACTCCTTCGCAGGAATTGCGCAACGTGCACCACCTGGTCAGATAGTCTCGGTCTATCTCATCCACTCCTTGCCGGCAGTTAGTCAGCTGCTGAGGACGGTTGGGCCTCTTGTATGTACTGGTGAAGTTGGACACAAACCGTTCTTCGAAATCAACCCAGCCGTTGATGCTTCCGGCCAGCAGATTATTCAACCATATCCTGGCTGGTCCTTCTAGCATTTGCGGCACATATCGTACTGCCCACCGGAGGTTTCCTCCGGCGATGTTTACTGCAGTGGAGTAATCCTCCAACCAATCTTCCGGCTTGGTACTGCCGTTATATGTCCTCGCGCCACGCGCGAGCTGGAAGTAGTAAGGTACTGGCTCTCCCATGATTCGGGGTCCAAAACACATAGGACCCGGAGCTCCTTGCCTCTCCACCAACTCTGAATGGTGAATCCTGTCCATCTTGAAGCGCGTGTCACTTCCTGCCAAGGACCGAGGTCCAAGCCGGGATGCTATTGGGCCCACGATCATCTTTTGCTGCTGCTGCTCCGGCTGGCACTGCTCGTTCTGCTGGCCTTGCTGATACTGCTGCTGCTGATATCCCGCCCTGGCGAGGGCGGAATTCCCATCGTCTTCCCGATGTCTCGGCTGACCTGCACCTTGCTGCTGCGCCGCACCTCCGGCGCCCTGCTGCTGACGCCGGGCTGCACTATTACTCCGGCCACCACCGGCTGACACTGCTCCTTGCCCGACCGGCACATTCTGACCAGCCTTTTTGTTGCCGACATTCTTGTCAGCATGGCCGGCACTCTTCTGCACCACCGCCTGCTTTCCGGCGATTGCCGGATCATACACCTGGATCTGCTTGTCCCGGCGGCCAGAGGTCACACTTCCGGCACGCCGGGCGCTTGGATGCGGGGACGAAGCTTCCCCCCTCGACCTTGCGCCGGCACCTCCTACCGACACAACGTACTGGGATGCCCCGGCACCTGGGTTTGCCTTCTTAAAGACCTCCTGCTGCTTGGTAGCTTCAGACAAAAGATGGTTAAGCCGGGCTTGCTGCTCACGCAGTGCTTCGCCGGATAAACTAGGTAAGTCCTTAGCTACCTCTGCTGCTGCCCTAAGGTTCTTTACTGGTGAGCTATAGACTACCTTAGGCACAGTACTAGTTGCAGTATGACTCTTAGCTTTAGCATCTTTTCCTAGCTCAGTGTTAAGATCTCTACCTCTAGTTCTAACTTCCTCTATCCGGCTAGGCCGGGTTACCACAGGAGTAAAACCATGTGCTGCCTCATACTCACGGAGTTGCCGGTTAAACCGTTCGCGCTCCTGGTGCATGGCCAGGGCCTCGTCGACGAGGGCCTGGCGAGATCCCTCCAGGACCTCCCTTGTCTGCTCTGGATCATCGCCGGATCGCACCGGCTCAAGAAGCTGATCGATGATGGGAAGAAGCGCTTGCCCCATAGCCGGCACGCCGGAAGTGCCGGCCAGGTTCTCAACACGCTCCAATGGAGGACGCGCCGACCTCTTGACCTTCGGCGGCTCCGGGGGAGTATCCACTGTTGCTGCTGCTTTGCCGGCACCATCAGCCGGTGGCACGGTGTGCCGGCCATCATCACCTCGACCGACTCTACTGGGCGAGCGCTACGCCCAGCGTGAGCCAACCGATGCGACGGAGGATCCGCCGCCACCAGCACCTTTCTCCTGCAAATACTCTCAGTCCCCACGTACACCTCGTGGGAACCGAAAGACATGATCCGGCCATCCCTGGGGAACGGCCGGCCACCGAGACATCCGGCATTGTCACTGATGAAGCTGAGCAAGCCTAGCCTCTGGACAAGGCCAGAGACCACGCGCACTCCCGAAGCTGCTATCACTGACCCCGTCCGAATAAACTCTCCGCCCAGCATATCGATCTGCCCCACGGTGGGCGCCAAATGTCGTCGTGGTGAAACAACATATGCCATGGGATGGCTTAAATGGGGGCCGAACTAGATGCTGGAGGATTCGGGAGAGGGGAACGAGCTGAAAAGCACGACAGAAAGGAACATAGATCTACCCAGGTTCGGGGCTCTCGTAAGGAGATAACACCCCTACTCCTGCTCTACTGGATATCTCTACTAATAATATTGCAATAGGACTGGTCCGTGTCCGTAGAATACGCTTTCAACCGACCAAAATACGTTTTTATCTTAAAAGCACCCGAAACGTTTTCTCGTTATTTCCCTCCTTGGTCCCTTCGCTCGAGCGGTGGTGGAACTTGCCTGCGCGCGCCGGTTAGGGAGGACAGGATCCGGGACTTGCTGGCGTGCAGCGGATGCGGCCGGAGGATCTTAAAAGAAAACTGACTGCACCAAATCAGAGTTCCGAAGGATTTCGCGATCCCCATCTCCCCTATCCCATGACAGAGCCGCCGCCGTCGCAGTCGCCGCCTCCAACGCAGCAGCAGCCGCAGACCCCCGCGGCGTCCGTGCGCGACGACATGATGGCGTGCGTGGCCGCGCTGGAGGCGGCGCTGCTGCCGTGCCTCCCCGCGCGCGAGCTGCAGGCCGTCGACCGCTCCCTCCAGTCCTCCGACTAGAGTACGAGCCTTCTCTCGCCGTCGTCCCTCCTCCTCCTCCTCTTTCTGACCCGTGCGGCCGTGTTCCGGGCCAAGATTCATCGTTCTTGGTCGCCCTCTCGGCTCCCACCCCTCGCGCGCACGAGGTGTTTGTTGTTTCGCCTAAAAGATAGTGAGGGGTTGGTTACCGCGATAGTTGGCGTCCTGCGAGATCATGAGCGATTCTGTTTTGACTGAACGCTTTGATTCCCGGTAGAATAGTTTGATGGCACTTAGATTATCCCAATTTATAAATACGCGGTTTGATTTGCTGTGTTACGACTGTCAAATTGGAGATGATGACTCTGGTTTTGCTATTGGACAGTTGATGTCGAGAGGCACGCGAGGGATTTCATGGAGGCTGCCAAGAAGCTTCAGTCTTACTTCATCGGCATGCAGCGGGAGGACCAGCCAACAAATGAAGATACGCTACGGAAGGTGTGTCTCTAACTTCAGCCAGATCCTTAGTTGGGGATCACTTTTGCTTTCCGACTGCAGGTTGAGTGAACATGTACATGGTTCTGTGTGTCATGGTATTGGTGTTGTACTGGGGGTCTGGGAATAAACCTAATAGTATATTCTTGCATTGCTGCTACTAGCTGAATGAGATTGGACACACCATAGTGGCGTGATAGGTGAGGTGGCTGACACCTGAAGAGCAATGGCTAGGGTCCCAAAGTGAGAGGGTGGTAAATAGAATGCAAACAGTTTTCGTTTGAACTAATTGGTTCTATTCTTGATATGAGTTGATCGACCCTGAATCCACCCTTACGTTTGTTGATAGTTGTTAGGAATAACCTTTTACTATGATCAGCTAGATTTATGGCTTATTTGGGTAAAGCGTAGCCTCAAGCACAACATGGGAGGCGCTGGGAATATGCTGTGAGACACGACCAGCAAGAGAGTGTTTAAAAGCAAGTGGGGAGCCGATCTTTTGGAGGGATTTCTATTTTTGTTGGTATTTTGTGGTAGTTTTTGTACGACTTTATCAGCCTCAGACTGACCTGGGAATGACTACAGTCAATAATGATAGCTGTCCAATCAAGATCTTCTCATCCCATTTGTAGTTGCATGATTCTCGATATTCAGATTGGATGATTCTTAGAGTTGACCTAGCGATAGTTATTTCTCAGTTGCTTGAAAAATTGCAAATATATATGCTAGACCTCAGCGCTATCTTCAGGTAACATCCTCAGCTCCTCCTTAATGTCCTCAAGGATCTTAGCTCCTTCTCTGCATTTCCTTTGTCGCATTTCAGCAAGGGGTTCTGCTTGGATTCCAATAGCTGGTGAAAGGAGCAAGGATTCGAAAATATCTTGCACACTTGGTAAATGGAAGATGTCATGCTGGTCTGAATCTTGACGGAGAGTTATCCCATCCAACGAGCGATCATGCTTCGATGCATTTTCAAACAGGTCTGGACCTAAAACTGACTGCAGCTTCTCCCAGAGCTCATCTCGGTGTTTGCTGAGGCGAGGCGACGTCGACTAGCTACGGGATAAGCAGGTATGCATGTTCCCTCACCGCTGCCTTGAGCGCGCGAGCGGACTCGACCACGACGAGCGCAGGGACCTGGATCTCCGACCGCTTGAACCCGCCGGGGAACAGCGTCCTGGGCGGCTCCTTCGCAGCGCCTTAGCCGGCTCCTCCCAAACCGGCGATGCTGGCAACGACGGCGCAGAGGTTGCGGGGCGACGGCGTGGGAGGAGGAGAGGGTGGAAGTGAAGGCCGAGTCGGAGGTGGAGCCGTCGAGGTGGCGGAGTGAATTTCTAGCCGGATTTGGAAAGCGGAGGGTGGGGAAAGAGAGTGAGAGAAAAGACGGACTGAGAGTGAAGAAGGGATGATTTCATTAAAAAAAACTAATTTGCTACCTTGTCTTAGTTAGAATGAAAAAAAATGAAAAAAATGAAAAAATAATTATAATGTTAGTCACCTAACAATATGTACTACATCTACTCAGAGAAAGAGCATAAAGGTAGATTTTTAATAAAAACAATTAATATGCTTTTTATGTATAATATTAAAATATTGCATATATTATAGAAAACAATTAGAGCCATATTAAAATTTAAAGTAAACTATTACGGTTACACAGTAAAATTTGACTCTTTTTATTTTTCCATGTATGTAGGTTTAAATAAGAAAATTATTAATAAAGCACAACGATCAAACCGATACAAAGTGATTAGCAAACCTCTTACAAGATACAAAACAATTCAAAAATTAAAAATAAAACCAACTAGCTTGCCACCAAAAACATCAATGAGAACAAGAGAATTAAGATTCCACGACAACGCACCCAAAAAGAAACAACGCAATCAAGCGTCACCGTCATCGAGACCACAAGGTTTCACCTCAAAAACCATTCCCTGAACTTCGTATCTAAAACCATCGATATTCCCCGAGCCAACATTTCCACGATAATCAACTATTTAGCTAACATATTTATGCGTATGGCAAGAAAAAAAAAGCCCGTAGCAACGCACGGGCATTCAACTAGTATATATATTTGGATCAATGGAGTCTACAACAATGGTGCTTCCAAGCTCTCTGTTAGAGGAGGAAGATGAACTACTCAGTGTAGGAACACTGAATGACCCACCCCTCACTAGGGCTCCCTAAGCCACCTTATATAATGGTGGCCAGGGTTACAACGGTCACCCGAGACCAGGAGACATCAACTACACTCCAAATAGGGCAGGCTGACGAAGGCAGAGACCCTTGACTTTCTCCCTGATTGCTCTCAATGGGACTCACCCTTGCTGTACCTTGTACTTCTTGGACTGTGACCTTACCACTGTGAGGTAAGGGCTGTACTTGTGCACAGTGAGGGTAGGTAAACCGCCACTGTGCACCCTGTCATCACGATCTCCCTCCATACTGGGCAGAATCTCTCCTTGATTGTAGGGAAGTGACACCTTGGTTGACTTATATACCCCGGATATGGCAGTTGGCCATCTCCTGAACCTATATGCCGAACCTACGACCTAGGAAGGTCGGGTAATCCGGCCTCCCCGCTCCTACACAACATATCAAATAAGTTAGGCTGGCATATCTACACATATACCGGCATTCCTCAATAAGTATCTCGGCTATTCCGGCATATCTGAGCTCTAGCCGGGATACACTTATATGCCAGTCTAGCCGGCGCTCTTATATCCGGCCAGACCCAACTTTAGTCAGCCAACATAAAGTCAACTATATTCCTTGCATCTTTCTAGTCTCTTGACCCTACCGGGGGTCATCCCCCCGACAGTATCCAAGAAAGGAAATACTAAGTTCTTTTCTATTCAAGTAAATTAGCACAATAAGATCTTGATGCACATTCACCAAGAGATGATAAAAACATATGCCTAGTATTAACTCCCATGTTCTTTGATAATTTGGACATTTACTAAGCTCGCTGATGATTAATTCCCTAGTTCTCAAAAACATGAACTGCCTCATGAATTATCCACCGAGAATCAAACACTCAATCTTCTGATGAGAAGACTGTCATTGAGGAACAAGGAGCATAACAGTTCAATGAAGATATCCATAAGGACTTGGATTTCTACATAGCAATTGCTAGTTAAAGTTCACAACAGTTCAATTCCAATTGGAAGAGTCGTTTAACTGGGCTGGAGCCTTCTAGACCCATCGTCTGTCCCTTCTCCCCTTCTTGTACCACGTACCATCTCATTGAGTAGGCAGCCCTCTTCATCATCTTTCAACTGCAGCAAGTAGACGAACAGATATGAGAGCACAAATTGTCAATTTTCTCAAGTACGTGCACAGTTCAAAACATAAGCTCAGTCAAACATATGTGATAGTCTTCAATAAAACCAGCAACGATCAATCAGGTAGCAAGTACATGATCTAATACACGAGTAGAACTTGTCAATTTTCTCAGGTACAATACACGGTTCAAAACACAGGCTCCATCAAACAAAACTATACATGAAAGATAACACATACCTTCTTATACACAGGCTCCATTTTCCTCCTCGTTTTAAGATGATATACACAGGCCCAGTCACAGCACAGGAACACTAAAAGCTAACTCTAGAGATATCCATACATCTACAGCATTGCTCGTTCTGCTACATAGTTCATGATTTTCCGAAATTGAGGCATGAGTCGTGTCAGACGTAATCACTTCATTGCTGCAGGATCGCATAAATTTTCCTGAAAATAAGACATAGTATTATCAGAAAATATTTTTATGACATAATAATTATGGAAAAGCAGGTGTTCGCAGACAGAAAAGGCAATTATCAAAGCCTCACAGAATTTGGTCTTCAGGTCTTTGGAGTTTGGATGCACTGGCTCCTGGGCAGTGCAACTATTTTTCTCGTCGCCTCACAAAAAACCTGCTATCTTAGTGAGGGAGATAATTAACTAAATTCACATAGAAAATAAAAAGTTATCTCTCATCTGGCATATTAGGAAGTCTAACACTACTGAATCAAAAGAAAAGCTTGTGAATATAAACCAGAGCTGAACATGACTCAAATACCTGCAGATCTTAAAACTGAACTATGCAAGCGAACAGATAAATTCTTACTGAAGTATAGTTTTCCAACTGCTAACTTTGCACAAAGCAATGGGCAACTACCCTAGAAGATACCGATCGATTTAAATGCTTACAGTAGACATATATGTTTCAGAATAAAAATATGATACTCCCTCCGAGAAGCCACTGCTAAGACCAAGTAATCCTTCTAGACTGTCGACTACCGTGAAGCCATCACAAGCTTTACCAAACTACACCGCACACAATTTCAGTACAATGCTTAGTCTGTCAGCTAGCAGGATTCAGTCATGTAACCATGATGTTCATTGTCTCGTAACTGAAAGCACAGCGACTCAAGACAACAGTAAATAAGTATAGGTATATAACGTACATACTTCTTGTATGGGTAAATATGTAGATTCTAGGAAAGAGACAAAAAATCTCAGAGAACATAGTGTTCCGTGTCTCACACCATGATGTACCATCCGCTCCAAACATGAAGCAATACAAGAAACTCAGTTGGTAGCAAAATACAAGTTCAACCATATGAATTTGAAACATACCATAGATGAGATAAGCTACAGTCACATCTCATAGCTCTCAATCATGTGCTAGTACCCACCTATTTCGTGAACAAATGGTTGCAACTGAAGTCAGAGTCATAAAGAGGATAAAAGAGGGAGGAGCACCTAATATGGATTTCTTGTGGACTGCCAATCTCTGAATCTAAGCTTTTAAAAGAGTTAGAATGTAGATCGCAGGAGGGAAAGAAGGCATATTTCTCTGAACAATTTTCAACACGATGCTCGACAGTCACCCGGCCAGTCCACGAGAGAGCATCCCTCGGCAACTCTACGTGATCTTGTCATATATAAGCATTGAGTAATTTCACTTTGTGAAACATGCCACTGCCTATTGGTTTCAGATTCCATACCAACATGGCAATATTTTGTCGACACTCCTGCTTTACTCCTAGAAATAAAATGGTTCATCAATGGTTGTCACTCTAAAATTTAAAAGATCTGAAGAACAAGACACACAAAGTTGCTCATGTATAACTTCATAATTTGACTGAGCAAACCTTGAGTATAAGGTGGACCGAAATTTGACCGTAGCAGATGTGAGGTTCTCGCAGTTTTCTAATGATACTTCCAACACCAGAAGCACACGTCTAACATTAGACAAAAGAGAAAGTAAACCTGAAGCCACTCTGCACGTGAATAAATTTATTTCCCTCCACGCCCCTGAAGCCAACAAATTAAGCTAGGTTTAGCCTAATAATCTACAGGCCACACCCCAACAAGTGGGAAAACAAAGGAAAAGGTATATAACGTACATACTTCTTGTATGGGTAAATATGTAGATTCTAGGAAAGAGACTAAAAATCTCAGAGAACACAATATTGTCTAGGCACTTATATTATTGCAAGCTAAATGTACAGATGTAGAAAATCATAGTTAGTTGCAAAAGCAATCTGAATGTTTAAACAGAGGACAACCGATGTCATGGATCAATGAAAATATTACATAGGAAATGAATGTTAGTGAATAGGAAATGAAACTTCGACTGAGATTGAAGAAAGAAAATAGGATGAGCTCACCATGGATCTGCAATAGCACATTTAGGAATAACCAATTTCTTCCTCAATCATGCAAGTACCCAGAACAAAAACACTTCCAGTTCACTGGTAAGCAACCTTACTGAAGCTCCTACAAATATGATAATGCTGATTTCAAGAGGGGAAATGATAACATTAACTATCAGATATTGTCATACCGGCATAGCTCAGCTATATAAAGTTGGCGGCATTTACAAATTTGGTACTGATTGCAGCTGTAGCGATAAGCATAAGATGCAGCAGTATATAGGTCAGATCAGCATAAGCTAAAATACATCTATATACTGCCAACAGATAAAAGAGCAACCTAACTGTATTTCCTCTGCCAAGATTACTTCCCAATGGTTAAACAACATATTGAATTCATAATAGTTACCTCTAGGATTGGTGAAGCCCATGAAAACTAGAATCACCCACAGATATTTAACCTGCAATCAGACCACTAAGATTGTAACTTCTACTATGTATGACTAACATATTCTACAAAAAAACATCAGCCAAACAAAGTATTGAATCAGTCTGCATACCTCTGGGATTGGTGAAGCCCATTGAAACTGGAATCACCCACAGATCAGACCACTAAGATTGTAACTTCTACTATGTATGACTTCATATTCTACAAAAAAAAACATCAGCCAAACAAAGTATTGAATCAGTCTGCATGTGTAAAAGGCTACAACTATTTTGTAGTGAACAGAAAGTAGATTGATATTGTCACACACACTATGTTAGCACAAATTCTTAACCTGCCAGCTAGTTTACCAACGTAGGTGCATAAACATAAAAAATATGAAATTAAAATTTACGAATACTCCAACATATTCAGGTTCTAAAAATAGAGCTATACAGCTTCTAAAAATCAGCCGCACATGTTTGCTCATCATAAACAAGAAAGTAATGCACTACTACAGCTACTCATGCCTCAGAACCAGCATGCCCGATGCCACACCACAGTAAACAGCTGCCATTAAGTAACCAAAGTAAAAAACAGGAAGAACACTCATGTATCTTATAACTCACAAGATAACCTAAGATAACCTACAGAAAAACAGCTGCCATTAAGCTACATCTCTGAAGCCAAGCGAACTCTGCATCCAACAAACCAACCCAGTTCAAACCAGAGCACACCACAAATCTGCAAATAGGGACAAAGAGAAAGCAAAAAAGGGGAGAAACAAATCCTAGATGATGCACCACCGGAATTTTTGTGATGTGCCCTATCATCCTATGATGCACCACCGGAATCTGAATGATGCACCTCACAAGAAGAAGGGGAGAAGAGGAATCCTCAAGTCGTGTGCTCTTTTCAAATATTGGTGGTCATATATAGACCAAAAACCTTCAGCATCAAATTAAAATGTTTAGAAAGAACAAGAAACTATCATTGATTCATCTGTTTGTGGGCTATTATCTGCTTGCTACCATCCTGTTCCAACAAGCAGAGAGAGTCATTCCTACGGGGAGAAGAAAACGATGATTAGATAGATCCAAACTGACAGAAACGTACTGAAACTGAAAGGCAGCAAAAAAATTGAAATAATCAGTCAATCACCTCAACCAGCGCCACCAGTCCACCACGCTAGACTGAACGGGGAATGGAGTAGATCTTGCAAAAACAAAAGGATATTACAGTCAATCTTGGGCCAACACATCTGAATGCTCTTCAATTAGTATTCACCAGAGATATCTTTCCCTAAATATAAAACAAAAATAATCATAGAATTAGTCCACACATACCCTGTAGGTTTAGAAATAAATCTGTAAATGGCAAAAAATGCACAACTAAGCACTCACCATGAAATTCTTTGGGAGAGAAGCTAGCGGTTGCACCAAGGAGATAAATCGAAGATCCTCTCATTCTTGTTCCCTTGCAACGTCTGTGGACTCTCAATAGTCCAGCACCAGCATGTCAGGAGAGTGAGGAAGAACACAGGGAGCAAATCTGCATCTTGCCTGTTCCCCCCAAAAAAGCAAAGAACAAAATTAATCAAATCCGCATCTTGTCTGCTCCCCCAAAAAGCAAACAGCAAAATTAATCTTGTAACGGTGGCCATGGCCACGAAGCCCGTTGACCTGCAACGGCGGCGGATGTGGGCTCAGCCCACCTAATCTTCGTACGGCGGCACCCGCGACCGGCAGCGATGGTGGCCTCCTGGCGCTCGATGCAGACGGTGGCCATGGCCTGCAGCGGCGGCGGATGCAGGCTCAACCCACCTAATCTTCGTACGGCGACGTCCGCGACCGCCGGCGATGGCGGCCTCCTGGCGCTCGATGTAGCAGCGTCCAGCGCGGCTGTCCTTGTCCCCGCTCCTCCTAGACCACCGCCAAGAGGCCGCAGCCAAGAGGCTGCTCCCGTCCACCGGAGAGGTGGCAGAGAGCGCAGCAAGAGCACGGTCGGCATATGACGCCAAGACTGCAGGGAGGAGACGAGTTGGTGAGCAGCGAGGAGGGTGACGCGGGTGAGCTCGGAGGCGGCGAGCTTGACGCGACTGCCCGGCTCCAGCGCCGCCGCAGCCCACAGTCGCCTCCTAGCAGTGGGACGCCGCAGATCCCACAGCCCCCCACCACTGCGCCACCTTCCGCCGGTGAGCCTGCCTCCTTCCACGGCGTGCCGCCAAGAATTTCGCTCACGGAGAGAAGATTTTTTGGTGGGGATCATCCAACGACCCAGCGCCATGCGGCAAGCGCGGATAGCGTGAAACGGCGGGTAGTCTAGGCGGAATTAAGGGTAGAATCTACAACATATCCCTGGCCAATTTAAACACGTCCTTGCCCGGTTTGCAAATCCAATGTTCTCACAACCGCACGGATCGACTTCAAATAATTCAACCAAAGAGGATTATGCGAGCCACCATCCACGAGCATGAAGAACCTTGCGAATCAAGAACAGCTAATTCAGAGATGGATTGTTCCTCTCAATCAAGGACGTCCAAAGAAAGATGACCTTCACAGAATTAAATGTACAAGAAGAATGACATGGAGCAAGAAAACTCAGATTTATACCTTGTTATTCCGGCTCATAATAGTTCCTGGGGCCCTTGCAGACCTCAACGTGTTGCTTATCCTTGGAAGCATGTACGTCGTTTCTCCTTGTGCACGACACCATGCCTGCGATGCCTTCATTGTTGCGGCCACCCGCTGCCAAGCTAATTTCGTTACTGTCCTTGCCGGCGCCAGCGTTATCAAAGCAGGAACATGGAACTACATGGGTTCGAGGAGTTAAATAAGATCTATTCGGGGCTAGAAATTAGGAGGGGTTATCACTAACGAGGCCTAAAATAAAAATGGGGATCTAGAGGCTAGAGCTAGGAGGAGGAGAAGAGCGGCTCAAGGGATCCTCACCTCGACTTGGCCGGTCGGGCACCTTTGTTGCTCGAGGAGCTGATCGAGATTGCTGATATGTGTCAAACGTATCTATAATTTTTGATGCTCCGTGCTTGTTTTTACACTATTTGCTGTATTTTTCGGAACTAACCTATTAACAAGATGCCACAGTGCCAGTTCCCTATTTTCTGCTGTTTTTGTGTTTCAGAAAAGTTACACAGAAAATATTCTCGGAATTGGACGAAACAAAAGCCGAACATCCAGAAATTTACCGAAGCTTCCAGAGAACCAAAAAGGAGACGGAGAGGGGCCACGAGCCAGCCACACGGTAGGGCGGCGCGGCCCAGGCCCTGGCCGCGCCCCCTATGTGTGAGGCCGCCTCGATCCACTTCTGACGATGCCCCTTCGCCTATAAAGACCCCCCGATGGGAAAAACCTAAACACCCAATCAATTTTCTAGAAACACATCGCGATCCGCCACCGTCGTCGACCCGAGATCGGGAGGGTCCAGAAGCTCTTCCTGGCACCCTGCCGGAGAGGGAAATCACCACCGAAGGTCTTCTTCATCGCCATGCTTGCCTCCGGCGCGATGAGTGAGTAGTCTACCTTGGACTATGGGTCCATAGCAGTAGCTAGATGGTTGTCTTCTCCACCATGTGCTTCATGTTTAGATCTCGTGAGCTGCCTTACATGATCAAGATCACCGTTATGTAATTCTACATGTTGTGTTTGTTGGGATCCGATGAATATTGGTGTTATGATTGAGTTGATGTGCTGAATATTATCTTATGTTATCTCTATGTTGTTTATGATCTTGCATACTCTCCGTTGTTAGTAGCTATCTTGGCCAAGTAGATATTAGTGACTCCAAGAGGGGGTATTTATGCTCGATAGTTGGGTTCATGTCTCTATTTAATCTGGGGGAGTGACAGAAACCTCTAAGGTTGTAGATGTGTTGTTGCCACTAGGGAGAAAACAACATTCTTATGTCCAAGGGCATATGCTTTGTTTACATTACATACTTTGTTTAATGCAGTTATCTGTTGTTCGCAACTTAATACTCATGGGGTGTTCGGACGATATCCCCGTGAGTGGATTATTAGTCATAGATGCAGTTGGATGGCGGTCTATATATTTTATTGTAATGTCCAGAGTAAATCTCATAGTGATCCTCGCGACATATGCACGTTATCTTTATTCTATCAATTGCCCAACTATAATTTGTTTATCCAGCATGTGTTATTTATCTTATGGAGAGACACCACTAGTGAACTGTGGACCCCGGTCCAATTTCCTTTATATTGCTATCACCTGTTTACTTTACTCGCATTGTTTACTTTCTCGCATATTACTATTGCTTTCCACTCGATACGCTCATACCTTTGTTTACAGCAAACCGGTGAGATTGACAACTTCATCGTAAGTTGGGAGCAAAGTATTTGGTTGTGTTGTGTGCAGGTTCCGCGTTGCTACTAGTTGAAGACGCGCTAACAAGAATCGTTAACGGCGCCCTTGTTGGAGTGTCACTAGGCTAGCAAGCATCACCTTCTGGAGTTTGGCTTTTTCCTGGACTAACAAATCTTGGTTTCTTACTGAGGGAAAACTTCCTGCTGTGCTCATCATACCTTCCTCTTGGGGTTCCAACTGGACGGTGAAATTACATCAATACCGTGCCGCATCAAGGACTTTTTCTGGCGTCGTTGCCAGGGAAAAAGAAGACTTCTGCAAGGGGAGTTTCACACGCACATCCTTTGCTTTGTTTTAAGTTTTGCTTTACTTTATTTTTACTTGCATTGTTTTATCTAAAATACAAAAAAATTAGTTTCCTTTATAGTTGTTTATTATGTCTAGTTTAGTTGCTAGTACTATGTCGCCCGAGGATATGATTTTCCTTTTCAAACAAAAGAATGAGGAAAGTTTCAAAGAAGCTTGGTCTAGAATTTATTAGGGATTTCTATTTTCGTGCCCCTGGTTCGTTAGTTGTACTCAGTTTTCCCCAGCCGCTTAGCTTTTTCTCAGTTTTCCCCTCGCTCTAGTTTGAAACCCCTCGCAGACGCTCGGACGGGAGGGTTGCCGTCTAGTCAGAGGCCTTAGACCGTTACCGGTGACGGCTAGGGAGCCACGGTGGTTGTGAATGGACCGTTGCTTTTGAATGGTGTTGACTATTGACCCAATGAGACACGTCGGACTGGCGGTCTGTCACTCACCCAAAGCTTTCCCCTCCGCACGAGACTAGAAGAGCTCACACACCGCCCCTCCGCCGCCACGCCGTCCTGCCCTCCTACCTTATGGCGTCGTCCGCCCCCGAGCTGCCCCCGCCCCCACCACCACCCCCGGGAGGCGGAGAGGGCTCCGCCTCCACTAGATCTACCCCTATCATGGTAGAGTTTGTACATCCGTCTGGTGTGTCGATTATGCCCCTCAATGGCGGAGAAGATTGGGAATCGGAGGGATCTAACGCATGGATTCCATCTGGGTAAGCATCGTCTGCCTATGTGAATTAACAGTAGGCAGTTTTTGAGCGCGAATCGTTGTTGCTCAACTAACTGCGTTGCTTTTCGAATAGGATTGATCCAGTGCTGGCTTTTCAGCTGGTGGTTAGGCTAGATACTAGCTTTTTGCGTGATTCTGAATGCAATGTGAGCAGATTTTACATCCTAGCGGTGGTTGCAACTACCATCTTGTTGAGGGATTTAAAAGATAACATCTGCGCTCAGTACCCCTGGGGCGCTGGCGATTCAGTTGATTTCCAATATTTCAACAGCACGGAGGGAAGATATGTTCCACTAATTTCCGATGACGATCTGGGAATTCTTTTTGCTTTAAATGATTCTTGTCGTGTCGGTAAAATTCGTATCCATGTGGACAGGGTCCAGGCATCATCTGGTGTTGGGGCATCATCAGGTGGTCGGGCATCATGTCTCTCTAGTGTTGCTGCCTCTGCTAATCATGTGCGCCGCCCCGCTCCTTGTAGGTTCACAGCAGCACCATCTGTCCCCAGTGCTAGTGGTAGCCAGATCGTTCCTGCGGTCGATGTGGAGGACGATGCAGAGATTGAGGATCCGTCTCCTCAAGATGATGAGGATGAGTTGATGTTTCCTGAATTGGTAGATCGATGCAGTAAGCAGGCAATGGAGGACCAATACATGGAAGATATTGCACAAGGTGCCAGATTTGATGACACTGATGATGAAGAGAAAGATGAGAACAATGACAGCCTCGTTTTAGCCGATTACGAAGGTGATGACTTGCCAACAATTGAGTGGAATAGGGAGGATCTTCAGCTTGCAGAAGGCACCATATTTCAAACGATGATGGACTGCCGTAATGCAATTACTACATATTGCATTCTCACCAAGAATGATTATGAGGTTATTAAAAGTGAGCCAGGTAGGTTCACAGTTAAGTGCCCATACAAGAGGTGTAAGTGGAGGCTGCATGCATCCACAATGCTCAGAAGCACCATGGTTCAGGTACTATGCCAACCAGTTGTGTATTTTAGATCACGGTGTAAAATTTGTTAACTGTTACTGACATCCCTTATAATTATATTTCAGATAAAGAAGAACTCGATCGACCATACTTGTCCACCACGAGCGGGAGCGCCAGAGGAGAAATCAAAGCTAGCGAAGACTAGGTGGTTGGCAGATGCAATCATAGATTGGCTGAGAGAAACTCCATCACTTGGTCCAACAGCACTCATAAAATTGATATCTGATAAGTTTAATATAAAAATACCTTACATGAGGATGTTCTATGCAAAGGAAATGGCTCTTGACAGGATCAATGGTCCATGGAATGAAAGCTTTCAGTTGCTTTATACTTTCAAAGCTGAAGTGGAGATGGCTAGTCCAGGCAGTGTTGTAGCGATAGACAAGCATACAGTTCCCTACAAATTGAAAAGCGGGAGGATAATGCAGAAGGAATGTTTTAGAAGGACTTTTGTTTGTTTCAAAGCTTGCTGGAAAGGCTTTCTGGACGGTTGCAGGCCGTATTTGGCCGTGGATGCAACAACTCTTCATGGCAGGTTTAAAGGACAGCTAGTTGTTGCTACTGCAGTTGATGGACACAATTGGATGTTCCCTATT
Organism: Dactylis glomerata; assembly: GCA_007115705.1. Classification (NCBI taxonomy): domain Eukaryota; kingdom Viridiplantae; phylum Streptophyta; class Magnoliopsida; order Poales; family Poaceae; genus Dactylis; species Dactylis glomerata. Next base: position 721,151 of record QXEO01000750.1, on the reverse strand, counting down.
GCTTATGGAGTTTTGTAGGTTGAGTCAGAGGAAAGTTGGACTTGGTTTCTGCAGAATTTGCGCGAACTTATAGGTCATCCACCAGGACTTGCTATCCACACAGACGCTTGCAAAGGTTTGGAGAGTGCAGTAGAAGTAGTATTCCCTGGAGTGGAGCATAGGGAATGTATGCGACACTTCGTACAAAATTTTACAAAGAAATTCAAGGGTAAAGTTTATACTGACAACCTATGGCCAGCTGCATACACATGCAGCATTAGGAAGCATCTATTTCATTTGGAAGTGTTATATAAACAAAAACCTGGGGTGAAGGAGTACTTGGATGAACATCATGGTAGGGTGTGGTCAAGAAGCCAATTCAATGAAATTTGCAAGGTAGACTATGTAACAAGTAACCTTGCGAAGAGTTTCAATGCAAAGGTCAAGTCATTGAAAGGGCTTATGCTGTGGCAAATATTTGATAAGATTAGGCAGATAATCATGATAAAGATTGATCTGCGTCAAAGAATTGCAGCCACAAAATGTGTTGGCCATCTCATGCTCCCATCTTTGATTAAGTCTTTGCATGCCAGGGCAAAACAATTGAAGATGAAATGCATCAGAAAAGGAATGGAGGCTAAGGTAACCTACACTGACAGTAAAAACAGGCAGTGGAGGTATCCAGTGAGTTTGGTTGATAGGACATGCCATTGTAGGCGATGGCAGATCCGTGGGATACCCTGCATATACACATTGTTTTTCATGAGTGTTATAGCGGGTGCAGAAGATGAAGTTGATCAGTATGTGTTAGAGTATTTCTCTGTTGCCAAATTTAGGGCTGCATATGCTATGAATGTTCCTACCTTGTTGGGAAAAGACCAATGGATGAAAGTCGATCCAGGCTTCAAACTGTACTCTCTAGTTTTGACTATACCGGCAGGTAGGCCGAGGAAGAATAGGATCAGAGCTAGTGCAGAGGGTGGTGCACCGATTCGACGACGTAAGTGCAAACGTTGTGGAACCCCTGGACACATTGCTAGGCTTTGTAAAAATCCAGTTGACCCAGCTTTTGGAATGGAAGATGAGGCGGGAGCAGCAAATGCAGAGGAGAATGAAGCAGCAATTCAACATGAGGAGATTGAAGCAATGAATCGAGAGCTGCTTGAACCGATGGATCGAGAGCTGCTTGAACCAATGGATCGAGAGCAGATTGAACAGATGAATCAAGAGCTGCTTGAACCGATGGATCGAGAGCAGAGGGAACAGATGGATCTAGAGGCCGTTGAAGCAATGCATAGATAGCTGAGTGAAGGAATTGATCGAGAGCTGGGTAAACCGATGGATCAAGAGCAGATTGTAGAAGCAAGGGAAGAAAATGCATTAGAAGAAAGAGCACAAGCTTCGTATGATATGGTTGTCTCGGTCTTGGCACAACCCGAAGAGAAGAAGAAGAAGAACAAGAAAGAGGGCAAAAGGAAGGTAGACATCGGTAATATCCCTGGTAGGGTTACCCGGAGTAAGGTGGTGGACCCAGCGAGTCACACCAGGAGCAAGAGAAAGATTTTATTTTGAACAATTAATTTGAATGTATGTGTTATTGCAAGTTTTCTATGGTCATGTACCTCGAATAAGTTCATCGCTTAAGCCACATTTATCATTTTCTAAGTGACTAAACTCAAAAAATATAGTTTTGGGTTTAGTTTAATTCAAAATAATTCAAAATAATTCAAAACATGGTGGAACCTTCCCATGGAGTCTTGTTATGTTACCTACAACCTAGAGAAATAATAATGGAAAAGGAAATATAGAGATATGAAGTTTTTCCCAAAACCACTTCCTAGTCCATGAGCTACTAGCTATGAAGATGCAGGGCTTTCTACTCAACACACCTCCCAAATACCCACTATGCTTACAAACTTTGTCCAAATGAGTCCAAATTTGTCACACTTGTGTATCTTTGAATTACAAACAATATCACGTCGGCCAAAATGTACTATATTGTTCAAATAACACAATCTAACAATTTTTATGCCAAAAGCTTCAATTTCCCTTACTCCCTTTATTATTTGGGTGCCCCTGTTTTACTTAGTTTTACTCAGCTTTCCCCCTCCGAGTCCACTTGTTTTACTCAGTCCTACTCAGTTTTGCCCTTCCGATAAACATTTCCTCACTTTTCCCCCTCTTAGTTCTACTCAGTTTTCCTCACTTGTACTCACTGGCTGATCTCTGATTGGTCGAGATGTATGTCACACGAATCTTGGTTGGTTGATAGCTCAACGTATGCTTGCACCGTTGGATCATTTATGATCGGACGGCCTGTATATCTCTCTCTACCTCGATGGACGCATACGGAGAGAAGAGCAGAGCACATACCTACCAACCCTGGCAGTCGCATATTCCAGTCGCATCTTCCTCTCTCCTATTTCCTCTCTTACTCTGGCGATCGCGGCGGCGCGGAACTGCAGCGTGCGTGCGGCGGCGCGGATCTAACCGTGCGTGCGGTGGCGCGGATCAAACCGTGCGTGCGGCCACGCGGAACTGCAGCGTGCGTGCGGCGGCGCGGATCTAACCGTGCGGCAGCGTGGATCTAAGAGTGTCGGTGAGGATCTAAGAGTGCCGGTGAGGATCTAACCCTCAGAAATTGTTGAAATGTCTCTCTCTGTCTCACTTTCGTTTCTCTTCTCAGATCTGTTGATGATGAAGAACACCAAGACGGCGGCCGTGCCGACAGTGGTCAACGATGCCAAAATCATTGAAGCCATCGCCTACAACATCGCTGCGACGGCGCAGATCCAGCCTTCAATGTCGGAGCCTGCCGATGTCTCACTTCCGTTGCCCTCCTTAGATCCGTTGCTGATGAAGGACACCAAGATGGCGGCCGTGCCGACAGTTGTCATCGATGCCAAGACGATTGAAGCCATCGCCTACAACATCGCTGCGATGGCGCAGATCCAGCCTTCAATGTCGGAGCCTGCTGTTGTCTCACTTCCGTTGCCCTCCTCAGATCTATTGCTGATGAAGGACACCAAGACGGCGGCCATGTTGACACTGGTCATCGATGCCAAGATGATTGAAGCCATCGCCTACAACATCGCTGCGACGGCGCAGATCTAGCCTTCAATGTCGGAGCCTGCCGATGTCTCACTTCCGTTGCCCTCCTTAGATCTGTTACTGATGAAGGACACCAAGACGGCGGCCGTGTCGACAGTGGTCATCGATGCCAAGATGATTGAAGCCATCGCCTACAACATCGCTGCGATGGCGCAGATCCAGCCCTCCTCAGATCCGTCGCTGATGAAGTACACCAAGACGGCGGCGGTGCCAAGAGTGGTTGCGAAGCCGCAGATCCAGCCCTCCTCCATGTCCGAGTTTGCGGATGGCGCAGATGACCACCCCTCAGCCGCCCGTCGTCCCGGCCCTTCTAGCCCATCGGTGCGCGGCCGTGTTCGACGCCGCAAATTGGGATAAATTATGATAAATTTGTATTTTTCAATTTCAAATTGGGATAAAATTGTTCGAACTACTACCTCCGTCTCAAAAAAGCTTCTCCACTTTCTCGATGTGTCCCTGTACATCCGTATGTATGATTTGAATTCTATCCCAACTTGATTGAGAAGATTGATATGTATTTGATCAGAGAGGCTGGTACATGCTTTCACTTTTGGGATCCCTTCACTTTTATAAGATGGTCATGCATGCTAAAATTATCGTGCGCATTACTTAGCACAACTAGGAAATTGTACGCCAAAATACAGTGGTTACAGCCACACCAAAATACAGTGGTTAGAGCCATCTACTGAATAACAATTCTATACTATCTAAATCATCTACCATAATCACATAACTGCTAGGACAGGGATGACACCTAATAAAACTCCCCAGATGAATCTACTTTTCTCCTCTCCCATCACTTGAAGTTCATGTTCTAGATTTTCTACCACTTGATCAAATACGGCAAGATCTATCTCAAGTATCAACTTCTCCTTGCGAATAAGCTCTGAATTCTTCTTTTCTTCCTCCACGGTACGCTTCAGCTCGAATATCATCAGGTTTTTATGGGCCAATTCATCACCTAAATTGGCCACCTTCTCCTCCAAATCCATCCTCTGGCTACACCACTGGGTTGATTCATCTTGGTATGCAATGTACCATGGATCATCGGCTTGCCTCGCAAACTGTAACAATAATGGAAAAAAGAACAACTGAAATCACTCCAACAGGCCATGGCGGCACTTCAAATTCAATGGCAGTACAGAGAGCAGAAGCTAGATACCTGCACTTCCGACGAGGTAGGAGAAGTAGAACGTGGCCACGACATGATCGAATCCCCACCCTCGCCGGTGTACCCGCTACGACCGGACATTGAGGACTATTTCGCACCTGCAAACTCCAATAAATTACGGGAACCGAATCGATTAGGGGGCGGGGGAGGCAGAAGTGGAGGTCTTACCAAGCTATACTACCAATTGGTGCGCGGAACAAATCCCGGTCGTCGTGGGCGGCGGATCTGCTTGCGGCGGACTTTCCTGCGGTAGGTACAATGCGTGCGGACGAAACAAGTGCTGGAGCCGTGGTTGACGTGCAGCGCCGCAGTCCGTCCGACGCCGCCGGGGGACAGAGCCGGCGGCACGATGAGGTGCCGACGATGGATGCTCCGTCCGAGGGTGGGGAACGAGTTGCCAGCGGTTCTCCGATGACTAATGAGATACACAACACTAGGTTCCAGCCATGTTTAGCATAAGATTCACTTATGATTAAGCTGCGAAAATAGTCACCTGTTGGGTCTAGCTTAAGAAAAATTAATTAGCAAACTTGTTGCTTCTCTCTAACTAAAAGCAGGGATATATGTCTTTTCACTAAGGGCGACCCCAGCGGTCATTGGCTGAGACGGCCCCATAGAGCGGCTCTATATGATTTTCTCTAAATAAATAGACGACCCCAGAGGTCATTGGCTGCGGAGGCCCCACAGAGCGGCAATATATGATTTTCTCTAAATAAATAGACGACCCCACTGGTCATTGGCTGCGGTAGCCCCACAGAGCGGCAATATATGTCTTTTCCTGAAAAATACACGACCCCACTGGTCAATGGCTGCGGCAACCCTATAGAACGGCCCCATTTGTCATTGGCAACACCGTGTATACAATCAGGAAATAAAACGGCCCACACGTCAGCGATAGATGGATGGCTGCTCCGACGTGTCTCCTGACCCTACCCGTCAGCACCATTCAAAAGCAACGGTCAATTCACAACCACCGTGGCTCCCTAGCCGTCACCGGTAATGGTCAAGGCCTCTGACCAGACGGCAACCCTCCCGTCCGAGCGTCTGCGAGGGGTTTCAAACTAGAGGGAGGGGAAAACTGAGGAAAAGTTAAGCGGCTGGGGAAAACTGAGCAAAACTAAGGAACCGAGGGCACGAAAATAGAAATCCCAATTTATTATTGGCATGGAAAAAGTGAACCAAAAATGACTTTGAGTTTGCTTCTTAGTAGCTTTTACTTTGGACTTGCTCTTCGTTATAGATATGCTTTGGATGCTACTACAGAAGGAGATTTCCTTCATTGTGATGGAGATCAAGCTTTCAATATCATAAAAAAGTTGATTACAATTTATAGCATGCCAACTGATTTTGATTCCTCTCTTGTAAGCATTTTTAATAGACTTAATACTCTTGAGACTCACACTTCTTGTTTGAATACTTGCTATAGTACTTTGCGCTAGTATTATGATTATGTGCCAATAAATTCTGAACCTTCAAGTTGGTACCCCACGGTAAAAATCACCATTAGTGGTGAAACTTTTCATGCTCGTTGTGATATTATGTCTGAATTTTGTCTTATGCCAAAGGATGTTTATGAATCTTTGAGTCTTTGGAAACTTTCGGAGGGGGGGGAAGAAATTTCTCTTACTAACAATGCCACTATATTTCCCATTGGAATAGCTGAAGGAGTTTATACAAAAGTCCTAGGAAAAATGGTATCTACTGATTATCTTGTTATTGAATGTGTAGGAAAAGGACAAATCACACTTGGAAGGTCTCTACTAAAGCTCCTAGGCGCCATCATTGATGTGGGAAAAGGCACCATAAGATTCATCTCTCCACCTTGCAACAATCATGTGTTTCCTAAAGTTAAGAGCAAAGGTAGGAGAGGAAGGCATAAGGTACCCGTTGACCCTAGTGCTTCATCACTTGATATTACTTGATTTGCACTTTCTGCGCCTAGCTCAAAGGCGTTAAAGAAAAGCACTCTTGGGAGATAACACATTATTTTACTTTCAGTTCTTTTTCTTTTATTTGAGTCGTGGAAGTTATTACTACTGTAATGACCTCTCCTTATCCTTTTTATTTCGTTTTTGTGCCAAGAGAAGCCTTTAATTTGAGTGAGGTAAGATTTGGGGATGTTGTTGTCCTGAAACAGATTTCAGGGCTGCACCATAAAAATTCGTGAAAATTATCTGTATATATTTTTGACCTCCGATTTCTTGTGCATATGCCCCAGGTTATATCCAAACTTTCATTAGTTATACACTTTTTGATTTGAGCAACAGAAAACCCTTGAAAAAATCGACCTTTGTCAGCTGTTCTGTTTTGACAGATTTCTGCCACTATTTGTGTTTGCCTCTTTATCGCTTTCTTTTTTAGTTCTTTTGATCACGGAAATTTTGGGGAAGTTGCTACAGTAGTACATGCTTTATATGTGGTGGTTTTGAGTTGAAATCTGAACCAAAAAGGTTTGTTTCATTATTATGCTTACACTAATGTTGCTAATAGAATTGTGTTTAGTTTTGTATGAAGGAAGTTTTCAAAGGTAGGGATTGGAGAATGATGAGATGAGTTGAAGAATGGACAAAAGCTCAAGCTTGGGATTCCCATGTCACACCAAGAAATATCCAAGAGGTACAAGCGTCAAAGCTTGGGGATGCCCCCGAGGCACCCCTTCTTCATCGGCAAAAATCAGGTCACCTTTCAACACACTATATTTTTATTGCTTCATGCATTATGCGTTTTTCTTGGAGCGTCAGTTGTTTTTAGTTTTCAATTTTGTTTATTTTTGTTTGCTGAAATAAATGGTTGGACCCCAACAAATTCCTTTTGGAGAAGTTGCCTTGCTTTTTATTTGCCAAGAACACTCCGTTTTTCACTCTTATCGTTCAACGAGTGTTCTCTTTTTCTAGAACTGCGTTTAGCTTTCATTTTTTGCCTTGATTTTTGTTCAGATATTGTTATATCTTTTTATCAAGGTGTATTTTGACCTCTGGTCCATGTTGGTTTTCATCAAAAGAATTGTTTCAAAAAGGTTCGAATGGTGTTGGAAAAGAGAAAAACTTTTATGCAAAAAAGTGGTACAAAAAGGAGCTTGTTTAGACTGCGGCTTAGACTTTTGAATGTCGTGCTTGATATTGTTTTGATAGTATGCTTAGTGGTTTTGCTATAGCATGACTTGTCTCAAATGACTGAGATTGCTTAATGAGCCTTTGAAAAAATCATGCGTTGTTTTTATTATTTGGAAGCATTATTTTGGTTTTCTCCTTTGATGCTTTATTTGGGTTGACTCGGCGCATGCTCATACATGTTAGACTCATACAAAGTCGCCATAAGCCTCTATGATCATTTAGTTTTTGACTTTTGATGCCATCTTATGCTTTTTTTAATGTTACTTTGTCGCTCTGCATGATTATGGCCGTTATTGCTCTCTTAGTTGGTCGCTCCCAGTCTTTTGCTAGCCTTCATTTTGTACTGAGTATGAGCTCTACTCATGCATCCAACTCCTAAAAACCAAATTTGCCATTGTGTCCACTATAAATTCCTATGCATGGTATTTGTAAGCCATTCCAAGTAAATTTTCATGTGCTACCTTTCAAAACTTTCAACTACTTCTTATTTTGTGCCACTATTTTTAGCTCATGGGGACGTAGTGGTCAGAATTGCTATCTTCCATATTAAATTAAGTACCCCTCGACTAGGCAGCTTCATCTGCTCGTCATTAATTTTACAAGGGAGCTGGTCAGACCATTCTAATCTAATTCTAAAAAGAAAAAAGGGCACTCCTCCATGGTATGTGAATGTTGGTGGGCACCCGATGGAATCGGTTAGCCATGGTTTGAGAAAGGAAAAAAGGTTGGGAGGAGTGCCAAAGCTTTATAAAAGAGCACCAATGTGCCAAATTTTCAAAGAACTCGGAACCGCTCTCACTTGTTTATTATGGAAGATAGCAAGACCCCATTGCCAGTCGTTGACATGAAACAACCACCTCTCAAAACCAAATTTTTATCTTTCTATTTTACAAATGAAAAGCTCTAGCACATGTTTAATCACTGCTTCCCTCTACGAAGGGCCTTTCTTTTACTTTTATGTTGAGTCACCACCTTCTATCTTTATGCACTGTCTAAGAGAGCATAGTTGTCATTCTGAGTATAATGTGCATTGTCCCAAAGTTTTCATTGATTGATTCATGATGTTGGTTTCACTTGTTCTTAAATTACTTGTATCTAGTCGCCCTCTTAAACTTGAAGGTGTCCTATGCATTTATGTTTTTCTCTCTCATGAAGGACAAGCTGAAAACCATTTGTATATTTTTCCATATGATTTGAACACACGTTTGACTTTCATTGTTTTATTTTCATGATCTTTTGTTTGTGTTCTTTTTCATGTTATAACATGGTTGCTAAGTTTCTTCTATCAAGATTATATCTTTCATGCCCATGTTTTAAGTTCTTTTGATCCCAGCACTCAATGCTTTACATAGATGATCAAGATTATGTAGGTGCATGTCACCTCAAATTTTTTTTTTTGTTATCACTTACCTACTCGAGGACGAGCAGGAGTTAAGCTTGGGGATGCTGATACGTCTCAAACGTATCTATAATTTTTGATGCTCCATGCTTGTTTTTATACCATTTGCTTAGTGTTTCGTTACACTTTGTGGCGTTTTTATGCATTTTCCGGAACTAACCTATTAACAAGATGCCGCAGTGCCAGTTCCCTGTTTTCTGCAGTTTTTGTGTTTCAGAAAAGTTACACAGGAAATATTCTCGGAATTGGACGCAACAAAGGCCGAACATCCAAAAATTTACCGAAGCTTCCAGAGAACCGAAGAGGAGACGGAGAGGGGCCACGAGCCGGCCACACAGTAGGGCGGCGCGGCCCAGGCCTTGGCTGCGCCCCCTATGTGTGAGGCCGCCTCGGTCCACTTCTGATGATGCCCCTTCGCCTATAAAGACCCCCCGACGGGAAAAACCTAAACACCCGATCAATTTTCCAGAAACACATCGCGATCTGCCGCCATCATCGACCCGAGATTGGGAGGGTCCAGAAGCTCTTCCTGGCACCCTGTCAGAGAGGGGAATCGCCACTGGAGGTCTTCTTCATCGCCATGCTTGCCTCCGGCGCGATGAGTGAGTAGTCTACCTTGGACTATGGGTCCATAGCAGTAGCTAGATGGTTGTCTTCTCCACCATGTGCTTCATGTTTAGATCTCGTGAGCTGCCTTACATGATCGAGTTCACCATTATGTAATTCTACATGTTGTGTTTGTTGGGATCCGATGAATATTGGTGTTATGATTGAGTTGATATGCTGAATATTATCTTATGTTATCTCTATGTTGTTTATGATCTTGCATGCTCTCCGTTGGTAGTAGCTATCTTGGCCAAGTAGATATTAGTGACTCCAAGAGGGGGTATTTATGCTCGATAGTTGGGTTCATGCCTCTATTTAATCTGGGGGAGTGACAGAAACCTCTAAGGTTGTAGATGTGTTGTTGCCACTAGGGAGAAAACAACATTCTTATGTCCAAGGGCATATGCTTTGTTTACATTACACACTTTGCTTAATGCAGTTATCTGTTGTTCGCAACTTAATACTCATGGGGTGTTCGGCCGATATCCCCGTGAGTGGATTATTAGTCATAGATGCAGTTGGATGGCGGTCTATGTATTTTGTTGTAATGCCCAGAGTAAATCTCATAGTGATCCTCGCGACATATGCACGTTATCTTTATTCTATCAATTGCCCAACTGTAATTTGTTTACCCAGCATGTGTTATTTATCTTATGGAAAGACACCACTAGTGAACTGTGGACCCCGGTTCAATTTCCTTTATATTGCTATCACCTGTTTACTTTACTCGCATTGTTTACTTTCTCGCATATTACTATTGCTTTCCACTCGATATGCTCATACCTTTGTTTACAACAAACCGGTGAGATTGACAACATCATCGTAAGTTGGGAGCAAAGTATTTGGTTGTGTTGTGTGCAGGTTCCGCATTGCTACTAGTTGAAGACGCGCTAACAAGAATCGTTAACGGCGCCCTTATTGGAGTGTCACTAGGCTAGCAAGCATCACCTTCTGGAGTTTGGCTTTTTCCTGGACTGACAAACCTTGGTTTCTTACTGAGGGAAAACTTCCTGCTGTGCTCATCATACCTTCCTCTTGGGGTTCCCAACTGGATGGTGAAATTACATCAACACCGTGCCGCATCAATTGCCCCACCCGTAGAGGGATTCGCAGCGCTTGCTCTTGGTCCATGCGGCTGCCCGCTCATGATGCACTCGATGCTCCCCACTCTGTGTGCCCGACCACAGCGCCACACGTGCCAGGTGAGGGTGGAGGCGTTGTCAGCGGGCTGCTACTGGTGACGGGAGGGCAACTGGGGCAGGCCAGGTGAGGGAGACGGGAGCGGCAACAGCGGCGGGACTATGCTAGGGTCGAGGCAATGCTTTCTTTCTCGTGGTGTTGTAATTTTCCACTTATTTGTTAGCCTAAAAGATGTACTTGTTAGTGGCAGGGACACGTAATTACCTAAGGCAGTATTATTAAACCATTACATGGTGATCGGATGGTCTACATCTGTCCAATGTTTGATGTCAAAAAAATTCGAGACGACGTACCATCACAAACTCCAATTTAATAGTAAAGATAACATGGTTACAGCAAAGTTGATACAACCCGTACTCTGAAAAACAGAGATTAAAGAAGTGCCAAGGAGCACACAGGTAAGAGAAGCTACTGAAAGCACATACTGTCGATGCCGAAGAAAACAACTGGAGCCTGCCAGGGGGTCCGATGAGAATTCAGACAGAAAGAACCTGCAATTGTCTTCTCCAAGGGCCTCTTGCAACCTAATCAACTATAGAGTCAGCGGCTCAACCAGCAATCGCGTTGATAGGCGCCTCTGAGGTTGAGGATTGAGCTGAACATTTTGAGGGCGCATCACCGAGCTCAATTCAAAGAAATCTTCGCCGCTAAATCTGGGAAGCGACATCAGAGACTCTCTCATCTGTCTCCGGCGAATACACCTGAGCGGCACGAAGAAAGCAAGGATAGCATGATCAGTAACTTGCAAAGAAATCCATGTGTGGTAGCTTGACTGCAATTGAAGCACAGTAATCCTTCTGGAAATCAGCAAGCAACGAGCACGAGTACGCCTCTGATAATGATAAATGTGAGTTGGCGTCGACCAGGTGAGGATGAAGGCACACAGAAAGAAGTCCATCACCGTGGGCATGTGAGAATTGGCAAGAACAGACCCAAAGTTGATCTGACAGCATTGCTGGCAATATGCATAGCCCTGATACGTCTCCAACGTATCCATAATTTTTGATGCTCCATGCTTGTTTTTACACCATTTGCTTAGTGTTTCGTTACACTTCGTGGCATTTTTATGCATTTTCCGGAACTAACCTATTAACGAGATGCCACAATGCCAGCTCCCTGTTTTCTGCTGTTTTTGTATTTCAGAAAAGTTACACAGGAAATATTCTCGGAATTGGACGAAATAAAAGCCAGACATCCAGATATTTACCGAAGCTTCCAGATAACCGAAGAGGAGACGGAGAGGAGCCACTGGTGCGCCACACCACCAGGGGGCGCGGCCTAGGGCTGGCCCGCGCCCTCCTATGGTGAGCCCCACCAGGACCACTTCTGACGACGCCCCTTCGCCTATAAAGACCTCCCGACGGGAAAAACCTAAACCCCCGATCACTTTTCCAGAATACATCGCGATCCGCCGCCGCCATCGACCCGAGATCGGGAGGGTCCAGAAGCTCTTCCCGGCACCCTGCCGGAGAGGGGAATCGCCACCGGAGGTCTTCTTCATCGCCATGCTTGCCTCTGGCGCGATGAGTGAATAGTCTACCTTGGACTATGGGTCCATAGCAGTAGCTAGTTGGTTGTCTTCTCCACCATGTGCTTCATGTTTAGATCTCGTGAGCTGCCTTACATGATCGAGATCACCGTTATGTAATTTTACATGTTGTGTTCGTTGGGATCCGATGAATATTGGTGTTATGATTGAGTTGATGTACTGAATTTTATCTTATGTTATCTCTATGTTGTTTATGATCTTGCATGCTCTCCGTTGTTAGTAGCTATCTTGGCCGAGTAGTTGCTAGTGACTCCAAGAGGAGGTATTTATGCTCGATAGTGGGTTCATGCCTCTATTTAATCTGGGGGAGTGACAGAAACCTCTAAGGTTGTAGATGTGCTGTTGCTACTAGGGGGAAAACAACATTCATATGCTCAAGGGCATATGCTTTGTTTACATTACACACTTTGCTTAATGCAGTTATCTGTTATTCGCAACTTAATACTTGTGGAGTTCTCGGATTGATTTGCCACAAGTGGATTATTAGTCATAGATGCAGTTGATGGTGGTCTATGTATCTTGTTGTAATGCCCAGAGTAAATCTCATAGTGATCCTCTCGACGTGCACGTTGTCTTTATTCTATCAATTGCCCAACTGTAATTTGTTTACCCAGCATGTGTTATTTTATCTTATGGAGAGACACCACTAGTGAACTGTGGACCCCGGTCCTATTTCCATTATATTGCTATCACCTGTTTACTTTACTCGCACTGTTTACTTTACTTGCATATTACTAATGCTTTCCACTCAATACGCTTATTCCTTTGTTTCAAGCAAACCGGTGAGATTGACAACCTCATCATAAGTTGGGAGCAAAGTATTTGGTTGTGTTGTGTGCAGGTTCCGCGTTGCGACTAGTTGAAGATGAGACAACAAGAATCGTTAACGGCGCCCTTGTTGGAGTGTTAGTAGGCTAGCAAGCATCACCTTCTGGAGTTTGACTTTTTCCTGGATTTGATAAACCTTGGTTTCTTTCTGAGGGAAAAACTTGCTGCTGTGCTCATCATATCTTCCTCTTGGGGTTCCCAACTGGACGGTGAAAAATCATCAACACCGCGCCGCATCAAGACATTTTTCTGGCGCTGTTGCCGTGGAAAAAGAAGACTTCTGCAAGGGGAGTTTCGCACGCACATCCTTTACTTTGTTTTAGTTTTGCTTTTACTTTATTTTTACTTGCATCATTTTATCAAAAACACACAAAAATAGTTTCCTTTATAGTTGTTATTTCTTTACTCTAGTTCATTATGTTGTTCCCTAAGTATGTTTTGGAGGACCTCTCAGTAGGTAGTGGTTCTATTATTGGGAAAAGTAACATTGAGGAGTTCTTTAATCATATTAGTATGCATAAAGATGTTGAGGAAAAGTCTTTGGCTGAGCTTGCTCCTAGTTATGAAGTTGCTCCTGCTTATTTAATTCACATGTTAGAAGCTAGGTTTGCTAGCCTTAATCCTTTTATGCAATACATGTTTCCTAAGCTTCATTATATTGAGGATCCCGAAAAGAAAGCTTTTATCCTCGAAACTTTGCGCATAGAATTTAGAGATGTGGCTATTGAAGCTAGGAAAGTTCTTAAGCGTTTTAATAAGCTTGGCTCACATATAGGGGTTGTTAGTATGAACAATAAGGAAACCGAAATACCTATACCTAGCAAACTCTTGGGATCGTATGAAGCTTTTGAAAATAATTTTGATTGGATCTGTCCCAAAAATCTTTTTAGCGATTTGAGTGAACCAAAGCGTGATCACAAAGGGTCTTCAAAAACTTATGTGGATGAAATACAATGCCTTATTGAAAAGACTTCTGCAGTTGATCTTAATGATTCACTTGATATTACTTGATTCGCATTTTCTGCGCCTAGCTCAAAGGCATTAAAGAAAAGCACTCTTGGGAGATAATCCAATGTTTTTACATTCAGTACTTTTTCTTTTATTTGAGTCTTGGAAGTTATTACTACTGTAATAACCTCTCCTTATCCTTTTTATTTCGTTTTTGTGCCAAGAGAAGCCTCTAATTTGAGTGAGGTAAGATTTGGGGATGTTGCTGTCCTGAAACTGTTTTCGATGCTGCACCGTAAAAATTCGTGAAAATTCTATGTATATCTTTTGGACCTGCGATTTCTTGTGCATATGACCCAGGTTATATCCAAACTTTCATTAGTTGAACACTTTTTTATTTGAGCAACAGAAAACCCTCTAAAAATTCAACCTTTGTCAGTTGTTCTGTTTTGACAGATTTCTGCCAATATTTGTGTTTGCCGCTTTATCGCTTTCTTTTTTAGTTCTTTTGATAATGGAACTTTTGGGGAAGTTGCTACAGTAGTATATGCTTTATATGTCGTGGTTTTGAGTTGAAACCTGAAGCAAAAATGGTTGATTTATTGTTATGCTTACACTAATGTTGCTAATAGATTTGTGTTTAGTTTTGTATGAAGGAAGTTTTCAAGTGTAGGGATTGGAGAATGATGAGATGAGTTGAAGAATGGACAAAAGCTCAAGCTTGGGGATGCCCATGCACCCCAAGAAATATCCAAGAAGTACAAGCGTCAAAGCTTGGGGATGCCCCCGAGGCACCCCTTCTTCATCGGCAAAAATCAGGTCACCTTTCAAAACACTATATTTTTATTGCTTTATGCATTATGCGTTTTTCTTGGAGCGTCAGTTGTTTTTAGTTTTCAGTTTAGTTTAGTTTTGTTTGCTGCAATAAATGGTTGGACCCCAACAAATTTCTTTTAGAGAAGTTGCCTTGCTTTTCATTTGCCAAGAACACTCCGTTTTTCACTCTTATCGTTTCAATGAGTGTTCTTTTTTTTCTAGAACTGCGTTTAGCTTTTGTTTTTCGCCTTGATTTTTGTTCAGATCTTGTTATATATTTTCATCAAGGTGTGTTTTGACCTCTGGTCCATGTTGGTTTTCATCAAAAGAGTTGTTTATAAAAAGTTTGAATGGTGTTGGAAAAGAGAAAAAGCTTTATGCAAAAAAAGTGGTACAAGAAGGACCTTGTGTAGACTGCGGCCTAGGCTTTTGCATGTCGTGCTTGATGTCTTTTTGGTAGTATGCTTAGTGGTTTTACTGTAGCATTACTTGTCTCAAATGACTGAGATTGCTTAATGAGCCTTTGAAAAAATCATGCGTTGTTTTAATTATTTGGAAGCATTATTTTGGTTTTCTCCTTTGATGCTTTATTTGGGTTGACTTGGCGCATGCTCACACATGTTTGACGCATACAAAGTCGCCATTGCCTCTATGATCATTTAGTTTTTGACTTTTGATGCCATCTTATGCTTCTTTTAATGTCGCTTTGTTGCTATGCATGATTATGGCCGTTATTGCTCTCTTAGTTGGTCGCTCCCAGTCTTTTGCTAGCCCTCATTTTGTACTGAGTATGAGCTCTACTCGTGCATCCAACTCCTAAAAACCAAGTTTTCCATTGTGTCCACCATACATACCTATTAGCAATTTGCTATTCCAAAGTACATTTGACTTGCTTTTATCTATCCTTCAAATTAAACTCTTTTTGGTGTTATGCGAAAATTGATTAGTAAAGCTCTCACGAACCGGATGGCACACTTTACTTTTCTCGTTTTAAAATTTTGACATTGTGGCTCTCTTATGTTGAGTTGTTATGCTTGCAAGTTGTAAGTTGGAAATTAGCCCAGCCATGCCGTCATGGGGCAAGCTTTCAACATTGCACTATCTTTCATTTGAGTTGATATCGTGATCTTTTGTTTATGTATACTCGCGGTGTGAAATGAATTAGGAATCTTGCGGGATCATGGAGTTTGTATACGTGTTAGAGAAACGCCTGGGCTGCTAATCTAAGCCATGCATAATTCATGGTGGAAATTTACAGCATGCCCATAGTGAACATTCGACGACGCATCTCACAATAAAAAGCTATACCAATGGTAAATAAAAGAGATGCCGAGGTGTTCATTGTCTATTTGTCCTGTCATTTTAATGTGGGCTTGTTCCATGTCATCGGGCACGGAGGTACCCCGTTGGCGGTTCTCGATGATACATGTATACTTACAATGACAAGAGCTTGCTTGGGACTCTAAGTAAAGTAGCATGAGGTTTGGGTATTCGTACTTCACGGGACACGAGGTTTTCAACTTATGATTTGTCAAGCATATGCAGCATAATTGTACTCGCATTAACTTTAACCATTCAAGATGCTTATGATAGGGGCAATGAGAGCTCAAAGCCGGTAAGTACCATAATTGTTGAAGGTTTATAAAACTTGCAATCACTGCTTCCCTCTGCGAAGGGCCTTTCTTTTACTTTTATGTTGAGTCACCACCTTCTATCTTTATGCACCGTCTAAGAGAGCATAGTTGTCATTCTAAGTATAATGTGCATTGTCCCAAAGTTTTCATTGATTGATTCATATTGTTGGTTTCACTTGTTCTCAAATTACTTGTATCTAGTCGCCTGTAACATCCCAAGATTTTAGCAATTTTGGGGTAAATTTTTTGTTTTTGTTTTGCATGAACTAATTGAAATTTCACAAGGATTTAAAACTTTTGAGTTTATTTAAAAGCTTTATTATAAAAACTACTTCAAAAACTTTTCATTACTTCTTGAAGAACCTTTTTAGAAAACCAAGTTGTCAAAATATTATTTTCTTCTTTTTAGTCAAACCTATGCAAGTTTTGCTTGCTAAGGAATGATTCACAAAAAGGTGTTGTGTTTATTAAAGATATGAATTTCCAAAACTATATTTGAAAATGAATTTCAAATATTGTTTCCTAAATATCTTTCACTGATTTTAAAGGATTAAAACTTCAAACCCTAATACTATTTTGCATCTTTCAATAAAGCCCTATTTCCAAATTTATGAGGTTTTATTGGAATTCTTGTTTTATTTTAAAAACTAGCCTTCCTACTGTGTTAAAACATTGTGTTGATTTTTAAAAGAATTTAGAAGTTGGTTTGAATTGATTTGGATTCAGTTTGCAAAAGTTATGAAATAAATAAGAAAACAAAAAAGAAAAGAACAAAAAAAGTGAATAGGGCCCCAGGGAACTGAACCGGCCCGAGCCAACTTCAAGCCCACGGCCCACCCGAGTTCTTACCTGAATCGGCACGGGATTCTCTCCCGTCTCGACGCTGACAGGTGGGCCAGACCTGTCAGGTCGTCTTCCTCCTCTGGCCAGGAGTCCCGCACCAGCACGGGACGCACGGGAGCCCTCCGATCGCCTCCCCGCGCCAAAACCCTAGCCCCCTCTCCACGGAAACCCCCTCTATAAAAGCCCTGGACCCTCCTACCTCTTCTCCCTTTCGCTCCTCCATCCAAGACACCTCGAGGACGACGGAATTCCTTGTCGGAACTCCGCAAACCCGCCGCCATTTCCGCTTGACTCCGGCGAAATCCGGTACCCCCTCGCCCTCCCTCTGGTTCCCCTCTTCCTCTCCTACTCCGGCGCTTCTCCTGACGGCCTCCTTTTGCCCGTTTGCGCAGCATGACGACGCAATCGTCCTCGGCCGAAGCTCACCGACGCCAAGAGCCTCTCCGGCCGCCTCCCCCTTCTCCTACTGGATGAGATCGACGTCGACGACGATGCCCCTGGACTCCCCACGCCTCGCCGTTCCTTGTCCACCCATTCGCCAGCCTCAGGAAGGTCCGAAACCCCGCCGATGTTTGCCTCCAGAGCGCAAGCTCACCGCCGGCGACTCACCGGAACCCTAGCCGGTGAGGCTACCTCTCTCCCTTTCCTCTGTCCGTTGGATCAAAGATCCACGGTTCTGTTTTAATTTTTAAAACGAAGGGGTATCTTTTGATCTGATGCGTCCACTCATCTTAAAATCCGACGGCTCACAACGCGGATCCACCTGAACCAGTACCGGTGAACCACGTTGCGCCACGTGTCTGTCCGCAGAGCAAATAGAATTCAAATTAGAGTTTTGAAACCAGATTTTATTTGAAACTTGTAAAAATCATATCTTTCAAACCGTACATAAAAAATTTACAAATAATATACCTGTCAGGGGGATGACCCCCGGTAGGGTCAAGAGACTAGAAAGATACAAGGAATATGGTTGACTTTATGTCGGTTGACCAAGGTGGGGTCTGGCCGGAATATAAGAGTGTCAGCCAGACCGTCATATAAGTGTATCCCGGCCGCTATTCAGATATGCCGGTATAACCGGGATACTTGTTGAGGAGTGCCGGTATATGCACAGATATGTCGGCCTAACTTATTTGATATGATGTGCAGGAGCAGGGAGGCCAGATTACCTAACCTTCATAGGTCGTTGGTCCGGCATATAGGTCCAGGATATGGCCAACGGTCATATCCGGGATATATAAGTCAACCAAGGTGTCATGTCCCTACAATCAAGGAGAGATTCTGCCAAGTATGGAGGGAGATCATGTTGATAGGGTGCATAGTGGTGGTGTACCTACCCTCACTGTGCACAAGTACAACCCTTACCTCACAGAGGTAAGGTCACAGTCCAAGAAGTACAAGGTACAGGGATGTGGAGTCCCATCGAGAGCAATCAGGGGCAAAGTCAAGGGTCTCAGCCATCGTCAGCATGTCCTGTTTGGAGTGTAGTTGGTGTCTCCTGGTCTCATGTGACCGTTGTAACCCTGGCCACCACTATATAAGGTGGCAGAGGGATCCCTAGTAAGGGGTTGGTCGTTCAGTGTTCCTACACTTAGCAGTTTATCTTCCTCCTCCAGCAGAGAGCTTGGAAGCACCATTGTTGTATACTCCATTGATCCAAGTATATAACTAGTAGAGCAGGAGTAGGGGTGTTATCTCCTTACGAGAGCCCCAAACCTGGGTAGATCTGTGTCCCTTTCTGTCGTGATTCTCAGCTCGTTCCCCTCTCCCGAATCCTCCAGCATCTAGTTCGGCCCCTATTTAAGCCATCCCATGGCATATGTTGTTTCACCACGACGACATTTGGCGCCCACCGTGGGGCAGATCGATATGCTGGGCGGAGTGTTTATTCAGACGGGGTCCGTGATAGCAGCTTCGGGAGTGCGCGTGGTCTCTGGCCTTGTCCAGAGGCTAGGCTCGCTCAGCTTCATCAGTGACAACGCCGGATGTCTCAGCGGCCGGCCGTTCCCCAGGGATGGCCAGATCGTGTCTTTCGGTTCCCACGAGGTGTACGTGGGGACTGAGAGAGTTTGCATGAAGAAGGTGCTGGTGGCGGTGGATCCTCTGTCGCATCTGCTGACTCATGCTGGGCGTAGCGCTCGCCCAGTAGAGTCAGCAGAGGTGATGATGGCCGGCACATCAGTGCCGCCGGCAGATGGTGCCGGCAAGGCAGCAGCAGCAGCAGCGAATACTCCCCCGGAGCCGCCGAAGGCCAAGAGGTCGGCACGTCCTCCGTTGGAGCGTGTTGAGAACCTGGCCGGCACTTCCGGTGTGCCGGCTAGGGGCTAGGTGCTTCTTCCCATCATCGATCGGCTTCTTGAGCCGGTGCGATCCGACGATGATCCGGAGCAGACAAGGGAGGTCCTGGAGGGATCTCGGCAGGCCCTCGTCGACGAGGCCCTGGCCATGCATCAGGAGCGCGAACGGTTTAACCGGCAACTCCGTGAGTATGAGGCAGCCCATGGTTTTACTCCTGTGGTAACCCGGCCTAGCCGGATAGATGAGGTTAGAACTAGAGGTAGAGATCTCAACACTGAGCTAGAAAAAGGTGCTAGTGACAAGGGTCATACTGCAACTAGTACTGTACCTAAGGTAATTTATAGCTCTCCAGTGAAAAACCTTAGAGCAGCAGCAGAGGTAGCTAAGGACCTATCTAATTTATCCGGCGAAGCACTGCGTGAGCAGCAAGCCCGGCTTAACCATCTTTTGTCTAAAGCTACCAAGCAGCAGGAGGCCTTCAAGAAGGCAAACCCAGGTGCCGGAGCATCCCAGTACGTTGTGTCGGCAGGTGGTGCCGGCGCAAGGTCGAGGGGGGAAGCTTCGTCCCCGCATCCAAGCGCCCAGCGCGCCGGAAGTGTGACCTCTGGCCGCCGGGACAAGCAGATCCAGGTGTACGATCCGGCAATCGCCGGAAAACAGGCGATGGTGCAGAAGAGTGCCGGCCAAGCTGACAAGAATGTCGGCAGCAAGAAAGCCGGTCAGAATGTGCCGGCCGGGCAAGGAGCAGCTTCGGCCGGTGGGGGCCGGAGTAACAATGCAGCCCGGCGTCAGCAGCAGGGCGCCGGACATGCGGTGCAGCAGCAAGGTACGGGTCAGCCGAGACACCGTGAAGATGATGGAAATTCCGCCCTGGCAAGGACAGGATATCAGCAGCAATACCAGCAAGGCCAGCAGTATTAGCAAGACCAGCAGAATGAGCAGTGTCAGCCGGAGCAGCAGCAGCAAAAGATGATCGCGGGCCCAATTGCGTCCCGGCTCGGACCTCGGTCCTTGGCGGCAAATGATGCGCGCTTCAAGCTGGACAGGATTCACCAGTCAGAGTTGGTGGAGAGACAAGGAGCTCCGGGTCCTATGTGCTTTGGACCCCGGATTATGGGTGAGCCGGTGCCTTACTGTTTTCAGCTCGCGCGTGGCGCGAGGACATATAACGGCAGTACAAAGCCGGAAGATTGGTTGGAGGACTACTCCACTGCGGTGAACATTGCCGGAGGAAACCTCAGATGGGCGGTACGATATGTGCCGCAGATGCTTGAAGGGGCAGCCAGGATATGGCTGAAGAATTTGCCGGCCGGAAGTATCAATGGCTGGGTTGATTTCAAAGAACAGTTTGTGTCAAACTTCACCAGTACTTAGAAGAGACCAAACCGCCCGCAGCAACTAGCTAGCTGCCGGCAAGGAGAATATGAGACTGATCGTGACTACCTGACCAGGTGGTGCACGTTGCGCAATTCCTGCGAAGGAGTTGTGGAGCAGCAGGCCATCATGTGGTTCGCTCATGGGTGCCGGCATGGCACCATGTTGTGGCAAAAGCTCCAGAGGGCCGGAGACGTTGGCCGAAACAATCAAGATTGCCGACAGTTATGCATTGGGAGATCCCATGCAGCCCACCCTTGATTCACAGGGACAGGGGCAGACCCAGCGGAACAATAGCAACACTGGGAGACCGGGGCATTTCTATCGCCCTGATAACCGGAATAAGAGGAGAGATGACCGGCCGGATTATCGGTATGGCTCGGCACAGGTAGCGGCCGTGGAGGAAGAGCAAGGGGGCGCCGGCGGTAGCCAGCGTCCGAGATATGAGGGCTATCAGCAGCCTCAGCAGCAGCAGCAACAACAACAACCGCAACAACAGGCACAGCCCTTCCAGAAAAAGAATGTCTGGATCAACAAGAATGCCGGCGGCGTCGCCGGTCAAAAGAAGCAATGGCCGAAGTATACTGTGGGTTTGGCCATGGACAAGCTTTGTGTGTTTCACACATTCCAGCCGGGTAAGCCGGCGAATCATTTGAGCAGAAACTGTTCATGGCTGGACAACATATTGGTCGGTCATGCAGGTCCTTTTGGGCCGGCTAGGTCACCTATCCCGGCAGCTCCATCGCCGTTGACAGGTGCAAATACAGTTGCAGTCTCGCCCAGGCCGGTTAATCCCGGAAATCAGAGCAATGCCGGAAATGCCAGCGTAAATCAAGTAGACCAGAGCTATAATCCGGAATACTATGCCGGAGGCCCGAGAGCGGGCCGGAATGAATATAAGGAGCACGATCAGAGCTACATGGTCTTTGAGACCGAAAGAACAGACAAGCAGAGCTTGTACCGGCGGTGTTTGGAGGTGAATGCCGTTATGTCGGCAGTTCCGAAGCTGATGTACTGGTCTGACCAGGCCATTGGCTGGGACAGGGCAGATCATCTCAGGATCATGCCAAACCCCGGTGGATATGCTCTGGTGATGGATCCGACATTTGTCGGGCCGGCTAACAACGTGAGGTTCAGCAAGGTCCTCATTGACAATGGAAGCAGCATCAACATCATGTATCGAGATACGATGAAGAAGCTGGGTATCAAGGAGAATATGCTGGAGCTGAGCAAGACCACATTCCACGGCATTGTGCCGGGACTTTCGTGTGCGCCGATGGGCAAGATCTGGATAGATGTCATGTTTGGCAACCGGGATAACTGCAGGGTGGAGAACCTCATGTTTGAGGTGGTCGATCTGGATAGCCCCTACCATGCTTTGCTGGGTAGGCCGACACTGGCGAAGTTCATGGCCTCTATGCATGTCGCATATCTGATGATGAAAATACCAGGGCCCAAGGGAGTGATCACCATCATTGGTGATTACAAGCGCTCGATGGCATGTGCCACGGCCGGATCTAATCTGGCCGAGACTCTGATCATTGCAGAGGAAAAGAAGAGGCTCAAGCGAGCAGTGGAGATAGCAGAGACAGTCGTGGCCAGCACACCATTGCCGGGCATGACAAACCCAAGTGGCGGCACTTCTTTTCAAGTGGCCAAGGAAGTCAAGAAAGTGCCTCTCGATGAGGTTTTCCCGGAGCGCTATGCCCTCATCGGGGCAGGTTTGGATCCCAAATAGGAAAGCGAGCTCATCAGCTTCCTCCGTGAGAATCGGGATATCTTTGCATGGTCTACCTCAGACCTGCAAGGTGTGCCGAGGGAGCTGGCTGATCACGCACTACATGTAAGACCGGATGCTAAGCCGGTGAAGTAGCCGCTCCGGCGGAATGCGGACGATAGGAGGAAAGCAATTTGGGAGGAAGTGGCCAGGCTCCTAGCTGCCGGCTTTATCAAGGAGGTACTGCATCCGGATTGGGTGTCTAATCCGGTTTTGGTGGAAAAGAAGAAGGATGAGCCCGCCATAGTGAAAGTATGGCGGATGTGTGTTGATTACACCAACTTGAACAAGGCATGTCCTAAAGATCCATTCCCGCTCCCTAGGATCGATCAAGTGATTGATTCCACGGCTAGATGTGAACTGTTATCATTTGTAGATGCCTATTCTGGTTTCCACCAGATCCCTTTGTATGAGCCGGATCAAATAAAGACATCCTTTATTACCCCGTACGGGGCTTATTGCTATCTCACTATGCCGTTCGGTTTAAGAAATGCCGGCGCAACTTACCAGAGGTGTATGCAAAAGTGCTTGCATGACCAAATAGATAAAAATGTGCAGGTATATGTCGACGATGTAGTCATAAAGACCAAGGAAAGCAAGACTCTAATAGATGACCTCCGGAAAACCTTTGCGAATCTGAGGAGATTCTGGATGAAGTTGAATCCGGCTAAGTGCACCTTCGGTGTGCCGGCAGGCAAGCTGCTCGGTTTCCTGGTCTCCAGCCGGGGTATTGAGGTGAATCCTGGCAAGATTCGCGCCATAGAGAGAATGAAGCCGCCGACGGATTTGAAGGAAGTACAGAAGTTCACTGGGTGCCTTGCATCCCTGAGCCGCTTCATAAGCCGGTTGGGAGAAAAAGCGTTGCCGTTATATCAACTAGATGATACCCCGTGCGTTGCGGCGGATTTTTTTTAGTGATGTACTGAAGAAAAAATTCATAGAGCTTTATGATTTGAAAGTCTATAAACCATTTTATTACATGATCAGAGCACTCGATGAGTGCATTGATAACTATTTAGTGTCTTTGTAAATCTTTTAGTCATCACGATAGTTGCGACATGTATCTTTTTCCATGCTTGATGTATTCAATTGTGAAGAACAGATGATCAGATCCTGCACGTGGATGTCCATCTTTGCTGCCCTCTTGTAAAGTTAGATGCAATGGTTTAGTGGCCCTGAGATTTTGTATTGCCTCCATATATATCTTGCTATCTTTGCTGATGAGCACTGAAATATAAAGGAGATGGATCAATCAAGAATGTTTGAAACCTGAAATATTTTTATGTCTATTAAAATGATCATATATAAGTGTAAATAAAACAAAAATGAAACTAAATCAGTTTCTAACAGGAACAATGTGTTGTTGCAGGATATCTTGTGTGCAAAAGTATTGTGAAACTGTAGGAGGCTATAATGAATAATTAACCAAGATCATGCACCAAGAATAATCTGGTGAGGCATGCACCAGATAATTGCTATGCTAGTGTGACATGATAGATTAAACAGCGAAGTGGAAGAACCTTGTAAAATTAGTAGAGTACTCGGCAAAAAAATATGCCGAGACGCTGTGGATAGATTGGAAAATCATAAGAACTGCAGTCCCAGAATAATGGATTGATGGACATATGGCGCTGCTTTTGCCAGTCCCTACTTCTGAAAGATGACTACGAACTCAGAACTCAATACAACTACAAATCATCTGATAAACAGCAATAATGTTGCAAAAGTATAGCATCAGCTAGATCAGTGGATAAAAAAGTGTATTTTGAACGGCAAACAAACTGAAAGATTTTTACAGCATTAAGATATTTCATCAAGTACCTGGTTGTCAATTTTAGAGCCTCCGCCTTCTATGATGTTAAACTTCAATATGCATGCATTAAAATATATAGGATGCAACTTTGTGTCTCCTTATGGTTCACAACTGAAGGTGATCAATCTAGTGATCAGTACTTCTTTATGTATGCAATAATACCTAAATTTCGGCAGAAGCAAGTCCAGCTCTTAGTTATTTCCATGCGTGGTCAATGATGCCCTGCATGTGGTTAAACAATTCAGTAATAATAAGTAGGTACTGTTGTTCTGGTCTATAGACTGTTTGTTTGAACAAATGCATTTCATGGAAATTCAAATGAAGCAAAATGCAATGTAGCTAATTAATTCAGATCTGGATACTTTATGCAAAAAGGCTAATATATTCAGAGGAGATTCCAGGGTAAGAAATACGTACAGGCAGCAAGTGTAAAAAAAAATTAGAAAGTTGCCCCTCATCTAATGTAAGTAAAAGATTTAGAGTAAAAGATGAGATCTTGTGTACCAATGCAAGCAGGTACCTACTGCTATCGAGCGTTAGCGGTAGTGCCGTACACATGATGATATACGCTTAATTTCTCCTAGCTTCAGCAAGCAGCACACATAATTAAATCACTTCGGAGGGGCTTGAGAGAGTATACAATCCAATCCAATCTCGGGCGGGGTTGATCAAATCGTCTAGCAGATTCCGAGCCGGAAGCGGAGCGCAACCTGACAGATTGAAGGAAATATGTTGGGGGAATGAAAATAAAATGGAGAATCAAATCGGGACGGGAAAGTAGGGAGCGTGCAGCTACCAGAGTGGAGACTGGTGCCAGAGAAGATGACGCGCTTGATGTCAATGGCAGGATTTATAGGTTTTTAACATGGAGGAGGCCACGACTGAGTTAAATCGAACAGTTTCATGAGTATTTGTTGCGAGGAGCCCTTAGGTCGCGGTGATATTACTTGTGGCCGGGAGGCCGTACGTCGGGGGCTCGGGGCGGCTGAGATGCTATTGCTGGTGAATTACAGAGTTAATTAATATCAGGAATTCGAACGGTGATTTTGGCTGCGTGAGGCGCGAGCCCACGAAAGGACGTGCACCAGCCCACACATGCGGCTCGGTCAGCTTATGTACGAAGAAACAAAAGAGACACGATCTGTGAAGCAAGGAGAAACGCGCGCGAGGTAAAACGGAAAGAAATATGATGTGGATGCATGAGAAGCTAGAAAAATCAGGTAGTGGGGGTCTTCTATTTAGATATAGAAGATTAATGAAGAAGTCCAACACATTTGTCTAGACAACGCAAGCAGATGCGGCTTTCAAGGAGCTGAAGCAGATGTTGTCAACAACGCCGGTGTTGGCATCTCCGATGCCCAAGGAACCAATGTTACTCTATATAGCGGCGACCAACAAAGTTGTCAGTGCAGTGGTGGTAGTGGAGCGAGAGGAAGGAGGCAAAACCGTGCAGCGGCCGGTATATTATCTGAGTGAAGTCCTTTCCACCTCGAAGCAAAACTACCCACACTATCAGAAGATGACTTATGGGGTCTATATGGCGGGCAAGAAGCTCAAGCATTATTTTCAGGAGCACCCAATCCGAGTAGTGGCTGAGGCCCCTATTTCGGAAATCATAGGCAACAAAGATGCCAGTGGCAGGATAGCCAAGTGGGCAATAGAGTTGTCACCATATACCCCTCAGTATGACAAAAGAGATACAATCAAGTCACAAGTGTTGGCTGATTTCTTCATTGACTGGGCAGAGATACAATATGAGCTGCCGTTGCCCGATGCAAACTATTGGAGGATGCATTTCGATGGGTCCAAGACAATTCATGGCTTGGGTGCTGACATAGTTCTCACTTCACCCAAAAATGACCAGCTCAGATATGTTCTGCAGATCCACTTTGCAGCATCAAATAATGTGGCGGAATATGAGGCACTTGTGCATGGCCTGAAGGTGTCTAAGGACATAGGTATTCGCCAGATTATGTGTTTCGGTGATTCTGACTTGGTGATTCAGTAGTGTTCCGGCATATGGGATGCGCATGATGCAAACATGGGCTCCTACCATTTCCTGGTGCAGCAGTTGAGTGGTTACTTTGAAGGTTGTGAGTTCTGGCATGTTCCCCGGGCTCAGAATGAAGCAGCCAATACATTGTCCAAGCTGGGATCTTCCAGAGATTCAATCCCGCCCGGCATTTCGCTGGAGCATCTGAGGAAGCCATCAATCAAGCCCTCGCCGGAGTCATCGTCCATATATGTTCTGCCAAGCCCAGAGGATGCAGTTCCAATGGAGATATATGCCGGAGCCAGTTCAGATAACCCGGGGACTGCTCTCTCAGTCCCGGGGACTGGGCCGGCATATGCAGTGAGTGCAGTATTCCGAAGCAGAGATAAAGGCAAAGGCAAAATGTACCAAGAGATTGTGCCAGTATACCCGGGGACTGCTCCGGCATACCCGGGGACTGATCCACTTGTCCCGGGGACTTCGCAGCCCATGGAGATCGATTATGTGTCGGTTAAAATGATGGAGATAGATCAGGCGGTGTTCACTGTCAGGGAAGTGCCTTCATGGGCGCGTCCTATCAGGGATTTCTTGGTAAATGGTCAAGTGCCGGCAGATGAGACAGAGGCACGCCGGGTTACAAGGAGATCCAAAGGGTATACCATCATAAACAAGGAAATATACAAGAGAAGTGCCACCGAAGTATTGCAGAGATGTGTTGAATCTGCTGAAGGCCTGGAGATGCTCCGGGAAATTCATCAGGGGGAGTGTGGTCACCACGCTTCATCCAGAGCGCTTGTGGCAAAAGTATTCCGGCATGGGTTTTACTGGCCGACGGCACTGCAAGAGGCAGAAGACTTGATCCAGAAATGCACTGGGTGTCAGATGTATGCCCACCAGATTCATCAGCCGGCATCAGCATTGAAGACTATCCCGATAACCTGGCCCTTTGCTGTTTGGGGCCTGGATATGGTCGGGGCTTTAAAGCCGGCAAGGGGGAAGATGACCCATATCCTGGTCATGGTGGACAAGTTCACCAAATGGATTGAAGTGAAGCCCATAAGCAAGTGTGATGGCCACACAGCAGTGAAATTCTTAAAAGATATAATCTTGAGATATGGTGTTCCTCATAGCATCATCACTGACAATGGGTCGAACTTTGCCTAAGGGCCATTTGCCAGATTTTGTGAGGAGGTGGGAATCCGGCTAGACATTGCGTCGGTCGCTCACCCTTGTACCAATGGCCAAGTCGAGAGGTCAAATGGACTAGTGTTATCCGGCATAAAACCCCGGTTGATAGAGCCACTGGAGAAAACTCCGGGATGTTGGCTAGATGAATTGCCGGCAGTGCTTTGGAGTTTGAGGACAACTCCGAATAGGTCAACAGGCTATACGCCATTTTTCCTTGTGTATGGAGCAGAAGTTGTGCTCCCAACAGATGTAATACATGATACACCAAGAGTTGTGCTATATACTGAGGAAGAGGCTAAAGAAGCCAGGGAAAATGATGTTGATCTGCTAGAAGAAGCAAGAGAAATAACACTGTCAAGAACAGCAGTATATCAGCAGAACCTCAGACGCTATCATGCGCAAAAGGTGAATCCAAGGAGATTCCAAGAGGGAGATCTAGTGCTCCGGCTAAAGCAAGGCACAGCAGGCCGGCATAAGCTAACTCCTCCGTGGGAGGGGCCATCCACTGTGAGCAGAGCCCTGCACAATGATGTCTATTATCTTATAGATGCGCAGGCCCCCAAGAAGGACAAGGTGGACAGGTCCGGAGAAGAAACCAAGCGACCATGGAACATAGCCCTACTCCGTTGTCGGTGTTCTGGATACCGGGGTATCCCGGTCCACCTGCTCCTGGGCCACGTCATCGGCCCATCTTCAGAATCAACGACCCAAGCTGCGGAGAAGACCCTCACGAGGAGGCGCCTCGTGAGGAGAATGACGACCAAAACTGCTAAGGACCAGAAGACCTCCTCACGAGCCCCTGCCGGTGAGGAGAGGAAGCACGCCCACGTCAGCTCAGCACGTTTGCGTGCAGAGCAAGAAGATAACGGGCAGAAGACCGCGTACCGCCCACGCTACCCCCGACAGGGAGGAGACCAACTTTCGCTGTGCCTGCCCAAAGCGGCACAGTGGTTGTTGGCCACCCCCCTAAAAATAGCGTGGACGGTGCAGGGCGCCAGAGGAGGACGTCAGCTTCCTCCACCCACTCCTGTGGACCGGCGCCACTACTCTACGAAGACCATGTCTACCGAAGAGTGTAGTCTACAGCTGTCCACCCTCCTTGGCCGTGTGTGTGGCAACCCCTTCCCCAAGAAGATAAGGGGAAGGAGGACCTTGGCGCTATAAAAGGAGGGGAGGCCACCCCTTAGAGGGGATCTGATCTTCTGGAGGCTGCTAGCTGGGCACGCAGGTTCTTCAACCTCTGGCCAGCTAGAGCTTTGTAACCAAGGCCTTGTACTCCTCGCGAGGTGTCGCGTTGCAATACAAGAAGGCAGGAAGTAGGGGTTTTACCTCACCACGAGGGCCCTGAACCTGGGTAAGGCTCGGTGTCTCTCTCTGCAGTGCATTGTGCGTCCAACGACTCGAGGCTTCCATCACCGTGCTTCGCTGTGATCCGAGATCTCACACGTTCAGCCCCCTGCGTTCGAATCTTTGGGTCCGTCGCGTGGTACCCCGTGTTCTTGCGACACGAAATCCATCGACATCCGTCCCTTTTACTCCTGAGCAGCATAATGTATGTATTTCCATTTTGCTTTGTGTGCCGGCGCTTTATGCCGGCATAAGACTAATGAATGAAATGTCGGCATCCCGAAGAGATCGGGCACTACCTCCGGTTTATATTGTTGTTTATTTTCAGTTTTTGTTTATATGCCGGCTGGCTTGATTTGAATGTTCCCTATGTCGGCCTAGTAGTGTGTCGGCACCAAAGGCCGCTCTTCGACTCAGCTGTTGTCCGAAACCCGGCTTCATGGCTAGCAAGAGTAGACGCCGGAGATTGTCTACACATGGAAAACGGCTAAGGAAATATAGAGCAAGCGAACCGACATTTATAGCGTTGCTAAAGTTAAAACTTGAAATGTCGGATGATTTGAAGTCTAAGTTTCAAAGTTTAAGTACTGTATGTTTAATGAAGCAACCTTGAGACTCATAACTCAGAAGCCAAAAGAGGTGGACAAGTAGCCAAGGTTGTGGAGTTAGGGAAACAGGAAAACAAACTCGGTGACTTAGCCAAAAGATGATCTGGCATTGATAAACAAGCAAACCAAGTTAAAACTTGTTCAGGTAGCAAACCAAAGGGAAATTAAACGTATATATTACATCTGCACCCGGCATACCGGGGATCTAATAAAGCTTAAAGTTTTTGATACTGCAAAGTTCAAGAGGCCGGGGTGGAAGCAGAGCCGCCGGCGGGTGGAGCTATGGCAGTAGAGATGTCGGCTTCAGGAGTGCCGGATCCAGCAGACGGAATGGAGCCATCACCTCCGGCCGGGATAGATCCCTATTCCGGAACTTCAGTGTTGGCTTCTTCTTCGTCTTGGCTGGAGTCGGAGCCCTCAGCATCGGCAGCGTCCTCCTTCTTCTCCGGCTCGCGGATGTCCCGGACAAAGGCTTCGGTGTCGGCATAATCCACATAGTTGTGGGCCAATTCCCGCCGACGCCGGATATGTTCCGGATCCATGGTCCAGATAGATCCTTCGCGCACAGTGCGCAAGGTCTCTAAGTCGGCCTTTTCGTACCAGGAGAGGAAGTAAGTGAGAGCTTCATCAGCTCCCACCCTTGCGCCGGAATCCCGCCATTCTCGGAGGCGAACCTTGGAAAGCTGCAGATCATTGCCAAGATCAACAGGGTCAGCGGGCGTCCTTTGTCCCGGCCAGAGGGCGGAGTATGCTTCCTGGGCACCAAGGAAGAGATCTTCAGTATAGGAGGTCATGGCGTTCTTCCGGGCTTCCAGGGCGAGCAGCTGCTCCGACATAGTCCAGTTGGGAGAGTTGACTGGGGCACCCCGGTTCACTCGATCCACCTGCAGAGCCCTCTCAACGTCTTCGACGGAAGCAGGAAATAGGTCTGAAAGATGGCAAGTAGGTTAGTAAAAGGAATATGTGTCGGTGATACGTCTCAAACGTATCTATAATTTTTGATGCTCCATGCTTGTTTTACACCATTTGCCTATTGTTTCGTTACACTTAGTGGAATTTTTATGTATTTTCCTGAACTAACCTATTAACGAAGTGCCACAGTGCCAGCTTCCTGTTTTCTGCTGTTTTTGTGTTTCAGAAGTGATACACAGGAAATATTCTCGGAATTGGACGAAACAAGTTCCTGAAGTCTTATTTTACCCGGAAGCTTCCAGAGATCCGAAGGAGAGTAGGAGGTGAGGGACCAGGGGCCCACACACAGGGGTGGCACGGCCAGCCCCTGGCCCGCGCCACCGCCTTGTGAGGCCACCTGGCCTCTCTTCTGACGACGCCCCTTCGCCTATAAATACCCCCCGACGGGAAAAACCTAAGGGCTCGATCAGATTTCCAGAACACATCGCGATACGCCACCACCGTCGACCCGAAGATCGGGAGGGTCCAGAAGCTCTTCCCGGCACCCTGCCGGAGAGGGGAATCGCCACCGAAGGTCTTCTTCATCGCCATGCTTGCCTCCGGAGCGATGAGTGAGTAGTCTACCTTCGACTATGGGTCCATAGCAGTAGCTAGATGGTTGTCTTCTCCACTATGTGCTTCATGTTTAGATCTCATGAGCTGCCATACATGATTGAGATCACCGTTATGTAATTCTACATGTTTGGTTTGTTGGGATCCGATGAATATTGGTGTTTATGATTAAGTTGCTGTACTGAATTATATCTTTTGTTATCTCTATGTTGTTTATGATCTTGCATGCTCTCCGTTGTTAGTAGCTATCTTGGCCAAGTAGTTGCTAGTGACTCCAAGAGGGGGTATTTATGCTCGATAGTGGGTTCATGTCTCTATTTCACCTGGGGGAGTGACAGAAACCTCTAAGGTGGTAGATGTGCTGTTGCTACTAGGGAGAAAACAACATTTATATGCTCAAGGGCATATGCTTTGTTTACATTACACACTTTGCTTAATGCAATTATCTGTTGTTCGCAACTTAATACTTCTAGGGTGTTCGGATTGATATCCCCGGGAGTGGATTATTAGTCATAGATGCAGTTGGATGGCGGTCTATGTATTTTGTTGTAATGCCCAGAGTAAATCTCGTAGTGATCTTCTTGACATATCACGTTATCTTTATTCTATCAATTGCCCAACTGTAATTTGTTTACCCGGCATGTGCTATTTTATCTATGGAGAGACACCACTTGTGAACTGTGGACCCCGGTCCTATTTCCATCATATTGCAATCACCTGTTTACTTTTCTCGTACTGTTTACTTTACTAGCATACTCTACTGTTTTCCACTCGATACGCTCATAACCTTTGTTTCAAGCAAACCGGTGAGATTGACAACCTCATCGCAAGTTGGGAACAAAGTATTTGTTTGTGTGTGTGCAGGTTCCACAAACACCTTCAGTCGTCATTGTCTCTCCTCTCCTGTTCGATAAACCTTGGTTTCTTAACTGAGGGAAAACTTGCCGCTACACTCATCATACCTTCCTCTTGGGGTTTCCAATGGGCTGGTCATCACCACGCACAAGGACTTACTGCTCCCATGTCAACTACACGCCACAGCTCTTTTCTGGCGTCATCACCGAGTAGCAGCTTCTTTTCTGGCGCCGTTGCCGGGGAACGCAGAAGAATAATATCCCTCGTCAACTGGTCGCCATCAAAGGGATCAGCTTCTTTTCTGGCGCCGTTGCCGGGGAGGAAGAGAAGACTTCTGCGAGGGGAGTTCTTCGCACACACATTCTTTACTTTGTTATTTGTTTTGCTTTACTTTATTTTATTTTACCTGCATTGCTTTTATATCAAAAACCCAAAAAAATTAGAATCCTTGGTAGTTGTTATTTCTTTACTTTAGTTTATCATGCTGTTCCCTGAGTTCGTTCTTGAGGACCTCTCTGTAGGTAGTGGTTCGATTATTGGCAAAAGTAACATTGAGGAGTTCTTTAATCACATTAGTATGCATGAGGAAGATGAGGAAAAGTCTTGGGTTGAGCTTGCTCCTAGTATTGAAGTTGCTTCTGTTATATTAATTGACATGTTGGAAACTAGGTTTGCTAGTCTTAATCCTTTTATGCAATATATGTTCCTTAAGCTTCATGAAATTGAGGATCCCGAAAAGAAGGCTTTTATCTTGGAAACTTTGCGCCTAGAATTTAAGGATGTCGTTGTTGAAGCTAGGAAAGTTCTTAAACATTTTAATAAACTTGGTTCACCTATAAAGGTTATTGATACTAATGATGAGGGAACCGAAATACCTATACCTTGCAAGCTTTTGGGATTGAATGATGCTTTCGAAAATAATTTTGCCTGGATTTGTCCTGAAAATATTTTTGATGATAATAGTGTACCAAAGCATGATCACAAAGGGTCTTCAAAAACTTATGTGGATGAAATACAATGCCTTATCGACAAGACCTCTTCTGTTGATCTTAATGCTTCTTCTGAAGGTTCTTGCTTCGCAATTTTCTGCGCCTAGCTCAAAGGCGTTAAAGAAAAGCACTCTTGGGAGATAACCCAATGTTTTATTTCAGTACTTTTTCTTTTATTTGAGTCTTGGAAGTCATTACTACTGTAATGACCGCTCCTTATCTTGTTTATTTCGTTTTTGTGCCAAGAGAAGCCTCTAATTTGAGTGAGGTAAAGATTTGGGGATGTTGCTGTCCTGAAACTGTTTTCGGTGCTGCACCATAAAAATTCGTGAAACTTCTCTGTTTATCTTTTGGACCTGCGATTTCTTGTGCATATGCCCCAGGTTATATCCAAACTTTTCTTAGTTGAACACTTTTTGATTTGAGCAACAGAAAATCCCTCAAAAATTCGACCTTTGTCAGCTGTTCAGTTTTGACAGATTTCTGCTAATATTTGTGTTTGCCACTTTATCGCTTTCTTTTGAGTTCTTTTGATCATGGAACTTTTGGGGAGGTTGCTACAGTAGTATTTGCTATATATGTGGTGGTTTTGAGTTGAAACCTGAAGCAAATAGAGGGTTGAATATATTTTATGCTTACACTAATGTTGCTAATAGAATTGTGTTTAGTTTTGTATGAAGGAAGTTTTCAAGTGTAGGGATTGGAGAATGATGAGATGAGTTGAAGAATGGACAAAAGCTCAAGCTTGGGGATGCCCATGCATCACCCCAAGAAATATCCAAGAAGTACAAGCGTCAAAGCTTGGGGATGCCCCCGAGGCACCCCTTCTTCATCGGCAAAAATCAGGTCACCTTTCAAAACACTATATTTTTATTGCTTCATGCACTATGTATTTTTCTTGGAGCGTCAGTTGTTTTAGTTTTCTTAGTTGGTTTAGTTTGTTTGTTTGCTGCAATAAATGGTTGGACCCCAACAAATTTCTTTTGGAGAAGTTACTCGTTTTCATTTGCAATGAACGCTCTAGTTTTCACTCTTATTTAAAATCGAGCGTTCTTCTTTTTCTGCTACTGCTTTTGGTTTACGTTTTCGCCTTGATTTGCGTTCAGACCTTGTCATATCTTTTCATCAAGGTGTATTTTTGCCTCTGATCTTTATTGGTTTTCATCAAAAGAGGTGTCTTTAAAAATTTCAAATGGTGTTGGAAAAGAGAAAAAGCTTTGTGCAAAATAGTGCTACAAGAAGGAGCTTGTGTAGACTGCGGCTTAGGCTTTTTCATGTCATGCTTGATGTCTTTTTGATAGTATGCTTAGTGGTTTTGCTGTAGCATGACTTGTCTCAAATAACTGAGATTGCTTAATGAGCCTTTGAAAAAATCATGCGTTGTTTTTATTGTATGGAAGCATTATTTTGGTTTTCTCCTTGATGCTTTATTTGGGTTGACTTGGCGCATGCTCATACATGTTAGACTCTTAAAAAGTCACCAATAGCCTTCATGATCATTTAGTTTTTGACTTTTTATGCCATCTTATGCTTCTTTTAATGTCGCTTTGTCGCTTTGCATGATTATGGCCATTATTGCTCTCTTAGTTGGTCGCTCCCAGTCTTTTGCTAGCCCTCGCCTTGTACTGAGTATGAGCTCTACTCGTGCATCCAACTCCTAAAAGCCAAAGTTTTCCAAAGTGTCCACCATACATACCTACTAGCAATTTGCTATTCCAAGTAAATTTGACTTGCTTTTATTTTCTCTTCAAATTAAACTCTTACCAGTGTTATGCGAAACTCGGCACACTTTACTTTTTCCTGTTCTTAAAAATTTGACATTGTGGTCTCTTATGTTGAGTTGTTATGCTTGCAAGTTGTAAGTTGGATTCTAGCCCAGCCATGCTGTCATGGGGCAAGCTTTCAACATTGCACTTCTTTTTGAGTTGATATCGTGATCTTTTGTTTATGGATGCCCGCGGTGTGAAATGAATTGGGAATCTTGTGGGGATCATGGAGTTTGTATATGTGTTAGGGAAACGCCGGGCCGCCAATCTAAGCCATGCACAATTCATGGTGGAAATTTGCAGCATACCCATGGTGAACATTCGACGACGCATTTCACAATAAAAAGCTAAACAATATAGCAAATAAAAGAGATGTCGAGGTGTTCATTGTCTGCTTGTCCTATCATTTTGGTGTGGGCTTGTTCCATGTCATCGGGCACGGAGGTACCCCATTGGCGGTTCTCAATGATATGCATATACTTACAATGACAAGAGCCTTGCTTGGGACTCTAAGTAAAGTAGCATGAGGTTTGGGTACTCGTATTCACGGGGCACGAGGTTTTCAACTTATGATTTGTCAAGCATATGCATCATAATTGTTCTCGCATTAACTTTAACCATTCAAGATGCTTATGATGGGGGCAATGAGAGCTCAAAGCCGGTAAGTACCATAATTTTTGAAGGTTATAAAACTTGCAATCACTGCTTCCCTCTGCGAAGGGCCTTTCTTTTACTTTTATGTTGAGTCACCACCTTCTTTCTTTATGCACCATTAAGAGAGCATAGTTGTCATTCTTAGTGTGATATGCATTGTCCCAAAGTTCATTGATTGATTCATGATGATTGGTTTCACTTGTTCTAAAATTATTTGTATCTAGTCGCCCTCTTAAACTTGAAGGTGTCCTATGCATTTATGTTTTGCTCTCTTTGAAGGACAAGCTGAAAACCTTTTGTATGTTTTTCCTTATGATTTGAACACACGTTTGACTTTCATTGTTTCATTATCATGATCTTTTGTTTGTGTTCATTTGCATGTTTACAACATGGTTGCTAAGTTCTTATTGTCATGATTATATCTTCATGCCCATGTTTTAAGTTCTATTGATCCCAGCTCACCAATGCTTACATATATGATCAAGATTGTGTAGGTGCATGTCACCTCAAAAATTATTCTTTTGTTATCACTTACCTACTCGAGGACGAGCAGGAGTTAAGCTTGGGGATGCTTGATATGTCTCAAACGTATCTATAATTTTTGATGCTCCACGCTTGTTTTACACCATTTGCCTATTGTTTCGTTACACTTAGTGGCATTTTTATGTATTTTCCTGAACTAACCTATTAACGAAGTGCCACAGTGCCAGTTTCCTGTTTTCTGCTGTTTTTGTGTTTCAGAAGTGATACACAGGAAATATTCTCGGAATTGGACGAAACAAGTTCCTGAAGTCTTATTTTACCCGGAAGCTTCCAGAGATCCGAAGGAGAGTAGGAGGTGAGGGACTAGGGGCCCACACACAGGGGTGGTGCGGCCAGCCCCTGGCCCGCGCCACCGCCTTGTGAGGCCACCTAGCCCCTCTTCTGACGACGCCCCTTCGCCTATAAATACCCCCCGACGGGAAAAACCTCAGGGCCCGATCAGATTTCAACACATTGCGATACGCCGCCGCCGTCGACCCGAAGATCGGGAGGGTCCAGAAGCTCTTCCCGGCACCCTGCCGGAGAGGGGAATCGCCACCGGAGGTCTTCTTCATCGCCATGCTTGCCTCCGGAGCGATGAGTGAGTAGTCTACCTTGGACTATGGGTCCATAGCAGTAGCTAGATGGTTGTCTTCTCCACTATGTGCTTCATGTTTAGATCTCATGAGCTGCCATACATGATTGAGATCACCGTTATGTAATTCTACATGTTTGGTTTGTTGGGATCCGATGAATATTGGTGTTTATGATTAAGTTGCTGTACTGAATTATATCTTTTGTTATCTCTATGTTGTTTATGATCTTGCATGCTCTCTGTTGTTAGTAGCTATCTTGGCCAAGTAGTTGCTAGTGACTCCAAGAGGGGGTATTTATGCTCGATAGTGGGTTCATGTCTCTATTTCACCTGGGGGAGTGACAGACACCTCTAAGGTGGTAGATGTGCTGTTGCTACTAGGGAGAAAACAACATTCATATGCTCAAGGGCATATGCTTTGTTTACATTACACACTTTGCTTAATGCAATTATCTGTTGTTCGCAACTTAATACTTCTAGGGTGTTCGGATTGATATCCCCGGGAGTGGATTATTAGTCATAGATGCAGTTGGATGGCGGTCTATGTATTTTGTTGTAATGTCCCTAGTAAATCTCATAGTGATCTTCTTGACATATCACGTTATCTTTATTCTATCAATTGCCCAACTGTAATTTGTTTACCCAGCATGTGCTATTTTATCTATGGAGAGACACCACTAGTGAACTATGGACCCCGGTCCTATTTCCATCATATTGCAATCACCTGTTTACTTTTCTCGTACTGTTTACTTTACTAGCATACTCTACTGTTTTCCACTCGATACGCTCATAACCTTTGTTTCAAGCAAACCGGTGAGATTGACAACCTCATCGCAAGTTGGGAACAAAGTATTTGTTTGTGTGTGTGCAGGTTCCACAAACACCTTCAGTCGTCATTGTCTCTCCTCTCCTGTTCGATAAACCTTGGTTTCTTAACTGAGGGAAAACTTGCCGCTACACTCATCATACCTTCCTCTTGGGGTTCCCAACGGGCTGGTCATCACCACGCACAAGGACTTACTGCTCCCACGTCAACTACACGCCACAGCTCTTTTCTGGCGTCATCACCGAGTAGCAGTCGGCATAAAGATTATGCCGGAAAAGATGTATCAGACAAGATGTGTCGGGCAGAAGAGGATTTGAGGCTTACTGGCGAGATCGACGTTGAGCCGGGCAATATCAACTTCCCATTTGGTGGCCTGCTCCTTCAAGCCATTCAGTTCTGCGTGGGCGTTGGATGCGTCGGCTTCTGAAGTGACGAGCAGCTCCTGGGCTTTCTTAAGTTGGCCCTCCCTCTGTTCCTTCTCCTCCAGAAGCTCAGCAACCCGGCCCTTCAGCTGCTCCACCTCAGCTTTGTGGGCGGCATCCCGGTCGTCCAACTGCTTGGCCACATCCACTAAGGGCGTACAGTCCTGGTGGCGTGCCTCCAGTGCAACTTTCTCATCTGCAAGGATTTGAAGTTGAAAGGATGTGAAGATAGAAAACAGTGACAAGAATTAAAGGATTTGAAGTACAAGTTGATTAGTAAAAGATCAGCAGGATTCGGCATACCGGTCAGCTCCTTCACCCTCTGGAGAAGCGCGGTGACTTGCTCTTCAGTGGTAGCTGAAATATGTCGGCAAAGGGTTTATGTGTCGGCAAGAGAAATATTCCGAAGTAAAAAGAGGGAAGGCATCCGGCATATATGGGTATGTCGGCTGAGTTTACCTTTCTGGCGCAGTTCCAGCCGAAGCTTGCTATGCGCGTCGGATAACTTCCGATGCTCACACACCAAGTCATGGTACATGTCGGCGCGAGCGTTGTTCATGCGCTGCAAAAGTGTTAGGATTTGAAAGGTTATGAGAGAAGTCTAACATATCAGTACAATTGAAGATTATATGAAGTGTTCATTCTGTTGAAGACCCAGCACAGGTGCTGCGCACCTATCCCGGCCCTCGGTGACTAGGATTTGAAGCTCGAATCGAGCTTATATCTCGGTCAATAGGATTTGAAAATTGCTTAAGATGTTAGTTTGTTAAAGACCCAGCACAGGTGCTGTGCACCTATCCCGGCCCTCGGTGACTAGGATTTGAAGCTCGGATCGAGCTTATATGCCGGACAGTTAAGTTGAAAATAGCTAACTGCAAAAGTTATTGGAAAATCCCGGATGTCCGTATCCCGGACAGCCAACATTTTCGGGGACTGGGGATATATATAGAAAAGACTTATGTTGGTGGCATCGTCCAGAAGGTGAAGTCTTTGCTGGATGCTAAGGAGCTCGCTGGCAATAGGAATGGGCTTCGCGGCCAGGATATCAGCAGGATTGCCAGTAGCCGAAGCTTCGGCCAACTTCTTATTCTTGGAGTCAGCAGTGTCCATACTGTCGGCGTCATTCCACTTGATGCAGTGCTCCTTAAGAGATCCAAGGCTCTTGTCAGTTTTCGTCAGCAGGGAGACGTGGCCCTCAAGTTCCAGCGTATCAAAGAAGCTGGGCCTAGTTGCTGCTTTGCCAAAATGGAGTGTCAGGGCAGAGCTGGGCCGGGCTGCTGCTTTAGCAGGTGCAGTAGCAGCGGATTGTGTACCGGACTTGGTCTGCTTGATCTTGAGAGTGCCGGACTTGGCCGGGACAGAGGTCTTGGCCGGGGCAGCAGGCTTGGCCGGGGCAGAAGTCTTCTCAGTTGTTGGAGTCTTGGGCGCTGGTTGTTCCGGCGCGGCAGGTGCAGCTTGTCCAGCATAAGTAGGTTCCGGGATAGTCCGGACTTCTGGTACTGCGGGGCCCTTTCCTTTATTATCTATGCCGGCGCTCTCGTCGCCTGTGCCGGCATCTTCAGCAGTTCCAGCGCGGCTGGTGGGCGCGCCGGTGTCAGGGGCATCTTGTTGGGCTCCTGTGTCCATGTGGACATCAGAAGCCGAAGGATCCTGTTGAGCCCCCGAGTCCATGTGGACGTCGGGGGCAGAATTGTCTTGCTCCGGCGGAGGATCGTCCTTCGCCGGGGAAGTGGTTTTATCGGGTGCAGGTGAAGATGCCGGCGCCGGTGAAGTGGTGTGGCTTGCAGAGGGTATGTCGGGGGTGGCAGTGGCCGTCGGCTTTTCAATGTTGGGGCTGGCACTTGAGCTGGAAGCATGTTCCGACGCAAGAGGAGCCCTGAAAGTGAGAAAACACCAAGTTAGTGATCAGAGGAAGAAATATGTTAGAAACAATATAAAGAAAAGAAACTTACCCCGAGGCAACAGGTCTTGGTTTCTTCGGGTTGGGCGCCCCAACCTTCTGCCTTTTCGGTGGCTGGGGTGTGTCGGGCTGGGGCTTCACGCCTCGCTTCCGGCCGGCACGCCCGCCGGTGGAAGGAGGTCCCTAGTTTAGAGGGGCGGCATCGACAACCATGTCATCCGGGATAACTGAGGATGGCATTGGAAAGGCATAAGCAAGAGGTGTTTCTGGAAAAGCATAAGCAAGAGGTGTCGGGCAGATAAACATCCGGCAGTCTTCATCGGAATCATCATCACTCCAGTCTTGAGTGAAATGCCGGGATGAAGAGGCCTTACCCGTGGCAGAAGCAGCACGGGTGTTCCGGGGTAGCTTGTCCCAATGATCTGGGTCTTCTGCGTCCGCAGCAGTGCGATCTGCAGCTATCGTGATGCGGGAGTTCTTCATACTCTGGAAGCTGAATTTCTGCATATGTCAGGGAAAAATAATCAGGATCAGGAAGATATGTCGGCAATAGTAAGGATTTAAACATAGGTATATCGGCTGTAACGGTATGTCGGACTGAAATATAGGATCAGGAGATATGTCGGCTAAGTAAGATTACCGTTGGGGCGGGGCGATCCCGGCTGTATGGTTCTAGCCCCCAGGCAAAGGTGGCCTGAGAGGACTTGCAGATGTCTTTGATCCTCCACAGGATGTCGGCCGGAGTCAGCTCGTGTGTAGAGTGCCGGGTGGGGTCCATGGGCCCGCTCATCTGGCAAATTTTATGTGACCGGCGCTGCAGAGGAGAGACGCGCCGGCTGATGAAGCAAGCCACCAAGTCCTGAGGAGTGAGGCCGGCATCCCGCAGCTTGCCCTTAACCCAGTGGAGGGCGTTCACCGGCATCACGGTGGTCTTCGGGTTGTATGCCCAGTTCTTCATCGCCAAGGGTGGCTCGTCCACGAATGGCGGCAGGTTGAGCTGATCAATGTCCGTGGTGTTCTTGACGTAGAAGAAGCTCTTTTGCCACTTCTTGCAAGACTCGAGCAGTTCCACCTTGGGGAAGTCCGAGCCCTTTCGGGACATAATGGTGGCCGCCACGCATTGGGTCATGCGGCGGTCCTTCTTCTCCTAAGCTGTCTCCGGTGGGTCGTCCTTGCTCCGGGGCGGTTCTTGGATAACTTGTTTCCGCAGTTTGAAGTACTTCGCCCAAGCTTGGGTGAAGGCCTCTATGCCGGCGAAGCCTTCACAGAAAGCGGCGAAGGCAGAAAGAATCATCACCGCGTTCGCCGGGATATGATGAGGCTGCAAGTCGTAAGTGTCGACGAAGTCCCGGAAGAAGTCTGACGCCGGTAGACCAAAGCCCCGCTCGAAGTGAGCGATGAACACGACGCGTTCGCCGGGTTCAGGTGCCGGCACTGTCTCTCCCTCCGGTAGCCGGCATGCAACACCGTCCGGAACTCTCCTGGTGGTGGTGACCCAAGATATGTCGGCCGGAGTAACCTCCGACCCCTCCCAGCCGGAGCGTCCTTGGAGCTAGGCCGAGTTATCTTCCTCTGAAGCCGAGGTAGCCGTCATGCTCGATGAAGCCATCCTGGTGGCCGGGACAAGGCGTGAGAGCCGGAGTCCCGTGATGTTAGTCCTATCAAGATCAGAGAAAAGGGGGAAGTTAGTCTCTCCGGCATACTACTCTCACAGAGGTTAGCAGGAAAAGAAGATCTATCAACGCAGTTAAAATCGGAAATAAACATGGAAATAAGTCCTACGGAGGAACATCTGTGAACTACCAAAGAACATCACTGGCATTGCTAATCGAATCAATGAGATACTAAGTATGGAAACTACTGAAGATCTAAGCGGGCAATGTTACCAGCGCAAGGCTACAGAAAAGCATGAGAGAGGAAGAACAGAGAAGGAAAAGCTTACCGGAGTTCGAGCGGCGGCAATGGAGCGGCGGTGAGCTTGCAGTCGAAGATCCAATCTCCCCCGGTGATGTCCAGAAGATGCCGTACGTCGGCGAGCAGAGGCGCCGACGTGCAGGAGGGCGACGGCGGCGGAGCTCCTTCTCTGTTCCTCGGTCCGGCGGCGAAGCGCAAGAGACAAAGGAGCGGAGGAAGAAGAAGACACTGTGGGGTAAAAAGAGCAAGTTTACCCCCGCCCCCGTATTTATACCGCAGGACCAGGGTCGTGGGGATCGTGGTAAGTGCTCCACTACCCCGACCGTTTCTGCAGGAAGTCGCCACGTGGCGGCATGGAGTGGGGCGGCGGTTCGTATAACCGTGCCACTAGGCAATGATGGTATGCAGTAAATGGACTATGAAACGTCACTTCATGTGACCGTTCGTAGCATCAGAGCAGTTGCAAGTTTCGATGCAAGCTGTCGGACTTAGCTTCTCGAGGAAGCCTTAATTATGTGCCAGCATGACCCGGCATGGAACAGTTCCGTCTGGAATACCCCCGGGACCGGCCGGATTAACTTTTGGAGAAGAAAGAGGAGCCGGGAAATAAGGAAACTGATATCATGTTGAACCTGCCAAGGCCCCTCAGTTAAGACTGGGGGACCTCGACAGCTTCGGGGACTAGTGTCGGGGGGATGACCCCCGGTAGGGTCAAGAGACTAGAAAGATACAAGGAATATGGTTGACTTTATGTCGGTTGACCAAGGTGGGGTCTGGCCGGAATATAAGAGTGTCAGCCAGACCGGCATATAAGTGTATCCCGACCGCTATTCAAATATGCCGGTATAACCGGGATACTTGTTGAGGAGTGCCGACATATGCATAGATATGCCGGCCTAACTTATTTGATATGATGTGCAGGAGCAGGGAGGCCGGATTACCCGACCTTCATAGGTCGTTGGTCCGGCATATAGGTCCAGGATATGGCCAACGGTCATATCCGGGATATATAAGTCAACCAAGGTGTCATGTCCCTACAATCAAGGAGAGATTCTGCCAAGTATGGAGGGAGATCATGTTGACAGGGTGCATAGTGGTGGTTTACCTACCCTCACTGTGCACAAGTATAGCCCTTACCTCACAGAGGTAAGGTCACAGTCCAAGAAGTACAAGGTACATGGATGTGGAGTCCCATCGAGAGCAATCAGG
This sequence comes from Dactylis glomerata, assembly GCA_007115705.1. Lineage (NCBI taxonomy): Eukaryota > Viridiplantae > Streptophyta > Magnoliopsida > Poales > Poaceae > Dactylis > Dactylis glomerata. Next base: position 678,380 of record QXEO01000750.1, on the reverse strand, counting down.
GGCAAAGTCAAGGGTCTCAGCCATCGTCAGCATGTCCTGTTTGGAGTGTAGTTGGTGTCTCCTGGTCTCATGTGACCGTTGTAACCCTGGCCACCACTATATAAGGTGGCACAGGGAGCCCTAGTAAGGGGTTGGTCGTTCAGTGTTCCTACACTTAGCAGTTTATCTTCCTCCTCCAGCAAAGAGCTTGGAAGCACCATTGTTGTATACTCCATCGATCCAAGTATATAACTAGTAGAGCAGGAGTAGGGGTGTTATCTCCTTACGAGAGCCCCAAACCTGGGTAGATCTGTGTCCCTTTCTGTCGTGCTTCTCAGCTCGTTCCCCTCTCCCGAATCCTCTAGCATCTAGTTCGGCCCCTATTTAAGCCATCCCATGGCATATGTTGTTTCACCACGACGACAATACCATTGGAAACCTTGTGACATGTAGAATCTAGTAGTGCCATAATATCACATGTTTTCAGTATTTAAATTGAAACCATTTTCAAATTGAATCAATTGTATCTGTTAACCTAATAAATTCATATCTTTTGTTATGTATATCCAAAATTCACAAATTTGTAGTCCCTAGAATCCTATGAATCTGTAGAACACCATAGAATCAAAAGATTTCAAAGTTGATACGTGCACACACTTTGTGCATTCAAATTTGTCCAAATCACTAATTTGAACATAACTTGAGTTATAAAACTTATTTTAGAATGATTCCAGTTGCAGTAGCTTTGTTTTACTGCAAGCTATCCACTAGTATCACTTCCCAATTTACTTGAGTCACTTCACAAACATTCAAATTCAAATATGAGAATTTGAGTATTTCCTTTATAGAATAATCCTATTTCATTTTCAGCAATGTTTCATTCTACATTAGTAAATTCTATGATCATAGTTAGCTATCAAAGATCATCTTGGCACTACCTTGACACATATCATGTCTATCTAAATCTTGTTTGTCTAGTTCACATGTATTCAAATTACAATTGAGTTATTTGAGTAAGATGTGTTGTATCTCAAACCCATATCTTGCTTAGTCCAATTCTCTCCAATCATATTGATCTTTCCCAACTAAGCTCTCAAATCCATATCTCACAATCCACAATTCTTTTGCCATATCTCTCTTATCATAGCATCTTAATAAATCTAAAATGTAGAACAAACCCTTTTCAATTGTTTGTCTTGTTGTATATGTTTGGATTGTATGGTGTGTTTATTTGTGTGCAATATTTCTTGTTTAGATTGTGAAGAGGAGCTGAACTACAAGTGTGATTGTTGTGAGTGTGTTGGTTGTTTCCAAGGCAAGTGATACATATTCTTCTACCTATTTTTACTACTGCATTAGTGTTTTCTAGTAGTATGCATGATAGGTTGTTTTTCAAAGAAGTTTATGAAATGCTTAGATCCTAGTAGTGTATAGCTATCCTTTAAACCCCACTTGATAGGATTGCAAACTTACATTGGAAAATGATGCCATGCTTTGTTGATGAATTTTTCTAAAGTTTAAACTACAACTTCAATGAACTACCTGGGTGGAATTGGTATTGCTAGGATTATGTTGAGTGGCTACCCAGGGCTACACAGGTCTGGCTATCAACCCAGGGCTGTGTGGTTGTTATCACCTAGGAGTACACTTGTGGATGGCCACTCAGGATTAAAGAGATTAATATGTCTTCCATGCTTAGAGTACTTCCAGTGCAGCCTTATGACATTATGGGCTCTGTCTTGATTGAGTATGATGTAAGGGTTCAACCAAGAGTACTGACATGAGGTGGTAGTTGATTGATAGGGGTACGGTCAGACTAGTTTGGTTGAATGCTTCTTCTGAAAGGTCTTGTCTTACTTTATTCTTCGGGGTAAAATAAGTCTTAAGGTGAAAGTGCACAACCCTTGCAAGGTGTAAAACTAATCGATTAGCCGTGTCCCTGGTTATGGACAATTTGAGTCTCTAGACATGGTCTGTACAGAAGAATCTCATCACCTTTTCATAATTATTAAAATTGTTTAGAAACAACTTTAGAATGGTGGCTACTCAGGGCCGTATACCTGGCTATCAACCCATGGTATGTGGTGGTTGTCACCTGAGAGTTATCCAAGTTTTGTTGAGTTACTACCTAGAGCTGCTCAAACCTGGCTATCAACCCAGGATTTGTGTAGTGGTTATCATCTGGGAGTTATCTTGACCCTTAAAAGCCTATAAGTAATTAAAAATGTTTTGATTTGGAAAATATAGGATAAAACTTGTTTTATACAAATTAGCCTATGAGATCCACCAAGCCAAATATCATGTAGTATAGTTCTTTCACAACAGCCACCATATATGTGTCATTTGCCAATACGTTGTTGTACTGACCCCTTTGGGGCTACATATTCAAACGTGTAGGTTGTTCTGATGAGGAGTAGATGGAGGAGTCTCAAGCCTGCATACCAACATGACTGCCTGTGGCACATTGCTGAAGATGGAGGCTCATTGCAATTTACTTTCCGTTGTGCTTTGTTTGTGTTAAACTCTGGTATTCAAGCTATTCCAAGTGACTAAGCTATTTTTGTAAGGTTTTAAGACTATCTTATCTGGATTTGCGATGTAATAAATGACACTATCTGCAATGATTACTATATTTTGTACTGTGGTGCTATCTATTGATCTAGGGAATAACACATTAACACAGGAGTTCTGCCTTTAGCAAAAGGTAGGGCGCTACATCACCCTCTTAAACTTAAAGGTGTCCTATGCATTTATGTTTTGCTACTCCATGAGGGACAAGCTGAAAACCATTTGTATGTTTTTCCATATGATTTGAACACACGTTTGACTTTCATTGTTTCATTTTCATGATCTTTTATTTGTGTTCTTTTTCATGTTATAACATGGTTGCTAAGTTTCTTCTATCAAGATTATATCTTTCATGCTCATGTTTTAAGTTCTTTTGATCCCTGTGCACAACGCTGATACGTCTCCAACGTATCCATAATTTTTGATGCTCTATGCTTGTTTTTACACCATTTGCCTAATGTTTCATTACACTTTGTGGCACTTTTATGCATTTTCCGGAACTAACCTACTAACAAGTCGCCACAGTGCCATTTCCCTGTTTTCTGCTATTTTTGTGTTTCAGAAAAGCTACACGGGAAATATTCTCGGAATTAGACGAAACAAGTTCCTAAAGTCTTATTTTTCCTGGAAGCTTCCAGAGATCTGAAGAGGAGACGGAGTGGGGCCACACACCAGGGCAGCGCGGCCCAGCCCCTGGTCGTGCCCCCTATGTGTGAGACCGCCTCGGTCCACTTCTGACGATGCCCCTTCGCCTATAAAGACCCCCCGATGGGAAAAACCTAAGTACCCGATCAATTTTCCAGAAACACATCGCGATCCGCCGCCGTCGTCGACCCGAGATCAGGAGGGTCCAGAAACTCTTCCCGGCACCCTGCCGGAGAGGGGAATCGCCACCGGAGGTCTTCTTCATCGCCATGCTTGCCTCCGGAGCGATGAGTGAGTAGTCTACCTTGGACTATGGGTCCATAGCAGTAGCTAGATGGTTGTCCTCTCCACCATGTGCTTCATGTTTAGATCTCATGAGCTGCCCTACATGATTGAGATCACCGTTATGTAATTCTACATGTTTGGTTTGTTGGGATCCGATGAATATTGGTGTTATGATTGAGTTGCTATACTGAAATATATCTTATGTTATCTCTATGTTGTTTATGATCTTGCATGCTCTCCGTTGTTAGTAGCTATCTTGGCCGAGTAGTTGCTAGTGACTCCAAGAGGGGGTATTTATGCTCGATAGTGGGTTCATGCCTCTATTTAATCTGGGGGAGTGACAGAAACCTCTAAGGTTGTAGATGTGCTATTGCTACTAGGGAGAAAACAACATTCATATGCTCGAGGGCATATGCTTTGTTTACATTACACACTTTGCTTAATGCAATTATCTGTTGTTCGCAACTTAATACTCATGGGGTGTTCGGATGATATCCCCATGAGTGGATTATTAGTCATAGATGCAGTTGGATGGCGGTCTATGTATCTTGTTGTAATGCCCAGAGTAAATCTCATAGTGATCCTCTCATCATATGCATGTTGTCTTTATTCTATCAATTGCCCAACTATAATTTGTTTACCCAGCATGTGTTATTTATTTTATGGAGAGACACCACTAGTGAACTGTGGACCCCGGCCCTATTTCCATCATATTGCTATCACCTGTTTACTTTACTCGCACTGTTTACTTTACTCGCATACTTCTACTGTTTTCCACTCGATACGCTCATACCCTTTGTTTCAAGCAAACCGGTGAGATTGACAACCTCATCGCAAGTTGGGAACAAAGTATTTGGTTGTGTTGTGTGCAGGTTCCACGTTGCTAGTGGCCAAAGACGAGTCAACAAGTATCGTTAAACGGCGCCCTTGTTGGAGTGTTATTAAGCCAGTCCGCTTCACCTTCAGTCGTATTGTCTGCTCTTCTCCTGAACGATTAAACCTTGGTTTCTTACTGAGGGAAAAGACTTGCCGCTGTGCTCATCATACTTTCCGCTTGGAGTTTCCCAACTGCCTGGCCATAATCATCATCAACTACACGCCAGCCATCAAACGCTTACATAGATAATCAAGATTGTGTAGGTGCATGTCACCTCAAAAATTATTTCTTTTGTTATCACTTACCTACTTGAGGATGAGCAGGAGTTAAGCTTGGGGATGCTGATACGTCTCCAACGTATCCATAATTTTTGATGCTCCATGCTTGTTTTTACACCATTTGCTTAGTGTTTTGTTACACTTAGTGGCATTTTTATGCATTTTCCAGAACTAACCTATTAACGAGATGCCACTGTGCCAGTTTCCTATTTTCTGCTGTTTTTGTGTTTCAGAAAAGTTACACAGGAAATATTCTCGGAATTGGACGAAACAAAAGCTAGACGTCCAGATATTTACCGAAGCTTCCAGAGAACCGAAGAGGAGACGGAGAGGAGCCACTGGTGGTGCACACCACCAGGGGGCGCGACCTAGGGCTAGCCCGCGCCCCCCTGTGGTGAGCCCCACCAGGACCACTTCTGACGACGCCCCTTCATCTATAAAGAACCCCCGACGGGAAAACCTAAACCCCCGATCACTTTTCCAGAATACATCGCGATCCGCCGCCGCCATCGACTCGGGATCGGGAGGGTCCACAAGCTCTTCCCGGCACCCTGCCGGAGAGGGGAATCACCACCGGAGGTCTTCTTCATCGCCATGCTTGCCTCCGCCATGATGAGTGAGTAGTCTACCTTGGACTATGGGTCCATAGCAGTAGCTAGTTGGTTGTCTTCTCCACCATGTGCTTCATGTTTAGATCTCGTGAGCTGCCTTACATGATCGAGATCACCGTTATGTAATTCTACATGTTGTGTTTGTTGGGATCCGATGAATATTGGTGTTATGATTGAGTTGATGTACTGAATTTTATCTTATGTTATCTCTATGTTGTTTATGATCTTGCATGCTCTCCGTTGTTAGTAGCTATCTTGGCCGAGTAGTTGCTAGTGACTCCAAGAGGGGGTATTTATGCTCGATAGTGGGTTCATGCCTCTATTTAATCTGGGGGAGTGACAGAAACCTCTAAGGTTGTAGATGTGCTATTGCTACTAGGGGAAAACAACATTCACATGCTCAAGGGCATATGCTTCGTTTACATTACACACTTTGCTTAATGCAGTTATCTGTTGTTCGCAACTTAATACTTGTGGAGTTCTCGAATTGATTCGCCAGAAGTGAATTATTAGTCATAGATGCAGTTGGATGGCGGTCTATATATCTTGTTGTAATGCCCAGAGTAAATCTAATCCTCTCGACGTGCACGTTGTCTTTATTCTATCAATTGCCCAACTGTAATTTGTTTACCCAGCATGTGTTATTTTATCTTATGGAGAGACACCACTAGTGAACTGTGGACCCCGGTCCTATTTCCATTATATTGCTATCACTTGTTTACTTTACTCGCACTGTTTACTTTACTTGCATATTACTATTGCTTTCCACTCGATACGCTCATTCCTTTGTTTCAAGCAAACCGGTGAGATTGACAACCTCATCGTAAGTTGGGAGCAAAGTATTTGGTTGTGTTGTGTGCAGGTTCCGCGTTGCTACTAGTTGAAGACGAGACAACAAGAATCGTTAACAGTGCCCTTGTTGGAGTGTTAGTAGGCTAGCAAGCATCACCTTCTGGAGTTTGACTTTTTCCTGGATTCGATAAACCTTGGTTTCTTTCTGAGGGAAAAACTTGCTGCTGTGCTCATCATACCTTCCTCTTGGGGTTCCCAACTGGACAGTGAAAAATCATCAACACCGCGCCGCATCAAGCCCTCATGGTGACCAGAGTAGCAAATTAGAGCAGGTGCCTTATAGTAGATCTTGCAGGGGGAAGATGTTGAAGATGTGGTCAACTGTGGCATCAGCATCTTCGTGTCCATCGTTGCCCACCCCAGTACCGGTGAAACCGGAGTTCATGGGAAGCAAGCAGGATGAGATGAGGAACTTTTTATCCCTGAATCTGCCATCACCAAAAGGGGAAACTCCCAGGAGCACCCCCAAGACATGCCACTTCTGCAGAATGGCGGCAGTACCCAGGACACTGTCTTCTCCCTCGCCTCCGAGGCCGGCCAAGAATAACAGTAGCAGGGCAAGACCACCTTCCGCAATGTGGTGACACTTATTGGAAAGGGGAGCTACCTCCCGACGCAGCTCTGGCTGATTCAACCATGGAACCGAGTAGTCCCGCTTCGAAGGCAACTGTCCGGCATCGCGCCAGAATGCCAAAACCAAAGAACATCCCCGCCATTCAGCATCCACGCCTACGCCGATCCCGACCTCCCTCTGCCCCTCGCCGCCATGGCCGACTAGCAAGAAGGAGGACCTCAGATCGGTGGAGCAGAGGCGCCGAGCAGCACGACAGGCTCGAGGACGAAGCCGCAGAGAAAACCATCTCCTCTAGCCGCCATGGCTAGGCAAGGAAAGGGGATCCGACTGCAGTCTCCGTGCATACCCCCAAGCTGGCCTTATTGAGGGAGAAGAAAGCCCCACTCCACACCTCCATCGCTAGCAAAGCAAGGAGGCAGAGGAGGCCCGTCGTCCACCGGATCATGGCCATGGTCACCGGTGCTCTCCCGACGGCAGAAAGCCGCAAACTAACAGGGAGAAGCCCCAAACTAAACCTAGCCTGTACACTAGAGGTGCCTCCGCCCCCCCCCCCCCTCAGCCCGGCTCAACCGGCTGCGCCGGCGAGCAAGGCCTCGGGGTGGCGCGGCGAGGAAGGGGATCTTCTGGCTACTGTAGCAGGCGGTGAGAGGATAAGCACGAAGCATTGAAATGCTCCTCTTCCTCCTCCATGGATCGTTCAAATAGTTGTGGCTCAGGCAATGTTGTTTTTGTTTTGAGTAAACAGCATGGGCGGCATCTCCCAGGCAAACGGACCATGGACGCCTGATCGGGGCCGAGAAAACCTATTCCAGCGGCCCGACACATTTTGGCTGCGCTGTCCGCGACAACGCAAACGCGGCTTAAATTTGCGGGCGGTTTGTGTCGCCGCGGACTAACCGCGCTGTCCGCGCGTGTCGTCCTACTTCCCCACTCGGACCCGCTCACCAGTGGTACCTAGACCAAACGTTCCCAAATCGTTTCTTCCTCCTGTGCCTTGCACCCGGCGGCTGATACGTCTCAAACGTATCTATAATTTTTTATGCTTCATGGTTGTTTTTACACCATTTGCCTTATGTTTTGTTACACTTTGTGGCATTTTTATGCGATTTCCAGAACTAACCTATTGACAAGATGCCACAGTGCCAGTTCCCTGTTTTCTGCTGTTTTTGTGTTTCAGAAAAGCTACACAGGAAATATTCTCGGAATTGGACGAAACAAAAGCAGAAACTCCTATTTTTCCCGGACGAAGGATGAAGACCGAACGAGAGCCAGAGGGGGGCCAGAGGGAAGCCACACCATAGGGTAGTGCGGGCCACCCCTGGCCGCGCCCCCTAGTGGTGAGGTGGCCCTGGTAGCCCCCTGACGCCGCCTCTCCGCCTATAAAGAGCCTCCCGATGGAAAACCCTAAAGCAATCGGCAAAATTTCCAGAAGAGTTCTGCAGCTCCGCCGCCACCGCCGACGAATTTCGGGGGATAGAAGTCTCTGTTCCGGCACCCTGCCGGGACGGGGAAGTGCCCCCGAAGCCATCTCCATCGGTCTCCATCGCTGTCTCCGCCATCTCCATCGACCTCACCGCCATCTCCATCGCCGTTGCTGCCTCCTATGATGTGGAGGGAATAGTTCTCCCCTGGGGCTGAGGGCTCTACCGGTAGCGATGTGGTTCACCTCTCTCTCCCATGATGTGATCTTTATGTGATCGTGAGCTTTCTATCTAGTTGAATTGGTAGATGCTATTATTCAGATATTATGCTACTCCCATGCTTTATATTTGTAATCTCCGGAGACACCTTGTATCATGATGTGAAGGTGACAGTGTGCGCATTATGTGTGTCTCTTTTGGTTAATGTCTCTATGAATTGTTGGTGTTTGTTGGACCCATCTAGTGCGTTCACGGTGACAGTGTGGGACAATCTAGTTTGGGTACATGTGAACTTTGAGGAGTGCTTCGTAGCCCTATGCATGATTAGTGTTCGTTTTCCATTGGAGAATTGTTTTGAGTTGCATATTGAAGTTAGTATCTATTGGTTCAATTATGTTATATTTGTTGAGAGTGTGTCCACTAGTGAAAGTATGATCCCTAGGCCTTGTTTCCAAGCATTGAACACCGTTTACTTTCTGTTTTATTACATGTTTGCTCGCATTGATATTTATTTAAGATTACATTTACTACATATAATCATCACTGCCACTTGTATTTCACTATCTCTTCACCGAACTAGTGCACCTATACATCTGACAAGTGTATTAGGTGTGCTGGGGACACAAGAGACTTTCTGTATCATAATTGCAGGGTTGCTTGAGAGGGATAGCTTTGACCTCTTCCTCCCTGAGTTCGATAAACCTGGGGTGATCCACTTAAGGGAAACTTGTTGCTGCTCTACAAACCTCTGCACTTGAAGGCCCAACACTATCTACAAGAACAGACGCGTGCGTAGACATCAAGCTCTTTTCTGGTGCCGTTGCCCGGGAGGTAAGGTAAAAGGTACTCACATTCTTTGGTTACTAAGTCTTTTAGTTGCTGGTGAGTGCTCGAAGTTATTTCCTTTAGATTCTGCAATTATATCTTTTTGTTTCTTGTTTTTATTTTCACTAGTTAGGCTTAAGGGAAAATAAAGAGTTCTATAGTATTTTTCCTGAGTTAGGATATGGAGTGTTTGAAGAGAAAATTGAAAAACCTTTGGAGCTTAATTTGCATGCTAATAGTGTTATTAGTATGAATGCTTTGAACACCATTATTGCTAATGCTATAGAAAAGTCTAAGCTTGGGGAAGCTAGTTTTGTTAAGCATGATATTTTTAGTTCCCCAGCTTTAGTGGAGAAAATTTGCTCTGATGATATTTTATCTCCCATATGTGATAATTCTTATGATGCTTGTGCTCCTCATCCTTTTAAAATACCTATGAAAATTGTTGAACGTGCTATGAATAACTGCTATTTAGGAGATGGAACTGTCCATCCTGGTGATCATTTGCTCTTTATATATGAATTATGCGAGTTGTTCAAGTGTGCAGGTATTTCGATAAACCAAGTTAAGAGGAAGCTATTTTCTTTATCACTGAAGGGCAGAGCTGCGGAATGGTATAAAACACTAAAGGATGGTCGACCTGTTGACTAGGAGGAAATTGTACCTCTCTTTTATTCTAAATTCTATCCTTCTAGTGAGGTTTATAAAGATAGGAATTATATTTATAATTTTCATCCGCATGAGGGAGAAAGCATTGCCCAAGCGTGGGGAAGATTGAAGTCACTAATGCTCAAATGTCCTATTCATGATCTTCCCCGTAATATTGTTATTAATAATTTTTATGCAAGGCTTTCAGGATATTACAAGGATTATCTAGATGCATGCTTAGATGGGTCTTTCACAAGCAAGGATGTTGACGTCAAGTGGAATCTGCTTGAAACAATTCAAAACAATATTGAAGGTTGGGATAGTGATAAAGGTAAAGGATCATGTATAAATTATGAGTATGATTGCATTAAGTCTTTTGCTGAAACTGCTGATTTTCAAGAGCTTAGTGCTAAATATGGTCTTGATCCTCAAATTATGGTTGATTGCTTAAAAGCCTTTGCTTCTCATATTAATGTTCCTAAGGGAAATGGGGATGTGTATCATGAACCTTTTAAAGACACTTGCATCGAAAGTGATATTGTTATTGATGATTGCAATAAACATGCTCAAATTTCTGAAAGTACTACTTCTTATAAGCATGTTAATTTTTGTGGAGTACTTAGACCTTGTGAACAGAGTCACAACAAAGAAGATTATTGTATCCACCACAGGAATGAAGAAACCCGAATGTGGGATAAGGCTCTAGATAAGCTTGGTAAAAAGGTTTGTGAGCTTTATCCTTTTATTTGTGAACTTTGCGATGACAAGGGTCATTTTAATTTTCAATACTCAGGCCATAATAGTGACCCTTCTAATCGAATGAGTACCGCAAGTTTGTATTGTGATGACAAGATTACTCTCAATCAGCATGATGAGCTTACTTTGTTTTTAGGGTATGAAGAGTTATCTAGAAAAACTTCTTTGGTAGATATGAGCGCTTTTAAAAATATTAGCATCCTGCAGGGTTGTCGTCTTTATTGTGTTAAAGATTGTCACACAAATACTTACATACAAAATGTCATAAAACATGATGTTTTGCCAAGCTATGACAGGACTAATAGATGTTTCCATCTTATTAATAGAGAGGAGGAATCCTCCAAAGTTTCTTCTATTGTTTCTGTCATTAAACCAGATTATGCGGAGAAGATGCCTTTCAAGCCTCTCCCTCCTAAAGGAGAGAGTAAGAAGAGTAAGAAGAAGAAGAAGAGGAGGAGTAAAAGGAGAGAGGAAACTATATCTTCCCCTAAGCATGTTGCTCCTATTATAGATTATGATAATTCTGATCTTGATGATGTTCTTATGCCTGTTACCTATGTTAGTGATCATGATTGGGAAAAGCACTCTACTTTTGATATTGAAAATCTTTTTGGTACCGATTCTAAAAATTATGAGGTTAATAATTGTTGCACCATTAGTACTATCCATGTTCCTTCCTATAATGATATGTTTGATGAATATGCTTTGCAAGATAGCTATTCTATCGCTTATGATGATACTAAACCTCTAGTTTATGATGGTTACAATGATGAGTATAATATTTTCAGTTCACCTACTATTGAGGAGGAAACAAGGTATAATTACAATATGTCTCCTATTTTTGATGATTATGGCGATGAGAATAATTATTCTGTTGAATTTGCTCCTACTAAGATTGTTAAGAATTATGTTCATGTGGGGAGTATTAATTATTTTATGCATGTGGCTCATGATAGGGATGCTTTATGTGATAATTATGTTAGTTCTATTCATGATGCTACTGAAAGTTATTATGAGAGAGGGAAACATGGTTTGATGGATCTCAACAATATTGAGTTTCCCCTCTTTTTGTTGGAATTCTTGAAGTTGTACTTGTTTTGCCTTCCTATGCTTTTTGCTTTGCGCTTTCATGACTTGTCTCTTTACAAGACCATTTTTCATAGGAAGTGGTTTAGATTTAAATGTGTTTCATGTTTTCTTTTTATGCTCTCTTTTGCTTCAAGTTCTTTTATAGCGCCTTTGCCTTAAGCTCTTTTATGGCGCCTATATGAGCATCTTTGCAAACTACTTCGCCTAGCTCAAAGGCGTTAAAGAAAAGCACTATTGGGAGATAACCCATTGTTTCATTTTCAGTACTTTTACTTTTATTTGAGTCTTGGAAGTTATTACCTCTGTAATAACCTCTCCTTATCATTTTTATTTCGTTGTTGTGCCAAGAGAAACCTCTAATTTGAGTGAGGTAAGATTTGGGGAAGTTGCTGTCCTAAAACAGATTTCGGTGCTGCACCGTAAAAATTCGTGAAAATTCTATGAATATCATTTTGACCTGAGATTTCTTGTGCATATGCCCCAGGTTATATCCAAACTTTCATTAGTTTTGCACTTTTAGATTTGAGCAACAGAAGGTCCTCGAAAAAATCGACCTTTGTCAGCTGTTCAGTTTTGACAGATTTCTGCCACTATTTGTGTTTGCCTCTCGATCGCTTTCTTTTTTAGTTCTTTTGATCACGGAACTTTTGGGGAAGTTACTACAGTAGTATATGCTTTATATGTGGTGTTTTTTAGTTGAAACCTGAACCAAAAAAGGGTTGATTCATTATTATTATGCTTACACTAATGTTGCTAATAGAATTGTGTTGAGTTTTGTATGAAGGAAGTTTTCAAGTGTAGGGACTGGAGAATGATGAGATGAGATGAAGAATGGACAAAAGCTCAAGCTTGGGGATGCCCATGCAACCCCCAATAAATATCCAAGAGGTACAAGCGTCAAAGCTTGGGGATGCCCCCGAGGCACCCCTTCTTCATCGGCAAAAATTAGGTCACCTTTCAAGACACTATATTTTTATTGCTTCATGCACTATGCGTTTTTATTGGAGCGTCTTTACTTTTGCTTTCAGTTTTGTTTTTCTTTGTTTGCTGCAATAAATGGTTGGATTGCATCATGTTTGTTTTGGAGAGAGCTATGCTTCGTTTTTCATTGCCAAGAACACTCTTGTTTTCACTCTTATCGTTCAACGAGTGTTCTCTTTTTCTACTACTGCGTTTAGCTTTTGTTTTTCGCCTTGATTTTTGTTTAGATCTTGATATATATTTGCATCAAGGTGTATTTAGACCACTGGTCTATGTTGGTTTTCATCAAAAGATTTGAAATAAAAAGGTTTTAATGGTGTTGGAAAAGAGAAAAAAATTATGCCAAAAGTGGTACAAAAAAGGGGAGCTTGTTTAGACTGCGGCTTAGACTTTTGCATGTCGTGCTTGATGTTGTTTTGATAGTATGATTAGTAGTTTTTGCTGTAGCATGACTTGTCTCAAATGACTGAGATTGCTTAATGAGCCTTTAAAAAAATCATGCGTTGTTTTTTATTATATGGAAGCATTTATTTGGTTTTCTCCTTTGATGCTTTAATTGGGTTGACTTGGCACATGCTTACACCATGTTGACTACAAAAATAAGTCATCTATAGCCTCTATGATCATTTGGTTTTTGACTTGTGATACCACTTTATGCTTCTTTTAATGATGTTTTGTCGCTATGCATGATTATGGCCGTTATTGCTCTCTTAGTTGGTCGCTCCCAGTCTTTTGCTAGCCCTCATTTTGTACTGAGTATGAGATATACTCATGCATCCAACTCCTAAAAACCAAGTTATTCCAATGTGTCCACCATAAATTCCTATGTATGGTATTTGCAAGCCATTCCAAGTAAATTTTCATGTGCTACCTTTCAAAAAACCTTCAAAATACTTCTCATTTTGTGACACTGTTTTCAGCTCATGGGGACGTAGTGGTCGGATTTGCTATCTTCCATATTGTTTTATTCCAAAAACAAAAACAAAGAGAAAAAAAAGAAAAGAAAAAAGGCACTCCTCCATGGTATGTGAATGTTGGTGGGCACCCGATGGAATCGGTTAGCCATGGTTTGTGAAAGGAAAAAAAGGTGGGGAGGAGTGCCAAGCTTTATAAAAGAGCACAAAAGTGCCAATCTCTCTCTCAAAAACTTGCTCATTTTTGTATGGAAGATAGGAAGAACCCCATTGCCAGCCGTTGAAAAAGACAACCACCTCTCAAAATCAAAAAAATTTCTCTCTATTTTACAAATGAAAAGCTCTAGCACATGTTTAATCACTGCTTCCCTCTGCGAAGGGCCTTTCTTTTACTTTTATGTTGAGTCTCCACCTTCTACCTTTATGCACCGTCTAAGAGAGCATAGTTGCCATTCTGAGTTTAATGTGCATTGTCCCAAAGTTATCATTGATTGATTCATGATTTTGGTTTCACTTGTTCTTAATATATTTGTATCTAGTCGCCCTCTTAAACTTGAAGGTGTCCTATGCATTTATGTTTTGCTATTCCATGAAGGACAAGCTGAAAACCATTTGCTATGTTTTTCCATATGATTTGAACACACACTTGACTTTCATTGTTTCATTATTCATGATCTTTCGTTTGTGTTACTTTTCATGTTATAACATGGTTGCTAAGTTTCTTCTATCAAGATTATGTCTTTCATGCCCATGTTTTAAGTTCTTTGATCTCAGCACTCAATGCTTTACATAGATGATCAAGATTGTGATGGTGCATGTCACCTCAAAAATTATTCTTTTGTTATCACTTACCTACTTGAGGACGAGCAGGAGTTAAGCTTGGGGATGCTTGATACGTCTCAAACGTATCTATAATTTTTGATGCTCCATGCTTGTTTTTACACCATTTGCCTTATGTTTGTTTACACTTCGTGGCATTTTTTATGAGATTTATGGAACTAACCTATTGACAAGATGCCATAGTGCCAGTTCCCTGTTTTCTACTGTTTTTGTGTTTCAGAAAAGCTACACATGAAATATTCTCGGAATTGGACGAAACAAAAGCAGAAACTCCTATTTTTCCCGGACGAAGGACGAAGACCGAACGAGAGCCGGAGGGGGGCCAGAGGGCAGCCACACCATAGGATGGCGTGGGCCACCCCCTAGCCGCGCCCCCTAGTGGTGAGGTGGCCCTGGTAGCCCCTTGACGCCGCCTCTCCGCCTATAAAGAGCCTCCCGACAGAAAACCCTAAAGGAATCGGCAAAATTTCCAGAAGAGTTTCGCAGCTCCGCCGCCGCCACTGATGAATTTCGGGGGACAAAAGTCTCTGTTCCGGCACCCTACCGGGACGGGGAAGTGCCCCCGGAGCCATCTCCATCGGTCTCCATCGCCGTCTCCGCTGTCTCCATCGACCTCACCGCCATCTCCATCGTTGTTGCTGCCTCCTATGATGAGGAGGGAGTAGTTCTCCCCCGGGGCTGAGGGCTCTACCAGTAGCTATGTGGTTCACCTCTCTCCCATGATGTGATCTTTATGTGATCGTGAGCTTTGTATCTTGTTGAATTGGTAGATGCTATTATTCAGATATTATGCTACTCCCATGCTTTATATTTGTAATCTCCGGAGACACCTTGTATCATGATGTGAAGGTGACAGTGTGCGCATTATGTGTATCTATATGAATTGTTGGTGTTTGTTGGACCCATCTAGTGCATTCACGGTGACAGTGTGGGACAATCTAGTTTGGGTACATGCGAACTTTGAGGAGTGCTTCGTAGCCCTACGCATGATTAGTGTTCGTTTTCCATTGGAGAATTGTTTTGAGTTGCATATTGAAGTTAATATCTATTGGTTCAATTATGTTATATTTGTTGAGAGTGTGTCCACTAGTGATAGTATGATCCCTAGGCCTTGTTTCCAAGCATCGAACACCGTTTACTTTCCGTTTTGTTACATGTTTGTTCGCAGCGATATTTATTTCAGATTACATTTACTACATATAATCATCACTACCACTTGTATTTCACTATCTCTTCGCCGAACTAGTGCACCTATACATCTGACAAGTGTATTAGGTGTGTTGGGGACACAAGAGACTTTCTGTATCGTAATTGCAGGGTTGCTTGAGAGGGATAGCTTTAACCTCCTCCTCCCTGAGTTTGATAAACCTTGGGTGATCCACTTAAGGGAAACTTGCTGCTGCTCTACAAACCTTTGCACTTAGAGGCCCAACACTGTCTACAAGAACATACGCGTGCGTAGACATCAGCGGTCGCCACCCCGGCTGCCGCTACTTCCGCCGCTAGTTGCTGCCCCCCTCCTCGACTCATCAGGAGTTGTGGCCTGCCGCTGGCGGCCTGTGCTTGCACTTCCCCGCAGCTAGGTCACCGCATCTGACCGGCGTAGGCCTCATTTCGGGCCACCTGCTTCCGCACCCACGAGGTGTTCGGCCATTTGTGCGGCTGGTTTTCAGGTGAGATCCCGGCCACCTGAGCTATTGTATGTGTGATATAGGCACCAATGTTCATCAGATGTCTACTATTTTCGTAGATGGAGTTGAGTAAGTTGATTCAAATCTTCTACAAGAACGTTATTGAGTCATCGTCTAACGAGGAGGCCGATGATGATACCGAGCTGATGATGGCGGTGGCAATGTGATGCGGCACGATATTGATGTAATTTCACCGTCCAGTTGGGAACCCCAAGAGGAAGGTATGATGAGCATAGCAGGAAGTTTTCCCTCAGTAAGAAACCAAGGTTTGTCAGTCCAGGAAAAAGCCAAACTCCAGAAGGTGATGCTTGCTAGCCTAGTGACACTCCAACAAGGGTGCCGTTAACGATTCTTGTTAGCGCGTCTTCAACTAGTAGCAACGCGGAACCTGCACACAACACAACCAAATACTTTGCTCCCAACTTACGATGAGGTTGTCAATCTCACCGGTTTGTTGTAAACAAAGGTATGAGCGTATCGAGTGGAAACAATAGTAATATGCGAGAAAGTAAACAATGTGAGTAAAGTAAACAGGTGATAGCAATATAAAGGAAATTGGACCGGGGTCCACAGTTCACTAGTGGTGTCTCTCCATAAGATAAATAACACATGCTGGGTAAACAAATTACAGTTGGGCAATTGTTAGAATAAAGATAACGTGCATATGTCGCGAGGATCACTATGAGATTTACTCTGGGCATTACAACAAAATACATAGACCGCCATCCAACTGCATCTATGACTAATAATCCACTCAAGGGGATATATCGTCCGAACACCCCATGAGTATTAAGTTGCAAACAACAGATAACGGCATTAAGCAAAGTGTGTAATGTAAACCAAGCATATGCCCTTGGACATAAGAATGTTGTTTTCTCCCTAGTGGCAACAGCACATCTACAACTTTAGAGGTTTCTGTCACTCCCCCAGATTAAATAGAGGCATGAACCCAACTATCGAGCATAAATACCCCCTCTTGGAGTCACTAGTATCTACTTGGCCAAGATAGCTACTAACAACGGAGAGCATGCAAGATCATAAACAACATAGAGATAACATAAGATATATGATTCAGCACATCAAATCAACATAACACCAATATTCATCGGATCCCAACAAACACAACATGTAGAATTACATAACGGTGATCTCGATCATGTAAGGCAGCTCACGAGATCTAAGCATGAAGCACATGGTGGAGAAGACAACCATCTAGCTACTGCTATGCACCCATAGTCCAAGGTAGACTACTCACTCATCGCGCCGGAGGCAAGCATGGCGATGAAGAAGACCTCCGGTGGCGATTCCCCTCTCCGGCAGGGTGCCGAGAAGAGCTTCTGGACCATCCCGATCTCGGGTCGATGACGGCGGAGGATCGCGATGTGTTTCTGGAAAATTGATTGGGTACTTAGATTTTTTCCATCGGGGGGGGGTCTTTATAGGCGAAGGGGCATCGTCAGAAATGGACCGAGGCGGCCTCACACATAGGGGGCGCGGCCAGGGCCTGGGCCGCACCACCCTGTTGTGTGGCCGGCTCGTGGCCCCTCTCCGTCTCCTCTTCGGTTCTCTGGAAGCTTGGGTAAATTTTTGAATGTTTGGCTTTTGTTTCGTCCAATTCCGAGAATATTTCCTATGTAACATTTTTGAAACACAAGAACAGCAGAAAATAGGGAACTAGCACTATGGCATCTTGTTAATAGGTTAGTTCCGGAAAATGCATAAAAACGCCACAAAGTGTAACAAAACACTAAGCAAATGGTGCAAAAACAAGCATGGAGCATCAAAAATTATAGATACGTTTGAGACATATCAGCATCCCCAAGCTTAACTCCTGCTCGTCCTCGAGTAGGTAAGTGATAACAAAAGAAATAATTTTTGAGGTGACATGCACCTACATAATCTTGATCATCTATGTAAAGCATTGAGTGTTGGGATCAAAAGAACTTAAAACATGGGCATGAAAGATATAATATTGATAGAAGAAATTTAGCAACCATGTTATAACATGAAAAAGAACACAAACAAAAGATCATGAAAAATGAAACAATGAAAGTCAAATGTGTGTTCAAATCATATGGAAAAACATACCAATGGTTTTCAGCTTGTCCTTCATAAGAGAGCAAAACATAAATGCATAGGGACACCTTCAAGTTTAAGAGGGTGACTAGATACAAGTAATTTAAGAACAAGTGAAACCAACATCATGAATCTATCAATAAAAACTTTGGGACAATGCACATTATACTAAGAATGACAACTATGCACTCTTAGACGGTGCATAAAGATAGAAGGTGGTGACTCAACATAAAAGTAAAAGAAAGGCCCTTCACAGAGGGAAGCAGTGATTAAACATGTGCTAGAGCTTTTCATTTGTAAAACAGAGAGATAAAAATTTGGTTTTGAGAGGTGGTTGTTTCATGTCAACGACTAGCAATGGGGGCTTGCTATCTTCCATAATAAACAAGTGAGAGCGGTTCCGAGTTCTTTGAAAATTTGGCACATTGGTGCTCTTTTATAAAGCTTTGGCACTCCTCCCCACCTTTTTTCCTTTCTCAAACCATGGCTAACTGATTTCGTCGGGTGCCCACCAACATTCACATACCATGGAGGAGTGCCCTTTTTTCTTTTTAGAATTAGATTACAATGGTCTGACCAGCTCCCTTGCAAAATTAATGACGAGCAGATGAAGCTGCCTAGTCGAGGGGTACTTAATTTAATATGGAAGATAGCAATTCCGACCACTACGTCCCCATGAGCTAAAAACAGTGGAACAAAATGAGAAGTAGTTGAAAGTTTTGAAAGGTAGCACATGAAAATTTACTTGGAATGGCTTGCAAATACCATGCATAGGAATTTATAGTGGACACAATGGCAAACTTAGTTTTTAGGAGTTGGATGCACGAGTAGAGCTCATACTCAGTACAAAATGAAGGCTAGCAAAAGACTGGGAGCGACCAACTAAGAGAGCAATAACGGCCATAATCATGCATAGCGACAAAGCAACATTAAAAGAAGCATAAGATGACATCAAAAGTCAAAAACTAAATGATCATAGAGGCTTTTGGCGACTTTGTATGAGTCTAACATATGTGAGCATGCGCCAAGTCAACCCAAATAAAGCATCAAAGGAGAAAACCAAAATAATGCTTCCAAATAACTAAAACAATGCATGATTTTTTTTCAAAGGCTCATTAAGCAATCTCAGTCATTTGAGACAAGTCATGCTACAGCAAAACCATTAAGCATACTATCAAAATGATATCAAGCATGACATGAAAAAGTCTAAGCCGCAGTCTAAACCAGCTCCTTTTTGTACCACTTTTTTGCATAAAAGTTTTTCTCTTTTCCAACACCATTCGAACCTTTTTGAAAACAACTCTTTTGATGAAAACCGACATGGACCAGAGGTCAAAATACACCTTGATACAAAGATATAACAATATCTGAACAAAAATCAAGGCGAAAAATGAAAGCTAAATGCAGTTCTAGAAAAAGAGAACACTCGATGAAAGTGAAAAACGGAGTGTTCTTGGCAAATGAAAAGCAAGGCAACTTCTCTAAAAGGAATTTGTTGGGGTCCAACCATTTATTGAAGCAAACAAAACAAAACAAAACTGAAAACTAAAACAACTGACGCTCCAAGAAAAACACATAATGCATGAAGCAATAAAAATATAGTGTGTTGAAAGGTGACCTGATTTTTGCCGATGAAAAGGGGTGCCTCGGGGGCATCCCCAAGCTTTGACGCTTGTACTTCTTAGATATTTCTTGGGGTGACATGGGCATCCCCAAGCTTGAGCTTTTGTCCATTCTTCAACTCATCTCATCATTCTCCAATCCCTACACTTGAAAACTTCCTTCATACAAAACTAAACACAATTCTATTAGCAACATTAGTGTAAGCATAATAATGAATCAAACCTTTTTGGTTCAGATTTCAACTCAAAACCACCACATATAAAGCATATACTACTGTATCAACTTCCCCAAAAGTTCCGTGATCAAAAGAACTCAAAAAGAAAGCGATAAAGAGGCAAACACAAATAGTGGCAGAAATCTGTCAAAACAAAACAGCTGACAAAGATCGATTTTTTCGAGGGTTTTTTGTTGCTCAAATCAAAAAGTGTATAACTAATGAAAGTTTGGATATAACCTGGAGCATATGGACAAGAAATCGCAGGTCAAAAAAGATATTCTGAGAATTTTCACGAATTTTTACGGTGCAGCACCGAAATCTGTTTTAGGACAGCAACTTCCTCAAATCTTACCTCACTCAAATTAGAGGCTTCTCTTGGCACAACAACGAAATAAAAAGGATAAGGAGCATTTATTACAGTAGTAATAACTTCCAAGACTCAAATAAAAGAAAAAGAACTGAAAGTAAAACAATGGGTTATCTCCCAAGAGTGCTTTTCTTTAACGCCTTTGAGCTAGGCGCAGAAAGTGCAAATCAAGTAATATCAAGTGATGAAGCATCAAGCTCATAATTTGCTCTAAGAATAGAGTCAAAAAGCAATTTCTTTCTCTTCCTAGGGAAGTGTTCAATACCTTTCTTGAGTGGGAATTGATATTTGATGGTGCATTCCCTCATATCAATGATGGCACCTACAGTTCGAAGAAAAGGTCTTCCCAAAATAATAGGACATGAAGCATTGCATTCAACATCCATAACAAGAAAATCAACGGGAACAAGGTTATTGTTAACCATAATAAGAACATAATTAATCCTTCCCAAAGGTTTCTTCTTAGCAACATCAGCAATAGGAACATCATAATAACACTTTTCAAGCGGTGGTAAATCAAGCATGTCATAATCTTTCTAGGCATAATAGAAATACTAGCACCCAGATCACATAAAGCATGGCAATCAAAACCATTAACATTCATATCAATGATGGGTTCCCAACCATCTTCTAATTTCTTGGGAATAGAGGCTTTTTGCTTCAACTTTTCATCCCTAATTTTCATGAGAGCATTGGTAATATGCTTAGTAAAAGCAACATTTATAGGACTAGCATTAGGAGTCAAAGCAAGCTTTTGAAAGAACAAAATAACTTCAGATATATTGCAGCCATCAACATCAAAATCATTAAAGGAAATAGAGCTATCATCTCCTACACTCCGAAAAATTTCAGCACTCTTTTGAGAAAAAGTTTTAGCTGTTTTGGGCTTTTTAACACTAGGACTAGGAGTTTTCTCTACACCAATCAAAGTAAGAGGATTGCTAGCATTAGGAACAACATCATTAGAGGTAGTAATGGTACATACCTTCATCTTCCTAGCCATCTCATCTTCTCTTTCCCACCTGGCATGCACTTCTGCTAGCATCCTAACATTTTTATCAATTCTAACTTGGATAGCATTAGCAATGGCAAAAGTATTGTTTTCTTTCACATCATTAGGCAACACTTTTAGTTTCAGAAGTTCAACATCAAGAGCAAGGCTATCAACTTTAGAAGCAAGAATATCAATTTTGCCTAACTTTTCCTCAACAGACTTGTTAAAAGCATTTTTCTTCCCGATGAAGTCCTTGAGCATTACCTCAAGCTCGGAGGGCGCAACCCTAGTGTTGTTGGAGGAATTACCATAAGAGTTACCATAACCATTACCACTGGTAGAAGGATACGGCCTATAATTGTTACTAGCAAAATTGTTCCTATAAGCATTGTTGTTGAAATTATTATTTTTAATGAAGTTTACATCAACATGCTCTTCTTGAGCAACCAAAGAGGCTAAAGGAACATTATTAGGATCTACACGAGTCCTATCATTTGAAAGCATAAGCATGATAGCATCAATCTTATCACTCAAGGAAGAGGTTTCCTCAATAGAATTTACCTTCTTACCTCGTGGAGCTCTCTCGGTCTGCCATTCAGAATAATTTACCATCATATAGTCGAGAAGCTTTGTTGCAGCGCCCAAGGTAAGGGACATAAAAGTGCCTCCAGCAGCTGAATCCAATAGGTTTCTCAAAGAAAAATTCAGTCCTGCATAAAAAGTTTGGACAATCATCCAAGTAGTCAGTCCATGAGTGGGGCAATTCTTTATCATAGATTTCATTCTTTCCCAAGCTTGAGCAACATGTTCATTATCAAACTGGCTAAACTTCATAATATTGCTATGCAAAGCTATAATCTTAGCAGGAGGATAGTATCTTCCAATAAAAGCATCCTTACACTTAGCCCATGAATCAATACTATTTTTAGGCAAAGACAGTAACCAATCCTTAGCTTTTCCTCTCAAAGAAAAAGGAAACAACTTAAGCTTAATAATATCACTCTCTACATCCTTATATTTCTACATCTCACATAGCTCAACAAAATTGTTGAGATGAGTTGCAGCATCATCAGTACTAGCACCAGAAAATTGCTCTTTCATAATAGGGTTCAACAAAGCAGGCTTAATCTCATAAAAATCAGCAGCAGGAGCAGGTGGCGCAATAGGAGTGCAGATAAAATCATTATTATTAGTGCTAGTAAAATCACACAACTTGGTGTTCTCATGAGTACCCATTCTAGCAAAGCTAAAAGCAGACAAGTAAAAACAACTAATAGGAAACTAATTTTTGTGTGTTTTTGATAAAAACGATGCAAGCAAAAATAAAGTAAAAGCAAAACAATAAACAAAGTAAAGGATGTGCGTGCGAAACTCCCCTTGCAGAAGTCTTCTTTTTCCCCGGCAACGGCGCCAGAAAAAGTCGTTGATGTGGCACGGTGTTGATGTAATTTCACCGTCCAGTTGGGAACCCCAAGAGGAAGGTATGATGAGCACAGCAGGAAGTTTTCCCTCAGTAAGAAACCAAGGTTTGTCAGTTCAGGAAAAAGCCAAACTCCAGAAGGTGATGCTTGCTAGCCTAGTGACACTCCAACAAGGGCGCCGTTAATGATTCTTGTTAGCGCGTCTTCAACTAGTAGCAACGCGGAACCTTCACACAACACAACCAAATACTTTGCTCCCAACTTACAATGAGGTTGTCAATCTCACCGGTTTGCTGTAAATAAAGGTATGAGCGTATCGAGTGGAAAGCAATAGTAATATTGAAGGAAATATGCCCTAGAGGCAATAATAATATTGTTATTATCATATTTCTTGTTCATGATAATGTTTATACTCCATGCTAGAATTGTATTAAGCGGAAACATTAATACTTGTGTGCTTTATGAACAACACTGTGTCTCTAGTATGCCTCTACTAGACTAGCTCATTGATTAATGATGGTTAAGGTTTCCTAACCATAGACATGAGTTATCGATTAATAATGAGGTCATGTCATTAGGAGAATGATGTGATGGACAGACCCAAATAAAGCACATCAATTAGATCGTGTCATTGTGTTCATCTTTGCGAAGCTTTTTCCTATGTCAAGTATTGTATTCCTTAGACCATGAGATAATGCAACTCCCTAGTGCCGGAAGAGAGCTTTGAGGTCATCAAACGTCATCCTATGAAAGGGTGATCATAAAGGTGTCTCTCAGGTGATCGGAAAGTACTCATTGGGTTGTATGTATCGAGATGGAATTTGTCCCTCCCAAGTCGGAGAGATATACTTCTAGCCCACTCGGTAATCGATATCAACACCGCTTGCAAGCACGTGGTTAAGGAGTTAATCACAAAGTGATATCGGATTACGGAACGAGTAAAGTACTTGCTGTGAACGAGATTGAACTAGGTATGCCGATATCGACGATCGAATCTCGGGCAAGTAAAATATCGCGAGACGAAGGGAATACATATACAGGATTAATTGAATCCTGGCATCGTGGTTCATCTGATATGATCATCGATGAATATGTGGGAGTCAATATGGGTTTCTAGATCCTGCTATTGATTATTGTTAGAAGATCATGTCTGCATATTCTCAAACCCGTAGGGTTTTCTTACGGGCCAAGGCAAAGGAAACTTAGGGGGCAAGTTTTCTCCCTGGGGCCACCGGCTTGACTTGGAGGCTAAGGCTGCCCCCTTGGCCGACCCCCTTGACCTATTTAAAGGGGAGGGGAGGGCTGGGGCGTGCTCCTCTCCCAACCCTAGCCGCCGGCCCAACTGCTGCCCTCCACTTCTCTCTCTCACGACTGCGCGTAGGCGAAGCCCTGCCGCAGAAATTCTCTACCATAAGCACCACACCATCGTGCTGCTGATCCAATCTATCTCTCCACCATACTTGCTGGACCAAGGAGGGAGGAGACATCTATGCGCCGTACGTGTGCATCGCTCGGAGGCGCCGCGCATTGTGGCGCTTGGATCGGATCGGATCGTGAGGAGGAGACAGCTAGTACGACTACATCATCCACGTTTTGTTGAAGGTTTCCACTGTGCGATTTCTTCAAGGGTATGAAGATCTCATCTATCTCTCTCATTGATTACATCTCCTAGATTAGATCTTGGCTTTCTTGTTCGCATCTGTAGGAAATTTTTGATTTACTATGCTGCGAAACACTTCAGTGGTATCAGACCTAGATCTATGCGTAGATATGTTTCACGAGTAGAACGCAACATGCTTGTTGCGGGCGTTGATGTTTTTTGTTGCAAACCTCTATGTTGTGTATTTCTTATGGCGCGGCATAGTGAGATTGAAGCGGTCT
This sequence comes from Dactylis glomerata, assembly GCA_007115705.1. Taxonomy (NCBI): domain Eukaryota; kingdom Viridiplantae; phylum Streptophyta; class Magnoliopsida; order Poales; family Poaceae; genus Dactylis; species Dactylis glomerata. Next base: position 653,748 of record QXEO01000750.1, on the reverse strand, counting down.
AGGCCAACTTTACGCGACCTCGTTCGTGATACTGGCTCCGCACTTGACATGTGGCTTGGTCCACACATGCGGCTGGTGATGGCAGTTTCTCTCACTATAGTAGTCATGGGATTTACAACGGATGTTAGCAACCATAATATCACCGTTGTGGCTTTTCATAGATAAGAATCGTTCTTAACTTGTTACTCCCATAAGCCACGTAAAACATGCAACAATAAAGTAGAGGCGTCTAACTTATTTTTGCAGGGAGTGTTTTGTGATATGGTATGGCCACAAGATGTGGTGTGATATATGTGATGTATGCGATGATCATGTTTTGTAATATTTCACGACTTGCATGTCGTTGAGTTCACAACCGACAGGAGCCATATGGTTGTCTTTATAATTTTGTATGACCTGCATGTCAACTTGTTATACGTCATGTAATAGCTTTACTTTATCGCTAAGTAGTTAGCAATAGTCGTAGTTGCTATTCGTGGTGGAGGCAATCATGGTGGAGTGATGGAGATCATGCCGGTGCGCACAAGATGGAGATCAATGCACGAAGATTGGCTATACCATGTCACATATTGTATATGCATGTGATGTTTATCCTTTATGTATGCATCTTATTTTGCTTTGATCGTGACGGTAGCATTATAAGATGATCCCTCACACTTAATTTCAAGATAAAATGTGTTCTCCCCATGTATGTACCGTTGCGAAAGTTCATCGTTTTGAAGCATCACGTGATGATCGGGTGCTATAAACTCTACGTTCACATACAATGGGTGTAAGCCAGATTTACACATGCGAAAATACGTGGGTTAAACTTGACGAGCCTAGCATGTACAGACATAGCCTCGGAACACACGGACTGAAAGGTCAAGCATGGGTCATATGGATGATATGATCAACATGTTGATGTTCACCATTAAAGCTACATCATTCACGTGATGATCGGTCTCGGTGTAGTGAATTTGGATCATGCTTTACTAAACAACTTTGAGGGATATTGAATTTAGTGGGAGTTCATTAGTAATTTGATTAACTTGAACTAATTCTCATGAACTAAATCTTGATGTATTTGCATAAGTCGTTGTAGTTTTTGGCACCGTTTCCCACCAACACTTAGCTTAATTGAGTTAAAAGAACTATAGAATTCTGGATAATCACTTTACGGACTAGTACCGTTTAGTTAGAATGTCAAGAGTAAGGATTAAGTCTTATTGCCAACTTTAGCAAACCTCACTTGCTCCATGCGATTTAATAAGTTGTATTAATCTAAGAGCAATGATTCAAGTTTAGCATCTAAGATCATGTTTGCCTCCATGAGAAATTGATCTTTAAAATTGTTTGAGAATCAAAGTGATCTTGGAGCTGAAAGAATTGTTTCAGAAACTAACAAGAAGTGAAAGATATTTGATATCTAAAACTTTGATTGTTTGCAAAATGATTAAGTATAATTTAGTAAAAGAACATATGCTCATATTGTATGAATGTATGCAAAGATTGAAGACGCTAGGCGTCCCGATCACTCAAAAGTTTGGCAAACTAATATTATACTTGCATTTGTCCTTAAGAGCTATAGTAGTTTCATCATGAAAGATGTCATGATAGGACGAATGAAAAGGTATCAGCTAAATTGTTTTGCTATACCAAAAGAATATTAAAGAATGGAGTCCGGAAGAATACCAATCATATGATGATGGCGATCTACTTCAAAGTGCAAAATCCAGGGCTATTAGTATTTGACTAACATCCTTTGGACTATGTGTCAAATGATTGACGCCACTATTGATGTCGATAGATTCTTCTAAAAGGAGAGGAAACGCTAAATAGGATCTACAAAAGTATTTGGTAGAAAAGGAAAAGACTGGAATTGTCCAGCTCAGGTATATAAATGATATACATGTTATAGATGAATTCTTTGCTCGTTAACAATGTAATTCTTGGGTATTCGATACTGATTTGTTGGTATGAAATGTCATACAAAGCAACACAATGCAAGAAGTACAATGGCCTAAGTAACTAGTAAAAGAATATGGTAATGATGCGTGTTGAGATACAAATAAAAGTGTTATTGTGCTTCTCGTCGACATCAAACCTAGCCTTCAAGATATTTCATGAACTTAATAATTGTTATCTTGTTCTGGTATTATGAGAACAATTGTTGTTCATGTTATTACCGTTTTCCATAATCGATGGATGGATTATTATAAATCTTGTTAATGAAATAGACATTTATAACACTGATGCTAAAGGTAGCAAGACAAAACAAATTTCACTTATATATGACACCGCCGTTTAAGTCATATTGGAAACAAAACATGAAATAAATTCTATATTGATAGATTTTTGAGTCATTTGATTTTGAATTGATTGACGCTTGTGAGACTTTTCCTAAAGATGATTAAACTCCGTTCATGGGCCATGGACAGAACTAGCGACTAACTAAATGGAGATCGTACATGTTGATGTATGTAGTCCATGGTGTGAAGTCGATCATAGTGTATTTTCTATTTCATCAATGACTCGAAAAGATGTATGGTATATCTACTTGATGAGATAGAAGTATGAAACAATTGAAATTGTTCAATTTATGAAGTGGAAATTATTGTAACAAGAAATTTCAAGTTTTTATGATTGGATCATAAAGAAGAATATTTTAGTTACAAGTTTAGCAAACATCTAAGAGTTAGAGGAATTGTTCCACAAACTTGCATCGTGATAAACACCATAGGAGTATGGAGTTTTCGATGGATGTAATCAAACCTTGTTTGACATGGTTAGATCAATGATGAAATAAAACTACCAATATAATTTGTGGATTATGCTTTAGAGACTACCGCTTTTCACTGAATAGAGCACCATCATAATCCGCTGAAATGACACCATACAAGTTATAGTTGTCTTTTCTTAAATTTTGGTATGCACCGCATATGTAAAATGTTTACAACCAAAATCGGATTAGTAAGTCTTTGTAGGTTATCCCAAAGAATATCGATGGGTATTCCTTCTACTATGAACCCAAACACATAGTGATTGTCGCTAAAAGTGAATTTCTTATGAAGGAGTTTTCTCGCAAAAGGTTTAAGTGGGAGGAAGATAGAACTTGATGAGGTTATTAAATCCGAGCAAGATGATCAGAGTAGCACAGCACCAGAAAATGTTCTGGAAGCGGCAACTGCATTCATGGCTCATGTGTCTACAATATGTTGTAGTCACGGCATCGAAGTTTCTATTTAACCAAGTTGGTTGTAATCAAATAGCAAGATTTGAGGACGAGATATTATTATATAATAGTAACCAACAATATACAAAGAAGCGGTGATGGGCCCTGACTTCATCATATGAATTATTCTAGCAACAATTACATATTGAGATATGATAGTTGAATAAACAAAACAACGTTCCTCTACCGGAATGCACACCAAGGACGTGTACTTGACATGACCCAATGGGTTTTGTTGATTCAAAGGTTGCTAGATATGTATGCAAACTTCTATGGTAGAAGTAAGCATAGCAAAGTTGGAATCTTCAATGATGAAAATGTTAAAGTGTTAATTTCATCAAGATATTTGAAGATGCTTGTATTACAAGAAACTAAGTAGGAGCGCTCAGACATATTTCTAATACTTTATGTGGATGACATATCGTTTATTGGAAATAATGTGTTTTTCTTGATATTGTTAAGTTTTCATTAAAATTAGTTTTTGATGAAAGACTTAGGCAAAACCAGAATATTAAGCATCAATGTCTATGTAGATAGATTGAGGTGTTAATATAGTTTTGCCAGAGTACATAGATGAAATATTGAATTTATTCAATATGGAAACAATAAGAACGGTCCTTGTTGCATGGAAGAGGTTGGAGCAAGAATCAATTGTTTTGACATTTGATGAGTGAAACCACAAGAATGATTTTATCAATCTTGTATACCATGATATGTAGATCCAGATATGTCCGATGCTCTAAAAGGTTACGAGCATTCATATGATGATCGCTGGACAATACTAAAATATTCTTATGTACTTTTGAAGAACTAAGAATATGTTTCGTATGCAAAAGTGACAAATGGTTCATTGCAATGTGTTACATTGGCTTTGTCACATATACAGTTGTAATTTTTATCTCAATTTTCGGCTAATTGTTTTGAGTTATAAGGTGGCACAATAAGATGGAAGAAAGTTCCATGATGACTTGGATGAGTTCCAATGTTGAACATTGTGACGGATACTACAACGAAGGCTCAGTATATAACTGCTCTAGAAGCAGCAAAAGAACTAGGTGTAGTTCTAAGTGTGCTAGTACTATGTAATTCTATTGTATAACAATAGAGGCAACATAGTATTGGCAAAGAAACAAAGGTTTCATCAGAAGACCAAGTTTATACGATGCCATCTCATACAAGATGAGTAATGCGTGCTGACGCAAAATAATATGCAAATACAAACGGACCTAAAAGTGTCAGACCCATAGATAAGGTTTACCACGTGCAATGCGTATGAATAACACCGGAATGCCATAGGTGTTAAAGGCGCAAGTATGACTAGATTATTGACTCTAGTGCAAGTGGGAGACTGAAGGAAATATGCCCTAGAGGCAATAATAATATTGTTATTATCATATTTCTTGTTCATGATAATGTTTATACTCCATGCTAGAATTGTATTAAGCAGAAACATTAATACTTGTGTGGTTTATGAACAACACTGTGTCTCTAGTATGCCTCTACTAGACCAGCTCATTGATTAATGATGGTTAAGGTTTCCTAACCATAGATATGAGTTGTCGATTAATAATGAGGTCATGTCATTAGGAGAATGATGTGATGGACAGACCCAAATAAAGCACAGCAATTACATCATGTCATTGTGTTCATCTTTGCGAAGCTTTTTCCTATGTCAAGTATTGTATTCCTTAGACCATGAGATAATGCAACTCCCTAGTGCCGGAAGAGAGCTTTGAGGTCATCAAACGTCATCCTATGAAAGGGTGATCATAAAGGTGTCTCTCAGGTGATCGGAAAGTACTCGTTGGGTTGTATGTATCGAGATGGAATTTGTCCCTCCCAAGTCGGAGAGATATACTTCGGGCCCACTCGGTAATCGATATCAACACCGCTTGGAAGCACGTGGTTAAGGAGTTAATCACAAAGTGATATCGGATTACGGAACGAGTAAAGTACTTGCTGTGAACGAGATTGAACTAGGTATGCCGATACCGACGATCGAATCTCGGGCAAGTAAAATATCGCGAGACGAAGGGAATACATATACAGGATTAATTGAATCCTGGCATTGTGGTTCATCCGATATGATCATCGATGAATATGTGGGAGTCAATATGGGTTTCCAGATCCCGCTATTGATTATTGATAGAAGATCATGTCTGCATATTCTCGAACACGTAGGGTTTTCTTACGGGCCAAGGCAAAGGAAACTTAGGGGGCAAGTTTTCTCCCTGGGGCCACTGGCTTGACTTGGAGGCTAAGGCTGCCCCCTTGGCCGACCCCCTTGACCTATTTAAAGGGGAGGGGAGGGCTGGGGCGTGCTCCTCTCCCAACCCTAGCCGCCAGCCCAACTGCTGCCCTCCACTTCTCTCTCTCGCGACTGCGCATAGGCGAAGCCCTACCGCAGAAATTCTCCACCATAAGCACCACGCCGTCATGCTGCTGATCCAATCTATCTCTCCACCATACTTGCTGGACCAAGGAGGGAGGAGACATCTATGCGCCATACGTGTGCATCGCTCGGAGGCGCCGCCCGTTGTGGTGCTTCGATCAGATCGCGAGGAGGAGACGGCTAGTACGACTACATCATCCACGTTCTGTTGAACGTTCTGCTGTGCGATTTCTTCAAGGGTATGAAGATCTCATCTATCTCTCTCATTGATTACATCTCCTAGATTAGATCTTGGCTTTCTTGTTTGCATCTGTAGGAATTTTTTGATTTACTATGCTGCGAAACCCTTCAAATATGCGAGAAAGTAAATAATGCGAGTAAAGTAAACAGGTGAAATTGGACCGGGGTCCACAGTTCACTAGTGGTGTCTCTCCATAAGATAAATAACACATGCTGGGTAAACAAATTACAGTTGGGCAATTGATAGAATAAAGATAACGTGCATATGTCGCGAGGATCACTATGAGATTTACTCTGGGTATTACAACAAAATACATACACCGCCATCCAACTGCATCTATGACTAATAATCCAATCACGGGGATATCGTCCGAATACCCCATAAGTATTAAGTTGCAAACAACAGATAACTGTATTAAGCAAAGTGTGTAATGTAAACAAAGCATATGCCCTTAGACATAAGAATGTTGTTTTCTCCCTAGTGGCAACAGCACATCTACAACCTTAGAGGTTTCTGTCACTCCCCCAGATTAAATAGAGGCATGAACCCAACTATCGAGCATAAATACCCCCTCTTGGAGTCACTAGTATCTACTTGGCCAAGATAGCTACTAACAACGGAGAGCATGCAAGATCATAAACAACATAGAGATAACATAAGATATATGATTCAGCAAATCAACTCAACATAACACCAATATTTATTGGATCCCAACAAACACAACATGTAGAATTACATAACGGTGATCTCGATCATGTAAGGCAGCTCATGAGATCTAAACATGAAGCACATGGTGGAGAAGACAACCATCTAGCTACTGCTATGGACCCATAGTCCAAGGTAGACTACTCACTCATCGCGCCGGAGGCAAGCATGACGATGAAGAAGACCTCCGGTGGCGATTCCCCTCTCCGGCAGGGTGCCGGGAAGAGCTTCTGGACCCTCCCGATCTCGGGTCGACGACGGCGGTGAATCGCGATGTGTTTCTGGAAAATTGATCGGGTACTTAGGTTTTTCCCGTCGGGGGGTCTTTATAGGCGAAGGGGCATCGTCAGAAGTGGACCGAGGCGGCCTCACACATGGGGGGCGCGACCAGGGCCTGGGCCGCGCTGCCCTATTGTGTGGCCGGCTCGTGGCCCCTCTCCGTCTCCTCTTCGGTTCTCTGGAAGCTTCGGTAAATTTCTGGATGTTTGGCTTTTGTTTCGTCCAATTCCGAGAATATTTCCTGTGTAACTTTTCTGAAACACAAAAATAGCAGAAAATAGGGAACTGGCACTGTGGCATCTTGTTAATAGGTTAGTTCCGGAAAATGCATAAAAACGCCACGAAGTGCAACAAAACACTAAGCAAATGGTGCAAAAACAAGCATGGAGCATCAAAAATTATAGATACGGTTGAGACGTATCACAATGCTCCTCCATGAGCACACTTTGAGGCCAGTGTTCAGGGGCTCGGTCAAGGGACGCAAGCCCAATGTCAAGCGCAACCATGAGATGGGCCACTACCAACTCTATCGTGACTACTTCTATCCTACCCGCCCAATCTTTGATGCGCAAAGATTCCGGCACCACTACCGGATGTCAAGGAAGTTGTTCTTGATGATTTTGAATGGAGTGAAGGCGCACGACAGTTACTTCACCACCAGGCCCGATGCCACCGGTAAGCTTGGCTTCACTTCCTATCAGAAATGTTATGTAGCTATTTGCATGCTTGCATATGGAGTGGCCGGTGATCTTATAGATGAGTACTTGCGAATGAGCGAGTCCACCTGCCTTGAGTCGATGTACAAATTTTGTAAAGCGGTGATAGCGGTTTTTAGCACTGTCTATCGTAGAGACCCACCGTTAAGGACACTGCTAGGCTGTTGTCGATCAATGAGGAAAGAGGATTTCCAGGGATGATAGGAAGTATCGATTGCATGCATTGGGAGTGGAAGAACTGCCCATTTGTATGGCTAGGCCAGTATAGCGTCCATGCCGAGGGTTGCACAGTCATTCTTGAGGCCGTGGCATCGCAAGATCTTTGGATCTGGCTTCTTTTTTGGCATGGCTGGCTCCCACAATGACATCAACATGCTCCAGCGTTCTCCTGTCTTTGCAAGGCTAGCGGATGGCGATGCTCCGGTGTATAACTATGAGATCAATGGCCATTCATACAACAAGTGCTACTATCTTGCTGATGGCATCTATCCCGATTGGTCTACTTTTGTGAAGACAATTCGTGAACCAGCGGAGGAGAAAAATAGAAGGTTTGCTAAGCGACAAGAAGCATGCAGGAAAGATGTGGAGCATGCATTTGGTGTTCTCCAATCTAGGTGGGCTATTGTTCGCCACCCTGCGAGGACATGGAGCACAGAGGTGATGTGGGAGGTCATGACTGCTTGCATGATCATGCATAACATAATCGTCGAGGATGAGCGCGATGAAGGCATCCATGACCAAGGGTGGGATTTTTAGGGTGAGTTGGTTGCCCCACATCCAGGAGCAGCTACATTTGAGGAGTTCCTCCATGTGCAGGAGGAGATCCGTGATCGCGCTACTTACGCTCAGCTGCAGAAGGATTTGATTGAACATTAGTGGGCATTGGCAGGAATCATTCCAGGAGACGACTAGTTTTATGTTGTCTTGTTTTTATTTGAACTATGTTATCAATTTAAACTTTGTTGTATAGATATTTACATTTCCCATTATTATTGTAATACTAATATTTAATTGAGGTGTGTTTATTTAAACTATGTTTATTTCAACTATGTTTATTTTCATTTTTGTAAAATGACCCATTCATGAATATCGGCATTGAACATAAATGCAAAAAAAATTGTAACCAACGATCCCTAGAGCTTCAATCGATCCCATACCTAACAATTAACCTCATGTAAGCTACTATGTACAAGCTGAATAAGAACCAAACATGGAAGAGACACTGGCCTAACATGGATACTAAAAGCGGTCTCTTGCAAAGTATATCTAAGGGAACATTTCTCTGAAGCCAAGAAAGGCACCAAACAAGCAGATTACGGATTCTAATAGCATGTTAGAAATAAACTAAGATGGAGCCAGCTAAATTTATTAATATATATTTTTTGCATTTGACTACAGTAGTTGGCATCATAAACAGAGCTTACAATCATTCATCCTCCTCAGTGGTGCCGCAACCGACAATACCATAATAGAGATTCAGCAATGAACCTTGTAGTGTATTGGTTGATCATATACACATAGAAACTGCAATAGATAAAATATACATATATATTAGGAGATAGAGAACAGTAATGCTTCACTTGTTAATGGCTTTGGGGCTTCAGCCAGCTCCAGTCACTTGCTGTGTGCAAGTAAGCCATGTAAGTATGGGAAAGGGTGAAGAAATAAATCTGTCCTACGTAATCAATAAAATACGTAGCATATGAGGGAAAACACACATAATATCATCATACATCAGATAAAATAAATGGCAAAATTTGCCAATTTTCTCAAGTTCTTGTGCTAGAAGCACTAACGCTTTAGTAAAAGTAAGTTACAAATCGATCACAAAATTGTAATCAACAACAACTAAATGTCACCTAAGCCATAGCAAGATAGAAAACTGAAGAACGGGAGAGAGAGAGATATCCACCCCAATGACCACTCGATGGCTGCCATGGGCGCGGCAGGGACGGGTATTTCAGTTGTCGGTACCAACACAGAAGTGCCAAAGGCACAACTTGCTTAATTGCACATAAAGAACCTATAGTTTATGAGTGTATATAATGTGTAAACTATGGCTATTGTGAGAATCAAAAGAGGGAAAATATTGGGAAGGATGAGATACCTGGAGGTGCAGATCAGGTAGAGGTGGCCATGGACGCTATGTATCCTGGACAGTCAAGGAATGAGAAACTCACCAGCCTTGTGAGAACTCATCCACATCTTATTTGGATAAAGCAATAATGCTTTCTTCCATCCCAAGTTTGAATATTCAGCAGCGTCTCTTCATACATGCCCAAGTTGTACATGCAAGTTGCTGATCTTATCTGAAGAAAGAGCTCCAACATATTCAAATTGAGTGGCAAGTAACTATTGCAATGCATCAGTCCAGCTAAATTAAGCTTCAAACTACAAGCCTATTTTGAGGGAATGTAATGGTTCCCTGAAAATCAATGTATGGGAATTATAAAAATAAGCCCAATAAATTTGAATGTAAAAAAGGATGTAGAGCTAAACCAAAGGGACTGAACGGAAACTATAAAGTAGACAAAAATAATATCCGTTATAGATTGTGCCTCAACTTCCCAAATAACAGCAAAAAAATCCCCATGTCTTGACACTATACAAAAACAACGACTGCATGGATGAGCTTGAGTTCAGGAGAAAAAATAAAATACAATATTATAGAATTATAGTCAGATCAGAGGTATATAATCCATTTGTTGTAACATTGTCCTACTACAAAACGTTTCAGTTTTAACAGGATTCAGACAAGATCAAATGTGGGAACATGCATTTGTTGCTACATGAACTGTTAACGGTAAGCTTTGGTATGTTTAGCTCTGAAAAGAAGAAAAGTTCCACAGGCACATCAGTACAGAGTTGTCCTGGAGATAAGTGGCTGTCCTGGTTAGACCTTGTCCTAGAGATAAGTTCCACAAAAGTGCAACGGTGGCAAACACAATCAAGGAGAACGGCTTAAATATCTCGTTTAGGAGAAATTTGGCTGGAGATAAGTGGCTGTCCTGGTTAGACCTTGTGGAGAGGCTAATGGACATACACCTTACCGATGAAAAAGACACTTTCCTGTGGAGACTGACGGATTCTGGTCAGTTTTCGGTCAGATCTCTATATGCAGAATTATTAAACGGAAACACAAAATTTCTTAGGAAATATCTTTGGAAAATTAAAGTGCCACTAAAGATTAGGATCTTCATGTGCTTTTTAAACAGAAAGGAGATTCTGACAAAGGATAACTTGGCCAAAAGAAATTGGAACGGATGCAAAAAATGCGCCTTTTGTGATGAGGAAGAGACCATAGAACACCTCTTTCTTAAATGCAAATTCGCTTGCCTGATATGGAGAGTTGTTCACTTCACTTTCAATATGCCGCCTCCTACTAATATAAAAAACATGTTTGGAAATTGGCTAAATGGGATTGAAAAATCCGCCAAAGCACGAATAAGAATTGGAGTTTGTGCTTTGGTCTGGGCAATGTGGAACTGCCGGAATGATATTATATTTAACAATGCAAAATGTTCTCCTTTTCTGCAGGTTATCAACAGAACTACGCACTGGATCAGCACTTGGGCGCTTCTTCTTCCAGAGGACCAGCGGGGATTTATGGATACTGGATGCACACGACTGATGGCGGTCGTTCAGGCTATCTTCAGCCAGGGTGGTTGGCAGCATTCTAATAGGATTGATAATGTTTAGCAAAGTCTTGTACTCCATCTTTAGATGGCTGATCTCAATGGCATCATTAGCTGATGACTAGTTCTTAGCCCTGGTGTTACTTGAGTCTTGTAAAACTCTTGAACTACAGCTGCTGCTCAAATCTTTAATAAAACGGCCGTGTGCATCAATTGATGCAGAGGCCGGGGACACCCCATTTCTAAAAAAAAAAATCAGTACAGAGTTGAAGAGTGTCATGAGACGTTGGTTAGAAGACCAGGGAGATCATATTATGCAGTTGCTAAAAGCTGTATAGTTGCAGACCATACTTGATTTGAGAGCAGCTCTCACGAGGAAGTGAATATGCTCAATAACAGCCACCTAACCATGCAACCTGATAAAACAAAGCAGAAAAGTGACATCACCATTTGAATGGGAGAAACAAAGTGGATATATCACTGAAACACTTAAAGGAAAAAAAGATTAGATAAGGCCAAATAAGGTTCTGCAACATATCATAATTAGATAACATTTCTATGCCCAACAATAAGATAAATCCACAGCTAATCATTTATATGCCCAACAATAAGGCTCTGAGATGAATATAATGTATATGTAAATTAATTATCACAATGAAAGGGTAACGAACCATTGCCGCTAAACTGCAACATATGATTTCAGTAATTAACTATGAGTAGGAATTATATAGGATACTATAAATGAGATTTACAATAGCTCAAGAAGAGCACCTTATGCAAACATGCATCAGAGAGGATAGCCTTTACTCAGAAAATATAAGAGCGTAAGTAAAACACTGCAATAGCTCAAGAAGGTATGATATATAAGAGCGTAAGTAAAACACTGCAATTTTCCATTGTTTCACAACAAAGAGAAAATAATAGTATTAATAGGTAGATAGCCTTTACTCAGAAAACAATTGTCTTTTTTGCATCTTCAAAATGCAATTGAGGAAACTATTCTACGCTGCCCATGTGATCATCTCTGCTCCAAGAGTGACATTCACAATGTCAACGTGTATGCAGAAGATAGAAAAACCTGAAGCAATCTATGTTACAAGCAGGAAGCTACTCAAACAAGCATAACAAACAAATGTTTTTGACTACCAATTACTGTTTGCGGAAGTTCTTGACTACCAAAGCATGTCCTTCATACTAAATTGGCATGTAATGATAAGTTAAATAGCTATATGATACCAAAATGGAAAATCTAAGATGGCAGAATCCTGCATACTTATGGTAGGGTTCTTGTTCTTGCAACTCGTGGGGCTGGATAACATAGGGTGGCAATGGCTCAGACCTATTTGTGGTAGATGATAAAAACATGATTACAAACTGAACACTAGTAGGGGCACCAATATATATCAGAAACACAGGGACAAAATTTACCTCTTTCTTATTTTTGTTCACAATCTTCAGTTAGTGAGAACTATCGGTCTATCACTACCAGCTTAATCATATTCGTACCACTATTATAGGTTATTTATCACAGTATCACTAACCCACAAAACAGAAGTCTAGAATGAAAATTAACACAATAGTAGTAATTGAGAAATTACTGGGTGAACTCACCATTCAGCAAGAAATTGTTGGCACATGGATCTGTTAATATTGAAACAGAGGATGCCCCAACATCAGTACTAACATACAGTGTTTCCGACTCAGCCGGTTGCAGCTCGGTGTCACTTCAGGAGTTTGGGGCTCGGATCAAAACCGTCTTCTCTTCCACATTGCATGCAGCTTCGCCGTCTGAACCGCTCAGCTGGGGCTGTCGTGGCAGAATAGCAGGGGAGGAGGTGGTTCCTCCGGCTCTTTCTCAGGTGACCTCGCCAGATTGAGCCCAGCAATTTTGGGTTGGGACCGTTTCTTGACGATAATGTTGCACTGCAGCTCCTGCATGTAGTATCTCTCCCCGTGCTTCAGATCCCTGAAGAAATGAAACACACACACCACTGCTCAATTAGGGCATACCACCATGAAAAACAACACATGCTATGCTGCCAATACTGAAGAAAATAAGCTAGTGTGGCACCATCAAGACTATCAACGTTGCATGTCTAGCACCACCCAGCTCGCATGCGCTCGTTCCTACTCAGTGCACACCATGCCACCAAAAGGCAATGTCATGGTGATCCTGACCTTCACATCTACCTGCATCGAATTAAACAGTATGAGTTACTGAAATGAAGAAAATTCACTGGATGCAGGCAAGTGAAAGCTGAACTAACAAACCGTTGCTGACCTTGCTCGGATCGTAGAGGTCGCAGAGCCTCAACATCACCTGTGCGCATAACTCGGAGATGGCCGTTAATGGTCTCGCCTCCTCTGCTGCCTCTAGTGCCATGGTTACGCTATCATGATTCGACTTATCTAAGGTCTTTTAATGGATCTGAAAAGCTCCAAGTAATGCATCACTTGAAAATCAATACAAATAGGAAGCAGCTGAAGATAATTCATCAATAATAAGAATGTAAAAAAACATAACAGGAAGTTGCATCACTTATTGAACACTGGGAGCAATCTCAAGTCATGCAAGCCTGTGAGACTTGCAAAAGAGAAACTTTCAAAGACAAATAGTCCGCTGCTTACTCCATTAGGATTGAAAAACTTCTGTTGTTGCAGAGATATCTTAATAACAAGGTCAACATTTTCTGGTCTTTCACAGAAAACAAGGTATCACTCCTGTAGATTTTGATAGGTCTGTAATAAAAACCACAAAACCAACATGTTAAAGGAAGAAGGATCATCTTTCTTGATAGATAAGAAAAATGCACATCCTTGAAGGTCATGCGTGTGCGGCAGCGCCATAGGGCCTGGTTTGGACACGCCAACAACACCATTTTCTCCAGCGCCGGTCCACCCCCTCCCACTTCCTCGGTGCCGCAGCCATAGCCAACAGTCCTGCCACTCTGAAGTCTGAATACCCAATTTGAATGAACCTAATTAAGCAAAATATATGAGGACCTTAATTCCTTAGGAAATAGGAACTTTAGATCATACACAAATGTCTAGAAGGAAAATCATATGCATCTCAACAAAGCATACATGATACATAAAAAAGAAGCCAGATCTTGGCTTAAAGAACCGTGTTCATCTGTAAGAAGCATTTTCACAAACACGTGTTGTGATGCAAAGTGGTGAGAGGATAGGATGCAAAGTGGTGAGAGGAGAGGATGAAGGTCAGACTTGTGAGCTGAAGCAGAGCATGGCATTGAGGCAAGGAAGCAAATGTTACCACACCAATCTTCTATAGAAATTCCAGGTCAGATCTGAGCGCCCTCTAATGGCGTTGGCTCGTGCTGGTCCTCTTGAGCTCAAGGACATAGAGGAGTAGCCCCACAGGGTAGGTCGAGGTAGAGGAGTGATACGTTGCAAACGTATCTATAATTTTTGATGCTCCATGCTTGTTACACAAATTACTTTGTGTTTTGTTTACACTTCGTGGCATTTTTATGCATTTTCCGGAACTAACCTATTAACAAGATGTCGCAGTGTCAGTTCCTGTTTTCTGCTGTTTTTGTGTTTCAGAAAAGTTACACAGGAAATATTCTCGGAATTGGACGAAACGAAAGCCAAAGTTCCAATTTACCTGACACGAAGACAGAGTCCAAAGAAGAGACGAAGAGCAGCCAGGAGGCAGCCGCACCATAGGGTGGCGCGGGCCACCCCATGGTCGCGTCACCAGGTGGTGTGGTCCCCTGGTCCACCCTCTGACATCGCCCTTCCACCTATAAATTCCCTTCGTTGAGAAAACCCTAAGGGCCCGATCACTTTTCCACGAAACATACTACAAGCCGCCGCCGTCGTCGACCCGAGATCGGGAGGGTCCAGAAGCTCTTTTTGGCACCCTGCCGGAGAGAGGAATCATCACCGGAGGCCTTCTTCATCACCATGCCAGCCTCCGGAGTGATGCGTGAGTAGTCCACCACTGAACCATGGGTCCATAGCAGTAGCTAGATGGTTGTATTCTCCTTCATGCACCTCATGTGTAGATCTTGTGAGCTGCCTATCATGATCAAGATCATCTTTGTGTAATTCTACATGTTGTGTTTGTTGGGGTCCGATGAATATTGAGTACTATGTCAAGTTGATTGTTGATTTATCATGTCTATATTATTTGTGATCTTGCATGCTCTCTGTTGCTAGTAGATATCTTAGCCGAGTAGATGCTAGTGACTCCAAGAGGGAGTATTTATACTCGATAGTGGGTTCATGCCTCTACTAATCTGGGAGAGTGACAATAACTTCTAAGGTTGTATATGTGTTGTTGCTACTAGGGAGAAAACAACAATCTTTTGTTCAAGGACATTTGTATTGTTTACATTACACACTTTGCTTAAGGCGATAATCTGTTGCTTGCAACTTAATACCCAAGGGTTGTTCGGATGATATCCTGCGGGTGGATTATTAGTCATAGATGCAGTTGGATTACGGTCTATGTATTATGTTGTAATGCCCAAGTGAATCTCATAGTGATCTTCATGACATGTACATGCATTGTTATGCATTCTTTATTTTATCAAATGCCCAACTGTAATTTATTTACCCAGCATGTTATTTATCTTTATGGAGAGACACCTCTAGTGAACTGTGGACCCCACTCTATTCTTTTACATTTATATTACCATCTACTACAAGCATTGTTTACTTTCCGCAAGTATTATTTACTTTACCGTAAACAAACATCTATTTCCACACCATACGTTTAATCCTTTGTTTACAGCAAACCGATGAGATTGACAACCTCACCGTAAGTTGGGGCAAAGTAGTTTGATGTGTTGTGTGTAGGTTCCACGTTGCTGCTGGCACAGACACCGCGCCATCAAAGGCTTCTTCTGGCGCCATTGCCAAAGTCAGCTAGCAAAAACCTTCAGAAGTGGTTTCTTTCTCCTACTGGTCGATTAAACCTTGGTTTCATACTGAGGGAAAACTTATTGTTGTGCTCATCATACCTTCCTCTTAGGGTTTCCCAACTGGTCCTGTGAGACATCAAGACTTTTTCTAGCGCTGTTGTCGGGGAGAAAGAGGATTTCTGCAAGGGGAGTCTCTCACTTCCAATCTCTTTACTTTGTTATTATTTTGCTTAGTTTCTTTACTTTATTTTGTTTGCATCTTGTTTATCAAAAATACAAAAATTAGTTTCTTTTATAGTTGTTATTTTTGTTTATCTGTTTTAGTCTTGCTAGAATGAGTACTCCTGGGAACACCAAGTTGTGCGACTTCACTAGTGCAAACAACAATGATTTCATCTGCACTCCTATTGCGCCACCTGCTCCTGAGGCAAATTTCTATGAAATTAAACCTGCTTTGCTAAATCTTGTTATGAAAGAGCAATTTTTTGGTGTTAGTACTGATGATGTTGCTGCTCACCTCAACAATTTTGTTGAGCTATGTGAGATGCAAAAAATATAAGGATGTAGATGGAGATATTATTAAGCTTAAATTATTTCCTTTCTCTTTGAGAGGAAGAGCTAAAGATTGGTTGCTATCTTTGCCTAGAAATAGTATTGATTCTTGGGTTAAGTGCAAAGATGCTTTTATTGGAAAATATTATCCTCCTACTAAGATTATATCCTTGAGAAGTGACATAATGAAGTTTAAACAATTTGATAATGAACATGTTGGTCAAGCTTGGGAAAGAATGAAATCTTTGCTAAATAATTGTTCCACTCATGGACTGACTACTTGAATGATTATCCAAACCTTTTATGCAGGACTAAATTTTTCTTCAAGAAACCTTCTGGATTCAGCTGCTGGAGGTACTTTTATGTCCATCACCTTGGGCACCGCAACAAAGCTCCTTAATAATATGATGGTACATTATTCTGAATAACACATCGAGAGAGCTCCACTAGGTAAGAAGGTAAATTCTGTTGAAGAAACCTCTTCCTTGAGTGATAAAATTGATACCATTATGTCTATGCTTGTTAATGGTAAGGCGCA
Organism: Dactylis glomerata; assembly: GCA_007115705.1. Lineage (NCBI taxonomy): Eukaryota > Viridiplantae > Streptophyta > Magnoliopsida > Poales > Poaceae > Dactylis > Dactylis glomerata. The sequence continues at coordinate 636,584 of QXEO01000750.1, read as the reverse complement.
TATTGATCCAAATAACGTTCCTTTAGCCTCTTTGGTTGCTCAAGAAGAGCATGTTGATGTGAACTTCATTAGAAATAATAATTTCAACAACAATGCTTATAGGAATAATTTTGGTAGCAACAATTATAGGCCATATCCTTCTACTAATGGTAATGGTTATGGTAATTTTTATGGTAATTCCTCCAACAACAATAGGAGTGCGCCCTCTGATCTCGAAGTCATGCTTAAGGACTTCATTAGTAAACAAACTGCTTTTAATAAGTCTGTTGAGGAAAAGTTTGGTAAAATTGATGTTCTTGCTTCTAAAGTTGACAGCCTTGCTCTTGATGTTGAACTTATGAAATTAAAGGTTCTGCCTCATGATGTGAAAGAAACCAAGACTTTGAATGCCATTCAAGTTAGAATTGATGATAATGTTAGGATGTTAGCAGAATTGTATGCTAGGTGGAAAAGAGAAGATGAGATTGCTAGAAATATGACTAAAGTCTGTACTATTACCACCACTAGTGATGTTGTTTCAAATACTATAAAACCTCCTACTTTTAATGGTAGAGTTATTGGTGTAGAGAAAATCCCTACTCCTTGTGTGAAATTGCCTAAAACTACGGAAACTTTTTCTAATAAAAGTGCTAAAAAAATTTGGAGTATGGGAGACAATGGTTCTACTACCTTTGATAGTAATGATTTTGATGTTGATGGTTACAATATCTCTGAAGTAATTTTGTTCTTGCAAAAGCTTGCTAAAAGTCCTAATGCTAGTTCTATGAATATGGCTTTTACAAAACATATTACAAATGCTCTCATGCAAATTAGAGAGGATAAGTTGAAACAAAAAGTTTCTATTTCTGGAAAGTTAGAAGATGGTTGGGAGCCCATCATTAAGATGAATGTGAATTATTTTGATTGTAATGCTTTATGTGACCTTGGTGCAAGTATTTCTGTTATGCCTAGAAAAATTTATGATATGCTTGGTTTACCACCATTAGAAAATTGCTATTTTGATGTTCCTCTTGCTGATGTTGCTAAGAAGAAAACTTTGGGGAGGAGTAATGATGTTCTTATTATGGTTAACAATAATCTTGTTCCCGTTGATTTCCTTGTTTTGTATATTGAATGCAATGTTTCTTGTCCTATTATTTTGGGAAGACCTTTTCTTAGAACTGTTGGTGCTATTATTGATATGAAAGAAGGCACCATTAGATATCAATTCCCACTCAAGAAAGGTATAGAACACTTTCCTACAAAGAGAAAGAAGCTACCTTTTGATTCTATTATTAGAGAAAATTATGAACTTGATGCTTCTTCATTTGAAAATACTTGATTCTTACTTTCTGCGCCTAGCTCAAATGCGTTAAAGAAAAGCACTCTTGGGAGATAACCCAATGTTTTCTTTTCAGTAATTTTTATTTTTGTTGAGTCTTGGAAGTTGTTACTACTGTAATGACCTCTCCTTATCCTTTTTATTTCGTTTTTGTGCCAAGAACAGCCTCTAATTGGAGGAAGGTAAGATTTGGGAAAGTTGCTGCCCCAAAACAGATTTCTACGCTTCGCTGTAAAAATTTGTGAAAATTCCCAGAACATTTTTTTGATCTGCGATTTCTTGTGCACATGCCCCAGGTTATTATCTAAATTTCATTAGTTTTGAACTTTTCAATTTGAGCAACATAAGATTTTCGAAAAATTGATCTTTAACTGATGTTCTGTTTTAACTGATTTCTGCCACTATTTGCATTTGCCTCTTGATCTCTTTCTTTTTGAGTTCTTTTGATCACAAAACTTTTGAGAGAAGTTGCTACAGTATCTAATGTGTTAATAAGTGTTGTACTTGAGTTGAAACTGAACCAAAAGTGGATCTACTATCTTGCATACACTAATGTTGGTAATAAGAATTGTGTGAAGTTTTGTATGAAGGAGGTTTTCAAGTGTAGGGAAAAGAGAATGATGAGATGAGACGAAGTATGCACAAAATCTCAAGCTTGGGGATTCCCATGTCACCCCAAGAAATATCCAACAAGTACAAGCGTCAAAGCTTGGGGATGCCCCAGGGCACCCTCTTCTTCATCAACAAAAATATCAGGTCATCTTTCAAGACACTATATTTTTATTGGTTCATATGCTATGTGTTTTTCTTGGAGCGTCTTTATTTTTGCTTTCGGTTTTCTTTTGTTTTGTTTGCTGCAATAAATGGTTGGACTCCAACATATTTCTTTTGGAGAAGACACACTCCATTTTCATTGCCTAGAACACTCTAGTTTTCACTCTTATCGTTCTACGAGTGTTCTCTTTTTTTAGTACTATGTTTAGCTTTTGTTTTTCGCCTTTATTTTTGTTCAGAACTTGTTAGTTCTTTGTATCTAGGTGTGTTTAGACCTCTGGTCTTTGTTGCTTTTCATCCTTGAGAATTGTTTCTAATATGTTGATTGGTGTTGGAAAAGATTAAAATGTTTCATGCTTATAGTGGTGCAAAAGGGAGCTTGTTTAGACTGTTGCTTAGACTTTAGCATGTCATGCTAGATATTATTTTGATTATCTGCTTAGTAGTTATTGTTGTAGCATTACTTGTCTCAAATAACTGAGAGTGCTTAATGTGCCTTTGAAAGAATCATGCGTTGTTTTTATCTTATAGAAGCATAATATTGTGGTATTCTCCTTTGATGCTTTATTTGGGTTGACTTGGCGCATGCTCACACCATGTTTTGACTATAAACCAGTCGCCTCAAGCCTCTATGATCATTTGGTTTTTGACTTGTGATATCACTTTATGCTTTGGTTAATAATGTTTTGTCGCTATGCATGATTATGGCCGTTATTGCTCTCTTAGTTGGTCGCTCCCAATCTTTTGCTAGCCTTCACCTGTACTGAGTATGAGCTCTACTCGTGCATCCAACTCCCAAAAACCAAAGTTATTTCAAAGAGTCCACTATAAATTCCTATGCATGGCATTTCAAACCATTCCAAGCAAATTTTCATGTGCTACCTTTCAAAACCTTCAAAATACTTCTCATTTTGTGACACTATTTTTAGCTCATAAGGACGTAGTGGTCCTATTTGTTATCTTCCATATTGAATTAAGTACCCCTCGACTTGCATGCTTCATCTGCTTGCCACTAATTTTGCAAGAGAGCTGGTCAGACAATTCTTTTGAGAAAGTTGCCATGTGCCATTCAATTAAACGAAACAATGAGTACAACATACACAACAAATGCAAAAAATCCCCAAAATAAATACAAAAAGGCTCCTGAAGGTCTTTGAACACCACCAGAAGGAATTTAGACTCTTCTTTTGAGAAAGTTGCCATGTGCCATTCAATTAAACGAAACAATGAGTACAACATACACAACAAATGCAAAAAATCCCCAAAATAAATACAAAAAGGCTCCTGAAGGTCTTTGAACACCACCAGAAGGAATTTAGACTCTTCTTTTGAGAAAGTTGCCATGTGCCATTCAATTAAACGAAACAATGAGTACAACATACACAACAAATGCAAAAAATCCCCAAAATAAATACAAAAAGGCTCCTGAAGGTCTTTGAACACCACCAAGACACCGTCGCAAGAAAGATGAACCCTAAACCTATCTACAGGCCAGCACTAAAGCAACGGGGTTCTCAACCCCTCCCGCTGCCAGAGCCCAGAGCAGCAGGCAGAGGACACATCACCCACGGCCTGCACACCGGTGGTGGAAGGTGGGGAAACTAGTCTCCTTTTCTTCGTGTTACAGGGAAGAGGTGCAAAAACATCGCTAAGTAATTAATACTTGGGAAATAGGAGAGCTGGCCGAACCTCGTCAAAAGCCTCCTCGTGCTCTAGGAAGAACTCCTCCATGCCCTCAGCGACCACGGAACCTTCTACAAGGAAAACAACACGAACACATCAGATTCTCAGACCACAACCGAGCTAACCCTACCTCCCAAAATCGAAGGAAACACCACCAACAATCGAAGAGTGGGAATTAACATGTATGCGCTTGATGTAATCACAACAACAAACATAAGAAAGAAGCGAAAGGAGAGAAAACAGAGGACACCACACCTCCGGTGGTGAAGCAGATGGTCGAGAGGCACTAGCCGACGGAGATGAGGCAGAACGCGCGGGTGCTCCTGGGTCGGGCGGCGGGGGCGGCGGGGGCTCCGGCAGCCTCGTAGGGGAAGCAGACGGACGTCCAAGACGCGGCTTCGGCGTCAGAGCTCAACAGGGTCGGCCCGTGGCGCCGCGAGCTTCATGGCGGTGGAGCGGGCTGATAGGGGAGAGAGAGGAGGCGTCCAGGGTGGGGGGCACTGGAGGCGGAAGGAGAAGAGAGTCCGGCGGCGCAGAGGGGAATAGAGACGAAGCGGCGGGTCCGGCCGGGTCGATGCGGGGGGAGAAGGAAACTAACCTAGACTTCTAACGCGGCTTTCGGCTCATGGGTCCACGCCCACGGCGGCCCATGGAACTGGATCAACGTCCAAATCCACTTCCCCGCAGGCGATTCCTTTCCTCCGAGCAGGTCGGAGCATAGGCCGCTCCGCACACCCTTCGAATCATTTTGGGCCGGCCCATTATCGTCGTACCCCCGCACGTGTTATACTGTTTCGGTGGCTTCGCTAAACAAACAAAAATACGGAGTACTGTTTCGGTGGCTTCGTTTCTTTTTACCTTCTACTTTTATATTTCGTTCCAACTGAACAATAATTCTTCTAAGGTTTTAAAAATTTATGTTCCAACTTATAATTTGTTCCAATTTAAAATTTATTCCAATTTAAAATTTGTTCTAGTTTAAAATTTATTCCAATTTAATTTTTGTTCCAATTTAAAATTTGTTGCAATTTAAGATTTGTTCCAATTTTTTTTAAAAAATAAGTTTTAAAATTCGTTCCAATTGAAAACTTGTTCTAGTTTTCATATTCGTTTCATTTTTAGATTCATTCTATTTTTAAACTTGTTCCATTTCAAAATTTCTTCCAACTTAAAATTTGTTCTAATTTAAAATTTGTTCTGATTTGTAAGAAATTAAAATTTGTACAGATTTGAAATTTGTTCCTTGTTAAAATTTGTTCTGATTTTGAAAATTGTTTCCGGTTTTGAAAATTTGTTCTAATTTTGAAAATTGTTTCCGGTTTGAAAAATTGTTCAAAATCTGAAAAATGTTCATATTTTAAAAATTGTTCAAATTTGAAAAAAGTTCAAATTTTTAAAAATGCAAAAGTTGTTCTGATTTTGGAAATTGTTTTGACGTAAAATTTGTTCCAATTTGAAATTTGTTCCGTTGTGAAATTTGTTCCATTTTTCAAATTGTTCCATTTTAAAATTTGTTTTGATTTGAAATTAATTTCTAATTTCGAATTCGCAATGGATTGAAAATTCGTTCCGATTTGAATTTTTTTTTATTTGAAAATTTGTTCCAATTAGTAATTCATTATGATTAGAAATTTGTTCCGATTTAAAATTAGTTTTTGATTTTCAAATTCAAAACGGGTTGCAAATTTGTTCCGATTTGAAAATTTGTTCCAATTAGAAAAATGCTCCGTTTTGAAAATTTGTTTCGATTTCGAAATTCGTTCTGAATATTTTTTACAATTTCCTTGCTATTTTTCAGCTATTTTCTTTTTTTGGTCATATCTATTTTCTAATGAAAGCTGAGCAGTAGTGCCCCGTAGAAAAGCAGCAGTGCATAGTAAAATGAAGTACGTAGGAACCTGACAAGGGCGCGGGGCAAAATGTTTTTTTTTGTTTTAGGGAGAGAGCCGAGAGCGCGGGGCATACCGTGATATTGATTCTTGCGCGTCATCGTGAACGAGAGAACGCTAAACGGATACCGTCCTGTCTTGCGACGCACGAACTCCGAACGTATGACATGGGCCAAGCCCACGACCGGCCAGGGCGTGTGCGGCATCACCTAAGCTCCGATCAGGTTGGAGTATAGGTGCTCCCTTCCCCGCAGTCCAGCTGGTATCCAATATGGCGTGATCCAGTCCACCATTTGATACGAAACATCTAAGTCCATTTAAATCCATGCTATATTAGTGTTGGATATCCAAGATTCAATGGACGCATGCGCATGCACATGCACGAGACGCGTGACGCAGTGTTGCCTCACAATTCACACGCAGTTAATACAGCACATTAATAAAAGCAAGCGGAAATCCAATTTGGCTCCCGAGTCCAGCTACTCTCGCTACATGGACCAATTGCCACTCGACGTGTAGGCCGGTCAGGCACGTATATTCTGCCGTAGATCGCGCGTATGCTGTTTTATGAACAGTGTCCCCGAAATAGATGGGCCGCATTGATTACGACGGTCTCTTGGTGAATTGTCGGTCCAGTTGTTTGGCTACGTCTTGGACCAAGACCAATATCGTCGCCGCCATTAAAAGCCATCCCTCCGTCACAGGTTACTCCAGCCGAGCCAGACCAGTTCTCCAAACTCTAAACAAGCAATGGCAGCTATGTTTAGGAAGCAAAGGAGAATTAAAATGTGCTGCACTTTGTACTTGGTAGTTTGGCTTCCAAATTTTGAAAACCAGCGAGAGAATCTGGCATGCTTTCCAAGTGTTGGACGAGAGGAACAACTTGTCCACTCCTATGCATTCGGGGATTTCAAACCATTTTTTGAACCCCTATTTGCAGTCTGCACTTACGATGATTTCTTATCTTCTGGCTGCTACAGAATCTCTCTCACAGCAGTACAACCCTATGTTTCTTTTCCCAACCCTCAACAACATGAAAAATTTCTGAGCACAAATTTCTGCAAATCTGAAGAACATCTTGCTACTCCAACTCTACCCTACCATATAATTTGCCTCGCTGGCAGAAACAGTTTGGAAGCACAAATCATGCAACACCATTGTCTATGAAACCAAGAGGCTTTATACACGTACTTCTCCGCGACCAGTTAGACCGCATCGGCTGCACCTAGCCTTCTTCCTCGGCTGCTTTGTCATGTCACTTCGCTCAGGGGCGTCCATGGCGGCCGGCGAGCCTTGGGGCCGGCGGCGGGTGCGGCGGTGCGCGGCTGGGGCGCGGCCGCGGGCGGCTTCGGGCGGGGCTCGCGCGGCGTGCTGGCGTGCTCCGATGGTGGCCTGGGGCGCTGCGGCTGGCGGCTGCGGGCGGGCCAGGTGGGCTCGCCTTGGGCCGGGTGGGCCGCGGCCGGCGGGCGGCGCCTGGCGTGGTGGTCTGCTCGGGCGGCTCCCGTCGGGGCAGGGGATGGTCTGCACGGCGGCGTGGTCGGCGCGGCGTGGTGCGGTGCTGCGCGGCGTGGAGGCGCGGTGGCTGCTGCTCGGGCCCGATGGGCTCTGCGGGCCGCGTGCGGGGCAGCGGCGGTCGTCTTCCTCGGGCGCGTTGGGGGGGGGCTCGCCGGTCCTCTGGCGGTGTTCCCGAGCTCCGGAGCGGCGGCTCCGGTCGGTGGTGAGGGCGGCTCTGCTTCGGCCGTGTGGACGGCGATTCAGGCTGCCCGGTGGCGAGGGCTTCGTTGCGGCACTGCGGCCTGCGGCTTGGCTCGTTCCGGTTGCGGCCCTGTGCTGCGTGGGGGTGCTCGGCCTGGTGGTGCACAATGGTCTTCGGCGAGGGTTGGAGGTCGGCGAGCTTCGGCGTGTTTGGTGGTGGCTTGTGGGCGGTCGCTTTGGGTTGCATTGGTTCCGCACCTCGGGAGAAATCCTTGCTCCGGCTTGGCCGGAGCTGGCGATGGTGACGGCCGCGGCCGCCACATGCTTTCTTGGAAGCATCGCTGTGAGGTGTGTGCACTCCTGCGCCTGCGGCCTCGACTCCGGAGGGAAACCTCGGATCCGGGATCGGGCGGTGGAGGCGCTGCTGTGTCTCTTCCCCGTTGGGGGCATCGCCTCGGAGTCGCCCACGGCCAGGGTTTGGGAGAGGTTGGTGGCTGTCGGACTGCTGTGCGAGGTCCAAGTGTGCAGTTTGGCGAAGATGATGGCTCGAGCGGAAGATGGGTCGCGGCGGGGCTTCGTTAGTCAGTTTTACCCGGCGTGTCCGATGGGTTCTCCTGCTTGCCGTGCTGCTGTGGAGTCGGAGGTGCGGGGTCTCCGTGGCGACGATGACCGGCTACGGTGATCTGCAGGGTGCTCGGTCGGCGCAAGACCCGCATAATTCCCTTGTGAAGCTCGTCGTCTGATTTGGAGTTGTCTGTCCTTGGCGCGTGTGGCCAATTGGTGGCATGGACCGACATGGTCTCCGGCGCCGTTTGTGGAGCCCTGTCCGGGAAGTCGCCGGTGAAGTCGGAGTCGCTGGCTCGTGGAGGAGTGATGACGATGACACTGTGTGGCAACCTTGCTGTGGCTCTCCTTGTGTGTCCTTGTTTCGTGTGGGTAGCCAGGTTGGCTGTGGTGGTGTGCCCAGTGTGGTCGTGTTTCCATGACGGCATTGCGGTATTGTACGGGTTTTCGGCCGGTTCCCCTGCAAATGAACCGGTCAATTCTCTTCTACTTTTTTAATAAAATGAGGCAAAATTGCCCGTTTTGTTCAAAAAAAAAAATGATCTTCTCCCTGCAAAATGAAACTAAGTAAAATGATCATGATCGGCACCCCTGTTGTCGTCTAATATATTAGAAAGAGGAATGGGCTAACCAGAGAGCATACATAGGAAACTGGAGACTTTCCCATGTCGACAGCCATAGTGATCATCCTCCTGCACATCATGTTTACTCATGAACAGCCCCAGGTCGAGATTATCCAACAGATCTGTTTAATGAACAAGTATATCAATGGAAAATGCATGGGCCTCATATAAAAACATGTCTCAACATGTAAAAATGGACCGACCTGCAGAAAAAGATGACACCCGAACAAATTGATGGTGCCTTTCCTCTTGGACATATCTTTCTTCAGCTTTGCGACGACATCATGCAGGCACTACCACATAGTCACACAAATTGAATTGTGCAATGTCCTATGTGTTTGCCACTACCCCAAAAAATCAATTTGACAATACATGAATTGAATTGTTTTTGTGCACGTAGGCTGTGAGCCCCTGCTTTCTCCATGGCTAGTGAGCTCTTGATAAAATCGATTGATTCTTCAGTAATGCTGACATCTTTTCCCTTCACATCACGGTTGCCGCAGGGGACACCAAAAATCTTGTGTATATCTTCGGCACAGAACCTGAGAATCTTATTTTCATTGATGCATATGGCACGGCGGTGACCATCGACCTTATTCATGGTCCATGCACTAAATTTCAGGCTCAACTTCTGCAGCATTGGCAAATTTAGAATCCCACCGAATCCGATTTCGTTGACAAGCCATTTCTTGAACTCGGTGAACCCCTTTAGTACCTCAACTACATGCTTGACATAAATACGGGACGTAATGGGGTTTGTGCTCAGTTGACTGACCATTGCTGTCTCCGCTTGCATCATCCTCTGGGAGCTCTGGCTGAGCGGCATGCCTGCTGCCTCTGCATCCTGCGTCGCTGCATGCGTCCAACATCCCTGTGGTGAGAGCTTTACAGAAAGCTAGAATGACGATGGAGAAGCTTGAGACACAAGGGAGCTAGAATGACTCCCGATTTTTACTAAACATAATTCATTTCTAGATACTATATGGAATAACATGAACGCAGACAGACTAGTTAACTGAATTGCACATATGTACCAAACCATCCCACAGCAACCTATTTTTTGGCTTGTTCTTAATGAAAACTGGCAAAACTCCATGCATCTGCTCTGACGAGATCTTTTCAGCAAGATTTGTTATATGCCACCAACCCAACACAGAATGCATGGGAATTACTAATTTGTTCTAAGCATAGCAAGACGATTTCAAATGCCATACCGTACTGACTACAAAGTCGAGTTATCGTTCGGATCCATTTTCCCTGTCGAGAGTGCGGAGTCAGCATGCCCTTCAGCGTCCTGCTCACCACCCCTGGCCACAGCTTAGACGATGCCATCACAGACTGAGCCTGCTCCACCGAGCCTACATGGTTGCACTCGCCCTCTTCTGTCGCGACCGTACCATCCACCACAGCCTCCACTGCGCCCTCCAAGTAGCAGCACTGTAAATGGAGGACACACATCCTACCGGTCAAATCATGGAGCAGATTTTGTAGCTGCCAGCGCCATGCCCGGGGAAGAATGTTCGCACACACGTACCTTCTCACTAGATCCAGAGGAAGTCCATTTTGTTGATACAGGTCGCCGGCGAAGTCGTGATCTGCTCCCCGTCCCTGCCGCCGCCCGCTTCAGTGCGTGCTCGAATCACCGGTAATATGTGGAAGCCTGCTCCACTCTCTGCTTGGGGGCGACACAGAGTTCCAACCGGCCAGATCCGGAAGGCAAGCGCCGACGGCCAGACAAACACAGAAACCTGGTTTTCCAAGATGCGCATGGCGTCCTGTCTGGTGGCGCGCAACCCACCCGCACCATGCAGGTTTTTACAAAATTATATTTGCAACCATGTTTTTGGATATTTTATTCCTAGATAGCAGTACCTATTTTTAGAACGATTGCCGGAAAATTAAGAAATTTCAGGTCAGGTCCGTTTAAGAATAACCCATAATGTGCACAATATCCATTAAATTTTCAGTTAGGATAATATACTCTTAGGAAAACTCAAATCAAATTGTTTAGAACTTAAATTAATGTGTACTGCTATTTCCCAGAATAAAATCTTGTACAGGTTCAACAAACATGATAACACCCAAGTATATTTCCCTTTTACATATGACACAGGAAACAAATACCAAGACGGGGTAAATAAGCTTCAGGCAGTTTATCAAATCACATTACCAAAAAGTGGGGACGTGCCAAGATCCTTACGGAAGTAAATTGCAAAATGCTTATAACAAATCTGTTGGTGCACTAATACAGCTCTCCCATCCCTATCACCACCCGTCCAGCAACACAGGTAAGAGGGAAAGCTAATACGTTAGGTATGCAGCACTAAGCTACCGATTCCAGTTTACAACATATCTGGAATCGAGATAATTGGGCACCTCTTGTTCCAGCCAGGAGAGTTTTTTTAGATAAAAGGCACACCTGCGCCCGACTTTAAATTAATAAAGCCCCACACAGAGCAAGGTATTACAATAACCACAAAGTTCAACACACCACCGCACGGCGCAGCAGTCAAGCCACCCTGGCCTGACCACCTTAAGTTTTTAAACTTACAACCAGACTACAGCACGCAGGCTGAAAAGGTAGCACTGAAGATATCTAATATCAATAATACTATGCGGAGGTTGGAGCAACATGCTGGCTGGACGACGCTGGTGGAGGGGTGTAGGAGCTTGTGAAGAACGATCTTGACAGCACCACCATTTCGTCCAGCAACACCCGGTCCTTAAGCCTTTGAATCGGGCGCCAAAGCTGCAAAGATAAGATAATTTTGAAAATGCAATCAGCGGGTTGACGAGGGAACTTGCCCTCAATCGTAAATTTGTTTCTGGTGGTCCATAAAGACCAACACTGGGCAGCAAAGAATGTCCACAGTAACCTGCGGGGTTTAACAGCGAGAGAATTTAAGAGAGCGATCCACTCCTGTCTATTCCTAGGGGTCCAGTTCACTCTGAACATTGCCCTCACCCCACTCCACAGAAACTCTGCAAGGTGACATTGAAAGAAGATGTGATCAACATCTTCAGGCTTACCACAAAGCACACACCTACCATCCGAAGCCCCCCCCCCCCCCAGGCATGAATATGATCACTGGATGGCAATCTACCCTTTAGCAGTTGCCAAGTGAAGATTTTGATTTTGAGAGGCAAGTGACATTTCCAAATCAGCCTAGTGATTGGGACTTCAGGGGCTTTACACAGCGAGAGGTACAGAGATTTTGTTGAAAACTGCACATCCGGATTAAGGTTCCAAGAGATTGTGGTTGCTACATCTTCCAGCTCGATGTCTTCCACCAAAGCAGACAATTCCAACCAAGCCTGTAGATCACCCTGATCCAAAGCCCTTCGGAAGAAAATGCGCCACCCCTCCTCTGAGTAAGCCTGAGCTATGGTGAGGTCGATATCGGAGCTTTTAGCAAATAAGGTGGGGAACCTTGCACTCAGGGAGACATCCCCAATCCACAAATCTTTCCAGAAACTGACTTTAGAGTTCTTTCCGGGGAAGAACCTAGTTCCCGCTCTGAAAAAGTCTTTAACTTTGTGAATACTGTGCCAAAAAGGAGAGCAGCTAGTAGGAGTATAGGAGAAGATCTCTGAGATTCTGTACTTTGCTCTTAAGAGTCGCAGCCAAAGTAAGTCCTGGTTTTCTGCTCTGTGGATCCGCCAGATCCATTTAGCTATCAATGCAATGTTCATCAGCCTTGTGTTTAGTACCCCTAGCCCCCCTTGGCTTTTGGGCTGGCAGATAGTTCTCCAATTCACCATATGAAATTTCCTTGATGAACCTTGCCCTTCCCAGAAGAACCGATTCCTGTGCTTATCCATCGCTGCATGGGATCCATCAGCCAGCAAGAAGAGACCCATTGTGTGAAGCGGCAGGTTTGACAAGCACGCATCAATCAGCGTTAAACGAGCCGCAGAAGACATGAAGCAACCTTGCCACGGGGCCGCGCGCTTCCCCACCGAGGCCACCAACGGCTCTACATCAGCCATAGAGAGCTTGTGGTCACTAATGGTGAAGCCCAGGTAGGTGAAGGGAAATTTGCCTTGTTTGCAGTTGAGCAATCTGGCTACCCTAGCCTGCTCTGCAACGTCGGCTCCCATCACAATAACCTCGCTTTTATGGAAGTTGATTTTCATCCCCGAAAGGAATTCAAAGCATAACAGGAGAAACTTGAGGTTGGCCAAACTCGTTTGGGAATTCTGGATCAGAATCATCGTATCATCCGCATACTGCAGGTGGGACACTCCCCCTGGGATCAAATGAGGTACAACCCCCTCAATGTGGCCGGCTACCTTAGCCCTGTCCAGGATCGCCGCCAAAGCATCAGCCACAAAGTTAAACGGCAACGGGGATATAGGGTCACCCTGGCGCACCCCCTCTTGTTGCGGAAGTAAGGGCCAACTTCTCCATTGATAGAGATAGCCGTCTGCCCCCCAGAAACTAACTGCATAAACCGATGCACCAGAGCAGGATCAAACCCTTTTGCCCTAAGCACCTCTTGAAGGAAATGCCAATTGACTCTGTCATAAGCTTTCTCAAAGTCCAGTTTAAGCAGAACTGCAGATAGTTTCTTGGAATGCAATTCATGAATAATTTCATGCAAGGCAAGGGGGCCATCTTGGATGAATCTGCCCTTGATAAAAGCTGTCTGAGTTTGGCTGATAACTCTGTGAGCCACTGGAGAAACTCTGCAAGCATAAGCCTTAGAAACCAGCTTAAAAATGACATTGATCAGGGCAATTGGTCTATACTGTTTGATGTTGTCCGCACCTGGGACTTTGGGCAGCAGCGACAAGATCCCAAAATTGAGCCTGGCAATATCCACTCTGCCAAGCGCAAACCCATTCAGAATTTCCAAGACCTCCTTCTTGATCAAGGGCCAGAACTTCTTGTAGAACGAAACTGGTAGACCATCTGGACCTGGGGCTGTGTCAGTCTTGGTCTCATGAAGCACAAAGTCAAGTTCCTCTGTTGTGAAGGTTCTCATCATCTCAGCATTCTCCTGGAAAGAGACCCTCTGCTCGGGAGGCCAGAGATCAGACCTGATTCCAATTAACTTTGGCTCCTCTGCCCCCATAAGATTACGGTAAAAGGAATAGATGTGCTCCTGAATGGCCTCTTTCTCCGTGATCACCCCTTGATCAGAAGAGAGGGAGTGGATGGCACATTTTCGCTTTCTCCCATTTGCAAAAGCATGAAAGAACTTAGTGTTAGCATCACCTTGAAGGATCCACTGTTGCCTGCCTCGCTGTCTCCAATACTCCTCCTCAGAACTTAATATTTCCATCATCTGAGCTTCGAGGTGGTATCGTAAAGCCCACCCATCTTCGTCCAGGCCCAGGCTATCTACCACAGAATCCATCTCTTGGATCTTAGCTAACAGGTTAGCCTTGGCCACTCTGGTATGCTTGCCAAGGTTTGCTCCCCAACCCTTAAGGAACTGTCGAATAAAACTCGATTGTATCTGCCACCAATCAATTGGCCCTCTACACCTGCGGATTTGGCCAGCGTGATCACGCCACCGTTGAGACACCATGTCAGAGAAGCCTGGGATATGAAACCAACTGGTTTCAAAGAAAAACCTTGGCGATTTCGTCGAGCTAACACTCCCCGAGTCCAGCACCAAGGGGTTGTGATCTGAGCCCAAGCACGTCGCAGCACGCAAGGACAGCAAGGGAAACTGCACTTCCCATTCCGGGGACACCAAAACCCTGTCCAGGACACACCTGACTGGGTTTCTTTGTCTATTAGACCATGTGAACCGAGCTCCCACACGAGCTACTTCCCTGAGAGCCATCCTGGCAATGGAGTCATTAAAGGCATTAACACGAGGCCAGTTGATATTGGCATTGTTTTTGTCTTGAGCGCCCCTAATTAGGTTGAAATCCCCAAACACCACCACTGGCATGGGAGATCTCTGCACTTTGGCCTCTAACTCCACTAGAAACTGGGCTGATCTAGTGTGATCTGCAGGGCCATACACCCCAATGGCTTGGAACTTGAACTTGGAGGCCCTATGATAAACTGCCGCACTCAGGAAAAAAAACCCCCTGATCAATAGCGCCAACCTCAAACGCGTCGTCATTCACTCCCATCAGCATACCACCAGAGCGGCCCACTGCCGGACTCCAGTGCCAGTGGAACAGCTGACCATTTACCAAGCCCCTGAGCTCTTGATCTGTGAAATCCTGACGCATGGTCTCTTGAAGGAAAATAATATCTAAAGCCTCCTTTCTGATAAAATCTTTAAGCTGGGTTTTCCTGCCACTCCGGCCAAAACCCCATAGATTCCACCCAGCAATCTTCATTGGGTATCCTTCAGCAAAGCTCGTGCTTGTCGAGCTGGAGTTGAGCGTAGATTGGTTCTGGGAGGTAACTTGGCTGCTGGCCCCTTCTGCCTTCGCTTCTTGGATAATGACGCCACCGTAATGGATTCTGGATCACCAATGTCTCCAACCAGGCACTCTGGCTGGGAATGGTTCGAAGGAGGAGTCCCCACACTGGTGGACGTCTCCTGGCCTGCTTCCTGGGCAGAGGCCGCTGCCGCAGCCGCGTCTCTGGCCGCAGCACGGTCAATAGCCTCGACCAACTTGGCTTGAGCAATCTCTCTGGACCGTACTACTGAAAGAACCTCAACAGGAGACAAAGAGGAATTTCCCAAGACCAACCCACAATCATCCACTATCCCCATGAAGTGTAAATCCGGAAAATCAGAAAGAACAGTATACTTTGGATCAGGAGAGTTGGAGGGATGAGGAACATTACCTGCTTTCACAGCCGCCCGATTGACCGCCCGCTGCAGGATTGGCATCGAGTCCGGCCCCTTTCCGCTAGCACTGGAGCGCGTTCCAGAGACCGGGGAGACGACCGCCGCAGAGCGCCTAGCCTTGGCTGAAGGAGCTGATGTCGCCGCTTCCTTGACAAGATCAGGATCACGTGGGGAGGCAGGGGAGTTGTGCACTTCCCCGTCTTGCTTCTTCTTGAGCTTGGCAATCTTCTGGGCAATGGTCTCGTTATCATACTCCCAATCCTCTGGGCTCTCCCACCCAATGTCCACACGGTCAGCATTGCACAGCTTGGAACGCTTCAAGATGTCAGGGTTCACTGGGGACTCAGGGGCAGAATCCTCATCAAGGACTATCGTCATGGAGATAGCTTGGGGCTGGAGGATGGGTTCTGAGTCCAGCAGGGGGTTCGAAGACAGGTTGGAGCCATATTGGTTGAACGGAATGGGTTGAGCCTTGACTTTTGCTGGAGCCGAAGTAGGCTTGGAGGCAGAGTAATCTTTAGCTGAAGGAGGGGGCACACTGCTGCTGCCCACAGAAGATTTAGACCCTGGCTTCTTCATCAGTTTCTTCTTGAAAACAGAGTGAAGGGCAAGCTGCGGACCCGTGGGCACAGCTGCAGAGGCCATTGCGCGAGGAGGAGAGGAAGCATTCATCTTGGTAGCACCAGATGCTGGATCACTAGAAACCCCCACATCCTTGCCTTTCTCCTTATCTTTGGAGCTCTTCCTCTTCCAATGGCAATCAGACTGACTCTGCTCCTCCGTCTGCTCCTGATCCTTGGAAGGGCCATCATCATCGTCCTTGTGATTGTCCGTAGGGCTGGAGGGTTTTGCACTTATGCCTTTTGCCAATTCCACAGACACACCAATCCGGAACCCTTGCAGGTTGGCGAAGAGAATCACTGATCTGGGTAGGCGATCTGGTGAGGGGGAATGGAACAGCATACGCACAGGGCCTTCTGGCGCAGCCAAGGATTCCTCATCCACCAATCTGGGCCTCCCTAGCATCTTCGTACCTTCCATCAGCAGATCAGCACGGCGAAGACAAGTGGGTACATCAGAGAGCGCCACCCAGATCTTGGCGAGAACAGCAGATGCCCGCAGGTGCGGGAAGGGATCCGCAAACAAGACAGAAACTTTACTGACTGGGAGCGCAATACCACCGGCATTCTTGCAAAGGTTCTTACAGAGGGACAAACTAGCTTTCGTTGGGCAGACCACGGAGAAATCAGTGTCACTGATACGATGAACCTTCCAATCCCAATTGTCCTCGATCAAAGCCTTGAGATCCAGCGAGAGGAGCTCGCAGGTCAACCTGTTTTCCGCAGCAATCACTGTGGCTTCGTTCTCACTGGCCGCTGCGTCTGGCACCAGGGCGGCCTCATCCACCTCCAGGCAGTGAAAACCCACACCGTCGACGGCGTAGCCGTACCATTGCAGCACTGGTTGCTTGGGGGCTTTGGGACACATGCCAGTTGTGTGCCCATCAAGATCGCAAACACTGCAATGTGCAGGGAAAAGACATCCAGACTGGTAATGACCCTCCTTACCACAGTTGTAACACTTGATCCCCATCTTCTTTTGGCCTTGCACTGGATCGGGGAGATCTGACTGAGAGGAGCGTCCAGCAGACGGAGGAGGACGAGCCGTCGGCGCTTGGGGCGGGGGAGTAGGCGTAGGAGCCCCCGATGCCGCCCTGGATCTTGCCGAGAATTTACGGACTCCCACTTTCTTCTTGGAAATCTGCTCCGCGACGTAGGATGGACCCGCCGCAGAACGCCTCTCGTCCTCGCGGCGGCGCTCCCCGTCCCGGCGCCACTCTGGCGACCGGCGACGGTCCCAGTCGCGCTCAGCATCACGCTCCCTCTGGCGACGGGCTTCAGCGTAGTCGAGTCTGCCCCGGAGCTGCGCCTCAAGCCGCCGCCCAGCATCGGAGTCGTACTCCTCGAAGGAGCGCTTGCTGCCGGCGTGCGGCATCTCGCGGCCACGGTCCATGGTCGAAGAGCGGAGAAGCCGAGGAAGAGAGCGAGACGAGGAAGTGCGCCGCAGCCACTGGAGAATGTCGAAGAGGGAAGCAGGAGAGGCAAATCTAAGATCTAGGGTTCCGGCCGGAACCCACTGCCACTTATATACCACACCCCTCACACGCGAGGCCCACACTGGGCTGGATGGGCTGTGGGCCGGAGAACAAACTTTCGGAGAGACAAAGGGCGCCGAGGGCCCAGGCCCACTAGCCGTTGGAGCCGACACCTCACCAACCACCGGGCCACCCCCCGAGCCCTGACACCCTGGGACCACCGGGACCGCTGGAGAGAGGCCGTCGACGACCTCCCCGGGCACCGCCGCCGCCGGCGAGGGCACCGGACCCTGGAAACGCACCGCAGAGGTAGAGGGCCCCGCCGCAGCACCTTGCCGCGTGGGGGAAGGAGGCTGAACGGGGGTGGACTGCGCCGCTGCGCCACCACGGGACACCGATCCAGATCTGAGCGGCGGTACACCACCAGCCTTCCCAAATCTCGATCCCCGCCCGCCCGGAGCAAATTTGCCCCGCCGACGAGAGCCACCACCGGATCTGAGCGCGGTCACCTTCTGCCACGCCGGAGACAAGAAATCGCCAAAGGTTACCTGGGAAGGACCCGCCTCGACACTCGAGGCCTCCTCGGATGGCGCCGCAGCCGTCTCCGGCTTGTCTTCCTCGTCGGAGCTCTCGCCCACCAAGGCCCAGAAGCGGGATCCACCCACCGCCCGGCGCTCGGGCAGGGGGGACCGCGGGGAGGGAGGACGAGGGAGGGTCGTCGGCGCCTGAGCAGGGGAGGACGCCACTGCGTCGCCACAGCAGGGGAGCGGGGGAGAGGCAACGGTCATTTTTTCTCTATCATCTCTAAGCAACTTCTTCCCCAGCCAGGAGAGTTGATCGCCCTTCCCAGTTGCTGCGGCTGAATCTGCTTGAACGTCAGAGTCCTGGTCGCCACCACCACTCACAGCCTCCACGATGCCCAGGATTGACTGATCTGCCTCCCGACATGGCTGGACTGGCTTGCTTCTTCCCCCGCCACGACCCTCACTGGGGGCACCACCGGAGGCGCCTCGTATATGGGCAAACTGCAATTTTTTAGCAGGCAGCCAAACAAACACCAGGGAAACGAGGGGACAGGTGGAAGTACACGTAGAACACCACGAATAGCAGCCCCCGGCGATGAACCTGTTGACTGGATCCAGGGAAAACACCACAGCTCTAAGTGAGCATGCTCCTAGCCGCTGTCCGCCGCCTCCACCACCTCACCGCCGACGCTCCACTTGAATGGGTTGAGGATTCCGCCGGAACCTGAGATCTGTGCGAGTTGGGAGTGTAGGTCGAGTGGGGCGCTGAGTCACCAGATTGGGTTGGGTGCATCTCGGTCCAGGAAGCCGCCGCAGGCTTGTTCCGTGGGTCCTGCATCGTCCACCACCGTTAACGCTTCGGTTGCAAGCATGCAACGTCCTCATGCGGGCCAGACGTACTGCTCGCGTACGGTATTTCAATTTTCAGACGCACGAATCGCTACAGTCCACTGTAAGGATTTAATCTACACATGTTTCCATGTGCGGTCTAGATTCCGGGATCATCTGGACCTGAGAGCCAAAACTCCCTCCCCAAAAGCAAGCTGAGTTACAGCATTCAACTGCTACCTAAAAAATACATCATCTATACTTTTCTTAATACAAATAAAGACATAAAATCAGTCATATCACACGAGTGGTTCACACAGCTCTGAATTTGGTCAAGCCCATACGCTAGTTACATGACAATGTTGTACTACAATTTTTTAACCATCAATAAATAGCATGTAGATTATCAGGAATACACTAGGGACTACTAAGAATCTTTCTTCATCAACGGAGTTCGAAATTTGCAAACACCATATTTGTTGAATGTGGCTCCTGCAACTTCAGAAAACACAGAGTACTGGTCATATATAGGGTGTGTTTGGTAGCTCGGCCCAGTTGAGATTAGCTATTTACATCCATACAAGCTGACTCTAGCCAAGCTCTACTCAGATTTTGTAACGTGTTTGGTAGACCGGGTTGGTTGAAATATTTTCAGTGTGTCTGTTGTTTGGTAGCCTCTACATGGTGGAAGTACCAAGTAGGTCCAAAATTTACACAAAAACCCTTGAATATAAAAATAAAAAGCAATTGGGTCCATATATACAAAACAAAGAAGCAATCAGATCCTTATATATATAATAAAAAGCAATCCAGTCAAAAATGCAATCGGGTCCTTGGCAAGATTTACTCCGGCAAGGAGCTCCGGCGAGACGAGCCCCGGCCAGGGAGCTCCGGGGCGAGACGAGGCTGGCCGTGGCGCTGCTGGAGGTGGCAGCTCGAGGCCATGGCGCGGCTGGAGGTGGCAGCTCGAGGCCGTGGCGGGCTGCTCGGCGGCGGCCGTTCTGCTGCTCGGCGGGGCTGCCATGGCTGCAGGCGGCGGACCACGTGCAGGGGCGAGGCCGTCCTGCTGCTCGGCGGGGCTGCCATGGCTGCAGGCGGCGGCCGAGGTCCTTGTGGAGGCGGCGGCTGCTCGATTTAGGGTCGTGGCTGGCCACGGCGGCAGGAGACGGCGACGGCGGACCTCGTCGAGGCGTCGGCGGCGGACCTCATTCGGGATGCGGCGGCGGACCTCGTCCAGGAGGCAGCGGCGATGGTTCTCTTCCTGGAGCGCGACGGCAGAGCTCGGAGGAGGTGGAGGCTGTGGGTGAGAGAGAGCGCTGGTGAGAGAGAAGGGGGAAATGAGGCTGGGGTGGTTGACCCCTGTGGGCGCGAGTGTGGGCCCGGGACGCGCGGGAGGAAAATTCGGGTGAGTTCAGCCCTGCCCACCTGCGAAGCTCGATTCGAGCTTCTCTACCGGGCAGGGCTGAGGGGCAATTTTTGGGCGAGTTGGGCACTGCCCATGTGAGCGAGCCGGTCTACCAAACATATAAATTGTTAGAAATCTCGGTTGGGCAGGGAATTGCTGGGTTGGGCCGACCTACCAAACACACCCATAATGTAGCTAAGAGGCAACACAAGACATGGCATAAGAAAAAATAGTCAACTAATGCTGTCATACACACTGCCATGCTGTCAGTCTACCAATTACTCAGTATTTCGTTCAGTCTACCAAGTACTCATTGGAGATAGACATAAAAAATTAGAATCATGACAGTAAAATAGTCAGCTACGTAGGCAACAAGCGCATCTTATTATTGTTCACAAGTATATTACTTTGTTAATCTGTAAAAGTATAACTCAACCCAGGCCCGGGCCTGCAGGAGCGCGGGCTGTGCGGCCGCATAGGGCCCCAAAATTTTCGTATAGGCCTACTGGTAATAGAAAGGCTTGGATGCTTGCCAGTCCATCTGCGTTTCGCTGGGAATAAGAACGTAAAAAAGTGTCGATGTCGATCTTCCCTGTGCCGTTGGCCCACGTCCTGGACGCCGACGAAATCGATCGATTAGAGCATCTCCAGCCGTCCCCCCGACTTGGCCCCCGGCGGCCGTTTTTTACATCCGGGCGGCGGTATTCGGCCCAGTCGCGCCCCCGGTTCCTCGTTTTCCTTCGGATTTGGGCCTAAATCCATCCGGCGAGCCCAGGCCAACCCCGGTCCCCCGGGGCGCGCTCGGGGACTCCGGACGAGAGAAAAGCGGAAACGGGCCCGCTCTGTCGGCGAGAGAACGCGCAAACCGTACAATTTGGACGCAAATCCCTCTCTCCCTCCCGTCGTTGCTCTGTCGCCGCCGGCACCACCCCTCGCCAATCCGCCGGCCGATTGCCTGAACTTCGCTGTCCCTCCTCCCACCTGCCCCCACCTGCCTATATTCCGCCGTCCGGCGTGCCGTCTGGCCATATTCCGCCGTCGGGGAACTCCTCCCGTCGCGCCTCGTCGACACGCCTAGCAGGTGTTCGTCCATTTGCTTGGCCGAAAATGGACTCAGACGACGAGGAAGAGCAGATGTTCGCCGAGATGTTTGAAGAAGAGATGGCCGCCGCCGCCCAAGACGAGGAGCATATGCTTATTTTAGCTTGCTTGTCGGGCTTGTACGCGGAGGTGGCCACCGGTCGCCGTGGTGGGTCGGCACCAGGTCGCAAGAAGTGCAAGCCGAGGCAGCGAATGGAGGGCTACTGCATACTCTACGCCGACTACTTCGCCGATAATCCATTGCACGGTGAGGCTGTTTTTAGGCGTCGTTTCAGGATGAGCCGGAAGCTTTTCCTGAAAATTGTCTATGCCCTTCGAGACTACGACTCCTATTTCAGATGCAAGTTAGATTGCACCGGTATGGCAGGGTTTTCCGCCCTCCAAAAATGCACGGTGGCTATGCGGATGCTGGCATACGGAGCTCCTGGTGATACTACCGATGACTATCTTCGGATGGCGGAGTCCACCGCCTTTGATTGTTTCTACCGGTTCTGCAAGGCGGTGATTGCAGTGTTTGGGGACACCTACTTGAGATCACCCACTGTCCAAGACACTACTCGGATTCTCGCTTTCAATGAAGCTCGAGGATTTCCGGGGATGCTTGGAAGCATTGACTGCATGCATTGGAAATGGAAGAACTGTCCGTTCTCCTGGCAGGGAATGTACAAGGGTCACAAAAAAGGCTGCACTGTGATACTTGAGGCAGTGGCTACCCATGATCTCTGGATTTGGCACTCCTTCTTTGGTATGCCGGGATCCAACAATGACATCAACGTTTTGCAGTGCTCGCCGATCTTCTCCAAGATTGTTGAGGGTCATGCTCCTCCGGTTGACTTTGTGATCAATGGCCGACACTACAACAAGGGATACTATCTTGCAGACGGTATCTATCCAAAGTGGGCAACATTTGTGAAGACTATCTCGAGTCCCATCCTCCCGAAGGAGATGGAGTTTGTGAAGGCACAAGAAGGTTGTCGAAAGGATGTCGAGCGTGCGTTTGGTGTCCTCCAGCAAAGATTTGCTGTAGTCCGGTTCCCCGCAATGAGTTGGTCCAAAGATCAGATATGGGAGGTGATGAACTGTTGTGTGTGCTTACACAACATGATTGTTGAGGATGAGCGGAAGCATCCGATCCCGGAGATCGAACAAGCTCTACCATATGAGAGAGAGGGTCCTCTTGCACAGCCTAATCACCAGGTGCCGGCATCGTGGGCTGCGTTCATCGCTATGCGTCAGGAGATTCGAGACTCCACTATGCATCAACTACTGCAGGATGATCTGGTGGAGCACATATGGAGGTTTCGAGGCAACACCCACTAGTTTCCATTTGATTTGTTTGAAAACTTGTCAATTTATTTGCTTGTTTTGTTTAACTGTATGAGATTCGCCGAACTGATGTTTATTTTGAGCCGAATGTTGGCAAACTGTATGAAATTCGCCGAACTGGAACGTCTATTTGTAAAAATAAGTCAAAAACGCCGATTTCCGGGCGTATAGCTGGGGGTCCGGCTGAAAGTTCGGCGCTCCCCACGTCTGATTTTCGTCCAATCCGGCGATAATTACCGCCGGATTCGGCCGTGGGGAGCGCAAACGGCTGGAGATGCTCTTAGGCCGCAGTTCCAGGCTTCCAGCTTTCCTCGTCACTTGCACGTCCCTCCTGAAGACTCGAGCCGCCAGGCGCCAGCTCCAGCTCAGGTGAGATGCGTTTCTTACTTTCTCATCTTGATTGATAGGCGTAATCTGTAGCTTATCCCATCGCTTATCCTGTGATCCTGTCTTTCGATCCTGATCAACCTAGCACTAGGCAGGATCGGTCATAGTGCACCAATTCATCGGCAACCGTACTAGGACACGAGCAAGGATGAGGTGAGTTCGTGGACCCGATCCGTCTAATTGCCAACTAAATTAATAATTTTGTTAATATTTCTATTGATTGATAGCGCCACATCATTTTATTTTATTTTCATATTTTGTATCTAGTAACAAATTAGCAATACTTCTATTGAATGATGATGTCGCATCATTATAATATTATTTATTCATTTTTAAAACTACTGTTTTAAAAATTCAGATTTGATTTATCATGGCAAGCATAAATCAGTTGCCTAAAAATGCAAGAAAAAAGAAAAACAAGAATACAAATGTTGAACAGTTTCAATCTTCTAGTGACATAGGGCCTATCTTAAAGTTTTGCACAGGGCCTCAGATTTTGCCGGCTCGGCCCTGACTCAACCAAGTCTGCATTCAAAGTTGCACCACGGGACATCATTTCTTCAGTATGTGCAGCTTAAAAAGACAATTTCGAACCAGTGAAATGACATGCAAGTATTTAGTTGAATGTACATTTTCAAACCAGTTGTTTAACTAAAATTTCATGTCACAGGGGTCCTAGAGGAAGGAGCATCTCTATATTTATCAAGATGGACTAGTAGCACATTAACCCATTAACATAAAATATGTAGCAGTAGCTCATGCAGAATCAAGAGAGGTCTAATGACACATAGCAGTACAATTGGTAACAAGCAAACAATATGCTATAAATAACATACCTCATACTTCTTTTTTAGCAAAAATCCATGGCTGAAGCTCATGGAGTCAATCTGTGAATGAGAGGTAAATGGAAACCATTAACATCATGTAAAAGAGTTAATTCAAGAAAGACGATCACGTTAGTTTTTAGTTTTCTACCTTCATCGTTGTTGTCACCTTCGCCATCAGACAAGTATTCTTTTAGCCAATCTTTTGAGACATTAGTCCTTCAGCTGTTTCTGGGTTTAGAGAACTACGATGTTGATCAATTACCATGCCGGTTGTACTGAATGTTGATTCGGAAGCCACAGATGACAATGGAATAGCAAGAAAGTCACGAGCCATCTTGGCTAGTACAGGATAATTCTCTACATTTCTTTTCCACCACTTCAACACGTCAAAACTTTCACCTTCCCTAAGGGGAACCAATGCATCTTCTAGATACATATCTACCTCTGACCTTCTAGAGCGATTAGGGCGATGTTGCTGTTTGAATAAAGCAAATCCTAACTCCAATTTGCGCTTTTCTGATAGCTTTGGGAGCATATTTGCTAACCCTCTGATACGTCTCTAACGTATTGATACGTCTCAAACGTATCTATAATTTTTGATGCTCCATGCTTGTTTTTACACCATTTGCCTATTGTTTCGTTACACTTAGTGGCATTTTTATGCGATTTCTGGAACTAACCTATTGACAAGTGCCACAGTGCCAGTTCCCTGTTTTCTGCTGTTTTTGTGTTTCAGAAGTGATACACAGGAAATATTCTCGGAATTGGACGAAACAAGTTCCTGAAGTCTTATTTTTCCCGAAAGCTTCCAGAGATCCGAAGGAGAGACGGAGAGGGGCCACCAGGGCCCCACACATGGGTGGCGCGGCCAGGGGCCTGGCCGCGCCACCCATGTGTGAGGGAGCCTGGCTCCACCTCTGACGACACCCCTTCGCCTATAAGTACCCCCCCGACGAGAAAAACCTAAGGACCCGATCAGATTTCCAGAAAGAGTTCCGTAGCTCCGCCGCCGCCACCGACGAATTTCGGGGGGACAGAAGTCTCTGTTCCGGCACCCTGCCGGGATGGGGAAGTGCCCCCGGAGCCATCTCCATCGGTCTCCATCGCCGTCTCCGCCGTCTCCATCGACCTCACCGCCATCTCCATCAACCTTGCTGTCTCCTATGATGAGGAGGGAGTAGTTCATCCCCGGGGCTAAGGGCTCTACCGGTAGCTATGTGGTTCACCTCTCTCTCCCATGATGTGATCTTTATGTGATCGTGAGCTTTGTATCATGTTGAACAAGTACATGTTATTATTCAGATATTTTGTGTACTCTAGTGATGTTATTAAAGTAATCTATTCCTCCTGCTATGGTGTAACGGTGACAGTGCGTGCATCATGGTGGTACTTGGTTTAGGCTATGATTGTGATCTCTTGTGGATTATGAGAATAATTATTGCTATGATAGTTTGAGTGATCTATTCCTCCTTTCATGGTGTAATGTTGACAGTGTGTGCACCGTGTTAGTACTTGGTTTAAGTTGCAATGATTTCTATCTTGAGTTGTTCTTTGATTTGGGTATCGCTATGAGTGGTGTTTGTCAAGTACTTGATGAACTTTAAGGGGTGCTTCTGTAGCCACTACACAATGATTAGTGTTATTCAATAGGAGAGTAATTCAGAGTGCCTTAGCAAAGAGAAGTTATTTGTTCATTCATGTTATATTGTTGGGAGTGTGTCCACTAGTGAAAGTATGATCCCTAGGCCTTGTTTCCAAGCTTTGCACACCGTTTACTTGCTATTTTGTTACTTGTTTGCTCGCAGCGATATTTATTTCACATCACGTTTGCTACTTATAATCATCTATACCACTTGTATTTTACTATCTCTTCGCCGAACTAGTGCACCTATACATCTGACAAGTGTATTGGGTGTGTTGGGGACACAAGAGACTTTCTGTATCGTAATTGCAGGGTTGCTTGAGAGGGATAGCTTTGACCTCTAACCTCCCTGAGTTCGATAAACCTTGGGTGATCCACTTAAGGGAAACTTGCTGCTGTTCTACAAACCTCTGCACTTGGAGGCCCAACAAGTGTCTACAAGAATAGAAGTGCGTAGACATCAAGCTCTTTTCTGGCGCCGTTGCCGGGGAGGTAAGGTAAAAGGTACTCGCATCCTCCTGTGTGAGTGCTCGGAGTTATTTCCTTTAGATTCTGCAACTACATCTTTTTGTTTCTTGTTTTTATTTTCACTAGTTAGGCTTAAATGGAAAACAATGAGTTCTGTAGTCTTTTTTCTGAGTTTAGATTTGATGAGAAAATTGAAAATCCTTTGGAGCTTATTTCGCATAGCAATGTCATTAGTACGAATGCTTTGAATACCGTTATTGCTAATGCTATAGAAAAGTCTAAGCTTGGGGAAGCTGGTTTTGTTGAGTATGATATTTTTAGTCCCCCAGCTTTAGTGGAGAAAGTTTGCTCTGATGATATTTTATCTCCCATATGTGATGTTTCTAATGATGCTTGTGCTCCTCATCCTTTTGAAATACCTATGAAGATTGTTGAACGTGTTATGAATAACCGCTATTCAGGAGATGGAACAGTCCCTCCGGGTGATCATTTACTCTTTATACAAGAATTATGCGAGTTGTTCAAGTGTGCAGGTATTTTGTCAAACCAAGTTAAGAAGAAGCTATTCTCTTTATCATTGAAAGGCAGAGCTGAGGAATGGTATCGACTGCTTGAGGATGGTCCATCTGTTGGCTGGGAGGAAATTGTACCTCTCTTTTATTCTAAATTCTATCCTCCAAGTGAGATTCATAAAGATCGTAATCAGATATATAATTTTTGGCCTCATGAGGGAGAAAGCATTGCCCAAGCGTGGGGAAGATTGAAGTTACTAATGCATAAATGTCCTATTCATGATCTTCCCCGTAATATTGTTATTAATAATTTTTATGCAAGGCTTTCAGGATATTACAAGGACTATCTAGATGCATGCTTTGATGGGTCTTTCACAAGCAAGGATGTCGACACCAAGTGGGGTCTGCTTGAAACAATTCAAAACAATATTGAAGGTTGGGATAGCGACAAAGGTAAAGGATCAGGTATGAATTACGAGTTTGATTGCATTAAGTCTTTCGCTGAAACTGCTAATTTTCAAGAGCTTAGTGCTAAATATGGTCTTGATCCTCAAATTATGGTTGATTGCTTTAAAGCCTTTGCTTCCCATATGAATGTTCCTAAAGGAAATGGGGACGTGTATCATGAACCTTTTAAGGACACTTGCATAGAAAGTGATATTGTTATTGATGATTGCAATAACCATGCTCAAACTTCTAAAAGTATTATTTCTTATAAGCATGTTAATTTTTGTGGAGTACATAGACCTTGTGAACAGAGTTACAACAAGGAAGATTATTGCATCACCCACGCAAATGAAGAAACCAGTATGTGGTACAAGGATATAGGTGAGATCGGTAAAAAGGTTTGTGAGCTTTATCCTTTTCTTTGTAAACATTGCGATGACATAGGTCATTTTAATTTCCAATGCTCAAACCCTAATAGTTACTATTCTAGTACCTTAAGTTTGTATTGTGACGACAAGATTACTCCCAATCAGCATGATGAGCTCACTTTGTTCTTGGCGTGTGAAGAGATATCTAGAAAGATTGCTTTGATAGATATGAATGATGTTGATATTAATAGCACCCTGCGTGGTTGTCGTCTCTATTGTGCTAAAGATTGCCTTGCAAATACTTACATTCAAAATCTTATAAAACTTGATATTTTGCCTAGCTATGACAGGACTGATAGATGTTTTTATCTTATTAATAGAGAGGAGGAATCCTCCAAAGTTTCTTCTGTTGTTTCTGTCACCAAACCAGATTATGTGGAGAAGATGCCTTTCCCTCCTAGAGAATATGTGGAGAAGATGCTCTTCAAGTCTCTCCCTCCTAAAGGAGAGAGTAAGAAGAAGAAGAAGAAGAAGAGGAGTAAAAGGCGAGAAGACACGGTATCTTCCCCTAAGCGTTATGATCCTGCTATAGATTATGATAATTCTGATTGGGATGATGTTCCTATGCCTGTTACCTATGTTAGTGATCATGATTGGGAAAAGCACTCTACTTTTGATATTGAAAATCTTTTTGGTACCAATTCTAAGGTTAATAATTGTTGTACCATTAGTGCTATCCATGTTCCTTCTTATGATGATATGTTTGATGAATATGCTTTGCGACATAGTAGTTCTCTATCTCTTGATGATACTAAGCCTCTAGTTTATGATGATGAGTATAATGTTTTCAGTTCACCTACTTTTGAGGAGAAAAATAGTTATGATTACAATATGCCTCCTGTCTTTGATGATTATGGTGATGAGAATAATTATTCTGTTGAATCTGCTCCTACTACTATTGTTCATGTGGGGAGTATTAATTCTTTTATGCATGTGGCTCATGATAGGAATGCTTTATGTGATAGTTATATTGTTAGTTCTATTCATGATGCTACTGAAAGTTACTATGAGATAGGGAAATATGGTTTGATGGATCTCAACAATATTGAGTTTCCCCTCTTAATGTTGCAATTCTTGAAGTTGTACTTGTTTTGCCTTCCTATGCTTTTTGCTTTGCGCTTTCATGACTTGTCTCTTTACAAGACTATTTTTCATAGGAAGTGGTTTAGATTTAAATGTGTTTCATACATGCTTTTTGATGCTCTCTATTGCTTCAAGTTCTTATATGGCGCCTTTGCCTCAAGCTTTTATATGGTGCCCACATGAACATCTTTGCAAATTACTGCGCCTAGCTCAAAGGCGTTAAAGAAAAGCACTCTTGGGAGATAACCCATTGTTTATTTTTCAGTACTTTTTCTTTTATTTGAGTCTTGGAAGTTATTACTACTGTAATAACTGCTCCTTATCCTTTTTATTTCGTTTTTGTGCCAAGAGAAGCCTCTAATTTGAGTGAGGTAAAGATTTGGGGATGTTGCTGTCCTGAAACTGTTTTCGGTGCTACACCGTAAAAATTCGTGAAAATTCTCTGTTTATCTTTTGGACCTCCGATTTCTTGTGCATATGCCCCAGGTTATATCCAAACTTTTCTTAGTTGAACACTTTTTGATTTGAGCAACAGAAAATCCCTCAAAAATTCGACCTTTGTCAGCTGTTCAGTTTTGACAGATTTCTGCCAATATTTGTGTTTGCCACTTTATCGCTTTCTTTTGAGTTCTTTTGATCATGGAACTTTTTGGGGAGTTGCTACAGTAGTATTTGCTATATATGTGGTGGTTTTGAGTTGAAATCTGAACTGAAAAGAGGTTGATTATATGTTATGCTTACACTAATGTTGCTAATAGAATTGTGTTTAGTTTTGTATGAAGGAAGTTTTCAAGTGTAGGGATTGGAGAATGATGAGATGAGTTGAAGAATGGACAAAAGCTCAAGCTTGGGGATGCCCATGCATCACCCCAAGAAATACCCAAGAAGTACAAGCGTCAAAGCTTGGGGATGCCCCCGAGGCACCCCTTCTTCATCGCCAAAAATCAGGTCACCTTTCAAGACACTATATTTTTATTGCTTCATGCACTATGTGTTTTTCTTGGAGCGTCAGTTGTTTTAGTTTTCTTAGTTGATTTAGTTTGTTTGTTTGCTGCAATAAATGGTTTGATCACATCATGTTGTTTTGGAGGGAGATGAACTCCGTTTTTCATTTGCCAAGAACACTCTGTTTTTCACTCTTATCGTTTCAATGAGTGTTCCCTTTTTCGGCTACTGCGTTTAGCTTGCATTTTTCACCTTGATTTTTGTTCAGATCTTGTCATATCTTTTCTTCAAGGTGTATTTTTGCCTCTGATATTTATTGGTTTTCATCAAAAGAGTTTACTAAAAAAATTTCAAATGGTGTTGGAAAAGAGAAAAAGCTTTGTGCAAAATAGTGGTACAAGAAGGAGCTTGTGTAGACTGCGGCTTAGGCTTTTTCATGTCATGCTTGATGTCTTTTTGATAGTATGCTTAGTGGTTTTGCTGTAGCATGACTTGTCTCAAATAACTGAGATTGCTTAATGAGCCTTTGAAAAAATCATGCGTTGTTTTAATTATTTGGAAGCATTATTTTGGTTTTCTCCTTGATGCTTTATTTGGGTTGACTTGGCGCATGCTCACACATGTTTTGACTCTTACAAAGTCGCCAATAGCCTTCATGATCATTTAGTTTTTGACTTTTGATGCCATCTTATGCTTCTTTTAATGTCTCTTTGTCGCTTTGCATGATTATGGCCATTATTTCTCTCTTAGTTGGTCGCTCTCAGTCTTTTGCTAGCCCTCGCCTTGTACTGAGTATGAGCTCTACTCGTGCATCCAACTCCTAAAAGCCAAAGTTTTCCAAAGTGTCCACCATACATACCTACTAGCAATTTGCTATTCCAAGTAAATTTGACTTGCTTTTATTTTCTCTTCAAATTAAACTCTTACCAGTGTTATGCGAAATTCGGTTAGTAAAGCTCTCACGAACCGGAAGGCACACTTTACTTTTTCCTGTTCTTAAAAATTTGACATTGTGGTCTCTTATGTTGAGTTGTTATGCTTGCAAGTTGTAAGTTGGATTCTAGCCCAGCCATGTTGTCATGGGGCAAGCTTTCAACATTGCACTTCTTATTTGAGTTGATATCGTGATCTTTTGTTTATGGATGCCCGCGGTGTGAAATGAATTGGGAATCTTGTGGGGATCATGGAGTTTGTATATGTGTTAGGGAAATGCCGGGCCGCCAATCTAAGCCATGCATAATTCATGGTGGAAATTTGCAGCATACCCATGGTGAACATTCGACGACGCATCTCACAATAAAAAGCTAAACAATATAGCAAATAAAAGAGATGTCGAGGTGTTCATTGTCTGCTTGTCCTGTCATTTTGGTGTGGGCTTGTTCCATGTCATCGGGCACGGAGGTACCCCATTGGCGGTTCTCAATGATATGCATATACTTACAATGACAAGAGCCTTGCTTGGGACTCTAAGTAAAGTAGCATGAGGTTTGGGTACTCGTATTCACGGGGCACGAGGTTTTCAACTTATGATTTGTCAAGCATATGCATCATAATTGTTCTCGCATTAACTTTAACCATTCAAGGTGCTTATGATGGGGGCAATGAGAGCTCAAAGCCGGTAAGTACCATAATTTTTGAAGGTTATAAAACTTGCAATCACTGCTTCCCTCTGCGAAGGGCCCTTTCTTCTACTTTTATGTTGAGTCACCACCTTCTTTCTTTATGCACCATTAAGAGAGCATAGTTGTCATTCTTAGTGTGATATGCATTGTCCCAAAGCTCATTGATTGATTCATGATGATTGGTTTCACTTGTTCTTAAATTATTTGTATCTAGTCGCCCTCTTAAACTTGAAGGTGTCCTATGCATTTATGTTTTGCTCTCTTTGAAGGACAAGCTGAAAACCATTTGTATGTTTTTCCTTATGATTTGAACACACGTTTGACTTTCATTGTTTCATTATCATGATCTTTTGTTTGTGTTCATTTACATGTTTACAACATGGTTGCTAAGTTCTTATTGTCATGATTATATCTTCATGCCCATGTTTTAAGTTCTTATGATCCCAGCTCACAAATGCTTACATATATGATCAAGATTGTGTAGGTGCATGTCACCTCAAAAATTATTCTTTTGTTATCACTTACCTACTCGAGGACGAGCAGGAGTTAAGCTTGGGGATGCTTGATACGTCTCAAACGTATCTATAATTTTTGATGCTCCATGCTTGTTTTTACACCATTTGCCTATTGTTTCGTTACACTTAGTGGCATTTTTATGCGATTTCCGGAACTAACCTATTGACAAGTGCCACAGTGCCAGTTCCCTGTTTTCTGCTGTTTTTGTGTTTCAGAAGTGATACACAGGAAATATTCTCGGAATTGGACGAAACAAGTTCCTGAAGTCTTATTTTTCCCGGAAGCTTCCAGAGATCAGAAGGAGAGACGGAGAGGGGCCACCAGGGCCCCACACATAGGGCTGGCGCGGCCAGGCCCCTGGCCGCGCCACCCATGTGTGAGGGAGCCTGGCTCCACCTCTGACGACGCCCCTTCGCCTATAAGTACCCCCCGACGAGAAAAACCTAAGGACCCGATCAGATTTCCAGAAAGAGTTCCGTAGCTCCGCCGCCGCCACCGACGAATTTCGGGGGACAGAAGTCTCTGTTCCGGCACCCTGCCGGGACGGGGAAGTGCCCCCGAAGCCATCTCCATCGGTCTCCATCGCCGTCTCCGCCGTCTCCATCGACCTCACCGCCATCTCCATCAACCTTGCTGTCTCCTTTGATGAGGAGGGAGTAGTTCATCCCCGGGGCTAAGGGCTCTACCGGTAGCTATGTGGTTCACCTCTCTCTCCCATGATGTGATCTTTATGTGATCGTGAGCTTTGTATCATGTTGAACAAGTACATGTTATTATTCAGATATTTTGTGTACTCTAGTGATGTTATTAAAGTAATCTATTCCTCCTGCTATGGTGTAACGGTGACAGTGCGTGCATCATGGTGGTACTTGGTTTAGGCTATGATTGTGATCTCTTGTGGATTATGAGAATAATTATTGCTATGATAGTTTGAGTGATCTATTCCTCCTTTCATGGTGTAATGTTGACAGTGTGTGCACCGTGTTAGTACTTGGTTTAAGTTGCAATGATTTCTATCTTGAGTTGTTCTTTGATTTGGGTATCGCTATGAGTGGTGTTTGTCAAGTACTTGATGAACTTTAAGGGGTGCTTCTGTAGCCACTACACAATGATTAGTGTTATTCAATAGGAGAGTAATTCAGAGTGCCTTAGCAAAGAGAAGTTATTTGTTCATTCATGTTATATTGTTGGGAGTGTGTCCACTAGTGAAAGTATGATCCCTAGGCCTTGTTTCCAAGCTTTGCACACCGTTTACTTGCTATTTTGTTACTTGTTTGCTCGCAGCGATATTTATTTCACATCACGTTTGCTACTTATAATCATCTATACCACTTGTATTTTACTATCTCTTCGCCGAACTAGTGCACCTATACATCTGACAAGTGTATTGGGTGTGTTGGGGACACAAGAGACTTTCTGTATCGTAATTGCAGGGTTGCTTGAGAGGGATAGCTTTGACCTCTAACCTCCCTGAGTTCGATAAACCTTGGGTGATCCACTTAAGGGAAACTTGCTGCTGTTCTACAAACCTCTGCACTTGGAGGCCCAACAAGTGTCTACAAGAATAGAAGTGCGTAGACATCAAGCTCTTTTCTGGCGCCGTTGCCGGGGAGGTAAGGTAAAAGGTACTCGCATCCTCCTGTGTGAGTGCTCGGAGTTATTTCCTTTAGATTCTGCAACTACATCTTTTTGTTTCTTGTTTTTATTTTCACTAGTTAGGCTTAAATGGAAAACAATGAGTTCTGTAGTCTTTTTTCTGAGTTTAGATTTGATGAGAAAATTGAAAATCCTTTGGAGCTTATTTCGCATAGCAATGTCATTAGTACGAATGCTTTGAATACCGTTATTGCTAATGCTATAGAAAAGTCTAAGCTTAGGGAAGCTGGTTTTGTTGAGTATGATATTTTTAGTCCCCCAGCTTTAGTGGAGAAAGTTTGCTCTGATGATATTTTATCTCCCATATGTGATGTTTCTAATGATGCTTGTGCTCCTCATCCTTTTGAAATACCTATGAAGATTGTTGAACGTGTTATGAATAACCGCTATTCAGGAGATGGAACAGTCCCTCCGGGTGATCATTTACTCTTTATACAAGAATTATGCGAGTTGTTCAAGTGTGCAGGTATTTCGTCAAACCAAGTTAAGAAGAAGCTATGTTGAATATTATCTTATGTTATCTCTATGTTGTTTATGATCTTGCATGCTCTCTGTTGTTAGTAGCTATCTTGACCGAGTAGTTGCTAGTGACTCCAAGAGGGGGTATTTATGCTCGATAGTTGGGTTCATGCCTCTATTTAATCTGGGGGAGTAACAGAAACCTCTAAGGTTGTAGATCTGTTGTTGCCACTAGGGAGAAAACAATATTCATATGCTCAAGGGCATATGCTTTGTTTACATTACACACTTTGCTTAATGCAGTTATCTGTTGTTCGCAACTTAATACTTGTGGAGTTGTCGGATTGATTCGCCACAAGTGGATTATTAGTCATAGATGCAGTTGGATGGCGGTCTATGTATCTTGTTGTAATGCCCAGAGTAAATCTCATAGTGATCCTCTCGACATATGCACATTATCTTTATTCTATCAATTGCCCAACTGTAATTTGTTTACCCAGCATGTGTTATTTTATCTTATGGAGAGACACCACTAGTGAACTATGGACCCTGGTCCTATTTCCATTATATTGCTATCACCTGTTTACTTTACTCGCACTGTTTACTTTACTTGCATACTACTATCACTTTCGATACGCTCATACCCTTTGTTTCAAGCAAACCGGTGAGATTGACAACCTCATCGTAAGTTGGGAACAAAGTATTTAGTTGTGTTGTGTGTAGGTTCCATGTTACTACTAGTCGAAGACGCACTAACAAGTGTCGTAAACGGCGTCCTTGTTGGAGTGTCACTAGGCTAGCAAGCATCACCTTCTTGAGTTTGGATTTTTCCTACTGGTTCGATTAAACCTTGGTTTCTTACTGAGGGAAAAACTTGTTGTTATATTCATCATACCTTCCTCTTGGGGTTTCCCAACTGGCCGGTTATTTACTTCATCACCACCACGCCATCTATAGCAATCAAGACTTTTTTTGGCGCCGTTGCCGAGGATTGAAGAAGAAGAAGCTCTCATATCAACTACATATTCCCACGTCAACTTGGCGTCAACAAGACTTTTTCTGGCGCCGTTGCCGGGGAAAAAGAAGACTTCTGCAAGGGGAGTTTTGCATGCACATCCTTTACTTTGTTTTAAGTTTTGCTTTTACTTTATTTTTACTTCCATCGTTTTATCAAAAACACAAAAAAATAGTATCCTTTATAGTTGTTTTTACTTGTCTGCTTTTAGTTCTGTAAGAATTAGTAATCCTGAAGTTGATGTTCGTACCTTTAAGCAACAAGGGGGAGAGAGTTTGAAAGATGTTTGGTACAGTATTAGCAATTCTCATCATAGGTGTACAAAGAAGCATTCTACCATGATCCTCCTTAGAAATTTTTATGTTGGTATAACTAGTTGGTATAGGTACGTTCTTGATACTCTTGCAGGAGGTAATTTTCTGGGTACTCCCGCTCTTGAAGCATGTACTTTAATAGAAAGTTTAGTGGGAGTACCACCTATTCATGTTGTTAAAACTGAGATCACTTTGGAGGAAGTTATAGAAAAAGTAGTCTCTTTAGAAAAAAGTTTGCCAAATATCCTTGATAACGCTAGCTGAGTTAATAAAGCGATAGAAAGTATCGGTAAGAGAATCACCGTTTTAGAAGCTAGCACTACTCTTGATAGTCAAAACCTTAGGATTGGGAAACTAGAGGAATCCATGGAAACTTTAAGTTCAATTTTCTATTCTCTTAAGTTTAAGAAGGAGAAAGCTTTTGTTGGAAAAGAGCAAAAATTTATGTATGTTCCTAAGGTGTCTGTGCCTAAACTGCAGCATGTTTTTAAGATTGGTAAGACTTTTAGATCAACTAAGAGTGACTTGCAGGTTGAATCATCTTCGGGAACCTCTAAAGTGCCTAGTGTGGTAAGTGGTGATCTTGAGGAAACAGTTGATCTTAATGCCTCTTTTGATATTACTTGATTCGTATTTTCTGTGCCTAGCTCAAAGGCGTTAAAGAAAAGCACTCTTGGGAGATAACCCAATGTTTTTACTTTCAATACTTTTTCTTTTATTTGAGTCTTGGAAGTTATTACTACTGTAATAACCGCTCCTTATCCTTTTTATTTCGTTTTTGTGCCAAGAGAAGCCTCTAATTTGAGTGAGGTAAGATTTGGGGATGTTGCTACCCTGAAACAGTTTTCAGTGCTGCACCATAAAATTCGTGAAAATTCTCAGAATATCTTTTGGACCCGCGATTTATTGTGCATATGCCCCAGGTTATATCCAAACTTTCATTAGTTATACACTTTTTGATTTGAGCAACAGAAAACCCTCCAAAAATTCGACCTTTGACAGATGTTCTGTTTTGACAGATTTCTGCCAATATTTGTGTTTGCCGCTTTATCGCTTTCTTTTTGAGTTCTTTTGATCACGGAACTTTTGGGGAAGTTGATAAAGTAGTATATGATTTATATGTGGTGGTTTTGAGTTGAAACCTGAAGCAAAAAGGGTTGATTCAA
This sequence comes from Dactylis glomerata, assembly GCA_007115705.1. NCBI lineage: Eukaryota > Viridiplantae > Streptophyta > Magnoliopsida > Poales > Poaceae > Dactylis > Dactylis glomerata. Next base: position 600,499 of record QXEO01000750.1, on the reverse strand, counting down.
TGTTATACTTACACTAATGTTGCTAATAGAATTGTGTTTAGTTTTGTATGAAGGAAGTTTTCAAGTGTAGGGATTAGAGAATGATGAGATGAGTTGAAGAATGGACAAAAGCTCAAGATTGGGGATGCCCATGTCACCCCAAAAAATATCCAAGAGGTACAAGCGTCAAAGCTTGGGGATGCCCCCGAGGCACCCCTTCTTCATCGGCAAAAATCAGCTTTCAACACACTATATTTTTATTGCTTCATGCATTATGCGTTTTTCTTGGAGCGTTAGTTGTTTTAGTTTTCAGTATTGTTTAGTTTTGTTTGCTGAAATAAATGGTTGAACCCCAACAAATTCCTTTGGAGAAGGTGCCTTGCTTTTCATTTGCCAAGAACACTCAGTTTTTCACTCTTATCGTTTCAACGAGTGTTCTCTTTTTCTAGAACTGCGTTTAGCTTTCATTTTTCGCCTTGATTTTTGTTCAGATCTTCTTATAACTTTATATCAAGGTGTATTTTAACCTCTGGTCCATATTGGTTTTCATCAAAAGAGTTGTTAATAAAAGGTTCGAATGGTGTTGGAAAAAAGAAAAAGCTTTATGCAAAAAAGTGGTACAAGAAGGAGCTTGTGTAGACTGCGGCCTAGGCTTTTGCATGTCGTGCTTGATGTCTTTTTGATAGTATGCTTAGTGGTTTTGCTGTAGCATGACTTGTCTCAAATGACTGAGATTGCTTAATGAGCTTTTGAAAAAATCATGTGTTGTTTTAATTATTTGGAAGCATTATTTTGGTTTTCTCCTTTGATGCTTTATTTGGGTTGACTTGGCGCATGCTCACACATGTTAGACTCATACAAAGTCATCATTGCCTCTATGATCATTTAGTTTTTGACTTTTGATGTCATCTTATGCTTCTTTTAATGTCGCTTTATCGCTTTGCATGATTATGTCCGTTATTGCTCTCTTAGTTGGTCGCTCCCAGTCTTTTGCTAGCCCTCATTTTGTACTGAGTATGAGCTCTACTAGTGCATCCAACTCCTAAAAACTAAGTTGTTCCAATGTGTCCACCATACATACCTATTAGCAATTTGCTATTCCAAAGTACATTTGACTTGCTTTTATCTATCCTTCAAATTAAACTCTTTTTGGTGTTATGCGAAAATTGGTCAGTAAAGCTCTCACGAACCTGATGGCACACTTTACTTTTCTTGCTTTAAAATTTTGACATTGTGGCTCTCTTATGTTGAGTTGTTATGCTTGCAAGTTGTAAGTTGGAAATCAGCCCAACCATGCCGTCATGGGGCAAGCTTTCAACATTGCACTATCTTTCATTTGAGTTGATATTATGATCTTTTGTTTATGGATACTCGTGATATGAAATGAATTGGGAATCTTGTGGGATTATGGAGTTTGTATACGTGTTAGAGAAACGCCTGGGCCGCTAATCTAAGCCATGCATAATTCAAGGTGGAAATTTACAGCATGCCCATAGTGAACATTCGACGACACATCTCACAATAAAAAGCTATACCAATGGTAAATAAAAGAGATGCCAAGGTGTTCATTGTCTATTTGTCTTGTCATTTTGATGTGGGCTTGTTCCATGTCATCGGGCACGGAGGTACCCCGTTGGTGGTTCTCGATGATACGTGTATACTTACAATAACAAGAGCTTGCTTGGGACTCTAAGTAAAGTAGCATGAGGTTTGGGTATTCGTACTTCACGGAACACGAGGTTTTCAACTTATGATTTGTCAAGCATATGCATCATAAGTGTATTCGCATTAACTTTAACCATTCAAGATACCTATTATGGAGGCAATGAGAGCTCAAAGCCGGTAAGTACCATAATTTTTGAAGGTTTATAAAACTTGTAATCAATGCTTCCCTCCGCGAAGGGCATTTCTTTTACTTTTATGTTGAGTCACCACCTTCTATCTTTATGCACCGTCTAAGAGAGTATAGTTATCATTCTGAGTATAATGTGCATTGTCCCAAAGTTTCATTGATTGATTCATGATGTTGGTTTCACTTGTTCTTAAATTACTTGTATCTAGTCGCCCTCTTAAACTTGAAGGTGTCCTATGCATTTATGTTTTGCTCTCTCATAAAGGACAAGTTGAAAACCATTTGTATGTTTTTCCATATGATTTGAACACACGTTTGACTTTCATTGTTTCATTTTTATGATCTTTCATTTGTGTTCTTTTTCATGTTATAACATGGTTGCTAAGTTTCTTCTATCAAGATTATATCTTTCATGCCCATGTTTTAAGTTCTTTTGATCCCAGCGCACAACGCTTACATAGATGATCAAGATTGTGTAGGTGCATGTCACCTCAAAAATTATTTTTTGTTATCACTTACCTACTCGAGGACGAGCAGGAGTTAAGCTTGGGGATGTTGATACGTCTCTAACGTATCCATAATTTTTGATGCTCCATGCTTGTTTTTACACCATTTGCTTAGTGTTTCGTTACACTTCATGGTATTTTTATGCATTTTCCGGAACTAACCTATTAACGAGATGCCACAGTGCTAGTTCCCTGTTTTCTGCTATTTTTGTGTTTCAGAAAAATTACACAGGAAATATTCTCAGAATTGGACAAAACAAAAGCCGAACATCCGAAAATTTACCGAAGCTTCCAGAGAACCAAAGAGGAGACAGAAAGGAGCTAGGAGGCGGCCTCACCACCAGGGGGCGCGGCCCAGGGCCTGGCCGCGCCCACCTGTGGTGAGGGCCCTCTGGTCCACTTCTGACGCCGCCCCTTCGCCTATAAAGACCCCCCAACGGGAAAAACCTAAACACCCGATCACTTTTCCAGAAACACATCGTGATCCGCCGCTGTCATCGATCCGAGATCGGGAGGGTCCATCAACTCTTCCCGGCACCCTGCCGGAGAGGGGAATCGCCACCGAAGGTCTTCTTTATTGCCATGCTTGCCTCCGGCGCGATGAGTGAGTAGTCTACCTTGGACTATGGGTCCATAGCAGTAGCTAGATGGTTGTCTTCTCCACCATGTGCTTCATATTTAGATCTCGTGAGCTGCCTTACATGATCGAGATCACCGTTATGTAATTCTACATGTTGTGTTTATTGGGATCCGATGAATATTGGTGTTATGATTGAGTTGATATGCTGAATATTTTCTTATGTTATCTCTATGTTGTTTATGATCTTGCATGCTCTCCGTTGTTAGTAGCTATCTTGGTCGAGTAGTTGCTAGTGACTCCAAGAGGGGGTATTTATGCTCGATAGTTGGGTTCATGCCTCTATTTAATCTGGGGGAGTGATAGAAACCTCTAAGGTTGTAGATGTGCTGTTGCCACTAGGGAGAAAACAACATTCATATGCTCAAGGGCATATGCTTTGTTTACATTACACACTTTGCTTAATGCAGTTATCTGTTGTTCGCAACTTAATACTTGTGGAGTTCTCGGATTGATTCGCCACAAGTGGATTATTAGTCATAGATGCAGTTGGATGGCGGTCTATGTATCTTGTTATAATGCCCAGAGTAAATCTCATAGTGATCCTCTCGACATATGCACATTATCTTTATTCTATCAATTGCCCAACTGTAATTTGTTTACCCAGCATGTGTTATTTTATCTTATGGAGAGACACCACTAGTGAACTGTGGACCCCGGTCCTATTTCCATTATATTGCTATCACCTGTTTACTTTACTCGCACTGTTTACTTTACTTGCGTACTACTATCACTTTCCACTCGATACGCTCATACCCTTTGTTTCAAGCAAACCGGTGAGATTGACAACCTCATCGTAAGTTGGGAACAAAGTATTTGGTTGTGTTGTGTGCAGGTTCCACGTTGCTACTAGTCGAAGGCGCACTAACAAGTGTCGTAAATGGCGCCCTTGTTGGAGTGTCACTAGGCTAGCAAGCATCACCTTCTTGAGTTTGACTTTTTCCTACTGGTTCGATTAAACCTTGGTTTCTTACTGAGGGAAAAACTTGCTGCTATATTCATCATACCTTCCTCTTGGGGTTTCCCAACTGTCCGGTTATTTACTTCATCACCATTGCGCCATCTATAGCAATCAAGACTTTTTCTGGCGCCGTTGCCGGGGATTGAAGAAGAAGAAGCTCCCATATCAACTACATATTCCCACGTCAACTTGGCGCAAACACCCTCCAACCTCGGGTGACAAATTAATGTTGGTTCTGTGAGAAGATCTTTGCACCATGCGTTCATAATACTCATAATATTCTTTAAACCACATCCGGACAGTAGCTACCCAATGTTCTGCCACCTCTTCGCCATATGCTTCAGTGCAACAAAAAGTCAGAAGAACTAGCTTGTATCGTGGATCTAACAAGGATGCAACAAGAAGAACTTTGTTAGGCTGATCCCAGTATTTATCAAACTTTGTTTTCATGTCTTTGCACAGCTCCTTCAAGAAATCATCATTTGCATATTTCTCATCAACGAGAAGTTCCCGAATTGCACAAATTTCTGCCAAGTATCTATGTGATGTTGGGGATTTACGCATGGAGAATACTTTTGTTGCATCCGCAAAGTTCTTCAGGAAATTGCAAACTATCTCAGCTAGGTTCCAGTCGGCAACTGTAGGTCCTTGGATGTTTTGGACATCAGCATAGCTAGTGAGGGCTTGCCTAAACTGCTTCTTCAAGCATGCTATAGGTGGAATTCCATCTTGTCGGAACATCCAATTTCAGTCCTTTCTTATGTTTAAGCACTACTGCAAAATTGCTTATAGCCGCAAGGTTATTAGTGACGGGCAAAAACAAGCCCGTCGTTGGTAACCATTACCAGTGACAGACAGGTAAATGACCGTCATTGATATAAAATACAAGTAACAGACATCACAAATACCCGTCACTAGTACTTCTATGAGCGTCTTATCGAGTGATCAAATTTACCAGTGACAGTCTCTTATCAATGCACGTCATGATAGGCTGGATGTAGTGAGTTACATACGGTCTCAGATTATTTTCTTTATGCCTTATTTTTATAAAAATTATAGCCCTGGTACGGGCTAAGTGAATGTCAGAACACCTTTTCATGCGATTGGTTTAGCCTGGGAGGCCATGAGCCCAAGACACAATCGTTCCACCTTTAGGCCTTGTTTACTTCTCTGTTATTTTCATCCCCAAAAGATGTAGGGATATGTGGGGATTTGATGTTCACCCAATACTTTCAAATCCCCATAAATACTCTTCCCTAAAAATACTCTACTATATCCCCTCAAAACCCGAACTAGTAAACAACTTATCGAGGAAATTTCGGGATATAAAATAATCCTCACCCATCCCCTCAAATACCCAAGTAAATAAGGCCTTAGGTTCGCCGCCGCCTTCCTGTTTGCTGGCGATCTCCCGCATCGGCGCTGGTCGACCCATGTACTCCTCCGTAGCATCTTCCTTTGGTGCCCTCTCCCTCCACAGGACTTGACCACGATGACATGGTGTTTTTCCTCGACATTGGCTGCATCCCCGTCCCAAGCACGACCGGCCATCACAGCCCGCAGGACCTCCTTCACCACGTCGCCGGCGAGCTAGTCGAACAGGTTCTACTTCATGATCCCGGTGGCATTGATGGATCTTCTCCTTCCTGTCTTTCTTATTTTCTTGAATATGGTAGGATACGGATTCGCTGAAGATATGCTATTTTTTCCTGTACATCTGGACCTCCACCTATTCTATTTTGTTCATGCAGGAAAGATTGGGGCCTCCCCGTGTTTCAGATCCACTATTCACTGATTCTAGCTAGATGTGTGGTACTAGCTGTTTCTCCCGTTAATAGGTGCCAGGTAGCTTTCTCAAACACCGAATTGAATTTCTGTCTTATCTAACGCAAAGGTAGTTTGCATAACTTGGTTTTTCTAGCGCAACAATCATTTATGATAACTGCTATATGACAACTACTAGCAGATGTTGACTAGAAGAAATGTACATCGTTTTTTGTTGTAGCTTGTATTTGTCCAGTAGATCGAAGGATAGGTACAATTACATGAGATATTTTTCATTGAGAATTTACATGGCAATGGTTGGTTGGAAGGTTATTTGAGGGATTTCAAATAAAAAGGGAAAATTTATCATATCATATTCTGCAAGATGAATGCATGTCACAGCGATAATATTAACCTCTTAATTGGGGTTGCTGCCTTGATTCAAATTGAGAAAAATAAGTTTCCAATTGGATGATTAAACTCATGTTCTGTTCTATGTACAGATGCACATCAATTAGCTGCAGCATTTTTTTAATTGTCGGTTTCCATTAAAGAAGAGGGTGTATTCTTTTTCGATTGGAAATATGTGATTTTCTCTTCCGCTATTTGAAAGGTAACCTTTGAAACATGTCATAGTATGGATGTTCTCCTATGATATTGATACATGGTTCTAATTAAGACGTGAATTTTCACATATATAGTTTGGATTGACAGTTGGTTGACAAGGTGGAAGGTTGTTTTGTTGATTCCCAAGCCTAAGTCAGATTTTTTGGAATAATTTACTTGGAGAAACTTGTAGAGTGTGCAAAACGATATGCATGTGCTGGAAAATACTAATCATGTGCTACAAGATGAAGAACTAACAAATTATAGAATTTCATATTGCTTTAGCTGATTCAGTTAGTTTTTTCTTATGAAATTTCCTTCCTCCATATATATTTATTTATAGTGCAAAGAATGGTACTTAAATACTTCTTAGAATTCTGTTTTAATTACCGCCAGGGTTGTTAACTCTAAGATTTGTTAATTCTGATGTACTTTGCAGCTTACATCAAATAAGCATGATTGATGGAAACATTCAATTTGACATAATTATATCTGAAGTCACATCGCATCTAAAAGAAACAGAGGAGGGGGAACCTGAGTCCATCCACACCATGTAAATCCTGATCGTCCGTTGCTGTGACGTGGAACGTGCCTGATCGTTCGTTTTCCAGATCCTGCGTTGTTGGCCGTCCGATCCGAATCGGTGCTCTATTCACGTGGTCCACGCTGTCCATTTCGTAGACAGGTTTTGGAGGGTCCTCTGAGTCTACTGCTGTCACTGATGTGTGGGCCTGCTTCGTCGGGGACTGATGGTACGTGGCGTTCCCGTGGACTGGATGGTACGGTGGTTGTCTCGTGATTTTGCTTACCCGCAAGGGCAAAATTGACTTTTCACCTCATTAGTTGTCCTTCCTCTCCAGGCCCGTATGCGTCGTGGCGACCGGCGAGGCGACGCCATACACGAAGCTACACCGCCGCCGTGTGAGACCTGCCCCTCGCCCGGCTTTGCCATGGGAAGAGAAGGGCAGGGGCGGTACCCCAGCTGCCTCCCAATCCCACGCATCTGGCTTCTTCTCCTCCCATCCTCCTCCTCCACTCCACAAAACCCTAGCCGCCACCATCGATTCTTCTTCTCCTGCGTCCAGATGCCGCCGACGCATCGCGGGGAGAGGCTGCCGACTCGATCCACCCGTGGGCATGGGAGAGGATCTCATGGGGAAGGCAACGACGGCCATGGAGCACAGGCCGCGCGTGTTGGCCGAGCAGCAGCCGTTTGGCGGCGGCCTCAGACTGCTCGGGGATGTGAAGAAGTGAGCGCTCAGGGCCTCCCAGGCTGAGCGGAGGGCAACCATGGTGTCGAATCTGCTCCAGGACAGCGAGGTGACTTCTTCCCATCCCCATCCTCACATGCTTGTTACCCTTTCTCCTGGCGCCAATCTAGCTTGCCGATGGTGAAGGTTGAAGCATGTGTTGCTCCTCGAGTTAGGGCTGCGAAGGGCCAGCGGATCTGCCCAGATTCAAAGCTTTGAGGTCACAACGCCCCTCTCTCTTCAGAGCACTACACCATCCTCCAATGGCGTGCAGACACTAGATGCAATTGCCAAGCGGGTAGAAATCCCCATACTGCTACTCCATGCTTGTGATTGCTTTCATTCAATTGTTCTAAAAATTATTATGTAAGGAAAACCGAAGTGGTTTATATGCCATATATCTATTTAGAATATTATTTCTCCCGCAGGTGTGCTAGCAAGTATGCTCATTTGCAAAATAAATTGGGCCACATACATATTATTTGTACATTTGGTTATGTGGTAGAAAGTAATAAATCTTACAATGGGTGTGAATTTATTACTGAAGCAATATTGAATTTCTTGCATGCCTTCTCAGATTTTTTATCACATCTTCATTATCATGCAAATAAAAAAAGGTAACATGTAATACTGCTATTTCAGTTTTCAGAATCATATACTGTATTATGCTTTAGGGCAAGCTGTGCTCTTGTGCTGATCGTCTGCTCTTTGACTATGCATTGCCTCATGTATTGGAAGGAAGTACTTATAACTGGCTTGGTATTTTATTCATGTCTGGGTTATGCTATGGTTATTTTCTTAAGCTTTCCGTAAGCAATGGAATGTAAAAAGGTCTGCTATCCTCCATGATTTTTTATCCGATATTTACATATTGGTACCTCTCTATTGCCTAACAAAGATCTCCATGTGGTCTCTTATGTGATGCTATCATGCTTATTACAATCACCATACCCTGCATATCTTTTGTCTACACATTTAGTTTGGTATCAAATTGTTATTAGTACACACATCTAATTTGGTATCGAATTGTCTGCTCTGATTCTTTGCCATATCATGCTGCAGTCACAGGAACTAAACAATCGAGTGGAACCGTGGCTGAATTTAAGCCCAATGAGGTATTAATGCTTGAACTATTTCTGGAGAACTATCCTATATTTACATATTTCAGTGCCTTCAATTTTCCAAATCCAAGCTCACTATCTTGAATGTACAAATAATATGCCATGATTATTCCACTGCTCTTCCAGTTTATCTGCAGCATCACGCTTCTGGTCAATTCAGATATGGAATAAGCCATGTACATGGATCATGCTTCACCTTCCTTGGATGATCAGAGGTTGCAGATGTTGTTTGTCTAAATACTCAAGGATAAGGACTGTAAAGGCCTAGAGGGGAGATCAACATTTGTGCTTATGTATGAGAGAGAGTATGGAGAAGGAGGGGTTCATTGTGGAGTTATCCTTGGACGATGATATGGGCCATATGATCGCACTTGCGCTACATCACCGCTGGCTAGCAGGTACCCTGTATTTTTCCTTTACCCTGCCTTTTCAAGATTTTATTTTAGTTTGTACTATGATTCCTTATATCAAATTAATCTTTGTTTTTCTTATTTCTTGATATTTGTTCTAGGATATTGAAGAAGTATTTGCTCACTGCAGTTTAGGTCAGAATGTTTGATTCATCTTAAAGAATGCTTTCATGAAGCCATGAAGGTACTTAAATTGGTGCTCTGTCATATGTGGCCTTATATAATTTATATACCTGATTAAATCATTTGTATAAAAATGCAATGCATCTGGGTCTTCTTTCTTTTGCTAACCTTTATATCATATGGTTACTTATTTCATGTTTGCTGAAAATTGAGCCGACATGATTCTGCCCAAATCATGCCAGGATGACCCAATTGACTTCAGCGAGCAACGGCATACACTCGATAGCACCTCTGCATTAGATATTGGTGATATACTACAGGTAATTTTGTACGTGCCTCAAACTATTTTTTTATCCATATTTATTTAAAGCAGGGTTATGATTATGCAGGTTAGTGGATATGGTGATTTCTTTTGTATACACAGCTTTTACTTAAATTATGAGCATGATGCCTTTTCTTTGTAAGTAAACATCCCTTCAATTAGTTTCGGGTCAGAGTATATGATTCTTTGCTGATAAGGTGTATGCCATATGCTACAGATTTTAAGCCCTTTCTTTTCTTTGCAGGTTTTTTGGAATATTTACATGATGTGATGATCTGTTGTTTTCTCATTATTTAACAAGAATGATGTGTCCTTTTCACAATCTATGATCCCTATAGAAGTTCCTATGTGACGATGTGGTTGAATAAAGGTGGATTTTCAGATGGTGAATGGTGAAGTACAGAGCATGTGTGTGAAATAAATGAGTAATGGACCTGGATTGCAGCTCATATATTTGATGGGTGTCTCTTTGAAAGACAGTGGTTTCATAATCTCATCAGCTCGGACGAGGGACATGGTGTGGGTAGAAGAAAACCTCTTGTCTCCTCGCTGGTGATCGTTCTAGATTTACCATGCTTGAAGCACTCCACCAAAAATGCATCGATCAGGGTTTAAAAAAATTGGTATTAGTTCATCACAATTGCTGTGCTTGGCCCTACCATTTTAGTATTGATAAATAATTATATGTCTCTATTTCAGAGTGTTCAATTCATGTAGTCGTTGTTTATGATTATCTTCTCTGCTCCTGCATTAACCATTGTGGCTTGGCATGTTCTTCCCTTATAATTTGTTCTTGTTGTATGCATTGTCCATCAGTCTCGTGTTGTCCTCAAATTCAACTGCTTTTCTGTGTTTCATGTTCTATTTTAATTTCTCGATGATCTATGTTCGTATTGGGATGAACTGAGCTTAATATGGCCACTCATAATCATAGAATAAATAATTTTAAGGTAATAATAATAGACACCCCTTTGTTGCATGTTGTTTTATTTATTACATGCTACACAGATTTTGATTGGCTGCAACATCTTATTCAATTTTTTCATAATTTCTTATGTACAGACCCGAATTGGGAGTTGTTGTGCCCCATTGTCGCTTGCCATTTTATTATTGCCCGAGGAAGATGATGGGTCTGTTATTAGATGGCTAGACCTTGAATTCTGGGAGGATAGCCAAGCTATAAAGGACCTTAATTCACATCTTGTAAGTCCCTAGAGCTTCATAGATCTTTTAGTTTCAATACACACTATTAGCTAAGTTATTCGATTGTAAAAGTTGATCATGATGTTACGAACTTACTGTGAAACTTTGATTTATGTGATCTGTCCAGCTTTTGATACCCAGGCAGTAGCACTTTTACTTCAGAAGGCTTATTATTAGTCACTATTTGTTCCTTATTTCCTGTTTTTGATTTTAATGACGCCCGCACGTTACTAGCCGTAATCCATTTACCATCCAGGCATCTTGTAGGATATCTTAATCTTGGCATGCGTTTTATATTCCATACAGCTTTATCTATTGAGGCATGTTGTATGCCTTGCAGCTCTTGTATTTTACATGTTCTACCTCCCTTCTATATACATATATAATTCTAATTCTTGACAGCGATCATGACGTACCATTGCTTTGTTAAATTTCAAATGTATGTTGTTCCTTTCTGTAGAAATCGTTGCTGGAAACAAAGGAGGCTATTGAAAGGCATCAGAAATCTCCAAAGTAAAGACAATCCGGTAAGCGTTCCCATATCTTAAAAAAATGTCTTGTGCTGGCTGATAATCTTTACAAGTTAATGATTGATCTATCTTGCACACTTAAGAACATTTGAGTATGTACGTATATTATTACTTCAGTTCATTATTTGCACAACAGAAAGCTCTCTTGATTTACACAAACAGTTTAAGTGATATTTTTGCTATCACTTTTCTTCATGTGCACTGCTTATTTGTGATGGTTTGCTATTGTAGATTAGGGTGACAACAGTTATGCTGAAACTAGCATCTCCGAGGAAGGAATCCTCTTGTTTTTCACAACCCTAGCCACTACTATGTGTAAATTTTATGATGCCTACTACTTATTACTTATTCTAACGTAAGGTATTGTACAAGCCTGTAATGTGCTACCTATGAATTATATATGAAAAGCAATCAAAATGAAAGTACGCTCGTGTATGCTAATCTTCTTTTTTGTTTGCTTGAAAGTACATTTCATTTTGTACATGCCAGTTCCTTTTATTTTGATCAAGAACTTTTGCAAAATTGTTTGTGATATGAAAACTATTTCTATAATAACTTTTTTTTCAAGAAAACGCAAAGGACTCTTTGCATTTCTTTTCATTGAAAAGGGAGATTTTGTTACATATTTTTAAAAGGCAGAGTACAAGAAGACACTACTACTTTATAATATTATGAAATTATATTTGTTTCTTCTTTTTTTACTGTGTTTTTTATGCTTGCGGCGGGCAAGCGCGCGGCAAGCCACGCTACCCTACCTAGTACTAAATCATCGAGAAGCCAATGCTTACAAACTTTGTCCAAATGAGTCCAAATTCGTCACACTTGTGTATCTTTGAATTGCAAATAATATCACGTCGGCCAAAATGTACTATATTGTTCAAATAACACAATCTAACAATTTTTATGCCAAAAGCTTCAATTTCCCTTACTCCCTTTATTATTTGGGTGCCCCTGTTTTACTTAGTTTTACTCAGTTTTCCCCCTCTGGGTCCACTTGTTTTATTCAGTCCTACTCAGTTTTGCCCTTCCGATAAACATTTCCTCACTTTTCCCCCTCTTAGTTCTACTCAGTTTTTCTCCCTTGTACTCACTGGCTGATCTCTGATTGGTCGAGATGTATTTCACACGAATCTTGGTTGGTTGATAGCTCAACGCACGCTTGCACCGTTGGATCATTTATGATCGAACGGCCTGTCAACCCTGGCGGTCGCGGCGGCGCGGATCTGCAGAGCACATACCTACCAACCCTGGCAGTCGCATCTTCCTCTCTTACTCTGGCGGTCGCGGCGGCGCGGATCTGCAGCGTGCGTGCGGCGGCGCGGATCTAACTGTGCGTGCGGCGGCGCGGATCTAACCGTGCGACGGCGTGGATCTAAGAGTGCCGGTGAGGATCTAACCCTCAGAAATAGTTGAAATGTCTCTCTCTGTCTCACTTTCGTTTATCTTCTCAGATCTGTTGATGATGAAGAACACCAAGACGGTGGCCGTACCGACAGTGCTCACCGATGCCAAGACGATTGAAGCCATCGCCTACAACATCGCTGCGACGGCGCAGATCCAGCCTTTAATGTCGGAGCCTTTTCCGTTACCCTCCTCAGATCTGTTGCTGATGGACACCAAGACGGCGGCCGTGTCGACAGTGCTCATCGATCGTCTTGAAGCCATCGCCTACAACATCGCTGTGACGGCGCAGATCCAGCCTTCAATGTCGGAGCCTGCCGATGTCTCACTTCCGTTGCCCTCCTCAGATCTGTTGCTGATGGACACCTAGACGGTGGCCGTGTCGATAGTGTTCATCGATGACAAGACGATTGAAGCCATCATCCACAACATCGCTGCGACGGCGCAGATCCAGCCCTCCTCCATGTCCGAGTTTGCGGATGGCGCAGATCCAGCCCCCTCAGCCGCCCGTCGTCCAGGCCCTTCTAGCCCATCGGTGCGCGGCCGTGTTCGACGCCGCAAATTGGGATAAATTATGATAAATTTGTATTTTTCAATTTCAATTTGGGATAAAATTGTTCGAACTACTACCTCCGTGTCAAAAAAAAGCTTCTCCACTTTCTCGATGTGTCCCTGTACATCCGAATGTATGATTTGAATTCTATCCCAACTTGATTGGGAAGATTGATATGTATTTGATCCGAGAGGCTGGTACATGCTTTCACTTTTGGGATCCCTTCACTTTTATAAGATGTTTATGCACGAAAATTATCGCGCGCATTACTTAGCACAACTAGGAAATTGTATGACAAAATACAGTGGTTAGAGCCACACCAAAATATAGTGGTTAGAGCCATCTACTGAATAACAATTCTATACTATCTAAATCATCTACCACAACCACATAACTGCTAGGACAGGGATGACACCTAATAAAACTGCCCAGATGAATCTACTTTTCCCCTCTCCCATCACTTGAAGTTCATGTTCTAGATTTTCTACCACTTGATCAGATACGGCAAGATCTGTCTCAAGTATCAACTTCTCCTTGCGAATAAGCTCTGAATTCTTCTTTTCTTCCTCCACAGTACGCTTCAGCTCGAATATCATCAGGTTTTTACGGGCCAATTCATCACCTAAATTGGCCACCTTCTCCTCCAAATCCATCCTCTGGCTACACCACTGGGTTGATTCATCTTGGTATGCAATGTACCATGGATCATCGGCTTGCCTGGCGAACTGTAACAATAATGGAAAAAAGAACAACTGAAATCACTCCAACAGGCCATGGCGGCACTTCAAATTCAACGGTAGTACAGAGAGCAGAAGCTAGATACCTGCACTTCCGACGAGGTAGGAGAAGTAGAACGTGGCCACGACATGATCGAATCCCCACCCTCGCCGGTGTACCCGCTATGACCAGACATTGAGGACTATTTCGCACCTGCAAACTCCAAATAAATTACGGGAACCAAATCGATTAGGGGGCGGGGGAGGCGGAAGCGGAGGTCGTCGTGGGCGGCGGATCTGCTTGCGGCGGAGCAAATCCCGGTCGTCATGGGCGGCGGATCTGCTTGCAGCGGACTTTCCTGCGGTGGGTACAATACGTGCGGACGAAACAAGTGCTGGAGCCGTGGTTGACGTGCAGCGCCGCAGTCCGTCCGACGCCGCCGGGGAACAGAGCCGGCGGCACGATGAGGCCCCGGCGATGGCTGCTCCGTCTGAGGGTGGGGAACGAGCTGTCAGCGGTTCTCCGATGACTAATGAGATGCACAACACTAGGTTCCAGCCATGTTTAGCACAAGATTCACTTTAGATTAAGCTGCGAAAATAGTCACCTGCTGTGTCTAGCTTAAGATAAATTAATTAGCGAACTTGTTGCTTCTCTCTAACTAAAAGTAGGGATATATGCCTTTTCACTAAGGGCGACCCCAGCGGTCATTGGCGGAGGCGGCCCCACAGAGAGGCTCTATATGATTTTCTCTAAATAAATAGACGACCCCAGCGGTCATTGGCTGCGGAGGCCCCACAGAGCGGCAATATATGATTTTCTCTAAATAAATTGACGACCCCACTGGTCATTGGCTGCGGCAGCCCCACAGAGCGGCAATATATGTCTTTTCCTGAAAATTACACAACCCCACTGGTCATTAGCTGCGGCAGCCCTATAGAGCGGCCCCATTTGTCATTGGCAGCACCGCGTATACAATCAGGAAATAAAACGGCCCACACGTCAGCGATAGATGGATGGCTGCTCCGACGTGTCTCCTGACCCTACCCGTCAGCACCATTCAAAAGCATCGGTCAATTCATAACAACCGCGGCTCCCTAGCCGTCACCGGTAACAGTCAAGGCCTCTGACGAGACCGCAACCCTCCCATCCGAGCGTCTGCAAGGGGTTTCAAACTAGAGCGAGGGGAAAACTGAGGAAAAGTTAAGCGGCTGGGGAAAACTGAGCACAACTAAGGACCCGAGGGCACAAAAATAGAAATCCCTTTATTATTTGGGTGCCCCTGTTTTACTTAGCTTTACTCAGTTTTCCCCCTCCGGGTCCACTTGTTTTACTCAGTCCTACTCAGTTTTGCCCTTTCGATAAACATTTTCTCACTTTTCCCCCTCTTAGTTCTACTCAGTTTTCCTCACTTGTACTCACTGGCTGATCTCTGATTGGTTGAGATGTATGTCACACGGATCTTGGTTGGTTGATAGCTCAACGTACGCTTGCACCGTGAGACCATTTATGATCGGACGGCCTGTATATCTCTCTCTACCTCGATGGACGCATACGGAGGGAAGAGCAGAGCACATACCTACCAACCCTAGCAGTCGCATCTTCCTCTCTTACTCTGGCGGTCGCGGCGGCGCGGATCTATAGCGTGCGTGCGTGCGGCGGTGCGGATCTAACCGTGCGTGCGGCGGCACGGATCTAACCGTGCGTGGCGGCTGCGCGGAACTACAGTGTGTGGCGGCGCGGATCTAACTGTGCGTGCGGCGGCGCGGATCTAACCGTGCGTGCGGCTGCGCGGAACTACAGTGTGTGGCGGCGCGGATCTAACTGTGCGTGCGGCGGCGCGGATCTAACCGTGCGGCGGCGTGGATCTAAGAGTGCCGGTGAGGATCTAAGAGTGCCGGTGAGGATCTAACCCTCAGAAATAGTTGAAATGTCTCTCTCTGTCTCACTTTCATTTATCTTCTCAGATTTGTTGATGATGAAGAACACCAAGACGGTGGCCGTGCCGACAGTGCTCACCGATGCCAAGACGATTGAAGCCATCGCCTACAACATCGCTGCGACGGCGCAGATCCAGCCTTCAATGTCGGAGCCTGCCGATGCCTCACTTCTGTTACCCTCCTCAGATCTGTTGCTGATGGACACCAAGACGGCGGCCGTGTCGACAGTGCTCATCGATCGTCTTGAAGCCATCGCCTACAACATCGCTACGACCTACAACATCGCTGCGACGGCGCACATCCAGCCTTCAATGTCGGAGCCTGCCGATGTCTCACTTTCGTTGCCCTCCTCAGATCTATTGCTGATGGACACCAAGACGGCGGCCGTGTCGACAGTGGTCATCGATGCCAAGACGATTGAAGCCATCGCCTAGAACATCGCTGCGACCTACAACATTGCTGCGACGGCGCAGATCCAGCCTTCAATGTCAGAGCCTACCGATGTCTCACTTCTGTTGCCCTCCTCAGATCTGTTGCTGATGGACAACAAGACGGCGGCCGTGTCGATAGTGGTCATCGATGCCAAGACGATTGAAGCCATCGCCTACAACATCGCTGCGACGGTGCAGATCTAGCCCTCCTCCATGTCCGAGTTTGCGGATGGCGCAGATCCAGCCACCAAGATGGCGGCGGTGCCAAGAGTGGTTGCGAAACCGCAGATCCAGCCCTCCTCCATGTCTGAGTTTGCGGATGGCGCAGATGACCACCCCTCAGCTGCTCGTCGTCCAGGCCCTTCTAGCCCATCGATGCGCGGCCGTGTTCAACGCCGCAAATTGGGATAAATTATGATAAATTTGTATTTTTCAATTTCAATTTGGGATAAAATTGTTCGAACTACTACCTCCGTCTCAAAAAAAGCTTCTCCACTTTCTCGATGTGTCCCTGTACATCCGAATGTATGATTTGAATTCTATCCCAACTTGATTGGGAAGATTGATATGTATTTGATCCGAGAGGCTGGTACATGCTTTCACTTTTGGGATCCCTTCACTTTTGGAACTCATCCAAATTCACTTTTGGGATCCCTACACTTTTATAAGATGTTCAAGCATGCTAAAATTATCGCGTGCATTACTTAGCATAACTAGGAAATTGTACGCCAAAATACAGTGGTTAGAGCCACACCAAAATACAGTGGTTAGAGCCATCTACTGAATAACAATTCTATACTATCTAAATCATCTACCACAACCACATAACTGCTAGGACAGGGATGACACCTAATAAAACTGCCCAGATGAATCTACTTTTTGCCTCTCCCATCACTTGAAGTTCATGTTCTAGATTTTCTACCACTTGATCAGATACGGCAAGATCTGTCTCAAGTATCAACTTCTCCTTGCAAATAAGCTCTAAATTCTTCTTTTCTTCCTCCACAGTACGCTTCAGCTCGAATATCATCAGGCTTTTACGGGCCAATTCAGCACCTAAATTGGCCACCTTCTCCTCCAAATCCATCCTCTGGCTACACCACTGGGTTGATTCATCTTGGTATGCAATGTACCATGGATCATCAGCTTGCCTGGCGAACTGTAACAATAATGGAAAAAAGAACAACTAAAATCACTCCAACAGGCCATGGCGGCACTTAAATTCAACGGTAGTACAAAGAGCAGAAGCTAGATACCTGCACTTCCGACGAGGTAGGAGAAGTAGAACGTGGCCACGACATGATTGAATCCCCACCCTCGCCGGTGTACCCGCTACGACCAGACATTGAGGACTATTTCGCACCTGCAAACTCCAATAAATTAAAGGAACCGAATCGATTAGGGGGCGGGGGAGGCGGAAGCGGAGTTCTTACCAAGCTATACTACCAATTGGTGCGCGGAACAAATCCCGATCGTCGTGGGCGGCGGATCTGCTTGCGGCGGACTTTCCTGCGGTGGGTACAATGCGTGCAGATGAAACAAGTGCTGGAGCCGTGGTTGACGTGCAGCGCCGCAGTCCGTCCGACGCCGTCGGGGGACAGAGCCGGCGGCGCGACGAGGCGCCGATGATGGCTGCTCCGTCCGAGGGCGGGGAACGAGCTGCCAGCGGTTCTCTGATGACTAATGAGATACACAACACTAGGTTTCAGCCATGTTTAGCATAAGATTCACTTTAGATTAAGCTGCGAAAATAGTCACCTGCTAGGTCTAGCTTAAGAAAAATTAATTAGCGAACTTGTTGCTTCTTGATGGCGCGGTGATGATGGTGCCAAAAAACTTGTTGGCGTGTAGTTGATGAAGTAAATGACCGGCCAGTTGGAAACCCCAAGAGAAGGTTTTGATGAATATAGCAGCAAGTTTTCCCTCAGTTAAGAAACCAAGGTTTATATCGGTCAGGAGAAAAGCAGACAATAACGACTGAAGGTGATGCGGACTGGCTTAGTAACACTCCAACAAGGGCACCGTTTAACGATACTTGTTGACTCGTCTTCGGCCAGTAGCAACGTGGAACCTGCACACAACACAACCAAGTAATTTGTTCCCAACTTGCGATGAGGTTGTCAATCTCACCGGTTTGCTTGAAACAAAGGTTATGAACGTATCGAGTGGAAAACAGTAGAAGTATGCGAGTAAAGTAAACAGTGCAAGTAAAGTAAACAGGTGATAGCAATATGATGGAAATAGGACCGGGGTCCACAGTTCATTAGTGGTGTCTCTCCATAAGATAAATAACACATGCTGGGTAAACAAATTACAGTTGGGCAATTGATAGAATAAAGATAAACGTGATATGTCAAGAAGATCACTACGAGATTTACTCTGGGCATTACAACAAAATACATAGACCGCCATCCAACTGCATCTATGACTAATAATCCACTTGTGGCGAATCAATCCGAGAACTCCACAAGTATTAAGTTGCGAACAACAGATAATTGCATTAAGCAAAGTGTGTAATGTAAACAAAGCATATGCCCTTGAGCATATGAATGTTGTTTTCTCCCTAGAAGCAACAGCACATCTACAACCTTAGAGGTTTCTGTCACTCCCCTAGGTTAAATAGAGGCATGAACCCACTATCGAGCATAAATACCCCCTCTTGGAGTCACTAGCAACTACTCGGCCAAGATAGCTACTAACAACAGAGAGCATGCAAGATCATAAACAACATAGAGATAACAAAAGATATAATTCAGTACAGCAACTTAATCATAACACCAATATTCATCGGATCCCAACAAACCAAACATGTAGAATTACATAACGGTGATCCCAATCATGTAGGGCAGCTAATGAGATCTAAACATGAAGCACATGGTGGAGAAGACAACCATCTAGCTACTGCTATGGACCCATAGTCCAAGGTAGACTACTCACTCATCGCTCCGGAGGCAAGCATGGCGATGAAGAAGACCTCCGGTGGCGATTCCCCTCTCCGGCAGGGTGCTGGGAAGAGCTTCTGGACCCTCCCGATCTTCGGGTCGACGGCGGCGGCGGATCGCGATGTGTTCTGGAAAAGTGATCGGGTACTTAGGTTTTTTCTGTCGGGGGGTCTTTATAGGCGAAGGGGCGACATCAGAGGTGGAGCCAGGTGGCCTCACGCCTGGCTGGTGTTGCCTAGGCCCTGGCTGCACCGGCCTGGCATGTGGGGCCCCTGTGGCTCCCCTCCTACTCTCCTTCGGATCTCTGGAAGCTCCCGGACAAAATAAGACTTCAGGAACTTGTTTCGTCCAATTCCGAGAATATTTCCTGTGTATCACTTCTGAAACACAAAAATAGCAGAAAACAGGGAACTAGCACTGTGGCAACTTGTTAATAGGTTAGTTCTGGAAAATGCATAAAAGTGCCACGAAGTTTAACGAAACATTAGGCAAATGGTGTAAAAACAAGCATGGAGCATCAAAAATTATAGATACGTTGGAGACGTATCAAGCATCCCCAAGCATAACTCCTGCTCGTCCTCGAGTAGGTAAGTGGTAACAAAAGAATAATTTTTGAGGTGACATGCACCTACACAATCTTGATCATATATGTAAGCATTTGTGAGCTGGGATCAAAAGAACTTAAAACATGGGCATGAAGATATAATCTTGACAATAGAAACTTAGCAACCATGTTGTAAACATGCAAATGAACACAAACAAAAGATCATGAAAATGAAACAATGAAAGTCAAACGTGTGTTCAAATCATAAGGAAAAACATACAGATGGTTTTCAGCTTGTCCTTCAAAGAGAGCAAAACATAAATGCATTGGACACCTTCAAGTTTAAGAGGGCGACTAGATACAAATAATTTGAGAACAAGTGAAACCAACAATATGAATCAATCAATGAAAACTTTGGGACAATGCACATTATACTAAGAATGACAACTATGCTCTCTTAATGGTGCATAAAGATAGAAGGTGGTGACTCAACATAAAAGTAAAAGAAAGGCCCTTCGCAGAGGGAAGCAGTGATTGCAAGTTTTATAACCTTCAAAAATTATGGTACTTACCGGCTTTGAGCTCTCATTGCCCCCATCATAAGCATCTTGAATGGTTAAAGTTAATGCGAGAACAATTATGATGCATATGCTTGACAAATCATAAGTTGAAAACCTCGTGTCCCGTAAATACGAGTACCCAAACCTCATGCTACTTTACTTAGAGTCCCAAGCAAGGCTCTTGTCATTGTAAGTATATGCATATCATTGAGAACCGCCAACGGGGTACCTCCGTGCCCGATGACATGGAACAAGCCCACATCAAAATGACAGGACAAACAGACAATGAACACCTCGACATCTCTTTTATTTTCCATTTGTTTAGCTTTTTATTGTGAGATGCGTCGTCGAATGTTCACCATGGGTATGCTGCAAATTTCCACCATGAATTATGCATGGCTTAGATTAGCGGCCCGATGTTTCCCTAACACATATGCAAACTCCATGATCCCCACAAGATTCCCAATTCATTTCACACCGCGGGCATCCATAAACAAAAGATCACGATATCAACTCAAATAAGAAGTGCAATGTTGAAAGCTTGCCCATGACAGTATGGTTGGGCTAGTCTCCAACTTACAACTTGCAAGCATAACAACTCAACATAAGAGACCACAATGTCAAATTTTTAAGAACAGGAAAAAGTAAAGTGTGCCTTCCGGTTCGTGAGAGCTTTACTGACCGAATTTTGCATAACACTGGTAAGAGTTTAATTTGAAGAGAAAATAAAAGCAAGTCAAATTTACTTGGAATAGCAAATTGCTAGTAGGTATGTATGGTGGACACTTTGGAAAACTTTGGCTTTTAGGAGTTGGATGCACAAGTAGAGCTCATACTCAGTACAAGGCAAGGGCTAGCAAAAGACTGGGAGCGACCAACTAAGAGAGCAATAATGGCCATAATCATGCAAAGCGACATTAAAAGAAGCATAAGATGGCATCAAAAGTCAAAAACTAAATGATCATAGAGGCTATTGGTGACTTTGTAAGAGTCTAACATGTGTGAGCATGCGCTAAGTCAACCCAAATAAAGCATCAAGGAGAGAACCAAAATAATGCTTCCATACAATAAAAACAACGCATGATTTTTTCAAAGGCTCATTAAGCAATCTCAGTTATTTGAGACAAGTCATGCTACAGCAAAACCACTAAGCATACTATCAAAAATACATCAAGCATGACATGAAAAAGCCTAAGCCGCAGTCTACACAAGCTCCTTCTTGTACCACTTTTTTGCATAAAGCTTTTTCTCTTTTCCAACACCATTTGAAAATTTTTAAGACACCTCTTTTGATGAAAACCAATAAATATCAGAGGCAAAAATACACCTTGATAAATAAATATAAGAAGAACTGAATGCAAATTAAGGCGAAAACGAAAACCAAAAGCAGTAGCAGAAAAAGAAGAACACTCGGTTTTTTATAAGAGTGAAAACTAGAGCGTTCTTGGCAAATGAAAAGCAAGGCAACTCCTCCAAAGGAAATTTGTTGGGGTCCAACCATTTATTACAGCAAACAAAACTAAACTAACTAAGAAAACTAAAACAACTAACACTCCAAGAAAAACACATAGTGCATGAAGCAATAAAAATATAGTGTTTTGAAAGGTGACCTGATTTTTGCCGATGAAGAAGGGGTGCCTCGGGGGCATCCCCAAGCTTTGACGCTTGTACTTCTTGGATATTTCTTAGGGTGATGCATGGGCATCCCCAAGCTTGAGCTTTTGTCCATTCTTCAACTCATCTCATCATTCTCCAATCCCTACACTTGAAAACTTCCTTCATACAAAACTAAACACAAATCTATTAGCAATATTAGTGTAAGCATAACATATAATCAACCTCTTTTTGCTTCAGGTTTCAACCCAAAACCACTACACATTAAGTATATACTACTGTAGCAACTTTCCCAAAAGTTCCGTGATCAAAAGAACTCAAAAAGAAAGCGATAAAGCGGCAAAAACGAATAGTGGCAGAAATCTGTCAAAAGAGAACAGCTGACAAAGGTCGAATTTTTGAGGGGTTTTCTGTTGCTCAAATCAAAAAGTGTTCAACTAACGAAAGTTTGGATATAACCTGGGGCATATGCACAAGACATTTCAGGTCCAAAAGATGTACAGAGAATTTTTACAAATTTTTACGGTGCAGCACCGAAAACAGTTTCAGGACAGCAACATCCCCAAATCTTTACCTCACTCAAATTAGAGGCTTCTCTTGGCAGAACAATAAAATAAAAAGGATAAGGAGAGGTCATTACAGTACTAATGACTTCCAAGACTCAAATAAAATAAAAATAACTGAATGTAAAAATATTGGGTTATCTCCCAAGAGTGCTTTTCTTTAACGCCTTTGAGCTAGGCGCAGTAATTTGAAAAGATGCTCACATAAGAAATATGAATGGAAACCCAAAAAGAGCATCAAGGAGCAAATATAAAACAGATTTAAGTCTAACCCACTTCCTATGCATAGGAATCTTGTAAGAAAATAAATCAAAGAAGCACATAGTCACAAGTATGGGTAGATAAAACAAGAGCAACTTCAGAACTTTCAATATAAAGAGAGGTGTTTTAGTAACATGGGAATTCCAACAACCATATTTTCCTCTCTCATAATAATTTTCAGTAGCATCATGAACAAACTCAACAATATAAATATCACACTCACCCTCCTTTGTTAAGCATGGAGGGCGATCAAATAAGGTATTAGTTAAAGAGTTACTCTTATTGGGAGGTAGACATGGGTAGCTCCATTCTTCCTCCTCTTGATCATCACTCTCCTCCTCTTTTTTATCCAATGAGCTTCCAGTTTCAGCAATTTCTTCTTCCATAGGCTCCTTCAAGGCATTAGTCTCTTCCGTTGGAGAGCATCTATTAAGATATTTAAGAATATAGCCATTTCCTTCCTTGTAATGATCAAAGCAAAATGTAAGTATATCATAAACCTCATATTTATAAGGTGCATCATCAGTATTTTCAAGCAAATAAGCAAGTTCGAATGCACCCTTCCAAGCAATAAATTCTTCAATTTGTTCCACATCATAAAAGTCATAATTTCCATTAATATAAGAAGATATTGTAACATCATCATTATACTCACATTGAAAAGGGAGGTGTTTATACCTCCTACAGCAACAAGATTTATCAAAGCAATAAGTAACATTATAAGTAGAGCACACGTTTCTGGCAATGATATACAATCTATTGATTTGTTCCCATAAGTGTTTCCCTTTTTGTGACAAGCGGTGTTCCTCATAATAATTTTGCTGCTCTTCCGTGAACCCACCTTGCCAAAAAGATTTAGTTTCAAAGAAACCAACCATTGATAGAAAGCATGATAAAGCAAGACAATAACAGACCAACAAAAATAACAACTATAGTAGGAACTAATTTTTTTTATATTTTTGATAAAATGATGCAAGTAAAAATAAAGTAAAGTAAAACTTAAAACAAAGTAAAGGATGTGCGTGCGAAAACTCCCCTTGCAGAGGTCTTCCACTTCTTCCCTGGCAACGGCGCCAGAAAAGGGCTTGATGGCTGGAGTGTAGTTGATTATTATTATGGCCAGGCAGTTGGGAAACTCCAAGCGGAAAGTATGATGAGCATAGCGGCAAGTCTTTTCCCTCAGTAAGAAACTAAGGTATGTCGGTCAGGAGAAGAGCAGACAATACGACTGAAGGTGATGCTTGATAACCTAGTGACACTCCAACAAGGGCACTGTTTCACGATCAAAACGGGTTAGCGTGTCTTCAGCTAGTAGCAACATGGAACCTACACACACACAACCAAGTACTTTGTTCCCAACTTGCGATGAGGTTGTCAATCTCACCGGTTTCCTTGAAACAAAGGGTATGAGCGTATCGAGTGGAAAACAGTAGAAGTATGCGAGTAAAGTAAACAGTGCGAGTAAAGTAAACAGGTGATAGCAATATGATGGAAATAGGACCGGGGTCCACAGTTCACTAGTGGTGTCTCTCCATAAGATAAATAACACATGCTGGGTAAATAAATTACAGTTGGGCAATTGATAGAATAAAGATAAACGTGATATGTCAAGAAGATCACTATGCAATTTACTCTGGGCATTACAACAAAATACATAGACCGCCATCCAACTGCATCTATGACTAATAATCCACTCCCGGGGATATCATCCGAACACCCCATGAGTATTAAGTTGCGAACAACAGATAATTGCATTAAGCAAAGTGTGTAATGTAAACAAAGCATATGCCCTCGAGCATATGAATGTTGTTTTCTCCCTAGTAGCAACATCACATCTACAACCTTAGAGGTTTCTGTCACTCCCCCAGATTAAATAGAGGCATGAACCCACTATCGAGCATAAATACCCCCTCTTGGAGTCACTAGCAACTACTCGGCCAAGATAGCTACTAACAACGGAGAGCATGCAAGATCATAAATAACATAGAGATAACATAAGATATATTTCAGTATAGCAACTCAATCATAACACCAATATTCATCGGATCCCAACAAACCAAACATGTAGAATTACATAACGGTGATCTCAATCATGTAGGGCAGCTCATGAGATCTAAACATGAAGCACATGGTGGAGGAGACAACCATCTAGCTACTGCTATGGACCCATAGTCCAAGGTAGACTACTCACTCATCGCTCCGGAGGCAAGCATGGCGATGAAGAAGACCTCTGGTGGCGATTCCCCTCTCCGGCAGGGTGCCGGGAAGAGCTTTTGGACCCTCCCGATCTTCGGGTCGATGGCGGCGGCGGATCGCGATGTGTTCTGGAAAATTGATCGGGTACTTAGGTTTTTTCCGTCGGGGGTCTTTATAGGCGAAGGGGCATCGTCAGAGGTGGACCGAGGTGCCCTCACACATAGGGGGTGCAGCCAGGGGCTGGGCCGTGCCGCCCTAGTGTGTGGGGCCCTCGTGGCCCCCCTCCGACTCCTCTTTGGATCTCTGGAAGCTTCCGGGAAAAATAAGACTTCAGGAACTTGTTTCGTCCAATTTCGAGAATATTTCCTGTGTAGCACTTCTGAAACACAAAAACAGCAGAAAACAGGGAACTGACACAGTGGCGACTTGTTAGTCGGTTAGTTCTGGAAAATGCATGAAAGTGCCACGAAGTGTAACGAAACAATAGGCAAATGGTGTAAAAACAAGCATGGAGCATCAAAAATTATAGATACGTTGGAGACGTATCAGCGTCGCCCAAGGTAAGGGACATGAAAGTGCCTCCAGCAGCTGAATCAAGTAGGTTCCTCGAAGGAAAATTCAGTCCTGCATAAAAAGTTTGGACAATTATCCAAGTAGTCAGTCCCTGAGTGGGACAATTCTTGATCATAGATTTCATTCTTTCCCAAGCTTGAGCAACATGTTCATTATCAAACTGACTAAACTTCATAATATTGCTACGCAAAGCTATAATCTTAGCAGGAGGATAGTATCTACCAATAAAAACATCCTTACACTTAGCCCATGAATCAATACTATTTTTAGGCAAAGACAACAACCAATCCTTAGCTTTTCCTCTCAAAGAAAAAGGAAACAAC
Source organism: Dactylis glomerata (assembly GCA_007115705.1). NCBI lineage: Eukaryota > Viridiplantae > Streptophyta > Magnoliopsida > Poales > Poaceae > Dactylis > Dactylis glomerata. The sequence goes on along the minus strand of QXEO01000750.1, from coordinate 574,617 downwards.
TTAAGCTTAATAATATCACTTTCAACATCCTTATATTTCTGCATCTCACATAGCTCAACAAAATTGTTGAGATGAGCTGCAGCATCATCAGTACTAGCACCAGAAAATTGCTCTTTCATAACAAGGTTCAACAAAGCAGGCTTAATCTCATAAAAATTTGCAGCAGGAGCAGGTGGCGCAATAGGAGTGCAGATAAAATCACTATTATTCGTGCTAGTAAAGTCACACAACTTGGTGTTTTCAGGAGTAGCCATTCTAGCAAAACTAAAAGAAGACAAGTAAAAACAACTATCAAGGATACTAAATTTTTTTGGGTTTTTGATAAAACGATGCAAGTAAAAATAAAGTAAAAGCAAAACTTAAAACAAAGTAAAGGATGTGCGTGCGAAACTCCCCTTGCAGAAGTCTTCTTTTTCCTCCCCGGCAACGGCGCCAGAAAAGAGCTTGATGCAGCACGGTGTTGATTATGAAAAGCACCGTCCAGTTGGGAACCCCAAGAGGAAGGTATGATGAATATAGCAGCAAGGTTTTCCATCAGTAAGAAACCAAGGTTTGTCGATCAGGAGAGGAAGAAGCCAAATGACTGAAGGTGATGCTTGATAGCCTAGTGACACTCCAACAAGGGCACCGTTTATGATCAAACGAGTTAGCACGTCTTCAACTAGTAGCAACGTGGAACCTGCACACAACACAACCAAATAGTTTGCTCCCAACTTACGATGAGGTTGTCAATCTCGCCGGTTTGCTGTAAACAAAGGAATGAGCGTATCGAGTGGAAAATAGTAATAGTATGCGAGTAAAGTAAACAATGCGAGTAAAGTAAACAGGTGATAGCAATATAAAGGAAATAGGACCGGGGTCCACAGTTCACTAGTGGTGTCTCTCCATAAGATAAAATAACACATGCTGGGTAAACAAATTACAGTTGGGCAATTGATAGAATAATGACAACGTGATATGTCAAGAGGATCACTATGAGATTTACTCTGGGCATTACAACAAGATACATAGACCGCCATCCAACTGCATCTATGACTAATAATCCACTTGTGGCGAATCAATCCGAGAACTCCACAAGTATTAAGTTGCGAACAACAGATAACTGCATTAAGCAAAGTGTGTAATGTAAACAAAGCATATGCCCTTGAGCATATGAATGTTGTTTTCCCCCTAGTAGCAACAACACATCTAGAACCTTAGAGGTTTCTGTCACTCCCCCAGATTAAATAGAGGCATGAACCCACTATCGAGCATAAATACCCCCTCTTGGAGTCACTAGCAACTACTCGGCCAAGATAGCTACTAACAATGGAGAGCATGCAAGATCATAAACAACATAGAGATAACATAAGATAAAATTCAGTACTTCAACTCAATCATAACACCAATATTCATCGGATCCCAACAAACACAACATGTAGAATTACATAACGGTGATCTCGATCATGTAAGGCAGCTCACGAGATCTAAACATGAAGCACATGGTGGAGAAGATAACCAACTAGCTACTGCTATGGATCCATAGTCCAAGGTAGACTACTCACTCATCGCGCCGAAGGCAAGCATGGCGATGAAGAAGACTTCCGGTGGCGATTCTGCTCTCCAACAGGGTGCCGGGAAGAGCTTCTGGACCCCACGATCTTCAGGTCGATGGCGGCGGCGGATCGCGATGTGTTCTGGAAAATTGATCGGGTACTTAGGTTTTTTCCGTCGGGGGTCTTTATAGGCGAAGGGGCGGCGTCAGAAGTGGACCAGGGGGCCCACACCATAGGCCGGTGTGGGCCAGGGGTGGGTCGTGCCGCCCTAGTGTGTGGGGCCCTTGTGGCCCCCCTCCGACTCCTCTTTGGATCTCTGGAAGCTTCCGGGAAAAATAAGACTTCAGGAACTTGTTTCGTCCAATTTCGAGAATATTTCCTGTGTAGCACTTCTGAAACACAAAAATAGCAGAAAACAGGGAACTGACACAGTGGCGACTTGTTAGTCGGTTAGTTCTGGAAAATGCATGAAAGTGCCACGAAGTGTAACGAAACAATAGGCAAATGGTGTAAAAACAAGCATGGAGCATCAAAAATTATAGATACGTTGGAGACGTATCAGCGTCGCCCAAGGTAAGGGACATGAAAGTGCCTCCAGCAGCTGAATCAAGTAGGTTCCTCGAAGGAAAATTCAGTCCTGCATAAAAAGTTTGGACAATTATCCAAGTAGTCAGTCCCTGAGTGGGACAATTCTTGATCATAGATTTCATTCTTTCCCAAGCTTGAGCAACATGTTCATTATCAAACTGACTAAACTTCATAATATTGCTACGCAAAGCTATAATCTTAGCAGGAGGATAGTATCTACCAATAAAAGCATCCTTACACTTAGCCCATGAATCAATACTATTTTTAGGCAAAGACAACAACCAATCCTTAGCTTTTCCTCTCAAAGAAAAAGGAAACAACTTAAGCTTAATAATATCACTTTCAACATCCTTATATTTCTGCATCTCACATAGCTCAACAAAATTGTTGAGATGAGCTGCAGCATCATCAGTACTAGCACCAGAAAATTGCTCTTTCATAACAAGGTTCAACAAAGCAGGCTTAATCTCATAAAAATTTGCAGCAGGAGCAGGTGGCGCAATAGGAGTGCAGATAAAATCACTATTATTCGTGCTAGTAAAGTCACACAACTTGGTGTTTTCAGGAGTAGCCATTCTAGCAAAACTAAAAGCAGACAAGTAAAAACAACTATCAAGGATACTAAATTTTTTTGGGTTTTTGATAAAACGATGCAAGTAAAAATAAAGTAAAAGCAAAACTTAAAACAAAGTAAAGGATGTGCGTGCGAAACTCCCCTTGCAGAAGTCTTCTTTTTCCTCCCCGGCAACGGCGCCAGAAAAGAGCTTGATGCAGCACGGTGTTGATTATGAAAAGCACCGTCCAGTTGGGAACCCCAAGAGGAAGGTATGATGAATATAGCAGCAAGGTTTTCCATCAGTAAGAAACCAAGGTTTGTCGATCAGGAGAGGAAGAAGCCAAATGACTGAAGGTGATGCTTGATAGCCTAGTGACACTCCAACAAGGGCACCGTTTATGATCAAACGAGTTAGCACGTCTTCAACTAGTAGCAACGTGGAACCTGCACACAACACAACCAAATAGTTTGCTCCCAACTTACGATGAGGTTGTCAATCTCACCGGTTTGCTGTAAACAAAGGAATGAGCGTATCGAGTGGAAAATAGTAATAGTATGCGAGTAAAGTAAACAATGCGAGTAAAGTAAACAGGTGATAGCAATATAAAGGAAATAGGACCGGGGTCCACAGTTCACTAGTGGTGTCTCTCCATAAGATAAAATAACACATGCTGGGTAAACAAATTACAGTTGGGCAATTGATAGAATAATGACAACATGATATGTCAAGAGGATCACTATGAGATTTACTCTGGGCATTACAACAAGATACATAGACCGCCATCCAACTGCATCTATGACTAATAATCCACTTGTGGCGAATCAATCCGAGAACTCCACAAGTATTAAGTTGCGAACAACAGATAACTGCATTAAGCAAAGTGTGTAATGTAAACAAAGCATATGCCCTTGAGCATATGAATGTTGTTTTCCCCCTAGTAGCAACAACACATCTAGAACCTTAGAGGTTTCTGTCACTCCCCCAGATTAAATAGAGGCATGAACCCACTATCGAGCATAAATACCCCCTCTTGGAGTCACTAGCAACTACTCGGCCAAGATAGCTACTAACAATGGAGAGCATGCAAGATCATAAACAACATAGAGATAACATAAGATAAAATTCAGTACTTCAACTCAATCATAACACCAATATTCATCGGATCCCAACAAACACAACATGTAGAATTACATAACGGTGATCTCGATCATGTAAGGCAGCTCACGAGATCTAAACATGAAGCACATGGTGGAGAAGATAACCAACTAGCTACTGCTATGGATCCATAGTCCAAGGTAGACTACTCACTCATCGCGCCGAAGGCAAGCATGGCGATGAAGAAGACTTCCGGTGGCGATTCTGCTCTCCAACAGGGTGCCGGGAAGAGCTTCTGGACCCCACGATCTTCAGGTCGACGGCGGCGGCGGATCGCGATGTGTTCTGGAAAAGTGATCAGGTCTTTAGGTTTTTCCCATCGGGGGTTTTTATAGGTGAAGAGGCGGCGTCAGAAGTGGACCAGGGGGCCCACACCATAGGCCAGTGTGGGCCAGGGGTGGGTCGTGCCCCTGGTGGTGTGGCCGCCCTCTGGTCCAGCTCCGTCTCCTCTTCGGTCTTCTGGAAGCTCCGTGAAATATCTGGATGTCTGGCTTTGGTTTCCTCCAATTCCAAGAATATTTCCTGTGTAACTTTTCTGAAACACAAAAATAGTAGAAAACAGGGAACTGGCACTGTGGCATCTCGTTAATAGGTTAGTTCCAGAAAATGCATAAAAATGCCACGAAGTGTAACAAAACACTAAGCAAATGGTGTAAAAACAAGCATGGAGCATCAAAAATTATGGATACGTTGGAGACGTATCAATGAGATGAGTTGAAGAATGGACAAAAGCTCAAGCTTGGGGATGCCCACGCACCCCAAGAAATATCCAAGAAGTACAAGCGTCAAAGCTTGGGGATGCCCCCGAGGCACCCCTTCTTCATCAGCAAAAATTAGGTCACCTTTCAACGCACTATATTTTTATTGCTTCATGCATTATGCGTTTTTCTTGGAGCATCAGTTGTTTTAGTTTTCAGTTTTGTTTAGTTTTGTTTGCTGCAATAAATGGTTGGACCCCAACAAATTCCTTTTGGAGAAGTTGCCTTGCTTTTCATTTGCCAAGAACACTCCGTTTTTCACTCTTACAATTTTAACGAGTGTTCTATTTTTCTAGAACTGCGTTTAGCTTTCGATTTTTGCCTTGATTTGTGTTCAGATCTTATTATATCTTTTCATCAAGGTGTGTTTTGACCTCTGGTCCATGTTGGTCTTCATCAAAAAAGTTGTTTATAAAAAGTTCGAATGGTGTTGGAAAAGAGAAAAAGCTTTATGCAAAAAAGTGGTACAAGAAGGAGCTTGTGTAGACTGCGGCCTAGGCTTTTGCATGTAGTGCTTGATGTCTTTTTGATAGTATGCTTAGTGGTTTTGCTGTAGCATGACTTGTCTCAAATAACTGAGATTGCTTAATGAGCCTTTGAAAAAATCATGCGTTGTTTTAATTATTTGGAAGCATTATTTTGGTTTTCTCCTTTGATGCTTTATTTGGGTTGACTTGGCGCATGCTCACACATGTTGGACTCATACAAAGTCGCCATTGCCTCTATGATCATTTAGTTTTTGACTTTTGATGCCATCTTATGCTTCTTTTAATGTCGCTTTGACGCTTTGCATGATTATGGCCGTTATTGCTCTCTTAGTTGGCCGCTCCCAGTCTTTTGCTAGCCCTCATTTTGTACTGAGTATGAGCTCTACTCGTGCATCCAACTCCTAAAAACCAAGTTGTTCCAAAAGTGTCCACCATACATACCTATTAGCAATTTGCTATTCCAAAGTAAATTTGACTTGCTTTGATCTATCGTTCAAATTAAACTCTTTTTGGTGTTATGCGAAAATTGGTCAGTAAAGCTCTCACGAACCGGATGGCATACTTTACTTTTCTCATTTTAAAATTTTGACATTGTGGCTCTCTTATATTGAGTTGTTATGCTTGCAAGTTGTAAGTTGGGAATTAGCCCAGCCATGCCGTCATGCGGCAAGCTTTCAACATTGCACAATCTTTCATTTGAGTTGATATCGTGATCTTTTGTTTATGGATACTCGCAGTGTGAAATGAATTGGGAATCTTGCACAATCTAAGCCATGCATAATTCATGGTGGAAATTTACAGCATGCCCATAGTGAACATTCGACGACGCATCTCACAATAAAAAGCTATACCAATGGTAAATAAAAGAGATGCCGAGGTGTTCATTGTCTGTTTGTCCTGTCATTTTGTTGTGGGCTTGTTCAATGTCATCGGGCACGGAGGTACCCCGTTGGCGGTTCTCGATGATACATGTATACTTACAATGACAAGAGCTTGCTTGGGACCCTAAGTAAAGTAGCATGAGGTTTGGGTATTCGTACTTCATGGGACACGAGGTTTTCAACTTATGATCTGTCAAGCATATGCAGCATAAGTGTATTCGCATTAACTTTAACCATTCAAGATGCTTATGATGGGGGCAATGAGAGCTCAAAGCCAGTAAGTACCATAATTTTTGAAGGTTTATAAAACTTGCAATCACTGCTTCCCTCCGCGAAGGGCCTTTCTTTTACTTTTATGTTGAGTCACCACCTTCTACCTTTATGCACCATTAAGAGAGTATAGTTGTCATTCTGAGTATAATGTGCATTGTCCCAAAGTTTTCATTGATTGATTCATATTGTTGGTTTCACTTGTTCTCAAATTATTTGTATCTAGTCGCCCTCTTAAACTTGAAGGTGTCCTATGCATTTATGTTTTGCTCTCTTTGAAGGACAAGCTGAAAACCATCTGTATGTTTTTCCTTATGATTTGAACACACGTTTGACTTTCATTGTTTCATTTTCATGATCTTTTGTTTGTGTTCATTTGCATGTTTACAACATGGTTGCTAAGTTTCTATTGTCAAGATTATATCTTCATGCCCATGTTTTAAGTTCTTTTGATCCCAGCTCACAAATGCTTACATATATGATCAAGATTGTGTAGGTGCATGTCACCTCAAAAATTATTTCTTTTGTTATCACTTACCTACTCAAGGACGAGAAGGAGTTAAGCTTGGGGATGCTGATACGTCTCCAACGTATCCATAATTTTTTATGCTCCATGCTTGTTTTTACACTATTTCCTTAGTGTTTCATTACACTTCATGGCATTTTTATGCATTTCCCGGAACTAACCTATTAACGAGATGCCACAGTGCCAATTCCCTATTTTTTGCTGTTTTTGTATTTCAGAAAAGTTACACAGGAAATATTCTCGGAATTGGACGAAACAAAAGCCAGACGTCCAGATATTTAACGGAGCTTCCAGAGGACCGAAGAGGAGATGGAGAGGAGCCACTGGTGGGCCACACCACCAGGGGGCGCGGCCTAGGGCTGGCCTGTGCCCCCCTATGGTGAGCCCCACCAGGACCACTTCTGGCGCCGCCTCTTCGCCTATAAAGACCCCCCGATGGGAAAAACCTAAATACCTGATCACTTTTCTAGAACACATCGTGATCCGCGCCATCACTCCTTCACCAACTCTTTGCTTCCGGACATATGATTGGTAGCACCACTATCAATTATCCATTGTCCTGCACCGGAAGCAAAGCCCTACAAGAGATCAAGTCTTGTTTTTAGGTCCCCATTTTTTAATGGGTCCCCTTTTGTTAGTAACAAGGGTCTTAGGAACCCAAAAAGACCAAGCAATGCGTTCATTAGGTGAGCCAACAAATTTAGCATAAACATGCCCATCATAAGCACGACGAAGAACATAGGAAGGGTTATATTTTCCCGCAAAGTCGTTGTGATTGGGCATTGCCTTTTTGGCATTCCCAACCACCTCCTTCACAAGCTCCCCCTCCTCCTCAAAAACATTGCCATCCTCATCAAAGCATATGTCATTTGGGATGTGCTTCTTAGGAGGAGGAGTAGGCACAAGAAACTGCGTCTTCTTGTTGTTCTTCTTCTTGTTCCTCTTCTTCTTAGACTTGGAAGTGAAACCAAGTCCGGTCTTGTCACCATGTTGCTTTTGAGCACTCAAAAGCTCATCAAGCCTTGTGTCGCCTTTGGGGGAATCTTTCTCAAAAAGAGGGTTAGTGTAACAAGTACTTGCAACAAAAGTGCTAGAAGGGAACTTGGTTGCTTCTTTAGCGATAATAAGATTAAGTTTCTCATTTTGCAACCTAAGTTCATTGGCAATGGATTGAGCAATGTCTCGATCACTTTTAAGCCTAGCAATGTCCAAATTATGAGACTCTTCAAGACCCAACTTGGATGCCTCAAGTGCCATCCTTAGGTCTTGCTCAACCTCAAGGGATTGAGTGAGTGTGGCAATTTCATCGGCATACTCACGAGCATGCCCTTCTAGCTCAAAGATGCGTTCCTCATTTTTATCATTAAGTTGGAGAGACTCATTATATTGGTCAAGGAGAATCTCAAAGCGAACTTTGGTCTCCCCGTGCAAGGTTGACATGAACATGTCCAATTCATTAGGCTCATCCTTATCATTACTAGCATCAACACAATCCATCAAAGATAAGCTTCTAGGGATGATGGGTGTGAAGGTTGGTGATACCTTTGTAGTGTGAGCCATTAGACATGTCCCCTTGAAGTTGGAGCGCTTGGACTCGTTTGCGGAAGCGAAGAGGGATGGTGAAGAGGTAGGCTTGACAATGGCGATGACGACTTTCCCTACTTCTTCATCATCACTTGCATCATCACCGAATGGATATTCTTCTTGAGTCGTCAAAGCGTGTATTGGAACGGCCTTCTTCTTATCGAAGTTCCTTGGAGGGTAAGACTTGGCCTTCATCTCCTTGCAGATGAGTCTTCCATTGTGATCTTCCACTCTTTCATAAGGACAATCCACAATGAAATGGTGTTGATTGCCATAATTGTAGCACGTCCTCACTCTACTTGTGGCTTTGGGCTTGGAGGGACTAGATGACTTCCACTTCTTCATGAATGCCCCTTGAGCGAGAGCCATGTGTTCGGAATGGGCATACTTCATATCCTCAGGATTTCCACCCATTGACTCTTCCTCTTCCATCAAGCTTGCTTCTTCATGAAAAGAGACTTTGGCTTTCTATGGCTGCCATCATAGCATCCATTCGTGTCATCATACTATTAAGATCAGCCTTAGTGGCGGGCTCCTCGTCGCCCATAATCTCTTAGGCGGTTAAGCCCAATCAAAGAGCCCTTGCTCTGATACAAATTGAAATGGATCTTAAGGGCGACTTGAGGGGGGGTGAATAGGTGCTACACAAAATTTTACCTTTTTCAAATTTAAGGCTTGACACGAAACAAAATTCACTAGATGTGCAACTAGGTGAATTTCCTACGTGACAAGCAAGAAAGTAAACAAGTATGGAAAACGCAAACAAGATACAAGTAAGGGTAAGAAAGAACCGAAAAGCGGAGACCGGAGACACAAGGATGTATTCCCGTAGTTCCTTTCTTTTGAGGGGAAGTACATCTACGTTGGAGAGGTGTGGCGACACGGAGTCCACCAATGCCACAAAGTCTCACCTTGTTCTCTAGTGAGCAAGCCACGGAGGCTAGCTCGTTTCCACTAAGCGGTGGTATTGGGGGCACCGACCGAAACCCTTACACGGAGGTTGGGGCACAACTCCACAACTCAATTGGAGGCTCCCAACAAGAATAACCACAAAGCTTTTACACGGAGCAAGCTTTGAGGTGACCTCTCTTGCTCAAGGCAAGATCCACAGAGGAGGGGTGAAGCAAACACAAATCACTTTGGTAGGATTGTAGACCTAGGGCTCCTCTCCCAATCTACCAAATCTTGAGGGATTTGGTTGGCTAGGGAAGGAGATCTACGGAGTTGAAGCTCTGCTTTAATGGAGAAGAGAGGGTGTGGATGAGGTAGCTCAGATCTGAGGTAGGGGACGACTATTTATAGGCTGGCTCGAAATATGGCCGTTGGAGAGAACTTACCTGGGAAATTCCGGCCAGGGGGTGGAAATTCCGGGGTCAACTTAGGGCGGAAATTCTGGCCCCCGGAAATTCCAAACTGGAATTTCCGGCTAGAAATTCCGGCCCCTTTACAGAGAGTTGCACCACAGCTCGTGATAAGGGACTTAGCGAAAAATCATGGGGGCCAGAAATTCTGGAATTTCCGGCCCCCGGAAATTCTGCCTTAACAAAATTTCCGGCCCCTTATCAGAGAGTTGCACCACAGCCCTTTGTAAGGGACTTAGCCGAATTTTTGAGGGCCGGAAATTATGGATTTTCCTGGCCCTAGAAATTTCTCTCCTCTGGGTGATTTCAAGCCTTTCTATAGTAGTCCCCTTCCCCACTTCTCTTCACCTTTAGTCTTGTGCAATACCTGGAGAATTCCTACAATGCTTAGCACAAGATTAATTTCCTTGTGTTGTAATCAAACACCCAAAAAACCAGAAGCTAGGAACATGTCCTTTCAGCATCTGACATGGAGATCTTCACCTCCAAAGGGTTTATCAGTCCAAAGCTTAGCCTTCAACTTGTTCACTGCAGCAGTATTCGTCATGGCATTATCTAGAGTAAATGCAAAAGCTTTGTTGGACAATTCCCAGTCATAGAGGCAATCCATAATTGTACTATGGATTGCAGCAGCATTATGAGGATATGGGACACTTTTGAAACTAATAGTATGCATGTGTAGATTGAAATCTTCATCAATATAATGTGCAGTCAAGCAGATGTATCCAAGTTCTTGGACTGATGTCCACATGTCAGTTGTGAAACTAACATGGGAGCCAGAATTAGCCAAGCTATTGTTGATTTTCTTCCTCTCTTCTTCATAGACACCAGCGCAATACTTTTTGAGAGTTTTTCGACCATGGACATGAAGGCTTGGGTGTCCCGACTTCATCATTTTGTTGAAAAAACCATTTTCTATCTTCCTGAAAGCAATATTTGCAGTGATCCAAAACTTGTTCATGAAATCCCTTGTAAGAGCTGGATCTACCACAAAACCACGTACATCTCCAACAGGATCACTCACTGGAAATATCGCATTGCGATCAATATCTAATGGGAACTCTTGGCAGCCAGAGATGATATGGTGCTTCATGTGTGACACGCCAAACCCCTGATGATATGACAACTTTTTTTTGACAATAAATGCAGATAGCTTTTCCTTCCTCAGGCAATTCTCTGAAAAATTCCCAAACTCTGGACCGTTTCTTGCTTCTGCGATTGGTAAGCTGAGTTGCTTCATCCACTCCTTCACCCACTTGTGATTCCACTACAATTTGACTATTTGACATTCTGACAATTGGAGTATTACTACAAAGCTGATCCAAGTGAGATGGCACAAGTGAGCCAGTGTACCATAAAAGATGAAAGAAAGCACACAAGTAGTTCTTAAAACATGTCATCACCAGCCTGCATGCCATAGGCCATGTGGATCGGGGGTTGTGTGTGTGTGCATGCAGCAGGCTAGTGCTAGACTATTAAAGCTTCTACAGCACACAGCTTGTCAATGTTTAAGGAAAATCATATAAAAGATAATTCCAAACGCTACCTATAAATCCAGAATATATATGTGACGTTCTCAGGAGTAACAACATGTTTCAGATTATATAGGATTTTATCTCTGGCAGATCAAGTACTAGTGCACATCAAGAACAAGACTATATATATGTGTTCTCAAGAGTAAGTACAATGTTTTAGGTTACCTTGAGCTAGGGGAAAGGGCAGGTCACTTCTACCACTTGCGGTTGCTGCTGATGTTCCTGCACAAGTATTGAACACACATCATTGCTTCGTATTATTAATGTACTAGTTAAATTAAGCAACTTTCTAATGTATACAATCTCCCTTAACAATAGAATATCCAGCCCAAGGCACCAAAAATATTTACAACTCAGCCATTAATAAGCATGGAACTTATAAATTTTTAGAAAATGTGATGTTAAGACAATTACTGATACAGCACAACAGCAAACCTTCAAACCCAACTGGCCAGTACAATGGTACTACACATCTACAGTCGCAGACAGTGGCGGACCTAGATAGAATTTGGAGTGGGGGCAAAACATGTGAGTGGGGGCATTTCTAGTATAATTTTGCAGATTTTAGATATTTTTTAGTTCAAGTATGAATAAATTTAACTGGATTTGAAAAAACCGAGTGGGGGCCTAGGCCCCCACTCACCTATACCTGGGTCCGCCCCTGGTCGCAGATCGCGTCGGTGGCAGCGTATCTTTCCGCCGGGATCGCACCGGTGGTTAGAGATACCAAGATCTAATCAAACGGAGCAGCTCAAATCAGTACCACTGCTAACAGTTATTGTAAATCAAAGAACAAGAGAAGGGGTAGGAGGCACAGTACATTAGATTAGTTGAGGAGGACGGGGGAGTCGAGTAGCTCGGCAGGGATGAGGCTCGCGGGGATGGAGAAGTAGGAGAAGGGCGACCCCGGCGGCGGCGATGAGATGAGCAGGCTGGGGGCTGCATGAACTAACTTGGTCACCCTGCCCCTGCCTCTGCGGCTGAACCCCCTCGGCGACGAGCGCTGCTCCACGTCGTCGGTGCTGGAGCCGGACAGGAGGACGGGGTGGTCAGCGACGGTGGAGACTTAGGGTGTGTTCGGTTTTGGAACGGGGTGGAATGGAATGGAACCATTCCATTCCACCAGAATGGAACCGTTCCATTCTTGTGTTCGGTTTGGACAAAAAATTGTCATGGAACCGTTCCATTCTTGTGTTCGGTTTTGGAATGGGGGTGAGAATGGAATGGAACGGTTCCGCGCCGGGAGGCCGTTCCTGTGTTCGGTTGAGAAGTGGAATGGAATGGAACGGTTCCTAAACTTGATTAATTATTCTAAACTCAATTAATTATTTTCTAAACTGGATTAATTATTGCTAAACTTAATTAATTATTCCTAATCTTGATTAATTATTCCTAATCTTGATTAATTATAATTAATCTTCCTTAATTATTGCTAAACTTGATTAAATTAGAGGAAGACACTGTGCAATTGCACCTCGTCCGGCTGAATCGGTCGGACCGGTTGGTTCCGCATATTAGGGGAATATTCCCTTTTGTGGAACCACCTAATTCTGTTCCGTGCTCAAACCGAACACAAGAATGGGTTGTAGGAATGGAATGGAACCATTCCGTTCCACCCCATCCCAGAACCGAACACACCCTTAGGGATCGAGGGAAGGATGGAAGGGGAATAGGGACATGTCGCCGCGTCATGTGCGGGCTGTGCTGAGGTCCAGTGGAAACTGGATGGCCCAACTTTAATGTCCATATATGCCCAGTGGTATTGGACGTAAGGTCCAGTTCGCGTCCACGTCCAACGAAGCCCAGTCCAATTGGGTCCACATTTTTGAGGTCCAAAGCCCATGGATTTCACACGTCCAGTTCCAGATTTACGGCCCACCCATAAATCCACCACAAGTTTATTGCTTTGAGATTAATGGTGGCCATCGGGCTGCGCCTTTTTGGGCCGGCCCAAGGCAGAGGAAAAAAGCCCGGCACGAAATCTGGCCCAACACATACTATTTTGGGTGGGCCTGACCCGAGGCCTGTAGTGAGCTCGGCTTTTTTCAGTTTTCCGACCCGCGGGCTAGCACAAGTCTGGCCCAAAAACTATTGGGATATGGCCTGGCACGATACGGCCTAGACTAGCACAAAAAAGCCTGAGAAAATAGGGCGGGATTCCAATTTTAACACCTTATTAGGGAAAATCTGGAAATAATTTAATTTTTTCAATTTCTACTGCTTTATATGTTTTTTATAATTTTTTTGAGCCAACATATGCAAAATTTAGGCGAACTTGGCCAAAACAGGTCGGGCATGCCTAAAGAGGCCTCGCCGGGCCATCGGGGTGTCGAGCTAGGCACGCATAGTGTTCGTACCGAGATTTTTCTCAATTCTTGTCTCATGGGCCTCCTAGACCGGCCCGGATAGATTTATGCCCACCATGGGTCAGGCAGTGTCGGGTCATGCCTGTCAGAAAACATGCCCGGGCCGTGCTGGACCGGCCCGATGGCCACCATTATTTGATATGGAACAAGAGTAGGGAAAAGAAAATCTTTATCCTTTTTTGAGATGATCTTTGTCTTTTATCTTTATATTTTGCCTAATCTATATCTATACATGTACCTATATATAATATATATAATAATCTATCTATGCCTAATAATCTATCTATACCTAATAATAAATGCAGAAGCGTTTCTCTCTTTGTCTGTCACAATGCGCTTTGGTGATTCCACTTTTACGCTTTCATGAGTCCACCTTTACACATATTTCTGGAAATAATCGATATCTCTTCCCTTCGTGATCCCCTAACACCGCCACATGCCCCCAATGCGCCACTGCTGCAAGCATGCGATACTTTCTCTGGAATAGATCCCCTCACCACAGCCGTCCTAGTCTACCTCACATCCCCTACATCCAGCGTGTTTAGTGCCGCATGTAGCAGTATATTGCCCCCGACAGCATGCGATTGGATTGGTATCCTCCCTTATTTTAGGATTTCCATTCATGATTTTCTTTTCTATCTAATTGCATGCTTTAAATGTCATCCAAATTGTTGGTAGATGAGCGAGAAGGCAACTATCTCTTGCAAATTCTTTATTTCTTTTATTGATGCTATAGGTGTTGTTATGTTCCCAATAATACTTGGTTGTTCTGAAGCATCCTTTCTTTCGATATAAAAACGAATGAACTATGCATTCGGCCCTTATCAACAAGGTCATCACTTGTACCAGGTCTTAGAAAATCTCAAAATAACAAATAATATAGTTAATGGTTCCCATTTGTCCTAAATTTGGTAGTCTGTGACTGGAAATCCTTTCTATTTTCAATAGAAAGAGAAGGTATTTAAGCAGTGTGTTTTGAGATACAATCGATCGAAGGGAATCAAACTGGGTCCAATAAAAAAATGCATTTTTTGAAAATTGCTTGAATTCAATTACAAGATTGAATACAAAAAAGGCAAACAAAAACAAGGTTGCAGATGCTTTGAACACAAGAGATTATCTTACGATGGCAGTCACTGCAGTTACTCCTGCTTGGGCTTAAGGATGGCAATTTTACCCACGGGTACCGTATCCGCATAGGCAGGGTATGGGAACACTTTTTGTACCCATGGGTAGTACCCATACCCTACCCATTAAGTCATGGGTAGGGCACGGGTATATCCTTCTAAGTCATGGGTAGGGCACGGTTATATCCTTCTACTCGTAGGTATACCCATACCCTTCTCATTTATATTTAGACCTACAGCAGTTTAGTAGCGTTGATTGATAGCGGTCAAGGAAGATGGGTGCCCCCACGCCCCAACTAGTCGTGTAATTAAGCCCTAGCTATAATTCTCTCATCTCTCCAAATTAAGGTGACCAGAATCCTAGGTCCTAGCCGCTGCAATATGACATCGATCATTCTAAATAGTGAATAATTTCTGTATATTTTATCTACCCGCGAGGACTCAATGGGTATGGGTACCCGTCGGGTATGGGCATGGGTAAAGTTTCATAACCATGGGTACATGTAGAATTTTATACCCATCGACTATACGGGTATGGATATGGTATTGCTCTACTCTGTCCATACCCTACCCATTGACATCCTTACTTGGGTTTCAACTATAGAAACCAGCTACGGAACAACGCACTGCCGAGGAGGCCACCACGCGTTGCAACCTATTCTTTGGTGCTACACAGGACTGCCCTCTTGTTCGCACACCCTTGGTCAGCGCCTGCATGGATGACCGCATGTCGCTGCGCATGACCAATAGGAACTTGGTTGTCCGTTGAACGTGAAGATGTCGCAGTGGTGCGCAAAGTTTCACGGCACCACGCTCCCAAGCCTCCGGTCCACCAGATCTATGCCGACAACATCTACGGCCTCTTCCACTTCGGCCACACGAGCTCGGCATCTTGAACGGATCGATGGGTCTAAGGTGCATAGCAGCGGCAGGCGTGGGCGTGAACTTGTGGTCGATTGGACTGCACGAGGTTCAGGAGGACATCAGCCACGAGTGCTCAATGGCTACCTGGTTCGGGCGTGCGGCCGCCGACCGTCTGCATTAGCTGCACCTGTAGCCCACAGGTGGTGCACAAGCGGTCAGGCTGTGACCCGGTGCGAGGGGCTTCAAAACTGAAGCATGGACCTCATCTCCTCGCTGCCGCAATAACTGGCCGCCATAGTATCAGAAAATTCTGCTTCGAATTTTGTATCACTAGTGGGGATAGGGCCTTCAGTCCCGGACGGTAAGGGCCTTTAGTCCCGGTTTGCAAACCGGGACTACAGCGGCGGGACTAAAAGCTAAACCTTTAGTCCCGGCCCGGTTACCAGCCGGGACTGGAGGGTGTCCACGTGGACGCCTCAGAGCGCATCCAAGGCCAGGACCATTAGTCCCGGTTTGTAACATGGACCGGGACTAAAGGGGATCTACAAATTTTGTTTTTTGCTTTAGGGTTTTAGGGTTTAGGTGTTCGGGGGAATTATTTTTGTTGTATTTTATTTTATTCTTTCTTCATTTCAAAAACACTTTTCATATAATTCTACACATACATGTTAGTGCATATATATGTAAGATAACTTATCTTACGATCGAGTATATATATACAATTCTATGGAGATAACAATTATTGGGACTAGAGCCCGTCTATTCGATTACACCAACATTAGTAATGGCTCCTAGCTACACTAAATCTTCCTTTATCATCTATAAGTTCTGTCCTCAAAAAGGACGCTAGCTCCTCTCCAACAGCGATCGCGCGTTGCTCTGGTAGGTACTTCTCCCGCATGTCCGTGAACTATATAAGAAGAGAAGATCAATATGAATGTCAATCATGATAACAAAGAATGACGGGTAAAAATAAAGGTGTGAATGTTTATTGCTTACGTCATATCTGTAATCCTTTTGCTCAGAGATAAACGTGCGAATGGACTCGCAAGCATAGTATCCACATAGATGCGTCCCCCGTGGCTGCTGGTCGCACTTTACGAGAATAGAATATAATCAAAATAATAATCTAGCATCATAAATGTATTGAAAATAGAAGTATATCATACTACTTACCTGAGCCGCTCTAAAGGTCAGCTTCTCATGAGAGATACCGTCAGTCACGCACTTGAACCACTTCCAAACCCTGCCCGACAAGGAAAATGATTTGCTAAGTTTTTATTACTTGATATATCAAAAAATCATCGAAAGAGACCGATAAAGCGCAAGAATGATTGAAATTACCCTTGGAGCATGTCCTGCAGGCTTTGGAACTGTTCCAAGTTTCTCGATAATGGGTCGAAGGCATCAACTCTTCCCTTATCAATTTGAATGTCCAACAGAATCCAATGGTAGCTGCACATGTATATATATATGTCAGTAACTTATCAATTACACTTATAAGTGAATGGACACAACATAGTAAGACCCTCACTTGAAGTTGTATGGAAACAGTATGTGGTGACAGTAATTTTGATCTGTTAGAAACCTTAGAAGGTTTGCCTCCGTCTTCTTGGGGTTATCAGTTAGCGCCTTTATATGTATTTTATCTGGGTCAATAAACCCAATATTTATGATGTTCCTAGTTTTACATTCCAGAATCTTCATTCTGCATAATAGAGTACAAGTCATAACTAAACAAGTTATATGTGGACAATGAATTGAAATAACTGAACAAGTTATATGTAGACAACAAATTGAAAAACTTACAGACAATAGCAACTCATAAGAGATTGTCGAGGGCGTCGCAATTGTACATCTGGAAGAGTTCATCAAAGTCGATATGGATGTCTTCGGGACGGCCGTAGTACTCCCATGGGACACACGCCACGATCATCATTCTCCCATTCTTTGCTTCATTCAAGTACCATGTATGCAAGTAACGCATATTTGTTGGGAGATCTTCAAACTTTTCTTTGCTGACCAAAGGCGCTCCCATGACAAATTGCGGCTTAGGGGATACCACAGCCTTGGGTAACCTGTCATCTTGGGAAGCCAGAACGTCTTCAACACTTATACCCTATTCATCCGCCCACTTCTGTGCTAATTCCAAATCTTGCCCCTGCACCAGAGAGGGAACATTCTCGGATAACACCCTGAGGGGTGGGATCGATTGTTTGGCCTGTTGTCCAAGCTAAGGAACGTCTGATCTTTTTTTACTTGTACTTGTACTTGATTTGCTCCCACTTGCACTTGCACATGATCTACTCTTTTTCCCTTCCTTCTGCAATGTGCGTGTATAGTCATCAGGCTTATGGTGCAAGTCATACTGTGATGGAAGGGCCAGTAAGTATTTTGCATATACTATTTGCTTCTCGGTGTATTTCGGGCGGGGCTCGGGTTCCTTCTTTTTCATCTGCGCATCATAATGTTCCTTTGCTATCCTGGCATTTTCCTCAGGGGTACGATCATAAGGTCTGATGGGAAGATTAGCATGAGGTACCTTTGGGAGGGGCGACGGTTTGCGCTTTGGGGAGCTCCATCGCTTAGAACTCATCGATAGAGCGTTCTTGCTGGCACGCTTCCGCTTAGTATCCTTAGCGGGCAGCGGCGGAGACGGCCGACCCAAGTCCAGTGGCGGTGATCGAGATGGACTCGTGTTGTGGTGGCCGTCGTCATGTGGAGGGCTTGAAGGTGATGGAGGTGTAGGTGACCTGCGACGACTCGGAGGCGGTGTTGTCCTTGGGGCCGAGCCTGGAAGCTTGATGTAGTTCTTGTCCCATAGAATGACTCCACCCAGTACTTCTCCGAGTGTCCTCTCATCTTTGGGTCCAGCGATATCGAGCTCCATATCATGAAACCCCGGCATGATTTCATCCACCCCGACTTTAGCATAGCCAGCTGGAATCTCACGGCCATGCCAGCGTACATCAGGGCCATAAGGTAAAGCTTATCCGACGGCCACCTTCATGGATATGTTCTTCATTTTCTGATGGAGTTCACATGATGTTGACTCCTTGATTCCATCCACGGGGTAGCCGAGACCGCCCTCTATCATTCGTCGTGCATCGTCGGTCCGGGCCTCTGATGCGTGGTGAATGACCAGCCCGTTGGGAACCCCAAGAGGAAGGGGTGATGAGTATAGCAGCTAGTTTTCCCTCAGTTAAGAAACCAAGGTTTATCGTTCTTGGAGAGGAGAGACAAACGACTGAAGGTGATGCTTGCTAGATTGTGACAGCTTCAGACAATTTATATATGGCGCCTCGTCCAAGCTTTGCTTACTAGCTGCAACGCGGAACCTGCACACACACAACCAAGTACTTTGCTCCCAACTTACGATGAGGTTGTCAATCTCACCGGTTTGCTTGAAACAAAGGTTATGAGTGTATTGAGTGGAAAACAATAGAGTATGCGAGTAAAGTAAACAGTGCGAGTAAAGTAAACAGGTGATAGCAATATGATGGAAATATGACCGGGATCCACAGTTCACTAGTGGTGTCTCTCCATAGATAAATAACACATGCTGGGTAAACAAATTACAGTTGGGCAATTGATAGAATAAAGATAAATGTGATATGTCAAGAAGATCACTATGAGATTTACTCTGGGCATTACAAGCATTACAACAAAATACATAGACCGCCATCCAACTGCATCTATGACTAATAATCCACTCCCGGGGATATCAATCCGAACACCCCATGAGTATTAAGTTGCGAACAACAGATAATTGCATTAAGCAAAGTGTGTAATGTAAACAAAGCATATGCCCTTGAGCATATGAATGTTGTTTTCTCCCTAGTAGCAACAGCACATCTATAACCTTAGAGGTTTCTGTCACTCCCCCAGGTTAAATAGAGGCATGAACCCACTATCGAGCATAAATACCCCCTCTTGGAGTCACTAGCAACTACTCGGCCAAGATAGCTACTAACAACGGAGAGCATGCAAGATCATAAACAACATAGAGATAACAAAAGATAATATTCAGTACAACAACTTAATCATAAACACCAATATTCATCGGATCCCAACAAACCAAACATGTAGAATTACATAATGGTGATCTCAATCATGTAGGGCAGCTCATGAGATGTAAACATGAAGTACATGGTGGAGGACACAACCATCTAGCTACTGCTATGGACCCATAGTCCAAGGTAGACTACTCACTCATCGCTCCGGAGGCAAGCATGGCGATGAAGAAGACCTCCGGTGGCGATTCCCCTCTCCGGCAGGGTGCCGGGAAGAGCTTCTGGACCCTCCCGATCTTCGGGTCGACGGAGGCGGCGGATCGCGATGTGTTCTAGAAAATTGATCGGGTACTTAGGTTTTTTTCGTTGGGGGGTCTTTATAGGCGAAGGGGCGATGTCAGAGGAGGGACCAGACGGCCTCACGCCAGGCTCGCGTGGCCAGGGGCTTGGCCGCGCCACCCTGGTGTGTGGGCCCCTGGTGGCCCCTCTCCTTCTCTTCTTCAGATCTCTGGAAGCTTCCGGGTAAAATAAGACTTCAGGAACTTGTTTCGTCCAATTCCGAGAATATTTCCCGTGTATCACTTCTGAAACACAAAAATAGCAGAAAACAAGGCACTGCCACTATGGCAACTCGTTAATAGGTTAGTTCCGGAAAATGCATAAAAGTGCCACGAAGTGTAACGAAACAATAGGCAAATGGTGTAAAAACAAGCATGGAGCATCAAAAATTATAGATACGTTGGAGACGTATCAAGCATCCCCAAGCTTAACTCCTGCTCGTCCTCGAGTAGGTAAGTGATAACAAAAGAATAATTTTTGAGGTGACATGCACCTACACAATCTTGATCATATATGTAAGCATTGGTGAGCTGGGATCATAAGAACTTAAAACATGGGCATGAAGATATAATCTTGACAATAAGAACTTAGCAACCATGTTGTAAACATGCAAATGAACATAAACAAAAGATCATGAAAATGAAACAATGAAAGTCAAATGTGTGTTCAAATCATAAGGAAAAACATACAAATGGTTTTCAGCTTGTCCTTCAAAGAGAGCAAAACATAAATGCATAGGACACCTTCAAGTTTAAGAGGGCGACTAGATACAAATAATTTGAGAACAAGTGGAACCAACAATATGAATCAATCAATGAACTTTGGGACAATGCATATCACACTAAGAATGACAACTATGCTCTCTTAATGGTGCATAAAGATAGAAGGTGGTGACTCAACATAAAAGTAGAAGAAAGGCCCTTCGCAGAGGGAAGCAGTGATTAAACATGTGCTAGAGCTTTTCATTTGTAAAACAGAGAGATAAAAAATTGGTTTTGAGAGGTGGTTGTCTTTGTCAACGACTAGCAATGGGGTTCTTACTATCTTCCATACAAAAATGAAGCAAGTTTTTGAGAGAGAGATTGGCACTTTTGTGCTCTTTTATAAAGCTTGGCACTCCTCCCCACCTTTTTCCTTTCACAAACCATGGCTAACCGATTCCATCGGGTGCCCATCAACATTCACATTCCATGGAGGAGTGCTCTTTTTTTCTTTTTTTTTTCTTTTTGGAATAAGCAATATGGAAGATAGCAAATCCGACCACTACGTCCCCATGAGCTGAAAAAAGTGTCACAAAACGAGAAGTATTTTGAAAGTTTTTGAAAGGTAGCACATGAAAATTTACTTGGAATGGCTTACAAATACCATGCATAGGAATTTTTAGTGGACACAATGGCAAACTTGGTTTTTAGGAGTTGAATGCACGAGTAGAGCTCCTACTCAGTACAAGGCGAGGGCTAGCAAAAGACTGGGAGCGACCAACTAAGAGAGCAATAATGGCCATAATCTTGCAAAGCGACAAAGCGACATTAAAAAGAAGCATAAGATGGCATCAAAAGTCAAAAACTAAATGATCATAGAGGCTATTGGCGACTTTGTAAGAGTCTAACATGTGTGAGCATGCACCAAGTCAACCCAAATAAAGCATCAAGGAGAAAACCAAAATAATGCTTCCATACAATTAAAACAACGCATGATTTTTTCAAAGGCTCATTAAGCAATCTCAGTTATTTGAGACAAGTCATGCTACAGCAAAACCACTAAGCATACTATCAAGAAGACATCAAGCATGACATGAAAAAGCCTAAGCCGCAGTCTACACAAGCTCCTTCTTGTACCACTATTTTGCACAAAGCTTTTTCTCTTTTCCAACACCATTTGAAATTTTTAAAGACACCTCTTTTGATGAAAACCAATAAAGATCAGAGGCAAAAATACACCTTGATGAAAAGATATGACAAGGTCTGGATGCAAATCAAGGCGAAAACGAAAACCAAAAGCAGTAGCAGAAAAAGAAGAACACTCGATTTTTAATAAGAGTGAAAACTAGAGCGTTCTTTGCAAATGAAAACGAGTACATCTCCTCCAAAGGAAATTTGTTGGGGTCCAACCATTTATTGCAGCAAACAAACAAACTAAACCAATTAAGAAAACTAAAACAACTGACGCTCCAAGAAAAACATATAGTGCATGAAGCAATAAAAATATAGTGTTTTGAAAGGTGACCTGATTTTTGCCGATGAAGAAGTGGTGCCTCGGGGGCATCCCCAAGCTTTGACGCTTGTATTTCTTGGATATTTCTTGGGGTGATGCATGGGCATCCCCAAGCCTGAGCTTTTGTCCATTCTTCAACTCATCTCATCATTCTCGAACCCCTACACTTGAAAACTTCCTTCATACAAGACTAAACACAATTCTATTAGCAACATTAGTGCAAGCATAACATATAATCAACCTCTTTTTGCTTCAGGTTTCAACTCAAAACCACCACATATATAGCAAATACTACTGTAGCAACCTCCCCAAAAGTTCCGTGATCAAAAGAACTCAAAACAAAGTGATAAAGTGGCAAACACAAATATTGGCAGAAATCTGTCAAAACTGAACAGCTGACAAAGGTCGAATTTTTTAGGGATTTTCTGTTTCTCAAATCAAAAAGTGTTCAACTAACAAAAGTTTGGATATAACCTGGGGCATATGCACAAGAAATCGCAGGTCCAAAAGATATACAGAGAATTTATACGAATTTTTACGGTGCAGCACCGAAAACAGTTTCAGGACAGCAACATCCCCAAATCTTTACCTCCCTCAAATTAGAGGCTTCTCTTGGCGCAAAAACAAAATAAAAAGGATAAGGAGCGGTCATTACAGTAGTAATGACTTCCAAGACTCAAATAAAAGAAAAAGTACTAAAAAGAAACATTGGGTTATGTCCCAAGAGTGCTTTTCTTTAACGCCTTTGAGCTAGGCGCAGAAAATTGCAAATCAAGTAATATCAAGTGATGAAGCATTAAGTTCATAATTTGCTCTAAGAATATAGTCAAAAAGTAACTTCTTTCTTTTCCTAGGGAAGTGTTCCATACCTTTCTTTAGTGGGAATTGATATTTGATAGTGCATTCCCTCATATCAATGATGGCACCTACAGTTCGAAGAAAGGGTCTTCCCAAAATAATAGGACATGAAGCATGGTATTCAACGTCCATAACAAGAAAATCAATGGGAACAAGGTTATTGTTAACCACAATAAGAACATCATTAATCCTTCCCAAAGGTTTCTTCTTAGCAACATCAGCAATAGGAACATCAAAATAACACTTTTCAAGCGATGGTAAATCAAGCATGTCATAAATCTTTCTAGGCACGATAGAAATACTAGAACCTAGATCACATAAAGCATGGCAATCATAACCATTAAAATGCATATCAATGATGGGTTCCCAACCATCTTCTAACTTCTTGGGAACAGAAGATTTTTGCTTCAACTTTTCATCCCTAATTTTCATGAGAGCATTGGTAATATGCTTAGTAAAAGCAATATTTAAAGAACTAGCATTGGGAGTCAAAGCAAGCTTTTGCAAGAACAAAATAACTTCAGATATATTGCAGCCATCAACATCAAAATCATTAAAAGAAGTAGAGCTATTATCTCCTACACTCCAAAAAATTTCAGCACTCTTTTGAGAAAAAGTTTTGGCAGTTTTAGGCTTTTTAACACAAGGAGTGGGAGTTTCCTCTACACCAATCAAAGTAAGAGGATTGCTGGCATTAGGAGCAACATCATTAGAGGTAGTAATGATACATACCTTCATCTCTCTAGCCATCTCATCTTCTCTTTCCCACCTGGCATGCAATTCCGCTAACAATCTAATATTTTCATCAATTCCAACTTGAATAGCATTAGCGGTAGCAAAAACATTGTTCTCTTTCACATCATTAGGCAACACTTTTAATTTCAGAAGTTCGACATCATGAGCAAGGCTATCAACTTTAGAAGCAAGAATATCAATTTTGCCTAACTTTTCCTCAACAGACTTGTTAAAAGTAGTTTGCTTACCGATGAAGTCCTTGAGCATTACCTCAAGCTCGGAGGGCGCGGCCCTAGTGTTGTTGTAGGAATTACCATAAGAGTTACCATAACCATTACCATTGGTAGAAGGATACGGCCTATAATTGTTACTAGCAAAATTGTTCCTATAAGCATTGTTGTTAAAATTATTGTTTCTAATGAAATTCACATCAACATGCTCTTCTTGAGCAACCAGAGAGGCTAAACGAACATTATTAGGACAACATGAGTCCTATCATTAGCAAGCATAGCCATAATGGTATCAATCTTATCATTCAAGGAAGAGGTTTCCTCAACAGAATTTACCTTCTTACCTTGTGGAGCTCTCTCGGTGTGCCATTCGGAATAATTTACCATCATGTTGTCAAGTAGCTTTGTTGCGGCGCCCAAGGTAAGGGACATAAAAGTGCCTCCAGCAGCTGAATCAAGTAGGTTCCTTGAAGAAAAATTCAGTCCTTTATAAAAAGTTTGGATAATCATCCAAGTAGTCAGTCCATGAGTGGGGCAATTCTTTATCATAGATTTCATTCTTTCCCAAGCCTGAGCAACATGTTCATTATCAAACTGAGTAAACTTCATAATATTGCTACGCAGAGATATAATCTTAGCAGGAGGATAGTATCTACCAATAAAAGCATCCTTACACTTAGCCCATGAATCAATACTATTCTTAGTCAAAGACAGCAACCAATCTTTAGCTTTTCCTCTCAAAGAAAAAGGAAACAACTTGAGCTTAATAATATCACTATCAACATCCTTATATTTCTGCATCTCACATAGCTCAACAAAATTGTTGAGATGAGCTGCAGCATCTTCAGTACTAGCACCAGAAAATTGCTCTTTCATAACAAGGTTCAACAAAGCAGGCTTAATCTCATAAAAGTTTGCAGCAGGAGCAGGTGGTGCAATAGGACTGCAGATAAAATCACTACTGTTTGTGCTAGTAAAGTCACACAACTTGGTGTTTTCAGGATTGGCCATTTCAGCAAAACAAAAGTAAACAAGTAAAAACAACTACCAAGGATTCTAATTTTTTTGGGTTTTTGATATAAAGCAATGCAGGTAAAATAAATAAAGTAAAGCAAAACAATAACAAAGTAAAGGATGTGCGTGCGAAAAACTCCCCTCACAGAAGTCTTCTACTTCCTCCCCGGCAACGGCGCCAGAAAAACAGCTTGATGCGTGGTGAATGACCAGCCCGTTGGGAACCCCAAGAGGAAGGGGTGATGAGTATAGCAGCTGGTTTTCCCTCAGTTAAGAAACCAAGGTTTATCGTTCTTGGAGAGGAGAGACAAACGACTGAAGGTGATGCTTGCTAGATTGCGACAGCTTCGGACAATTTATATATGGCGCCTCATCCAAGCTTTGCTTACTAGCTGCAACGCGGAACCTGCACACACACAACCAAGTACTTTGCTCCCAACTTACGATGAGGTTGTCAATCTCACCGGTTTGCTTCAAACAAAGGTTATGAGTGTATCGAGTGGAAAACAATAGAGTATGCGGGTAAAGCAAACAGTGCGAGTAAAGTAAACAGGTGATAGCAATATAATGGAAATAGGACCAGGATCCACAGTTCACTAGTGGGATCCACAGTTCACTAGTGGTGTCTCTCCATAGATAAATAACACATGCTGGGTAAACAAATTACAGTAGGGCAATTGATAGAATAAAGATAAACGTGATATGTCAAGAAGATCACTATGAGATTTACTCTGGGCATTAGAACAAAATACATAGACCGCCATCCAACTGCATCTATGACTAATAATCCACTCCCGGGGATATCAATCCGAACACCCCATGAGTATTAAGTTGCGAACAACAGATAATTGCATTAAGCAAAGTGTGTAATGTAAACAAAGCATATGCCCTTGAGCATATGAATGTTGTTTTCTCCCTAGTAGCAACAGCACATCTACAACCTTAGAGGTTTTTGTCACTCCCCCAGGTTAAATAGAGGCATGAACCCACTATCGAGCATAAATACCCCCTCTTGGAGTCACTAGCAACTACTCGGCCAAGATAGCTACTAACAACGGAGAGCATGCAAGATCATAAACAACATAGAGATAACAAAAGATAATATTCAGTACAACAACTTAATCATAAACACCAATATTCATCGGATCCCAACAAACCAAACATGTAGAATTACATAACGGTGATCTCAATCATGTAGGGCAGCTCATGAGATCTAAACATGAAGCACATGGTGGAGGAGACAACCATCTATCTACTGCTATGGACCCATAGTCCAAGGTAGACTACTCACTCATCGCTCCGGAGGCAAGCATGGCGATGAAGTAGACCTCCGGTGGCGATTCCCCTCTCCGGCAGGGTGCCGGGAAGAGCTTCTGGACCCTCCCGATCTTCGGGTCGACGGCGGCGGCGGATCACGATGTGTTCTGGAAAATTGATCGGGTACTTAGGTTTTTTCTGTCGGGGGGTCTTTATAGGCGAAGGGGCGATGTCAGAGGAGGGACCAGGCGGCCTCACGCCAGGCTCGCGTGGCCAGGGGCCTGGCCGCGCCACCCTAGCGTGTGGGCCCCTGGTGGCCCCTCTCCTTCTCTCCTTCGGATCTCTAGAAGCTTCCGGGTAAAATAAGACTTCAGGAACTTGTTTCGTCCAATTCCGAGAATATTTCCTGTGTATCACTTCTGAAACACAAAAACAGCAGAAAACAGGGAACTGGCACTGTGGCAACTCGTTAATAGGTTAGTTCCGGAAAATGCATAAAAGTGCCACGAAGTGTAACGAAACAATAGGCAAATGGTATAAAAACAAGCATGGAACATCAAAAATTATAGATACGTTGGAGACGTATCAGCCTCAGATTCAGCCACGCTAGTTTTCCGCTTAGATGGGCCGGCGGTAATATCGAGTGCAGGATCTTGCTTTTGCACTACTCCTCTAAGTTCGTCAATCTGCTGTTGTTGCTCGTTAAGCCTGGCAAGCAACTGGTTGAACTTGTCATTTTCCTCATCCTGCTGTCGCTTCTTTGCTCTCGCTCGGCTTCTGTAAGTGTCTTGGTCTCTGGCAAACCCAAGCCACCACGGGTAAGAAGGACCAAAGCCTCGCGTTCGTCCTCCATGTTCGTCATTGCCGAGGACCAGTGTGAGCAAATCTTTCTCTCTATCTGGAGTGAACTGTCTTTTTCCCTCTTTAATTTCTTTCACTATTTTCTTCCAATTTTCCCTGGGTATCCTAAGACCGTCACTGCAGATAAGGTCCCCTGTTAGTTCGTCGTACAAACCACCATGCGCAAGGAACCAATTTCTTGCTCTCAATTCCCACTCATCATGGATGGGTTCAGGTGTGATCCCTTTAGCAATCATCTCTTGCTCTTTCTTATCCCACTTTGGGATGGCAGTCTCATAGCCCCCTGGCCCCAGCGTGTGGTGATATTTCTTCTTGTCGGCATTTTTCTTGTTCTTTTCTGATAATGCCTTGGCATCTTCTGACTCCTTGTACTCCTGAAATGCCTTCCAGTGATTCGCCTGCTTGGCTAGATACCCCTCGAATACTGGCACTTTCTTTGTCTTCAGATAGTTTTTCCATAGTTTCTTCTTCCACACCCGGAACAGTTCGGCCATCTTCTTTAGAGTCCACTGCTTAACTTTGGCCCTCAGTTCTCTTGCGGCGTCTTCATTCTCACATTCTGGCAGGTTGAAATGTGCCATGAGATCATTCCAAAGACTCTCTTTGTACCTTTCGGCGACATAGTCACTATCGGTGCCCCTTTGCGCTTGTTCCACTCCCGAACGCTGATCGGGACGTGATCCATAACGAGAACTCCGCATTGCTTCTTGAATGTGTCAGCAGCATTCTTAGGAAGCTTGGGTTCGCCCGTAGGCAATATCACCTCAAAGGTGTAATGCGTTCGTGCATCCAACTTTTTGGTCGGGCCTCGTTTCGTAGCTTTGCTCGATGTGGAGGCCTAAGAGGAGAAACATTCGTCAATTAATGTATATGTATACAATATAGAGCTATCTCCAATATTTTTCACATATTACAACTGATTGCCGAACTTCATATGTATACCTCGCTAGACTTCGTTATTTGTCCACCGGCTTCTCCATCAGCGGAGCTATCGCCTTCTCCGTCATCGGAGCTATCGCCTGCCCCGTCGGCTTCATCTTCGTGTTGGTCGACCTCCATTCCATCTCCGGAGGGGTTCAGATATGACGACGGAGATTCAGCTGGTTCAACGTCGGGGGCGTCTTTGATTATATCTTCGAGAAGTTCTTCCTCTTCTAGGTTCCTGCTATGTGGATCCATAGTTTCTGCAAAATACCATAACAAGTTCGCCAATGTTTATGCTTTTGTTGGACGATCATACTATTTTTCTATAGAAATACATTTGGAAGATGCAGGTTCCGCTAAAAATAAGAATATTCATGTGGTTTGTGATCCAACTGAGGAAATTGATCATGATCCATAATATAATTATTAAAAATTGCATAGCTCAAGGAAAGACAAAATAGACAAAGTTTATAAAAAAGCAGAAACAAACTGAAATAAAGAGCTCCATCATGGTAATAATAACTTGCAATATGAAATGTGGCAACCAAGAATGGTCAATACATTGAATTTCTCTGTTGACCCGATATCGCTATATTCTAACTAAATTCTAACCCTAACACTTTTTTTCTAAATACTAACCCTAACTACTAACCCTAACTAAATAAATTCTAACCCTAACTAAATACTAACTCTAACTAAATAATAACCCTAACTAAATAAATTCTAACCCTAACTAAATAAATTCTAACACTAACTAAATACTAACTACTAAATACTAACTAAATACTAACTAAATACTAACTACTAAATAATAACCCTAACTAAATACTAACCCTAAATTCTAACCCTAACTAAATACTAACCCTAACTAAATAATAACCCTAACTAAATACTAACCCTAAATTTTAACCCTAACTAAATATAATTCTAATTAACCCTTTTTTTCTTAATTACCTACAGGGGACGGCGTTGGCTTGCAGTAGGGGGCGTCGGTGGCGAGCTCGAGGGCCGGCGACGAGATCGGGGGCGGTGAGCCGGGGTGGGCGCGACGGCGGGGAGTGGCCGGGGTGGGCGCGACGGGGAGTGGCCGGGGCGGGCGGGCGGCGGCGGAGCGGCGATGGCGGCGGCAATCGACGCGGCGACCGCAACGATCCAGAGAAGAACTCCTCACGCGCGTCGATCAGAATGGCTAAGTGTTGGCTAGGAAGAAGAGGAAGGGGGGGGGCTTATATACCCCCCTTTAGTCCCGGTTGGTGGCTTCAACCGGGACTAAAGGGGGGCCTTTAGTCCCGGCTGGAGCCACCAACCGGGACTAAAGGGTTTTGGGGGGGGGGGGGGGCGGTTCCAGTTCACGCCTGAGCCCTCCCCCCCTTAGTCCCGGTTGGTGGCTCCAGCCGGGACTAAAGGGGTAATAAATGCGCGGCAAAGGCTGAATTTTTTTTCAGATTTCATTTCAAATATGAATTTTGAATTTTAAATTGAATAACTTCTGCATATTTTAGAATTTGACAAAACTATGAATATGAAAAGTGTTTGAAATTGAATGACTAATTCAAAACTGTTTTCTATTTTCAAAATTAATTATTTTAACTATTCAAACTATTAACTATTTTGCCATTTTCAATGAAAACTATATTGATTAATATTCTTTTTGCATATTTTAGAATTTGACAAAACTATGAATATGAAAAGTGTTTGAAATTGAATAACTAGTTCAAAACTATTTTCTATTTTGAAAATTAATTATTTTAACTATCCAAACTATTAACTATTTTGCCATTTTCAATCAAAAACTATATTGATTAATATTCTTTTTGCATATTTTAGAATTTGACAAAATAATGAAAAGTGTTTGAAATTGAATAACTAATTCAAAACTATTTTCTATTTTCAAAATTAATTATTTTAACTGTCCAAACTATTAACTATTTTGCCATTTTCAATCAAAAACTATATTGATTAATATTCTTTTTGCATATTTTAGAATTTGACAAAACTATGAAAATGAAAAGTGTTTGAAATTGAATAACTAATTCAAAACTATTTTCTATTTTCAAAATTAATTATTTTAACTATCCAAACTATTAACTATTTTGCCATTTTCAATCAAAAACTATATTGATTAATATTCTTTTTGCATATTTTAGAATTTGACAAAACTATGAAAATGCTGTAGGGCATGAGCACCAACGACATCTTTGAGAAGCTCCGCCACGGGAGATTTCCCAACCCTTTCCCCAACACAGTTAGAGGAGATGGAGTCTTTCACAGGCTTGTAGGGAAAATTTTCCGAGACGGAGCTTCTAAAGATGCCGTAGGGCATGAGCACCAACGACATCTTCGAGAAGCTCCGCCACGGGAGATTTCCCAACCCTTTCCCGAACACAGTTAGAGGAGATGGAGTCTTTCACGGGCTTGTAGGGAAATTTTTTCGAGGCGGAGCTTCCGAAGATACCGTAGGGCATGAGCACCAACGACATCTTCGAGAAGCTCCGCCATGGGAGATTTCCCAACCCTTTCCCCAACACAGTTAGAGGAGATGGAGTCTTTCACGGGCTTGCAGGGAAATTTTTCCGAGGCGGAGCTTCCGAAAATGCCGTAGGGCATGAGCACCAACGACATCTTTGAGAAGCTCCGCCATGGAAGATTTTTCCCTACCCTTTCCCCAACACAGTTAGAGGAGATGGAGTCTTTCACGGGCTTGCAGGGAAATTTTTCCGAGGCGGAGCTTCCGAAGATGCCATAGGGCGTGAGCACCAACGACAGGAAGACCAATCGGCTTAAGGTCAGGAAGAAAGTCCACACAAAACTCAATGACCTTCTCTGTTCCATAGCCCTTGGAGATGCTTCCTTCTGGCCTAGCACGGTTACAAACATATTTCTTTAAGACTCCCATGAACCTCTCGAAGGGGAACATATTGTGTAGAAACACAGGACCGAGAATTCTAATCTCTTCGACTAGGTGAACTAGGAGGTGTGTCTTTATATTGAAGAAGGATGGCGGGAACAACAACTCGAAGCTGAGCAGACATTGGACCACATCAATCTATAACCCTGATAGACTTTCTCGATCGATTACCTTCTGAGAAATTGCATTGAGGAATGCACATACCTTCACAATTGCCAGGCGAACATTTTCCGGTAGAATTCCCCTCAATTGAACCGGAAGCAATTGCGTCATAAGCACGTGGCAGTCATGAGACTTTAGGTTTTGGAATTTTTTGTCTTTCATATTTACGATTCCCTTTATATTCGATGAGAAGCCAGTCGGGACCTTGATACTGAAAAGGACCTCAAAGAAGATTTCCTTCTCTTCCTTGGTAAGAGCGTAGCTGGCACGCCCTTGAAACTTCCATGGATGCATGCCATCTCGTCCTTTATGACATTCCTAGTCCTCCCGTGCTTCCGGTGTATCTTTTGACTTCCCATACAAACCCAGGAAGCCAAGAATATTCACGCAGAGATTCTTTGTCAGGTGCATCACGTCGATTGCGGAGCGGACCTCATGGACTTCCCAATAGGGTAGCTCCCAAAATATAGATTTCTTCGTCCACATGGGTGCGCGCTTATTAGGGCCGTTAGGAATAGGTTGGCTGCCAGGACCCTTTCCAAAGATTACTTTTAAATATTTGACCATATCAAATACTTCAGCACCAGTACGGGTGACAAGCTTCCCCCGGGGTTCTGCCTTGCCATTGAAATGCTTGCCTTTTTTCTTTAAGGGATGCTTGGGCGGAAGAAAACGACGATTGTACGGGTACACATTCTTCCTACATTTGTCTAGATATATACTTTCTGTCTGATCCAAACAGTGCGTGCATGCATTGTATCCCTTGTTTGACTGTCCTGAAATGTTACTAAGAGCAGGCCAATCATTGATGGTTACGAAAAGCAACGCTCGAAGGTCAAATTCCTCTTGTTTGTGCTCGTCCCACAGATGTACACCTGGTTCGGCCCACAGCTGTAAAAGTTCATCAACTAATGGCCTTAGGTACACATCAATGTCGTTGCCGGGTTGCTTTGGACCTTGGATAAGCCGATAAGCACTGGCATCATAA
This sequence comes from Dactylis glomerata, assembly GCA_007115705.1. Taxonomy (NCBI): domain Eukaryota; kingdom Viridiplantae; phylum Streptophyta; class Magnoliopsida; order Poales; family Poaceae; genus Dactylis; species Dactylis glomerata. Next base: position 542,519 of record QXEO01000750.1, on the reverse strand, counting down.
TGAACTTCCGCTTCATGCACAACCAAGGAGGAAGGTTGTAGATACATAGAGTAACGGGCCAGGTGCTGTGACTGCAACTCTGCTCCCCAAAAGGATTCATGCCATCTGTACTTAGACCAAACCATAAGTTCCTTGCGTCACCTGCAAATCTCGGGAACTCTCTCTCGATTTTTCTCCACTGCCGACCATCAGCGGGGTGCCTCAACTTGTCATCTTTCATACGATCCTCCATGTGCCATCGCAACAACTTCGCATGATCTTTATTTCTGAAGAGACGTTTCAACCGTGGTATTATAGGAGCATACCACATCACCTTGGCAGGAACCCTCTTCCTGGGTGGCTCACCCTCAATATCACCAGGGTCATCTTTTCTGATCTTATACCGCAATCCAGTGCATACCGGGCATTTATCCATATTCTCGTATTTCTCACCGCGGTAGAGGATGCAGTCATTAGGGTATGCATGTATCTTCTGCACGTCTAATCCTAGAGGGCAGACAAGCTTCTTTGCTTCATACGTGCTGGCGGGCAATTCGTTCTTTCTTGGAAGCATCTTCTTCATCAGTACCAGCAACTTTTCAAATGACGAGTCAGTCACATCGGTCTCTGCCTTCCACTTCAGCAATTCTAGTGTGCTACCCAGCTTCTTCTGGCCATCTTCACAAGTTGGGTACAACAATTTGTTGTGGTCCTGTAACATCTGCTCGAACTGCAACCTCTCCTTTTCTGTGTCGCAGCCTCGCCGTTCATCAGAAATGACCCGGCCAAGATCATCAGCGGGCTCATCTGGTTCCCGTTCTTCACCCTGATCTTCTTCTTCATTGTCTTCCATTGCGGTATCAGCATACTCAGGGAACATAGATCGGTAGTTGTCATCATCGTTCTCTTCTTCATCGTCGTCTTCCATCATAACCCCTCTTTCTCCGTGCTTGGTCCAAACATTATAGCCCGACATAAAACCGGACCGAAGCAGGTGGCTCTGAATGACTCTTGAGGAAGTGTAATCCTTCTCATTCCAACATTCAACACATGGACAAAACATATAGCCACCACCATGCTTGTTCGCCTCGGCCGCATCTCGAAAAGAATGCACGCCTTCTCTGTAAGCGGCTGTGCGTCGATCACTGTACATCCATGGATGGCTCATCTGCGTCATACAACATTATATCAAACACAATCACGATCCTAAAAATTAGTACCGCACGGTCTAAACGAGGAAATATAGTTGCTAACCTTTTAGAATAAGTGGAAATAAAGAGGAAGAGGCTTAAGCATGGCTCGGGCACCTCATATCGTAGTTGTGTTCGGTGAACTGAAGCGGCATCGCTCTAACACACATTTCAACAAACACCTCTAGTGCATAGGAATGAAATGGAGAACTAGCACAAACCCACACTCCTCCATCCAAGAAAAATACAAGGGAGAGGGGCTGCGGCCATATATATAGGCAGAAGCCTTTAGTCCCGGTTTGAGACACAAACCGGGACTAAAGGGGGCGCACATGCGGGCTGCACACCGCATAGCCCTTTAGTCCCGGTTTGTGTCTCAAACCGGGACTAAAGCTTTGTAACGGGCTGGGACTAAAGGCTCCCGGGCCGTTGGGCGAATTTGGGGTGACGTGGCCGGGCCTTTAGTCCCGGCCCAGATTATGGCCGGGACTAAAGGGTCCAGACCAAAGCCTATTTTCCACTTGTGTATGTGTCTTGATATTTTCATCCAGTAATCTAGCAAGTGCCCTTCACATATGTCAAAGCTTCTCCCATCCTCAAATTGATTAGTTTCTGAACTTCTCTTCCAACAATTTTATGTTATTCGTATGTTGCTAAACCTACATCCACCTTATGTTATAGGGATTGGCATGCATCTCACGAGAAAGGCACCGGTTCAACTCTACTTTATCCACAACAGCAGGGACAGTGGCCAAATGTGGTGTTGAGTGATGGGACGAGGGCCATATGGGGTGTCGGGAGTAGGAAGCAAGGACGACTGCCTAATGCGGTGTTGATGGACGGATGGCCGGCGACATGTGGTGTTGTGGAGGTGCTAGAGACGGGCGTGCGCTCTCCTTTGTCAGATAAAGGTACGCGATCGATCTAGACAGATGGAAGTACATGGAGAAGGGCATCGACAAGCTCGTCAAAATCCTCAAGGCTCACTGAGATTACTCCATGGCTGTCCGCATCATTGTCCTGAGCGTTTCTAGGCCTCCAAGGACGTCCGGGTCACTGAGGAAGGAAAACGCATTGCAGCAACTCAAGCTCGGCCCCGGCGGCTGCGAGCGGTCTTCGTGGACGTTTGATACGTCTCAAACATATCTATAGTTTTTGATGCTTCATGCTTGTTTTACACCAATTGCTTTGTGTTTTGATTACACTTTGTGGCATTTTTATGCATTTCTGGAACTAACCTAGTAACAAGATGCCACAGTGCCAGTTCCTGTTTTCTGTTGTTTTTGTGTTTCAAAATGTTACACATGAAATATTCTTGTAATTGGACGAAATAAAATCCGAAGTTCCTATTTACCTGACACGAAGACGGAGTCCAAAGGAGAGACGGAGAGGGGCCAGAGGGCAGTGATGCTCCAAGTGAGTATGGCAACAGACAGTCCTTGTGCGTGGTGAATGACCAGCCCGTTGGGAACCCCAAGAGGAAGGTATGATGAGTGCAGCAGCAAGTTTTCCCTCAGTTAAGAAACCAAGGTTTATCGAACAGGAGAAGGGAGACGATGACGACTGAAGGTGTTTATGGAACCTGCACACACAAACAAATACTTTGTTCCCAACTTGCGATGAGGTTGTCAATCTCACCGGTTTGCTTGAAACAAAGGTTATGAGTGTATCGAGTGGAAAACAGTAGAGTATGCGAGTAAAGTAAACAGTGCGGGAAAAGTAAACAGGTGATTGCAATATGATTAAAATAGGACCGGGGTCCACAGTTCACTAGTGGTGTCTCTCCATAGATAAAATAACATGCTGGGTAAACAAATTACAGTTGGGCAATTGATAGAATAAAGATAACGTGATATGTCAAGAAGATCACTATGAGATTTACTCTGGGCATTACAACAAAATATATAGACCGCCATCCAACTGCATCTATGACTAATAATCCACTCCCGGGGATATCATCCGAACACCCTAGAAGTATTAAGTTGCGAACAACAGATAATTGCATTAAGCAAAGTGTGTAATGTAAACAAAGCATATGCCCTTGAGCATATGAATGTTGTTTTCTCCCTAGTAGCAACAGCACATCTACCACCTTAGAGGTTTTTGTCACTCCCCCAGGTGAAATAGAGACATGAACCCACTATCGAGCATAAATACCCCCTCTTGGAGTCACTAGCAACTACTCGGCCAAGATAGCTACTAACAACGGAGAGCATGCAAGATCATAAACAACATAGAGATAACAAAAGATATAATTCAGTACAGCAACTTAATCATAAACACCAATATTCATCGGATCCCAACAAACCAACATCATAGAATTACATAACGGTGATCTCAATCATGTATGGCAGCTCATGAGATCTAAACATGAAGCACATGGTGGAGAAGACAACCAGCTAGCTACCGCTATGGACCCATAGTCCAAGGTAGACTACTCACTCATCGCTCCGGAGGCAAGCATGGCGATGAAGAAGACCTCCGGTGGCGATTCCCCTCTCCGGCAGGGTGCCGGGAAGAGCTTCTGGACCCTCCCGATCTTCGGGTCGACGGCGGCGGCGGATCGCGATGTATTCTGGAAAACTGATCGGGCACTTAGGTTTTTCACGTCGGGGGGGTCTTTTTAGGCGAAGGGGCGTTGTCAGGAGAGGGACCAGGCGTCCTCACACAGGGATGGCGCGGCCAGGGGCTGGGCTGCGCCGCCCCCTTGTGTGGGGCCCTGGTGGCCCCCCTCCGACACTTCTTCGGATGTCTGGAAGCTTCCGGGTAAAATATGACTTCAGGAACTTGTTTCGTCCAATTCCGAGAATATTTCCTGTGTATCACTTCTGAAACACAAAAACAGCAGAAAACAGGAAACTGGCACTGTGGCACTTGTTAATAGGTTAGTTCCGGAAAATGCATAAAAGTGCCACTAAGTGTAACGAAACAATAGGCAAATGGTGTAAAAACAAGCATGGAGCATCAAAAATTATAGATACGTTGGAGACGTATCAAGCATCCCCAAGCTTAACTCCTGCTCGTCCTCGAGTAGGTAAGTGATAACAAAAGAATAATTTTTGAGGTGACATGCACCTACACAATCTTGATCATATATGTAAGCATTGGTGAGCTGGGATCAATAGAACTTAAAACATGGGCATGAAGATATAATCATGACAATAAGAACTTAGCAACCATGTTGTAAACATGTAAATGAACACAAACAAAAGATCATGATAATGAAACAATGAAAGTCAAACATGTGTTCAAATCATAAGGAAAAACATACAAATGGTTTTCAGCTTGTCCTTCAAAGAGAGCAAAACATAAATGCATAGGACACCTTCAAGTTTAAGAGGGCGACTAGATACAAATAATTTAAGAACAAGTGAAACCAACAATATGAATCAATCAATGAACTTTGGGACAATGCATATCACACTAAGAATGACAACTATGCTCTCTTAATGGTGCATAAAGAAAGAAGGTGGTGACTCAACATAAAAGTAAAAGAAAGGCCCTTCGTAGAGGGAAGCAGTGATTTAAACATGTGCTAGAGCTTTTCATTTGTAAAACAGAGAGATAAAACTTGATTTTGAGAGGTGGTTGTCTTTGTCAACGACTGGCAATGGGGTTCTTACTATCTTCCATACAAAAATGAAGCAAGTTTTTGAGAGAGAGATTGGCACTCTTGTGCTCTTTTTATAAAACTTGGCACTCCTCCCCACCTTTTCCTTTCACATACCATGGCTAACCGATTCCATCGGGTGCCCACCAACATTCACATTCATTGGAGGAGTGCTTTTTTTCTTTCTTTTTTCCTTTTTTTTTCTTTTTGGAATAAGCAATATGGAAGATAGCAAATCCGACCACTACGTCCCCATGAGCTAAAAACAGTGTCACAAAACGAGAAGTATTTTGAAGGTTTTTGAAAGGTAGCACACGAAAATTTTACTTTGGAATGGCTTACAAATACCATGCATAGGAATTTATAGTGGACACAATGGCAAACTTGGCTTTTAGGAGTTGGATGCACGAGTAGAGCTCATACTCAGTACAAGGTGAGGGCTAGCAAAAGACTGGGAGCGACCAACTAAGAGAGCAATAATGGCCATAATCATGCAAAGCGACAAAGCGACATTAAAAGAAGCATACGATGGCATCAAAAGTCAAAAACTAAATGATCATGAAGGCTAATGGCGACTTTGTAAGAGTCTAACATGTGTGAGCATGCGCCAAGTCAACCCAAATAAAGCATCAAGGAGAAAACCAAAATAATGCTTCCATACAATAAAAACAACGCATGATTTTTCAAAGGCTCATTAAGCAATCTCAGTTATTTGAGACAAGTCATGCTACAGCAAAACCACTAAGCATACTATCAAAAAGACATCAAGCATGACATGAAAAAGCCTAAGCCGCAGTCTACACAAGCTCCTTCTTGTACCACTATTTTGCACAAAGCTTTTTCTCTTTTCCAACACCATTTGAAATTTTTATAAACACCTCTTTTGATGAAAACCAATAAAGATCAGAGGCAAAAATACACCTTGATGAAAAGATATGACAAGATCTGAACGCATATCAAGGCGAAAACGAAAACCAAAAGCAGTAGCAGAAAAAGTAGAACACTCGATTTTTAATAAGAGTGAAAACTAGAGCGTTCTTTGCAAATGAAAACGAGTACATCTCCTCCAAAGGAAATTTGTTGGGGTCCAACCATTTATTGCAGCAAACAAACAAACTAAACAAACTAAGAAAACTAAGACAACTGACGCTCCAAGAAAAACACATAGTGCATGAAGCAATAAAAATATAGTGTCTTGAAAGGTGACCTGATTTTTGCCGATGAAGAAGGGGTGCCTCGGGGGCATCCCCAAGCTTTGACGCTTGTACTTCTTGGATATTTCTTGGGGTGATGCATGGGCATCCCCAATCTTGAGCTTTTGTCCATTCTTCAACTCATCTCATCATTCTCCAATCCCTACACTTGAAAACTTCCTTCATACAAAACTAAACACAATTCTATTAGCAACATTAGTGTAAGCATAAAATATATTCCACCTCTTTTAGCTTCAGGTTTCAACCCAAAACCACCACATATAAAGTATATACTACTGTAGCAACTTCCACAAGATTTCCATGATAAAAAAGAACTCAAAAGAAAGCGATAAAGTGGCAAAAACAAATATTGGCAGAAATCTGTCAAAACTGGACAGCTGACAAAGGACGAATTTTTGAGGGATTTTCCGTTGCTCAAATCAAAAAGTGTACAACTAAGAAAAGTTTGGATATAACCTGGGGCATATGCACAAGAAATCGCAGGTCCAAAAGATATACAGAGAATTTTCACGAATTTTTACGGTGCAGCACCGAAAACAGTTTCAGGACAGCAACAACCCCAAATCTTTACCTCACTCAAATTAGAGGCTTCTCTTGGCACAAAAACGAAATAAACAAGATAAGGAGCGGTCATTACAGTAGTAATGACTTCCAAGACTCAAATAAAAGAAAAAGTACTGAAAAGTAAACATTGGGTTATCTCCCAAGAGTGCTTTTCTTTAACACCTTTGAGCTAGGCGCAGAAAAGTGCGAATCAAGTAATATCAAGAGATGAAGCATTAAGATCAACAGAAGAGGTCTTATCAATTAGGCATTGTATTTCATCCACATAATTTTTTGAAGACCCTTTGTGATCATGCTTTGGTACACTATTCTCATCAAAAAGATTTTCAGGACAAATCCAGGCAAAATTGTTTTCGAAAGCATCATTCAATCCCAAAAGCTTGCAAGGTATAGGTATTTCGGCCTCTTTATCATCTGTACTAATAACATTTATAGGAGAACCGAGTTTATTAAAACGTTTAAGAACCTTCCTAGCTTCAACAACGACATCCTTAAATTCTAGGCGCAGAGTTTCCAAGATAAAAGCTTTCTTTTCGGGATTCTTAATTTCATGAAGCTTGAGGAACATATATTGCATAAAAGGATTAAGACTAGCAAACCTAGTTTCCAACATGTCAATTAAATAAATAGAAGCAACTTCAATACTAGGAGCAAGCTCAACCCAAGACTTTTCCTCATCTTCATCGTGCATACTAATGTGATTAAAGAACTCCTCAATGTTACTTTTGCCAATAATCGAACCACTCCCTACAGAGAGGTCCTCCAGAACAAACTCAGGGAACAACATGATAAACTAAAGTAAAGAAATAACAACTACCAAGGATTCTAATTTTTTTGGGTTTTTGATATAAAGCAATGCAGGTAAAATAAAATAAAGTAAAGCAAAACAAATAACAATGTAAAGAATGTGTGTGCGAAGAACTCCCCTCGCAGAAGTCTTCTCTCTTCCCCGGCAACGGCGCCAGAAAAATGGCTGATGCTCCAAGTGAGTATGGCAACAGACAGTCCTTGTGCGTGGTGAATGACCAGCCCGTTGGGAACCCCAAGAGGAAGGTATGATGAGTGCAGCAGCAAGTTTTCCCTCAGTTAAGAAACCAAGGTTTATCGAACAGGAGAAGGGAGACGATGACGACTGAAGGTGTTTATGGAACCTGCACACACACAAACAAATACTTTGTTCCCAACTTGCGATGAGGTTGTCAATCTCACCGGTTTGCTTGAAACAAAGGTTATGAGTGTATCGAGTGGAAAACAGTAGAGTATGCGAGTAAAGTAAACAGTGCGGGAAAAGTAAACAGGTGATTGCAATATGATTAAAATAGGACCGGGGTCCACAGTTCACTAGTGGTGTCTCTCCATAGATAAAATAACATGCTGGGTAAACAAATTACAGTTGGGCAATTGATAGAATAAAGATAACGTGATATGTCAAGAAGATCACTATGAGATTTACTCTGGGCATTACAACAAAATACATAGACCGCCATCCAACTTCATCTATGACTAATAATCCACTCCCGGGGATATCATCCGAACACCCTAGAAGTATTAAGTTGCGAACAACAGATAATTGCATTAAGCAAAGTGTGTAATGTAAACAAAGCATATGCCCTTGATCATATGAATGTTGTTTTCTCCCTAGTAGCAACAGCACATCTACCACCTTAGAGGTTTCTGTCACTCCCCCAGGTGAAATAGAGACATGAACCCACTATCGAGCATAAATACCCCCTCTTGGAGTCACTAGCAACTACTCGGCCAAGATAGCTACTAACAACGGAGAGCATGCAAGATCATAAACAACATAGAGATAACAAAAGATATAATTCAGTACAACAACTTAATCATAAACACCAATATTCATCGGATCCCAACAAACCAACATCATAGAATTACACAACGGTGATCTCAATCATGTATGGCAGCTCATGAGATCTAAACATGAAGCACATGGTGGAGAAGACAACCAGCTAGCTACTGCTATGGACCCATAGTCCAAGGTAGACTACTCACTCATCGCTCCGGAGGCAAGCATGGCGATGAAGAAGACCTCCGGTGGCGATTCCCCTCTCCGGCAGGGTGCCGGGAAGAGCTTCTGGACCCTCCCGATCTTCGGGTCGACGGCGGCGGTGGATCGCGATGTATTCTGGAAAACTGATCGGGCACTTAGGTTTTTCACGTCGGGGGGGGGGGGTCTTTATAGGCGAAGGGGCGTTGTCAGGAGAGGGACCAGGCGTCCTCACACAGGGGTGGCGGGGCCAGGGGCTGGGCCGCGCCGCCCCCTTGTGTGGGGCCCTGGTGGCCCCCCTCCGACACTTCTTCGGATGTCTGGAAGCTTCCGGGTAAAATATGACTTCAGGAACTTGTTTCGTCCAATTCCGAGAATATTTCCTGTGTATCACTTCTGAAACACAAAAACAGCAGAAAACAGGAAACTGGCACTATGGCACTTGTTAATAGGTTAGTTCCGGAAAATGCATAAAAGTGCCACTAAGTGTAACAAAACAATAGGCAAATGGTGTAAAAACAAGCATGGAGCATCAAAAATTATAGATATGTTTGAGACGTATCAGGCAGCCGCACCATAGGGTGGCGCGGGCCACCCCCTGGCTGCACCACCAGGTGGTGTGGCCCTGATGACCCACAAGTATAGGGGGTGTATCGTAGTATTTTTTATAAATAAGAGTGTCGAACCCAATGAGGAGCAGAAGGTGTTGACAAGCAGTTTTGATCAAAGATTCACTATAAATACTAGCAAACGGGTTTTCAGGGGTATTTGGTAATGCAGATAAATAAAGTACAAGTAAATAAAAGTCAATAATAATAATTGTTGCAAGTGGCACAATCCTTTCTAGAGCAAAGGACAAGCAGGTTGTGTAACTTATGATTACCAAACGTTCCCGGGGACACATGAGAGTTTCTGTTGAGTGCTTTCGCTTCATGCAGCTAAGTAATCTTCATTGGTTTGATAAGTGTTATGGGGGTGAACCTATGCTAGTGCACTACCCCAACTTGGACTAATACACACTTGTGGTTATACCTCTTGCAAGCATCCGCAACTACAAGAAAGTAATTAAGATAATCTAACCACAGCCTTAAACTCTGAGACCCTACACTCCCTGGTGCAATGGTTTCCTAATGGGGGTTTAGGTTTCTGTCGCTCCGGCAACCCCACAATTAGTAGCCAAATACATAATGCATTCCACTAGGCCCATAAAGGTGAAGTATCATGTAGTCGATGTTCACATGACACCAGTAGTAAAATAGCACCACAACATATAAATATCAAACCATTAAATTTTACTCAACATAGTTTCACTACTATCTCGACTTCTCCCATGCCCTCAAGAACTAAACGAACTACTCACAAGACATCATATGGATCATGACCAGAGGTGAAATAATGGTAAATAACAATCTAAACATAAACCTTAATTCAACGGTTCCACTAAATAGCATCAACTACAAGAGTAATCAACACCGGGAAAGTTTCCCCTAAGAATTGGACAAGATTCAGCCCAAGAAGTTACAACGGGATGGCGTGGTGATGGTGGTGATGAAGGTGCTGGTGATGGTAATGACGATGATGATGATCCCAATGAAGTCCAGCTCGATGGCGATGACAATGGCGACGATGTCCCCTCTCCGGGAAGGAATTTCCCCGATAGATTTCTCCCTGCCGGAGAACTTTCTCTCTCTATTTTCCACCCCGCAGAGGTGGCGGAGTCTATCTCTGATCCCCCCTCTCGTCTTAGGTTTTCGGGGACGACAATATACGCTAGGGGGCGATGGCAGAAGTGGGCCAGGGAGGCCACACCACTGGGTGGTGCGGCCAGGGGCTGGCCCGCGCCACCTGGTGGTGTGGGCCCCCTGCTGCTCCTCTCGCTCTCTCCTTCTAGCTACTTTCGTCTTTGGGTAAAATATGAATTTTTGGGTATTTTCCTGGAATTGCTGATCTTCAAAAATATGGTGTCTTGACGGTCCTTTTTCCAGCAGAATCCTGACTTCGGCAGCAAGTCCTCCAATAATTATCAAACATGTAAAAGCAGAGAAAACAACATAAGTATCAACTCTAAATATGAAATATATCAATGAATAATAGTAAATTATGATATAAAATAGTGATGCAAAATGGACATATCAACCCTCCCAAGCTTAGACCTCGCTTGTCCCCAAGCGAAAACTGAACTCGGTAAACATGACCATAGGTTTATGGAGTAAAGTGTCGATAAACAAAATACAGACAAGAAGCATCACACTTACCAAGGCACAAATCATAATAGACAGCAACTTCCCTTTATATAACTTGACTTGCAATAAGCAAAGGGAATCACAATAGAGATGCACAAGGTAAATCATGATTGGTGATGGCAAACCTTTGTTCTTGGTCAGAGAACAATGAACAGACTGTACTTATATTTTGGTCGGAGCCTTTTATATCAGAGCTAATATAGCAAAAATCACATGCTCAATCATAACAATCTATTTATAATCATAGATAGCTTTCAAAGATATATTATTTTAGATAAAAGCATCGTACTAAACAAAGGAAGATAGTAAACATGATCGAACAAATCAACATATGGATGAATGAAACATAACAACTCAAATGCTTGCTTGAGATAGAGGGGAATAGGTTGACTCATCATAAAAGTAAAAGATAGGTGCTTCAAAGAGGGAAGCAGGGATTAAACATGGGCTAGAGCTTTTCATTTGTAAAATAGAGGTAAAAGTTGTTTTGAGAGGTGGTTGTTTTTGTCAACGACTAGCAATGGAGTTCTTGCTATCTTCCATACTAAACAAGTGAGAGCGGTTCCGAGATGTTGATTAATTGGCACAATTGTGCTCTTTTATAACGCTTGGCACTCCTCCCCACTTTTCCTTTCTCAAACCATGGCTAACCGATTCCATCGGGTGCCCACCAACTTTCACATACCATGGAGGAGTGCCTTTTTCTTTATTTTTCTCTTTTTTTAGATTACAATGGTCTGACCACTCCCTTGCAAAATTAGTGACGAGCAGATGAAGCATGCAAGTCGAGGGGTACTCAATTTAGTATGGAAGATAACAAACTCAACCACCACGTCCTCATGAGCTAAAAACAGTGGCACAAAATGAGAAATAGTTGAAGGTTTTTGAAAGGTAGCACGTGAAAATTTACTTGGAATGGCTTGAAATACCATGCATAGGAATTTATAGTGGACTCTTTGGAAGTAACTTGGTTTTTGGGGATTGGATGCACGAGAAGTATTCCCTCTCAGTACAGGTTTTTGGCTAGCAAGGCTGGGTAGCAAGCATAAGAGTTGCATGAAACAAACAAACATATATTTGATAGAAAACAATCATGCAAACTTCCTTGAAAGTACAAACAATTTTAGCTTGATAATACTAATGCTTATGAGCCAATCATGAAGGAAAGCTAAAATGATGTATCTACTAGTATTTCCCTCTTTTCTACTCAATCCTCAAGGTATTGTTGCTACTGACTAATGCTAAGTTTGCCAAAACCAACTAGATTTACTCATGCTCCCAAAGTGATACCAATACTAATCAACAAGACTAATCATATAAGAAAACATTGCAAACTAAAATAAAGTGTGCGGAAAGTAAATGATAAGACTTCTCATTAATATTTCATAACCGCAACTCACACCAAGGGATACATAGATAACCAACTAAAGGAGGACACTTCCACACTGCAAACTATTCTATAAGATAACTTCTCTATTCATGATATGACTCTACTTGAAAAGTAAATGGGTAAAAGGTAATGATGTGATACCGCGGCACTCCCCCAAGCTTGGAACAAACCAATGGGATGCCAATACCAATGATGAATTACTCCTTCGGCGGTGGTGGTGCGTCTTTATCATCATCAGACTTCCAAGGCAGAGGTTCCCCATCAATAAAGGATGACTTGGTCTCCAATATCCTGAAACTGGCAGCAACACTCATTTGTTTAAACCTAGCCTCATACTCACAGTTTTGGTTTTGCAAGTCGTAAAGTTGTGCTTGTAATTTGTTGGTGGTCTCATGGAGTGACAAGATGTCATCCCAGAGCTCTGCCGTCTCCTTCTTGTGCTTGATGATGAGTTCCTGATTTATCCTATGGATGATGTCCACCTCGCGTTCCGCCATCTTCTTGTATTTAAAGACTTCTTGCTCCAGCGCTTCCATCCTAGCTTCAAGACTTCCTTCTCCTTTAGGGCCCTGAACATCTTCTATCTATAAATCACCATCCATAAGCAAACACTCCTTTGGATGCATCTTCAGTTCCCTCATGTACGAACTAATGATGTCCGCAAGAGAGTTCTCCTCGGATGAACCAGACAAAGACATGGTGGTTCTAAAACTGAGAGCAGCTCCTGACAGAAATAGATCGAAACAAAAACACAATGAGAAAATGATATACAGACCCCGGGCAATCCGGGTGGTTATATAGGCGAAAATTAAACATCGAAACAAAGTCATATGAGGAAACTGGGACGGAAATGAGTTCCGAGGCGAGCACACCACAGGGTTGCGCGGCCAGTAGGGGGCCCGGACCACTAGGTGGTGTGGAGCCTCCGGGCTCCGTTTCCAACTCATTTCCGTCTCGTGATTTTTCATATTTAATATAAACAACAAAAGTAAAAGCAGAAAATTTTAACGCGAACTTTTTCTGACTAGAACTGTTACCTATTAGAAAATGGACTCTATAGTTTCCTGCATATGTTCTTTGATGAATTCTTCCGGAGTCACCATTTGAATAACATCGACATCTTCATTATAAGAATCTCCAAAAGTATAATGCTTGAGTTTTTGCCCATTCACCACTTGCGTAGTGTTATCTTTAAGCGAAGCAATCTTTATCGCACCTGAACGATACACCTCTTCAATAATAAAGGGTCCACTGCCCAAAAAGCTTTGTGTTCTAATTCTAAGGGAAGGTGACACGCTTTTCCGTAAACCATTTTGTAAGGAGACATGCCCATGGGGTTCTTATAAGTAGTTCTATAAGCCCATAAAGCATCGTTCAACTTGCTAGCCCAGTTTTTACTAGATCTATTAACAGTCTTCTGCAAGATAGACTTGATCTCTCTATTCGGTAGCTCTACTTGCCCACTAGTTTGGGGATGATAAGCAGAAGCAATTCTATGATTAACATCATATCTAGCAAGAGTCTTCCTAAAACCGCCATGAATAAAATGAGAACCTTCGTCAGTCATAAGATATCTAGGCACACCAAACCTAGGAAAAATAACATCCTTAAGCATCTTTAACAAGGTCTCACCATCGGCACTCTTCGTAGGTATAGTTTCTACCCACTTAGTAACACAATCAACGATGACAAGTATATGAGTATATCCTTCTGAAGGAGGAAAAGGACCCATCAACAATCAAATGGTTCAATAACAAGAGAATAACTCATAGGCATTTCGTTGCGTCTAGAAATATTACTAACTCTTTGGCATTCATCACAAGATAAAATAAACTTTCTAGCATCTTTAAAAAAGGGTAGGCCAATAAAAACCTGATTGTAGAACCTTTTATGCAATTCTATCTCTAGCATGATGTCCTCCATAAGCACTACCATGACATTTCCTCAATATATCTTGTTGTTCATATTCGGGAACACATCTTCGCATAATACCATCCACTCCTTCTTTATATAAGTGTGGGTCATCCCAAAAATAATGCCTCAAGTCATAAAAGAATTTCCGTCTTTGCTGGGTTGTAAAGGTTGGAGGCAAATACTTGGAAATAATAAAGTTAGCATAATCAGCATACCAAGGATTCTCTCGCCAGGTTACCTTTATTGCAGCCAATTGTTCATTTGGAAAACTATCATTAACAGGAATAGGATCAAAAGAAATGTTTTCCAACCTAGACAAATTATCAGCAAACAGGATTTTCAGCACCTTTCCTATCTACAATATGCAAATCAAACTCTTGTAAAAGCGACACCCATCTAATAAGCCTAGGCTTATCATCCTTCTTTGCCATAAGATACCTAATAGCAGCGTGATCAGTATGAATAGTAAATTTTGAATCAACAATATAAGGTCTAAACTTATCACATGCAAAAATAACAGCAAGAAACTCCTTCTCAGTAGTAGCATAATTCTTCTGAGAAGCATCAAGAGTCTTACTAGCATAATGAATAACATTCAACTTCTTATATATGCGCTGTCCAAGAACATCACCTACAGCAAAATCACTAGCATCACACATAATTTCAAAGGGTAAATTCCAATCAGGTGGTTGGACAATAGGAGCAGTAGTTAAAGCCTTCTTAAGAGTTTCAAAAGATTACTTACAATCATCATAAAAAACAAATGGTACATCCTTTTGAAGAAGATTAGTAAGAGGCTTTGAAATCTTAGAGAAATCTTTAATAAACATCCTATAAAAACCAGCATGACCAAGAATACTACGAATACCTTTAACATTGATGGTGCGGTGTTGATGATGTAAATGACCGACCAGTTGGGAACCCCAAGAGAAGGTGTGATGAGCACAGTGATGACCCACAACTATAGGGGATGTATCGTAGTACTTTCGATAAATAAGAGTGTCGAACCCAACAAGGGGCAGAAGGTGTTGACAAGCAGTTTTGATCAAGGTTTCACTCTAAATACTAGCAAACAGGTTTTCAGGGGTATTTGGTAATGCAAATAAATAAAGTATGAGTAAATAAAAGATAGTAATAGTAATTGCGGTGAGTGGCCCAAACCTTTCTAGAGCAAAGGACAAGCCGGTTGTGTAACTTATGATGACCAAACATTCTCGAGGACACACGGGAGTTTCTGTCAAGTGCTTTCGCTTCATGCTGCTAAATAATCTGTATTGGTTTGATAAGTGTTATGGGGGTGAACCTGTGCTAGTGCACTACCCTTACTAGGATTAATACACACTTGTGATTATACCCCTAGCAAGCATCCGCAAATACAAGAAAGTAATTAAGATAAATCTAACCACAGCCTTAAACTCTAAGATCCTACGCTCCCTGGTGCAATGGTTTCCTAACGGAGGTTTAGGTTTCTGTCACTCCAGCCCCACAAGGAGTAGCCAAATACACAATGCATTCCACTAGGCCCATAAATGATGAAGTATCATGTAGTCGATGTTCACATGACACCACTAGTGAAATAGCACCACAACATATAAATATCCAACCATTAAATATTACTCAACATAATTTCACTACTAACATCTTGACTTCTCCCATGTCCTCAAGAACTAAACTAACTACTCACAAGACATCATATGGATCATGATCAGAGGTGAAATAATAGTAAATAACAATTTGAACATAAACCTTAATTCAGCGGTTCCACTCAATAGCATCAACCACAAGAGTAATCAACACCGGGAAAGTTTCCCCTAAGAATTTGACAAGATTCAACTCAAGATGTTACAGTGGGATGGCATGGTGATGGTGGAGATGGAGGTGCTGGTGATGGTGATGATGATGATCCCGATGAAGTCCGGTGTGATGGCGATGATGATGGCGATGATCTCCCCTCTCCGGGAAGGAATTTCCCCGGCAGATTCCTGCCTGCCGGAGAGCTTTTCTCTCTCTAGTGTTTTCCACCCTGCAGAGGCGGCGGAGTCTATCTCTGATGCCCCCCCCTTTACTTAGGTTTTCGGGGATGATGATATACGCGAGGGGGCGATGGCAGTCGTGGGCCAGGGTGGCCTCACCATAGGGTGGCGCGGCCAGGGGTGGGCCCGCGCCACCTAGTGGTGAGCCCACCCTGCTGCTCCTCCTATCTCCTGCTTCTGGCTTCATCAGTCTTCTGGCGAAATATAATTTTTTGGTATTTTTCTGGAATTTCCTGATCTTCTGAAACATGGTGTCTTGACGGTCCTTTTTCTAGCAGAATCCTGACTCCGGCAGCAAGTCCTCCAAATATCATCGATCATGCAAAAGTAGAGGAAACAACATAAGTATCATCTCTAAATATGAAATATATCAATGAATAACATTAAATTATGATACAAAATAGTGATGCAAAATGGACGTATCAACTCCCCCAAGCTTAGACCTTGCTTGTCCCCAAGCGAAAACTGAACTCGGTAAAAATGACCATTGGTTTATGGAGTGAAGTGTCGATAAACAAAATACGGACAAGAAGCATCACATTTACGAAGGCACAAATTATAATAGACAACAACTTCCCTTCATATAATATAGACTTGCAATAAGTAAAAGGGAATCACAAATAAAGATGCACAAGGTAAATCATAGTTGGCGATGGCAAACCTTAGTTCTTGGTCAGAGAACAATGAACAAACTATACTTATTTTTTGAATGGAGCCTTTTACAACAGAGCTAATATAGCAAAAACCATATGCTCAACGAAACAAACTATTCCAATCATAGAAAGCTTTCAAAGATATATTCCTTCAGATAAAAGCATTGTACTAAACAAAGGAAGATAGTAAACATGATTGAATAGATCAACATATGAATGAATAAAATATAACAACTCAAATGCTTGCTTGAGATAGAGGGGGATAGGTTGACTCAACATAAAAGTAAAAGATAGGCCCTTCACAAAGGGAAGCAGGGATTAAACATGTGCTAGATCTTTTCATTTGTAAAATAGAGGTAAAAGTTGTTTTGAGAGGTGGTTGCTTTTGTCAACGACTAGCAACGGAGTTCTTGATATCTCCATACTAAACAAGTGAGAGCGGTTCCGAGATGTTTATTAATTGGCACAATTGTGCTCTTTTGTAGCTTTGCACTCCTCCCCACCTTTTTTCCTTTCTCAAACCATGGCTAACCGATTCCATCGGGTGCCTGATGGCGCGGTGATGAATGGTGCCAGAAAACTTGTTGGCGTGTAGTTGATGAAGTAAATGACCGGCTAGTTGGAAACCCCAAGAGAAGGTTTGATGAATATAGCAGCAAGTTTTCCCTCAGTTATGAAACCAAGGTAGTCAATCCAGTAGGAAAAAGCCAATACTCCAGAAGGTGATGCTTGCTAGCTTCGCGACAGCTTCAGACAATTTATAGGGCGCCTCGTCCAAGCTTTGCTTTGTGAGCGGCAACGTGGAACCTGCACACAACACAACCAAATACTTTGTTCCCAACTTACGATGAGGTTGTCAATCTCACCGGTTTGCTTGAAACAAAGGGTATGAGCGTATCGAGTGGAAAGTGATAGTAGTATGCGAGTAAAGTAAACAGGTGATAGTAATATAATGGAAATAGGACCGGGGTCCATAGTTCACTAGTGGTGTCTCTCCATAAGATAAAATAACACATTCCGGGTAAACAAATTACAGTTGGGCAATTGATAGAATAAAGATAACATGATATGTCGAGATGATCACTATGAGATTTACTCTAGGCATTACAACAAGATACATAGACCACCATCCAACTGCATCTATGACTAATAATCCACTTGTGGCGAATCAATCTGAGAACTCCTCAAGTATTAAGTTGCGAACAACAGATAACTGCATTAAGCAAAGTGTGTAATGTAAACAAAGCATATGTCCTTGAGCATATGAATGTTGTTTTCTCCCTAGTGGCAACAACACATCTACAAGCTTAGAGGATTCTGTCACTCCCCCAGATTAAGTACAGGCATGAACCCAACTAGCGAGCATAAATACCCCCTCTTGGAGTCACTAGTATCTACTCGGCCAAGATAGCTACTAACAACGGAGAGCATGCAAGATCATAAACAACATAGAGATAACATAAGATAATATTCAGCACATCAACTCAATCATAACACAAATATTCATCGGATCCCAACAAATACAACATGTAGAATTACATAACGGTGATCTCGGTCGTGTAAGGCAGCTCACAAGATCTAAACATGAAGCACATGGTGGAGAAGACTGAAGGAAATATGCCCTAGAGGCAATAATAATATTGTTATTATCATATTTCTTGTTCATGATAATGTTTATACTCCATGCTATAATTGTATTAAGCGGAAACATTAATACTTGTGTGGTTTATGAACAACACCGTGTCCCTAGTATGCCTCTACTAGACTAGCTCATTGATTAATGATGGTTAAGGTTTCCTAACCATAGACATGATTTGTCGATTAATAATGAGGTCATGTCATTAGAAGAATGATATGATGGATAGACCCAAATAAAGCAGAGCAATTAGATCGTGTCATCGTGTTCATCTTTGCAAAGCTTTTTCCTATGTCAGTATCTTATTCCTTAGACCATGAGATAATGCCACTCCCTGGTACTGGAAGAGAGCTTTGAGATCATCAAACGTCACCCTATGAGAGGGTGATCATAAAGGTGTCTCTCAGGTAATCGGAAAGTACTTGTTGGGTTGCATGTATCGAGATTGGGATTTGTCCCTCCCATGTCGGAGAGATATACTCTGGGCCCACTCGGTAATCAATATCATACACCGTTTGCAAACACGTGGTTAATGAGTTTAATCACAGGGTGATATTGGATTGCGGAACGAGTAAAGAGTACTTGCTGCGAACGAGATTGAACTAGGTATGGCGATACCGACGATCGAATCTCGGGCAAGTAAAATATCGTGAGACAAAGGAATTTGTATACGGGATTATTTGAATCTTGACATCGTGGTTCACCGATAATGATCTTCGTTGAATATGTGGGAGTCAATATGGATTTCCAGATCCCGCTATTGATTATTGATGGTGATCATGTCTGCACATTCTCGAACCCGTAGGGTCACACACTTAACGCTCATCGACGCTAGGGTAGTTTCAGGATTTATGGAAATTGTTTCGGAGAGTAACGGAATTGTTCCGGGAAGAGGATTAATGATTTATTAATTAGTTGAATTAATAAATGTTAATACATATATTTATTTATTGCAAATAAATATGGGCTAAAAAGTAGTCCGCAGAAAGTTTTGCTAATGGTCTAATTTTGTAGCCCATCTAGACAAACTGCAAAAAGAAAAAGGCAAAGAAAAAAAAGGGGAAGACGCTGGCTGGGCCGCGCGCCACGCTCCGCCTGGGCCGACTGCCCCGCCTGGGCAGGCTGCACTGCGCAGCGGCAGCGGGTGTGCCGCGCCAGAGGCCGCACCGCCCCGCTGGGCCGCACACTCGGCTGGCCGCCTGGGCCTCCCGCTTGGGCCTCGTGCCTGGCAGGCCACGTCGAGCTGGGAGCGAGGCAGGCCGCGCTCGCTCGCCCGGGACTGGCTCTAGCGATCGGGGAGGCTCGCTTCGATGCGATCGATGCCAGGCGGTGCTGGCTTGCCTTCCAGGCGAAGGCAACGAAGTGAAGACTTCGTACGCAAGCTTTTCTGAGACGCCTATATATAAAGGACGGAACTAGGGCGTGCGTGAGAGCTGAATTTTTAGCCCTAGCCGCCATTCTGTTGTCTGAGATATAGCTCTCTAGCCCTAGTTTGACTAGTTCTTTTGCCCTTTCTTCTTCCACCTCGCGCGCGTAGGCGAAGCCCTGCCCGCAGATATTCTCCACCATAAGCACCACGTCGTCGTGCTGCTGATCCCATCTACCACTCCACCGCACCTTGCTGGACCGAGGAGGCGGAGTCGTTGTTGTGCTGTACGTATGTAACGCTCGGAGGCGCCGCCCGTTGTGGCGCTTGGATCGGATCGGATCGCGAGGAGGAGACGCTAGTACGACTACGCTGACCACGTTCATCTGAACGTTTCCGCTGTGCGATCTACAAGGGTATGTAGATCTAATCTCTCCCGCTCGTTGTTTTGCATCTTGTAGATTAGATCTTGGCTGTTCTTGTTCGTACTCGTAGGAATTTTTTTTTCTATGCTGCGAAACCCTTCAGTGGTATCAGAGCTAGATCTATGCGTAGATGTGTTTCACGAGTAGAACGCAACATGCTTGTTGCGGGCGTTGATGTTTTATGTTGCAAACCTCTATGTTGCGTATTTCTTATGGCGCGGCATAGTGAGATCGAAGCGGTCCAGGCCAACTTTACGCGACCTCGTTCGCGAGACCGGCTCCGCACTTGACATGTGGCTTGTTCCACACATGCGGCTGGTGGATGCCAGTTTCTCTCACTATAGTAGTCATGGGATTTACAACGGATGTTAGCAACCATAATATCACCGTTGTGGCTTTTTGTAGGTAAGAATCGTTCTTAGCTTGTTACTCCCATAAGCTACATAAAACATGCAACAACAAAGTAGAAGCGTCTAACTTGTTTTTGCAGGGAGTGTTTTGTGATATGGTATGGCCACAAGATGTGATGTGATATATGTGATGTATGTGATGATCATGTTTTGTAATATTTCACGACTTGCATGTCGATGAGTTCACAACCGGCAGGAGCCATATGGTTGTCTTTATAATTATGTATGATCTGCGTGTCAACTTCTTATACGCCATGTAATAGCTTTACTTTATCGCTAAATAGTTAGCAATAGTTGTAGTTGCTATTCGTGGTGGAGGCAATCATGGTGGAGTGATGGAGATCATGCCGGTGCGCACAAGATGGAGATCATTGCACGGAGATTGGCTATACCATGTCACATAAAATTATATGCATGTGATGTTTATCCTTTTATGCATCTTATTTTGCTTTGATCACGGCGGTAGCATTATAAGATGATCCCTCACACTTAATTTCAAGATAAAATGTGTTCTCCCCTCGTATGCACCGTTGCGAAAGATTGTCGTTTTGAAGCATCACGTGATGATCGGGTGCTATAAACTCTACGTTCACATACAACGGGTGTAAGCCAGATTTAC
Source organism: Dactylis glomerata (assembly GCA_007115705.1). NCBI lineage: Eukaryota > Viridiplantae > Streptophyta > Magnoliopsida > Poales > Poaceae > Dactylis > Dactylis glomerata. The sequence continues at coordinate 521,265 of QXEO01000750.1, read as the reverse complement.
ACATGCAAAAATATGCGGGTTAAACTTGACGAGCCTAGCATGTACAGACATGGCCTCGGAACACACGGACCGAAAGGTCAAGCATGAGTCATATGGATGATATGATCAACATGTTGATGTTCACCATTAAAGCTACATCATTCACGTGATGATCGGTCTCGGTGTAGTGAATTTGGATCATGCTTCACTAAACAACTTTGAGGGATGTTGAATTTAGTGGGAGTTCATTAGTAATTTGATTAACTTGAACTAATTATCCTGAACTAAATCTTAGTGTATTTGCATAAGTCGTTGTAGTCTTTGGCAACCGTTTTCCTCCGACACTTAGTTTTAATTGAGTTAAAAGAACTATAGAATTCTGGATAGTCACTCTACGGACTAGTACCGTTTAGTAAGAATGTCAAGACTAAAGATTAAGTCCTATCGCAATTTTAGCAAACCTCACTTGCTCCGTGCGATTTAATAAGTTGTATTAATCTAAGAGCGACGATTCAAGTTTAGCATATAAGATCATGTTTGCCTCCATGCGAAATTGATCTTCAAAATTGTTTGAGAATCAAAGTGATCATCGAGCTGAAAGAATTGTTTCAGAAACAAACAAGAAGTGTAAGATATTTGATATCTAAAACTTTGATTGTTTGCAAAATGATGAAGTATAATTTAGTAAGAGAATATATGCTCATATTGTATGAATATATTTGAAGATTGAAGGCGCTGGGCATCCAGATCACCCAACAGTTTGGGAAACTAATATTATACTTACATTCGTCCTTAAGAGCTATAGTAGTTTCATCATGAAAGTTGTCATGATAGGATGAATGAAAAAGGTATCGGCTAAATTGTTTTGCTATACCAAAAGAATGCTAAAGAATGGAATCTAGAAGAACACCAATTATATGATGATGGTGATCCACCTCAATGTGCAAATCCAAGGCCATTAGTATTTGACTAAACATCCTTTGGACTATGTGTCAAATGCTTGACACAATTGATGTTGATAGATTCTTCTAAATGGAGAGGAAACGCTAAATAGGATCTGCAAAATATTTGGTAGAAAAGGAAAAGTCTGGAAATGTCCAGCTCAGGTATATAAATGATATACATGTTATAGATGTGTTTTTTGCTCGTTAACAATGTAATTCTTGGGTATTCGATACTGGATTGTTGGTATGAAATGTCATACAAAGCAACACAATGCAAGAACTACAATGGCCTAAATAACTTGCAAAGAATGTGGTGACAATGCGCATCGAGAAACAAATAAAAGTGTTATTGTGTTTCCACCGGCATCAAACCTAGCCTTCAAGATTTGTTATGAACATATTAATTGTTATCTTGTTCTGGTATTATGAGAACAATGGTTGTTCAAATTAATACCGTCGTCCATAATCGATGGATAGATTATTATTATCTTGTTGGTGAAATAGACATTTATAACACTGATGCTAAAGGTCGCAAGACAAAACAAATTTCACTTATATGTGACACCGCCGTTTAAGTCATATTGGAAACAAAACATGAAAGAAATTCTATATTGATAGATTTTCGAGTCATTTGATTTTGAATTGATTGACGCTTGTGAGATTTTTTCTAAAGATGATTAAACTCTATTTATGAGCCATGGACAGAACAAGCGACTAACTAAATGGAGATCATACATGTTGATGTATGTAGTTCATGGTGTGAAATCGATTGCGGTGTATTTTCTATTTCATCAATGATATATGGTATATCTACTTGATGAGAAAGAAGTATGAAATGATTGAAATTGTTCAATTTATGAAGTGAAAATTGTTGTAACAAGAAAATTCAAGTTTTTATGATTGGATCATAAAGAAGAATATATGAGTTACAAGTTCAGCAAACATCTAAGAGTTAAGTGAATTGTTTCATAAACTTGCATCTCGTGAAACACCACAGGAGTATGGAGTTTTCGATGGATGTAATCAAACCTTGTTTGACATGGTTAGATCAATGATGAAATAAACTACCAATATAATTTGTGGATTATGCTTTAGAGACTACTGCTTTTCACTGAATAGAGTGCCATCATAATCCGCTGAAATGACACCGTACAATTTATAGTTGTCTTTTCTTAAATTTTGGTATGCACGGCATAAATAAAATGTTTACAACCAAAATCGGATTAGTAAGTCTTTGTAGGTTATCCCAAAGAATGTCGATGGGTATTCCTTCTACTGTGAACCTGAACCCATAGTGATTGTCGCTAAAAGAATTGAATTTCTTATGAAGAGATTTTTCGCGAAAGGTTTAAGTGGGAGGGAAATAGAACTTGATGAGGTTATTGAACCTGAGCAAGATGATCAGAGTAGCGCAACACCGGAATATGTTCTGGAAGCGGCAACTGCATTCATGGCTCACGCGTCTACAATGTGTTGTAGTCACGGCATCGAAGTTCCTATTTAACCAAATTGGTCGTAATCAAATAGCAAGATTTGAGGACGAGATATTATTGGATAATAGTAACCAACAATATACAAAGAAGCGGTGATGGGCTCTGACTTCGTCATATGAATTATTCTAGCAACAATTACATATTGAGATATGATAGTTGAATAAACGAAACAACGTTCCTCTACCGGAATGCACACCAAGGACGTGTACCAGACACGACCCAATGGGTTTTGTTGATTCAAAGGTTGCTAGATGTGTATGCAAACTTCAATGGTAGAAGTAAGCATAGCGAAGTTGGAATCTTCAATGATGAAAATGTTAAAGGGTTTAATTTCATCAAGATATTGAAGATGCTTGTATTTACAAGAAAGTAAGTGTGAGCGTTAAGACATATTTCTAATGCTTTATGTAGACGACATATTGGTCATTGGAAATTATGTGTTTTTCTTGATATTGTGAAGTTTTCATTAAAATTAGATTTCTAATGAAAGACTTGGGCAAAACTAGAATATTAAGCATCAATGTCTATGCAGATAGATTGAGGCACTAATATAGTTTTGTCAGAGTGCATAGATGAAATATTGAATTTGTTCAATATGGAAACAATAAGAACGGTTCTTGTTGCATGGAAGAGGTTGAAGCAAGAATCAACTGTTTTGACACTTGATGATTGAAACCACAAAGAATGATCTTATCAATCTTGTATACCATGATATGTATATCCAGATATGTCCGATGCTCTAAAAGGTTACGAGCATTCATATGATGATCGTTGGACAATAGTAAAAATATTCTTATGTACTTTTGAAGAAGTAAGAATATGTTCTGTATGCAGAAGTGACAAATGGCTCATTGCAATGTGTTACATTGGCTTTGTCACATATACAGATAAAATTTAATCTCAATTTTGGGCTATTTGTTTTGAGTTATAAGGTGGCACAATAAGATGGAAGAAAGTTCCATGATAACTTGAATGAGTTTCAAAGTTAGACATTGTGACGGATACTTCAACGAAGGCTTAGTATAATTGCTCGAGAAGCAGCAAGAGAACTAAGTGTAGTTCCAAGTGTGCTAGTACCATGTAGTTCTATTGTATGACAATAGTGACAACATAGTCTCGGCCAAGAAACAAAGGTCTCACCAGAAGACCAAGTTTATTTGATGCTATCTCATACAAGATGAGTAATGCGTGCTGACGCAAAAGAATATGCAAATACAAACGGACCTGAAAGTGTCAGACCCGTAGATAAGGTTTACCACGTGCAACGCGTATGAAGAACACCGGAATGCCATAGGTGTTAAAGGCGCAAGTATGACTAGATTATTGACTCTAGTGCAAGTGGGAGACTGAAGGAAATATGCCCTAGAGGCAATAATAATATTGTTATTATCATATTTCTTGTTCATGATAATGTTTATACTCCATGCTATAATTGTATTAAGCGGAAACATTAATACTTGTGTGGTTTATGAACAACACCGTGTCCCTAGTATGCCTCTACTAGACTAGCTCATTGATTAATGATGGTTAAGGTTTCCTAACCATAGACATGAGTTGTCGATTAATAATGAGGTCATGTCATTAGAAGAATGATATGATGGATAGACCCAAATAAAGCAGAGCAATTAGATCGTGTCATCGTGTTCATCTTTGCGAAGCTTTTTCCTATGTCAGTATCTTATTCCTTAGACCATGAGATAATGTCACTCCCTGGTACCGGAAGAGAGCTTTGAGATCATCAAACATCACCCTATGAGAGGGTGATCATAAAGGTGTCTCTCAGGTAATCGGAAAGTACTTGTTGGGTTGCATGTATCAAGATTGGGATTTGTCCCTCCCATGTCGGAGAGATATACTCTGGGCCCACTCGGTAATCAATATCATACACCGTTTGCAAACACGTGGTTAATGAGTTTAATCACAGGGTGATATTGGATTGCGGAACGAGTAAAGAGTACTTGCTGCGAACGAGATTGAACTAGGTATGGCGATACCGACGATCGAATCTCGGGCAAGTAAAATATCGTGAGACAAAGGAATTTGTATACGGGATTATTTGAATCTTGACATCGTGGTTCACCGATAATGATCTTCGTTGAATATGTGGGAGTCAATATGGATTTCCAGATCCCGCTATTGATTATTGATGGTGATCATGTCTGCACATTCTCGAACCCGTAGGGTCATACACTTAACGCTCATCGACGCTAGGGTAGTTTCGGGATTTATGGAAACTAGTTGAATGCCCGTGCGTTGCTACGGGCTATTAAGTTTTTCTCGTCACACCGATGGTCGTGTTTCCTTAATATTTTTCTCAATAAATTTTTATTTAGTATATACCAACAACATTGTGTTTTGTGTGTATTTCTTTCTTTTGTAGGATTGGAGAATATCTATTTTGTTCCGCGCATGATCTACAAAAGCAAACCATAGGTTGAGTATTAAATTATATGTGATTTTATCAAATATGCATGGAAGAATAACGATAATACTGTATGCATACCTCATTTGATTTTTTAAACCAGCTATTTTTTATTTGGCATATTCCAAATTTGCCCCTAAATCGATTAAATGGTGTAAGTTTTCCCTTACGGAAATGATAAAACACAATTATCCACATTCACATAATATTAATTTAAAACATTTTTAAAGTATATAAAAAATATCTTTTAATTTAGAATAACTTTTTATCTACAATTGGTTATATATTAATAAAATTCTTGTTCGTTGCCGCGGCCTCTCTAGATGTAATAGTTATAGTCTCTACCAATGAAAATACAAGAAATCTTAAAATTAAATAAAAATTAAGATGGCTTCAAACTTTAGCAAAAATTAAAAAAGTTATAATGGCGACATTTTTTGTCCAGTTTCTTTTTCTTTTGTTTTCTGAAAGTAAGAAAAGTTTTTTAAAATAAAAGAAAAACATGTAAGGTGAGAGAGAGTAGCCCATCAGCCGAACCCCAGACAACCACCGACCAGGCCCATGTTCGTGCAGCCAGCCACCTCTCTCTGAGATCCATCTACAACCCACCGGCGCCTCCCCGTTGAAAACCCAAGAGCCTTTAGGTGTTTTTGCAGCCACACTCCCGCCTCCATTTTGTAAACGCAGCCAAGTATCTCTCTCGCTTACCTCTTTCTGCTCGCTCGATGAAGCGTCCCCCCGCCAGCTCGGACCCTGCGGCCAGCCGGAATCTCCGCCTTACAAGAATGCGCCACCGGCCATGGCCCCCTTCACCGCCGAGCATCTCCCCTACCTCCCTGCCACTGGCCAGATCCCGAGTCCCTCCTCTGCCAATTCGGTTACCTAATCCTCTGCCACCGTCCTGGGAGAGGACACCGACCGGGACCCCGCTTCCTTCGTCGGCCCGGTTCCTACCTCCCCCACCACCTTCCAGGGCGCCACCGGGAAGCCTCTGGCTCCCTCCACTGTTGGCCCGGTGCCTGACCTTCCTAGCCACCGGACTGGGTGCAGCTGCCCAACTACCTCCATGAGCTCGTGCGCCCTTGTAAGCGCAGTGACGCAGTACCGCTGTTGTTGTTTCTCTCCACTCCAAGGCTTGCCGCCCCACTTCTCCATGGCATCAGCCCTCTTCCATCTCGCCTCCTCTCTCGGCTCGGGTCGCTCGACTGCGACCTCGCCTTGACCTCAAGCTCCTCGTGATCTCCACCTTCTCGTGACCCTCCCCCGTGACCTGAAACACTGATGCACCGCCTCCTCTTCGCCTCCAACAAGGAGAGCGACAAGGAGAGCCAGGGGAATCACCGGGGTGGGCCGTGGGCGAGAGGTCGTGCGATTGAAAAAACCCAGGGGACGGACGAAAAGAAGCTGGTTTTTTTTACATACGAAGGGGGTTAGCCGGTTTTTTTACGTACCATGTTTTTGAACCAATCTCCTGCTCGTGCTTCGCTACGGAAACACAATATATAATATTTGAAGATACGACCAGGAGATTGAATGATATTTACTTACATGTGTAATATATGAACAAACAATAAGTGAAGATCTTATATCCAAAGTCCTTGACAACTTTTACTTTCACGAGTAGCAGATGCTAATGTTTTTCAGCTCACTCCAACCTTCCTTGTCCTTCTTTCTAGAGATTGATTCACGTTGTGCATATGTAGGAACCATCCACCTCTAGTCCAGACAGCAGTAAAAGTAAAAAAAATCTCTACAATGTACTGCTATTTTTTTATCTATAGCACCCAAAATTATTTAACTGATCAACTAAAAAGTGAGTCTTATCTGCCTCCTAATGCCACCCGCTCTAACCACAATATTCCTGTATGATGTGAAGAGCCTCTTAATGACCAGGGTGCTATAACGGCAGTCCAACCCGATGCTCCTCCAGTAGACGAATTTCTGTGTGTCCGGTAGTCAAAACCTTGCAATTTCTGCAGCGCGTACGCCATCGTTTCCGCTACCAGCCGTGAGGCGTCAGCACAAGGTTGGTAACTTGGTATCCAGGATAGTAAGGTGTAGATCCCGCCATCCGTTGGTAGAGGTTGATAAGCAGAGCAAAGTTAACTTAGGCTAATCTTCATCCATCATACAGATTATAAATTATCAGGTCCATCGTCCTCCTTGTTTTCCTGCAAAAGATACAATTCTTAGCAGACTGTCAGCGAACGATCAACATCACAACAGTCCAATTTTCGGCAATCAAGGATCAAAGGGTCCAACTCCAGAAACCATAGAGAGGATTAGAAGGGGGAGGAGAGGCCACCTTGAAGAGGATTGGAAGGGAAGAAGCTTGATCGAAGGAAAGAAAGGTAGGTAAGGGGAAGGCGCCCAAAAGGGGCTGGTCGCACTGCCGCTCGGGAAGGAGGATTTGGATGTACTGAGCCGATCCAATCTTTTCTGCCAGCAGAACTCAGCACGACCCTGGAGGGTAGACGGCCGGCTTCACCATAGACGGAGGCTTCACGGGTACCAGCGACTGTCTTGGCCTATGGAGAATCAGATTGGCATCGCTCACCTCCTCCTCGTCCCGACAAAGCTTTCACTTGCGCGACCTCACCGTTTAGAGAGAGATTGGAGAGGAAGAACTGAAGAGAAGAGGGCGCATCAGAGAATCACGAGAGGAACACCTTCCCGACGTGTGGTTTGATTTCCTGTCCTTGTCGAACTCCTACGCTACATCTCCCGCTTGGATTCAGGGGCGATCGGGTCAAAGATCGATTGGGTTCACCACCTCTGGTTTTTTTAGCGATCGCTCGACGGTTTCTTTGACGTACCAAAACAACAAAGACGAAGAGTTCTGGTTTTTTTTACGTACCACGGTTTTTTAAACCATCACGTCCTCAAGCCGTATTATTAGTAGAGACTGTTTCGGAGAGTAACGGAATTGTTCCGGGAAGAGGATTAATGATTTATTAATTAGTTGAATTAATAAATGTTAATACATATATTTATTTATTGCAAATAAATATGGGCTAAAAAGTAGTCCGCATAAAATTTTGCTAATGGTCTAATTTTGTAGCCCATCTAGACAAACTGCAAAAAGAAAAAGGCAAAGAAAAAAAAAGGGGAAGACGCTGGCTGGGCCGCGCGCCACGCTCCGCCTGGGCAGGCCGCACTGCGCAGCGGCAGCGGGTGGGCCGCGCCAGAGGCCGCACCGCCCAGCTGGGCCGCACACTCGGCTGGCCGCCTGGGCCTCCCGCTTGGGCCTCGTGCCTGGCAGGCCACGTCGAGCTGGGAGCGAGGCAGGCCGCGCTCGCTCGCCCGGGACTGGCTCCAGCGATCGGGGAGGCTCGCTTCGATGCGATCGATGCCAGGCGGTGCTGGCTTGCCTTCCAGGCGAAGGCAACGAAGTGAAGACTTCGTACGCAAGCTTTTCTGAGACGCCTATATATAAAGGACGGAACTAGGGCGTGCGTGAGAGCTGAATTTTTAGCCCTAGCCGCCGTTCTGTTGTCTGAGATATAGCTCTCTAGCCCTAGTTTGACTAGTTCTTTTGCCCTTTCTTCTTCCACCTCGCGCGCGTAAGCGAAGCCCTGCCCGCAGATACTCTCCACCATAAGCACCACGCCGTCGTGCTGCTGATCCCATCTACCACTCCACCGCACCTTGCTGGACCGAGGAGGAGGAGTCGTTGTTGCGCTGTACGTGTGCAACGCTCGGAGGCGCCGCCCGTTGTGGCGCTTGGATCGGATCGGATCGAATCGCGAGGAGGAGACGCTAGTACGACTACGCCGACCACGTTCATCTGAATGTTTCCGCTGTGCGATCTACAAGGGTATGTAGATCTAATCTCTCCCGCTCGTTGTTTTGCATCTCGTAGATTAGATCTTGGCTGTTCTTGTTCGTACTCGTAGGAAAATTTTTGTTTTCTATGCTGCGAAACCCTTCAAAGACAATCAACTAGCTACTGCTATGGACCCATAGTCCAAGGTAGACTACTCACTCATCGCGCCGGAGGCAAGCATGGCGATGAAGAAGACCTCCGGTGGCGATTCCCCTCTCCGGCAGGGTGCCGAGAAGAGCTTCTGGACCCTCCTGATCTCGGGTCGACGATGGCGGCGGATCGCGATATGTTTCTAGAAAAGTGATCAGGTATTTAGGTTTTTCCCATCGGGGGGTCTTTATAGGCAAAGGGGCATCGTCAGAAGTGGACCAAGGCGGCCACACACATAGGGGGCGCGGCCTAGCCCTGGGCCGCGCCGCCCTGTTGTGTGCGCCCCTCATGGCCCCACTCCGTCTCCTCTTCGGTTCTCTGGAAGCTTCGGTGAATTTCTGGATGTTTGGTTTTGTTTCGTCCAATTCCGAGAATATTTCCTGTGTAACTTTTCTGAAACATAAAAACAGCAGAAAATAGGGAACTGGCACTGCGGCATCTCGTTAATAGGTTAGTTCCGGAAAATGCATAAAAATGCCACGAAGTGTAACAAAACACTAAGCAAATGGTGTAAAAACAAGCATGGAGCATCAAAAATTATAGATACGTTTGAGATGTATCAGCATCCCCAAGCTTAACTCCTGCTCGTCCTCGAGTAGGTAAGTGATAACAAAAGAAATAATTTTTAAGGTGACATGAACCTACACAATCTTGATCATCAATGTAAGCGTTGTGCACTGGGATCAAAAGAACTTAAAACATAGGCATGAAAGACATAATCTTGATAGAAGGAACTTAGGACCATGTTATAACATGAAAATGAACACAAATGAAAGATCATGAAAATGAAACAATGAAAGTCAAACATGTGTTCAAATCATATGGAAAAAATATACAAATGGTTTTCAGCTTGTCCTTCATGAGAGAGCAAAACATAAATGCATAGGACACCTTCATGTTTAAGAGGGCGACTAGATACAAATAATTTAAGAATAAGTGAAACCAACATCCTGAATCAATCAATGAAAACTTTGGGACAATGCACATTATACTCAGAATGACAACTATGCTCTCTTAGAGGTGCATAAAGATAGAAGGTGGTGACTCAACATAAAAAGTAAAAGAAAGGCCATTCGCAGAGGGAAACAGTGATTAAACATGTGCTAGAGCTTTTCATTTGTAAAACAGAGAGATAAAAATTGGGTTTTGAGAGGTGGTTGTTTAATGTCAACGACTGGCAATGGGGTCTTACTATCTTCCATAATAAACAAGTGAGAGCGGCTCCGAGTTCTTTGAAAATTTGGCACATTGGTGCTCTTTTATAAAGCTTTGGCACTCCTCCCCACATTTTTTCCTTGCTCAAACCATGGCTAACCGATTCCATCGGGTGCCCACCAACATTCACATACCATGGAGGAGTGCCTTTTTTCTTTTTTAGAATTAGATTGCACTGGTTTGACCAGCTCTCATGCAAAATTAATAATGAGCAGATGAAGCTGCCTAGTCGAGGGGTACTTAATTTAATATGGAAGATAGCAATTCCGACCACTACGTCCTCATGAGCTAAAAAACAGTGGCACAAAATGAGAAGTAGTTGAAAGTTTTGAATGGTAGCACATGAAAATTTACTTGGAATGGCTTACAAATACCATGCATACGAATTTATAGTGGACACAATGGTAAACTTGGTTTTTAGGAGTTGGATGCACGAGTAGAGCTCATACTCAGTACAAAATGAGGGCTAGCAAAAGACTGGGAGTGACCAACTAAAAGAGCAATAACGGCCATAATAATGCAGAGCGACAAAGCGACATTAAAAGAAGCATAAGATGGCATCAAAAGTCAAAAACTAAATGATCATAGAGGCTTATGGAGAATTTGTATGAGTCAAACATGTGTGAGCATGCGCCAAGTCAACCCAAATAAAGCATCAAAGGAGAAAACCAAAATAATGCTTCCAAATAATTAAAACAACGCATGATTTTTTCAAAGGCTCATCAAGCAATCTCAGTCATTTGAGACAAGTCATGCTACAGCAAAACCACTAATTATACTATCAAAAAGATATCAAGCACGACATGCAAAAGCCTAGGCCGCAGTCTACACAAGCTCATTTTTGTACCACTTTTTGCATAAAGCTTTTTCTCTTTTCCAACACCATTCAAACTTTTTGAAACAACTCTTTTGATGAAAACCAACATGGACCAGAGGTCAAAATACACCTTGATACAAAGATATAACAAGATCTTAACAAAAATCAAGGCAAAAAATAAAAGCTAAACGCAGTTCTAGAAAAAGAAAACACTCGTTGAAACGATAAGAGTGAAAAACGAAGTGTTCTTGGCAAATGAAAACCAAGGCAACTTCTCCAAAAGGAATTTGTTGGGGTCCAACCATTTATTGAAGCAAACAAAACTAAACAAAACTGAAAACTAAAAACAACTGACGCTCCAAGAAAAACGCATAATGCATGAAGCAATAAAAATATAGTGTTTTGAAAGGTGACCTGATTTTTGCCGATGAAGAAGGGGTGCCTCGGGGGCATCCCCAAGCTTTGACGCTTGTACCTCTTAGATATTTCTTGGGGTGACATGGGCATCCCCAAGCTTGAGCTTTTGTCCATTCTTCAACTCATCTCATCATTCTCCAATCCCTACACTTGAAAACTTCCTACATACAAAACTAAACACAATTCTATTAGCAACATTAGTATAAGCATAACATTTAATCAACCCTTTTTGCTTTAGGTTTCAACTAAAAACCACCACATATAAAGCATATACTACTTCAGCAACTTCCCCAAAAGTTCCGTGATCAAAACAGAACAACTGACAAAGGTAGAATTTTTAGAGGGTTTTATGTTGCTCAAATCAAAAAGTGTATAACTAATGAAAGTTTGGATATAACCTGGGGCATATGCACAAGAATTCGCAGGTCCAAAAGATATTCTGAGAATTTTCACGAATTTTTACGGTGCAGCACCGAAAACTGTTTCAGGACAGCAACATCCCCAAATCTTACCTCACTCAAATTAGAGGCTTCTCTTGACACAAAAACGAAATAAAAAGGATAAGGAGCGGTTATTACAGTAGTAATAACTTCCAAGACTCAAATAAATAAAAATAACTGAAAGTAAAAACATTGGGTTATCTCCCAAGAGTGCTTTTCTTTAACGCCTTTGAGCTAGGCGCAGAAAATACGAATCAAGTAATATCAAGTGATGCATTAAGATCAAACGTAGGAGTCTTTTCAACAAAGAAATGAATTGTGTCCAAATGAGTTTTTGAGGATCCTTTGTGATCACGCTTTGGTACACTACTTTCGTCAAAAAAAAATCAGGACAAATCCAACTAAAATTCTTTTCCAAAGCATCATGAATTCCTACAAGTTTACAAGGTATTAGCACTCTAAGATCTTCATTGGGTGTACCAACAACCTCTACAGGCGAGCCAAACTTATCAAATTTCTTAAAAACTTTCCTAGCTTCAATGGCCACATCTCTAAATTCTATGCGCAAAGTTTCCAAGATAAAAGCTTTCTTTTCGGGGTCCTCAATATCATGAAGCTTAAGAAACATGTGTTGCATAAAATAATTAAGGCTAGCAAACCTAGCTTCTAACATGTGAACTAAATAAGCAGAAGCAACTTCATAACTAGGAGCAAGCTCAGCCAAAGATTTTTCCTCAACATCGTTATGCATACTAATATGATTAAAGAACTCCTCGATGTTACTTTTCCCAATAATAGAACCACTACCAACTGAGAGGTCCTCCAAAACGTAGTTAGGGAACAACATAATGAACTAAAAGTAAAGAGATAGCAACTAAAAAGGAAACTATTTTTTTGTATTTTTGATAAAACGATGCAAGTAAAAATAAAGTAAAAGCAAAACTTAAAACAAAGTAAAGGATGTGCGTGCGAAACTCCCCTTGTAGAAGTCTTCTTTTTCCCTAGCAACGGCGCCAGAAAACTTGTTGATGGCGCGGTGATGAATGGTGCCAGAAAACTTATTGGCGTGTAGTTGATGAAGTAAATGACCGGCCAGTTGGAAACCCCAAGAGAAGGTTTGATGAATATAGCAGTAAGTTTTCCCTCAGTTATGAAACCAAGGTAGTCAATCCAGTAGGAAAAAGCTAATACTCCAGAAGGTGATGCTTGCTAGCTTCGCGACAGCTTCGGACAATTTATAGGGCGCCTCGTCCAAGCTTTGCTTTGCGAGCAGCAATGTGGAACCTGCACACAACACAACTAAATACTTTGTTCCCAACTTACGATGATGTTGTCAATCTCACCAGTTTGCTTGAAACAAAGGGTATAAGCGTATCGAGTGGAAAGTGATAGTAGTATGCGAGTAAAGTAAACAATGAGAGTAAAGTAAACAATGCGAGTAAAGTAAACAGGTGATTGATGACCGACAAGTATAGGGAGTGTATCGTAGTACTTTCGATAAATAAGAGTATCGAACCCAACAAGGAGCAGAAGGTGTTGATAAGTGGTTTTGATCAAGGATTCACTGTAAATACTAGCAAACGAGTTTTCAGGGGTATTTGGTAATGCAAGTAAATAAAGTATGAGTAAATAAAAGACAATAATAATAATTTCTGCAAGTGTCCCAATCCTTTCTAGAGCAAAGGACAAGTCGGTTGTGTAACTTATGATGACCAAACGTTCTCGAGGACACACAGGAGTTTCTGTCAAGTGCTTTCGCTTCATACCGCTAAATAATATTTATCGGTTTGATAAGTGTTATGGGTTGATGAGGCCGAGTTGATGAAGTAAAAATGACCGGCCAGTTGGAAAACCCCAAGAGCAAGGTGTGATGAATATAGCAGCAAGTTTTTCCCTCAGTAAGAAACCAAGGTTATCAATCCAGTAGGAGGGAGACAAACGACCGAAGGTGATGCCCGCTAGCTGCGTGATGCTCTAACAAGGGCGCCGTTAACGATTACTTGTTAGCGCGTCTTCAACCAGTGGCAACGTGGAACCTGCACACAATACAACCAAATACTTTGTTCCCAACTTACGATGAGGTTGTCAATCTCACCGGTTTGCTTGAAACAAAGGGTATGAGCGTATCGAGTGGAAAGTGATAATAGTATGCGAGTAAAGTAAACAGTGCGAGTAAAGTAAACAGGTGATAGCAATATAAAGGAAATTGGATCGGGGTCCACAGTTCACTAGTGGTGTCTCTCTATAAGATAAAATAATACATGTTGGGTAAACAAATTATAGTTGGGCAATTGATAGAATAAAGACAACGTGCATATGTCGAGAGGATCACTATGAGATTTACTCTGGGCATTACAACAAGATACATAGACCGCCATCCAACTGCATCTATGACTAATAATCCACTTGTGGCGAATCAATCCGAGAACTCCACAAGTATTAAGTTGCGAACAACATATAATTGCATTAAGCAAAGTGTGTAATGTAAACAAAGCATATGCCCTCGAGCATATGAATGTTGTTTTTCCCCCTAGTAGCAACAGCACATCTACAACCTTAGAGGTTTCTGTCACTCCCCCAGATTAAATAGAGGCATGAACCCACTATCGAGCATAAATACCCCCTCTTGGAGTCACTAGCAACTACTCGGCCAAGATAGCTACTAACAACGGAGAGCATGCAAGATCATAAACAACATAGAGATAACATAAGATAAAATTCAGTACTTCAACTCAATCATAACACCAATATTCATCGGATCCCAACAAACACAACATGTAGAATTACATAATAGTGATCTCGATCATGTAAGGCAGCTCATGAGATCTAAACATGAAGCACATGGTGGAGAAGACAACCATCTAGCTACTGCTATGGACCCATAGTCCAAGGTAGACTACTCACTCATCGCTCTGGAGGCAAGCATGGCGATGAAGAAGACCTTCGGTGGCGATTCCCCTCTCCGGTAGGGTGCCGGGAAGAGCTTCTGGACCCTCCCGATCTTCGTGTCGACGGCGGCGGCGGATCGCGATGTGTTCTGGAAAAGTGATCGGGTATTTAGGTTTTTCCCGTCAGGGGGTCTTCATAGGCGAAGGGGCATCGTCAGGAGTGGACCGAGGCGGTCTCACACATAGGGGGCGCAGCTAGGGCCTGGGCTGCGCCGCCCTGGTGTGTGGGGCCCTCGTGGCCCCACTCCGTCTCCTCTTCGGTTCTCTGGAAGCTTCGGTGAAATTCTGGGCGACTGGCTTTGGTTTCGTCCAATTCCGGGAATATTTCCTGTGTAACTTTTCTGAAACACAAAAATAGCAGAAAACAGGGAACTGGCACTATGGCGACTTGTTAATAGGTTAGTTCCAGAAAATGCATAAAAGTGCCACGAAGTGTAACGAAGCACTAAGCAAATGGTGTAAAAACAAGCATGAAGCATCAAAAATTATGGATACGTTGGAGACGTATCATGGGGGTGAACCTGTGCTAGCGCACTACCCTTACTAGGATAAATACACACTTGTGATTATACCCCTTGCAAGCATCCGCAAATACAAGAAAGTAATTAAGATAAATCTAACCACAGCCTTAAACTCTAAGATCCTATGCTCCCTGGTGCAATGGTTTCCCAACGGAGGTTTAGGTTTCTGTCACTCCAGCAACCCCACAATTGGTAGCCAAATACACAATGCATCTCACTAGGCCCATAAATGGTGAAGTATCATGTAGTCGACGTTCACATGACACCACTAGTGAAATAACACCACAACAAATAAATATCAAACCATTAAATATTACTCAACATAATTCCACTACTAACGACTTGACTTCTCCCATGTCCTCAAGAACTAAACGAACTACTCACAAGACATCATATGGATCATGATCAGAGGTGAGATAATGGTAAATAACAATCTGAACATAAACCTTAATTCAACGGTTCCACTCAATAGCATCAACCACAAGAGTAATCAACACCGGGAAAGTTTCCCCTAAAAATTTGACAAGATTCAACTCCAGATGTTACAGCGGGATGGCGAGGTGATGGTGGAGATGAAGGTGCTGGTGATGGAGATGATGATGATGATCCCGATGAAGTGCGGTGTGATACGTCTCAAACGTATCTATAATTTTTGATGCTCCATGCTTGTTTTTACACCATTTGCCTATTGTTTCGTTACAATTAGTGGCATTTTTATGCATTTTCCGGAACTAACCTATTAACGAAGTGCCACAGTGCAAGTTCCCTGTTTTCTGCTGTTTTTGTGTTCCAGAGTGATACACAGGAAATATTCTCGGAATTGGACGAAACAAGTTCCTGAAGTCTTATTTTACCCGGAAGCTTCCAGAGATCCGAAGGAGAGTAGGAGGCGAGGGACCAGGGGCCCACACGCACAGGTGGAGCGGCCAACCCCTGGCCCGCGCCACCCCCGTGTGTGGCCGCCTGGCCCCTCCTCTGACATCGCCCCTTCGCCTATAAAGACCCCCCGACGAGAAAAACCTAAGGACCCGATCAGTTTTCCAGAACACATCGCGATCCGCCGCCGCCGTCGACCCGAAGATCAGGAGGGTCCAGAAGCTCTTCCCGGCACCCTGCCAGAGAGGGGAATCGCCACCGGAGGTCTTCTTCATCGCCATGCTTGCCTCCGGAGCGATGAGTGAGTAGTCTACCTTGGACTATGGGTCCATAGCAGTAGCTAGATGGTTGTCTTCTCCACTATGTGCTTCATGTTTAGATCTCATGAGCTGCCATACATGATTGAGATCACCGTTATGTAATTCTACATGTTTGGTTTGTTGGGATCCGATGAATATTGGTGTTTATGATTAAGTTGCTGTACTGAATTATATCTTTTGTTATCTCTATGTTGTTTATGATCTTGCATGCTCTCCGTTGTTAGTAGCTATCTTGGCCGAGTAGTTGCTAGTGACTCCAAGAGGGGGTATTTATGCTCGATAGTGGGTTCATGCCTCTATTTCACCAGGGGGAGTGACAGAAACCTCTAAGGTGGTAGATGTGCTATTGCTACTAGGGAGAAAACAACATTCATATGCTCAAGGGCATATGCTTTGTTTACATTACACACTTTGCTTAATGCAATTATCTGTTATTCGCAACTTAATACTTCTAGGGTGTTCGGATTGATATCCCCGGGAGTGGATTATTAGTCATAGATGCAGTTGGATGGCGGTCTATGTATTTTGTTGTAATGCCCAGAGTAAATCTCATAGTGATCTTCTTGACATATCACGTTATCTCTATTCTATCAATTGCCCAACTGTAATTTGTTTACCCAGCATGTGTTATTTTATCTATGGAGAGACACCACTAGTGAACTGTGGACCCCGGTCCTATTTCCATCATATTGCTATCACCTGTTTACTTTACTCGTACTGTTTACTTTATTCGCATACTATATTGTTTTCCACTCGATACACTCATAACCTTTGTTTCAAGCAAACCGGTGAGATTGACAACCACATCGCAAGTTGGGAACAAAGTATTTGTTTGTGTGTGTGCAGGTTCCACAACACCTTCAGTCATCATTGTCTCTCCTCTCCTGTTCGATAAACCTTGGTTTCTTAAACTGAGGGAAAACTTGCTGCTACACTCATCATACCTTCCTCTTGGGGTTCCCAACGGGCTGGTTATTCACCATGCACAAGGACAGTCTGCTCCACATCAACAAGGGATCAGCACGGTGCGATGGTGATGATGATGGTGATGATCTCGCCTCTCCGGGAAGGAATTTCCCCGGCAGATTTCTGCCTGCCGAAGAGCTTTTCTCTCTCTGGTGATTTCCGCCCCGCAGAGGCGGCGGTGTCTATCTCCGAGCCCCCCTTTGACTTAGGTTTTCGGGGATGATGAAATACGCGAAGGGGCCATGGCAGAAGTGGGCCTGGGTGGCCTCACCATAGGGCGGCGCGGCCAGGGGCTAGGCCGCGCCCCCTGGTGGTGAGGCTGCCCTGTGGCCCCTCTCGCCTCCTCCTTCTGGCTACTTCAGTCTTCTGGTAAAATATAATTTTCTGGTATTATTCTGGAATTTCCTGATCTTCCGAAATATGGTGTCTTGACGGTCCTTTTTCTAGCAGAATCCTGACTCCGGCAGCAAATCCTCCAATGATTATCAAACATGTAAAAACAGAGGAAACAACATAAGTATCATCTCTAAATATGAAATATATCAATGAATAACAGTAAATTATGATGCAAAATGGACGTATCAACCCCCCCAAGCTTAGACCTCGCTTGTCCCCAAGCGAAAACTAAACTCGGTAAACATGACCACAGGTTTATGGAGTGAAGTGTCGACAATAAAAATACGGACAAGAAGCATCACATTCACCAAGGCACAATTTATAATAGACAGCAACTTCCCTTTATATGATATAGACTTGCAATAAGTAAAAGGGAATCACAAATAAGGATACACAAGGTAAACTATAATTGGTGGTGGCAAACTTTAGTTCTTGGTCAGAGAACAATGAACAACTATACTTATTTTTGAACGAAGCCTTTTTTTAAAAAAACAGAGCTAATATAGCAAAACCATATGCTCAATGAAACAAACTTTTGCATTCATAGAAAGCTTTCAAAGATATATTCCTTCAGACAAAAGCATTGTACTAACAAAAGAAGTTAGTAAACATGATTAAACAGATCAACATATGGATGAGTGAAACATAACAATTCAAATGCTTGCTTGAGATAGAAGGGAATAGGTTGACTCAACATAAAAGTAAAAGAAAGGCCCTTCACAGAGGGAAGCAGAGATTAAACATGTGCTAGAGCTTTTCATTTGTAAAATAGAGGTAAAAGTTGTTTTGAGAGGTGGTTGCTTTTGTCAACGAATAGCAACGGAGTTCTTGATATCTTCCATACTAAACAAGTGAGAGCGGTTCCGAGATGTTTGATTAATTGGCACATTGGTGCTCTTTTATAGCTTGGCACTCCTCCCCACCTTTTCCTTTCTCAAACCATGGCTAACCGATTCCATCTGGTGCCAACCAACTTTCACATACCATGGAGGAGTGCCTTTTTCTTTTCTTTTTGAGATTACAATGGTCTGACCAGCTCCCTTGCAAAATTAATGATGAGCAGATGAAGCTGCCTAGTTGAGGGGTACTTAATTTAGTATGGAAGATAACAAACCCATCCACTATGTCCTCATGAGCTAAAAACAGTGGCACAAAATGAGAAGTGTTTGAAGGTTTTTGAAAGTTAGCACATGAACATTTTCTTGGAATGGCTTGAAATACCATGTATAGGAATTTATAGTGGACTATTTGGAAGTAACTTGGCTTTTGGGAGTTGGATGCACGAGAAGTATTTCCTCTCAGTACAGGTTTTTGGCTAGCAAGGCTGAGTAGCAAGCATAAGAGTTGCATGAAACAAACAAACATACATATAATAAGAATAATCATGCAAACCTCCTCAAAGGTACAACAATTTTAACTTTGAGAATAATAATGCTTATAAGCCAAACATGAAGGAAAACTGAAGTGATGTAACTATAAACACTTCTTTCTTCTTTTCTACTCATTCCTCAAGGTAATATTGCCACTGACCAAGCTAAGTTTGCCAAAATCAACTAAATTTACTCATGGTCCCAAAGTGATACCGATACTAATCAACAAGACTAATCCTATAAGAAACATTGCAAACTAAAATAAAATGTGCGGAAAGTAAACGATAGAACTTCTCATTAATATTTCATTACCGCAACTCACACCAAGGGATACATAGATAACCAACTAAGGAGGATACTTCCACACTGCAAACTATTCTATAAGATAACTTCTCTATTCATGATATGACTTTACTTGAAAAGTAAATGAGTAAAAGATGATGATGTGATACCGCAGCACTCCCCCAAGCTTGGAACAAGCCAAGGGGATGCCTATACCGATGACGAATTACTCCTTCGGCGGTGGTGGGTAGTCTTTAATAAGCTTTTCAATCAAATCTTTCAAGTCATCAATCTTGTGACTGAGGTTACGAATCATCTCTGAATTGTGCTCAACACGGCTCATGAACCTGTCAGCTAGAGAATCCCAGCTCTTGGAATTATTTCCCCATCCTTCTTCACACTTGGAACTTTCTCTCCCTGCATTGTTAGAACGATCTATATCCCAACCAGAGGGCAATCGTGATCTAGGCACCTTTTGAAACTGATGTTCATGAATTAGAGTATGGAAAGGGTTGTTGCTTGACGGAGATGTCTGTGGAGCTAAGATGTGGCGCGGCACACCCCCTCCGGTTCTTATACGTGCACTCTTCTTGAACTTGTCATGACTTGTCACCACCCCAATGCTTGTGATCATGGTGCTCGGGCGTGAACTTTGATCTTATTCCATCTCTTCTTCCTCGGCCTCACTTTCAACTTCTTCCTTCAGCTGAAAGTCTTGGTGGTCATCTTCTGGAGGTGTCTTCTCCTTGTCATCGCTTGAAGAAGCCATGGTGCTCTCAAAACATAAGATCAACTCCTGACAGAAACAGCTCGAAATAAAACACGATGAGAAAACGATATACAGACCTCGGAGACTCCGGGTGATTATGTAGGCGAAAATTAAACATCGAGACGAAATCACAGGAGGAAACCGGGACGGAATCGAGCTCCGGGGTGGTCTCACCACAGGGCAGCGCGGCCTGGGGTGGGCCCGCGCCCCCTGGTGGTGAGGAGCCACCGGACTCTGTCTCCTGCCTGTTTTTGTCTCGTGATTTTTCATATTTAATAAAAACAATAAAAATATTAATAGAAAAGTTTTTCGCGAACCTTTTTTGACTAGAACTGTTACCTATTTGAAAATGAACTCTGCAGGTTCCTGCATATTGTCCTGGATAAATTCTTTCGGAGAAACCATTTGAATAACATCAATATCTTCATTATAAGAATCTCCAGCAATATAATGTTTGAGTCTTTGCCCATTCACCAATTGTGTAGTGCCATCTTTCAACGAAGCAATCTTTATCGCACCTGAGCGGTACACTTCCACAATAACATATGGTCCTTCCCATTTAGAGAGTAATTTTCCTGCAAAAAATCTGAGACGAGACCTATACAATAGAACTTTCTCACCAACATGAAACTCTCTTTTAAGAATTCTCTTATCATCCCATTGCTTGACTTTCTCTTTGAAAAGTCTGGCATTCTCATAGGCTTCGTTTCTCCACTCATCTAGAGAACTCAAATCTAACAACCTTTTCTTACCGGCAAGTTTAAAATCCCTATTAAGCTCTTTCACTGCCCAAAAAGCTTTGTGTTCTAATTCTAAAGGCAAGTGGCACGCTTTTCCGTAAACCATTTTGTAAGGAGACATGCCCATGGGGGTTCTTATAAGCAGTTCTATCAGCCCATAAAGCATCATTTAACTTGCTAGCCCAATTTTTCCTAGATCTATTGACAGTCTTCTGCAAGATAGACTTGATCTCTCTATTTGAAAGCTCTACCTGCCCACTAGCTTGGGGATGATAAGCAGAAGCAATTCTATGATTAACGTCATATCTAGCAAGAGTTTTTCTAAAACCACCGTGAATAAAATGAGAACCTCCGTCAGTCATAAGATTTCTAGGCACACCAAACCTAGGAAAAATAACATCCTTAAGCATTTTTAACGAGGTCTCACCATCAGCACTCTTTGTAGGTATGGCTTCTACCCACTTGGTAACGTAATCAACAGCAACAAGTATGTGAGTATAGCCTTTTGAAGGAGGAAAAGTACCCATAAAGTCAAATCCCCAACAATCAAATGGTTCAATAACAAGAGTGTAAGCCATAGGCATTTCATTGCGTCTAGAAATATTACCTACTCTTTGACATTCATCGCAAGATAAAACATACCTTCTAGCATCTTTAAAGAGCGTTGGCCAATAAAAACCTAATTGTAGAACCTTTTGTGCGGTTCTATCTCTAGCATGATGTCCTCCATAAGCGCTTCCATGGCATTTTCTCAATATTTCTTGTTGCTCATATTCTGGTACGCATCTTCGCATAATACCATCAACTCCTTCTTTATTTAAGTGTGGGTCATCCCAAAAGTAATGCCTCAAATCATAAAAGAATTTTCTTCTTTGCTGAGCTGTAAAGGTTGGAGGCAAATACTTGGAAACAATAAAGTTAGCATAATCAGCATACCAAGGAAGGTCTCGCGCAGTTACATTTATCGAAGCCAACTGTTCATTTGGAAAACTATCATTAACAGGAATAGGATCAAAAGAAATATTTTCCAATCTAGACAAGTTGTCAGCCACAATATTTTCAGCACCTTTCCTATCTACAATATGCAAATCAAACTCTTGTAAAAGCAACACCCATCTAATAAGCCTAGGCTTAGCATCCTTCTTCGTCATAAGATATCTAATAGCAGTGTGATTAGTATGAATAGTAACTTTAGAATCAACAATGTAAGGTCTAAACTTATCACATGCAAAAACAACAGCAAGAAACTCTTTCTCAGTAGTAGCATAATTCTTCTGAGCAGCGTCAAGAGTCTTACTAGCATAATGAATAACATTCAACTTATTATCTACACGCTGTCCAAGAACAGCACCAACAGCAAAATCACTAGCATCACACATAATTTCAAAGGGTAAATTCCAATCAGGTGGTTGAATAATAGGAGCAGTAGTTAAAGCCTTCTTAAGAGTTTCAAAAGCTTCCTTACAATCATCATCAAAGACAAATGGCACATCTTTTTGAAGAGGATTAGTAAGAGGCTTTGAAATCTTAGAGAAATTTTTAATAAACCTCCTATAGAAACCAGCATGACCAAGAATACTACGAATACCTTTAACATCTCTGGGACAGGGCATTTTCTCAATTGCCTCAACTTTTGCTCTATCGACTTCAATACCTCTTTTAGAAATTTTATGTCCAAGGACAATTCCTTCATTTACCATAAAGTGGCATTTCTCCCAATTAAGAATGAGATTAGTTTCATCACACCTCTGCAAAAATTTATCAAGATTGTGCAAACAATTATCAAAAGAAGTTCCATAGACGGAGAAATCGTCCATGAAAACCTCCACAATTTCTTCACAAAAACCATGAAAAATAGCAGGCATGCATCTTTGAAAAGTAGCAGGAGCATTGCATAAACCAAACGGCATACGTCTATAATCATAAGTTCCATAAGGACAAGTAAAAGTGGTTTTCTCTTGATATTCTGGTTTAACAGCAATCTGAGAGAAACCAGAATAACCATCAAGAAAACAAAAGTGAGTCTTCTTAGACAGCCTCTCTAACATTTGATCTATAAACGGTAAATGATAATGATCTTTCTTAGTAACTTTGTTTACCTTCCTAAAATCAATGCACATTCTATAACCAACTACTACCCTTTGAGGAATAAGCTCGTTATTCTCATTAGGCACAACAGTCATACCTCCCTTCTTAGGAACACAATGAATAGGACTAACCCATCTACTATCAGCAATAGGATAAATAATACCAGCATCAAGGAGCTTCAATACCTCATTTCTTACCACTTCCTTCATCTTGGGAATTACGCGGCGTTGATGTTTGACAACTGGCTTTGCGTCTTCCTCCATATTAATAGCATGCTGACATAAAGTGGGAGAAATCCCTTTTAAATAATCAAGAGTATATCCCATAGCTCCTCGATGTTTCCTCAATATCTCCAATAACCTTTTCTTCTTCCTTTCTTGAAAGCTTAGAACTGATAATAAAAGGATATATTTTCTTATCATCTATATAAGCATATTTAAGGTCATCAGGTAAAGGTTTTAATTCAAAAACAGGATCTTCCTTAGGTGGTAAAGTGGTACCAAGATCCTCCACTGGTAAACTGTGCTTGATCAACGGTGGTTGATGAAAGAAAATATCGTCAATCTCTTCTCTTTCCTTCCTATAAACATCACTTTCATGATCCTCCATGAATTGCTGCAAAGCATTATTAGGAGCAAGAGCAATAGAAGCAAGCTATTCAACTCAAAATTTTTCATTAGGCATGTCATTTTCATAAGAAGTCTTAGCAAACTTGGAAAAATTAAACTCATAAGAATCTCCATTAAACTTAGTGAAATTTTTCTCCTTCTTATAGTCTATCACAACATCACAAGTATTCAAAAAGGGTCTACCAAAAATAATAGGACAAGTTTTACTAGCTTCCGTACCAATTACTAGGAAATCAGTGGGATATTTGGTCTTACCACAAAGAACTTCCACATCTCGAACAATACCCAGAGGCCAAACAGTCTCTCCGTTAGCAAGCTGAACAACCACATCAATATCCTCAAGTTGACAAGGGCCAATCTCATGCATAATTTCTCTGTAGAGCTCTAAAGGAATGGCACTTGAACTAGCACCAATGTCGCATAAACCATAATAGCAATGATATCGAATCCTGACATAAATAATAGGAACACTTGTTTTCCTACGCCTTTTAGGATGTGAGATAATGTTAGAAGCATCTTCA
Source organism: Dactylis glomerata (assembly GCA_007115705.1). Lineage (NCBI taxonomy): Eukaryota > Viridiplantae > Streptophyta > Magnoliopsida > Poales > Poaceae > Dactylis > Dactylis glomerata. Next base: position 497,136 of record QXEO01000750.1, on the reverse strand, counting down.
CAAAAGAGAATATATTCATCCCCTACATCTTTAGTAACAAGGTCCTTCAATATAGCCACAGGAGACTTAATAGTAATTTGCTCATCAGGTTCTACAGCTTTCTTAGTACTTTTATTAGACACACTTACCAAAGTAGAATGCTATTTTACCTTAGCAGGGAAAGGTGTCTTCTCAAAATAAGTTTCAGGCACAATGCTATCAACAGTACAAACTTCAGTAGCTGTAGCAGGAATATGACTAATAAAATCTTTATAAGGCGCATGATATTTGTTCCAATCTTTCTTTGGAACATCAAGATAAGAGGCAAAAGCCTTAAGACAGTTAGCAAGTATTTGAGAATCAAGACCATAAGCAGTGCTAACATTATGAAAGTCATCGGTTCCCATAAAAGTTTTAATGCATTCATAATCATAATTTATACTTGACCTCCTACCTTTGTCGTTTTCCCATCCTTCAGCATTTTCTTGAATACAGTCAAGGAGATTCCACTTAGCATCTTCTTTCATATGAGTAAATGATCCAAAACAGGAAGCATCCAAATAATCCTTATCATGAAGAGCAAGTCGCGCATAAAAATTATCAATAACAATATTACTGAGGAGCTCATGAATGGGACATTTGAGCATTAGTAACTTCAATCTCCCCCATGCTTGGGCAATGCTCTCTCCATCATGAGGCCAAAAGTTATATATTCGATTACGATCTTTATGAATTTCACTTGGAGGATAAAACTTGGAATAAAAGAGAGGCACAATTTCCTCCCATGCAATAGATGGACCATCCTTAAGCAGCTGATATCATTCTTCAGCTCTGCCTTTTAGTGATAAAGAGAATAGCTTCCTCTTGACTTGGCTCGGTGAAATACCTGCACACTTGAACAACTCGCATAATTCATGTATAAAGAGTAAGTGATCACCCGGATGGACAGTTCCATCTCCTGAATAGCAGTTATCCATAACACGCTCAACAATTTTCATAGGTATTTTAAAAGGATCTAATTGAGCAGGTGGTGGTGGTTCATCCACATGTGCAGCAGTGGTAGTGGTGTTCCCAAATAGGAAACCAAATGGAGAATTCTCCATAGAAAATAAAATAAAAATAAAAGACAAAAATAAAAACAATACTCACAGCGACGGTTACCTTTACCAAATCCACTCTTCAATAGCGCTTCACTCCCCGGCAACGGAGCCAGAAAATAGTCTTGATGACCCACAAGTATAGGGGGTGTATCGTAGTACTTTCGATAAACAAGAGTGTCGAACCCAACGAGGAGCAGAAGGTGTTGACAAGTGGTTTTGATCAAGGATTCACTGTAAATACTAGCAAACGGGTTTTCAGGGATATTTGGTAATGCAAGTAAATAAAGTACGAGTAAATAAAAGACAATAATAATAATTGCTGCAAGTGGCCCAATCCTTTCTAGAGCAAAGGACAAGTCGGTTGTGTAACTTATGATGACCAAACGTTCTCGAGGACACACGGGAGTTTCTGTCAAGTGCTTTCGCTTCATACCGTTAAATAATCTTTATTGGTTTGATAAGTGTTATGGGGGTGAACCTGTGCTAGCGCACTACCCTTACTAGGATAAATACACACTTGTGATTATACCCCTTTTAAGCATCCTCAAATACAAGAAAGTAATTAAGATAAATCTAACCACAACCTTAAACTCTAAGATCCTATGCTCCCTGGTGCAATGGTTTCCCAATGGAGGTTTAGGTTTCTGTCACTCCAGCAACCCCACAATTGGTAGCCAAATACACAATGCATCTCACTAGGCCCATAAATGGTGAAGTATCATGTAGTCGACGTTCACATGACACCACTAGTGAAATAACACCACAACAAATAAATATCAAACCATTAAATATTACTCAACATAATTCCACTACTAACGACTTGACTTCTCCCATGTCCTCAAGAACTAAACGAACTACTCACAAGACATCATATGGATCATGATCAGAGGTGAAATAATGGTAAATAACAATCTGAACATAAACCTTAATTCAACGGTTCCACTCAATAGCATCAACCACAAGAGTAATCAACACCGAGAAAGTTTCCCCTAAGAATTTGACAAGATTCAACTCAAGATGTTACAGCGGGATGGCAAGGTGATGGTGGAGATGAAGGTGCTGGTGATGGAGATGATGATGATGATGATCCCGATGAAGTCCGGTGCGATGGTGATGACGATGGCGACGATCTCCCCTCTCCGGGAAGGAATTTCCCCGGCAGATTTCTGCCTGCCAGAGAGCTTTTCTCTCTCTGGTGTTTTCCGCCCCGCAGAGGCGGCGGTGTCTATCTCTGAGCCCCCCTTTGACTTAGGTTTTCGGGGACGATGAAATACATGAAGGGGCCATGGCAGAAGTGGGCCTGGGCCGCGCCCCCTGGTGGTGAGGCTGCCCTGTGGCCCTTCTCGCCTCCTCCTCCTGGCTACTTCAGTCTTCTGGTAAAATATAATTTTTTGGTATTTTTCTGGAATTTCCTGATCTTCCAAAATATGGTGTCTTGACGGTCCTTTTTCCAGCAGAATCCTCACTCCGGCAGCAAATCCTCCAATGATCATCAAACATGTAAAAACAGAGGAAACAACATAAGTATCATCTCTAAATATGAAATATATCAATGAATAACAGTAAATTATGATACAAAATAGTGATGCAAAATGGACGTATCAGTGATAGCAATATAATGGAAATAGGACCGGGGTCCACAGTTCACTAGTGGTGTCTCTCCATAAGATAAAATAACACACGCTGGGTAAACAAATTACAGTTGGGCAATTGATAGAATAATTAAAGATAACGTGATATGTCGAGAGGATCACTATGAGATTTACTCTGGGCATTACAACAAGATACATAGACTGTCATCCAACTGCATCTATGACTAATAATCCACCCACGGGGATATCGTCCGAACACCCCATGACAAGGGTATAGATAATAGAGCCCGTTAGTTAACTACCCCTGAGGCCCGTTAAGCTAGGCCCAATTGTAATACTAGTCGAAATACGAGTTCATGTCGTATGTCAATATTGTAATCTGTGTCGGATCCCTCCCGATCCCTGAGACCTGGCCACCTATATATAGGGCCAGGAGGGGATGGTAAGGGACAGATTGAAAGCAAACCAAGTTTACACCCACGTTTACTTTTGATAGCCACCTTGTTTGACTGATTTTACCTTCGAGTTCATCCGACGCCCTATTTCCCCGATCCTAAGTCCTTCATCTAGGATATTTTTCGAGTTAGCCCTCGTCAATTGGCGCCGACCGTGGGGACTCTGGGCGTTGGAATCATGAATTCGACGGCTTTTCCACTTTTAGCCAACAGCAATCCAGAAGTCGACGAAATCCAGATACCCTTCGGAACCATCAATTTTCAACCTCACCAGTCAAGTTTCACGCAAGTATTCGAGAGCATGGATCAAGATATGGATTTGATGATCGGAAGCCTAAACTTTCGCATTGGATCACTAGGTTCGATTTGCCTTTCAGATCCAGTGAAATCGGGGCCGTCGGCAAGCAAGTCCAAGATAGAAACAATGTCAGAATCATCAGAAGGCTCTTCCAGTCAAGTAAATTCGCTGGCCAGCTCCATGGAAATAGAAGCAAAAAAAAAGAGAATTCGCAGAAGGCGACGAAACTATGGGAAACTTCAACTTAGAAGTACAACTCAAAGATCTGATGATTAGCCGTGACAACACTTCAGATAAATCAACGGACACCTGGAAGACAGGGTTAGAGCTTCATGAGGATGAAAACTCAATCTTCTCAAGCTTCGATAGTAAGTTCGACAATCGGTACCAAGTACTCATTATTACAGAGGACAACTCAGAAGAGTTCGATGAAAACAACAATCCAGTACTCAACCCAGCAAACATAAACAAGGGGGCAAACCACCTGGCAGAAGGAGAAACTGTGGATTCCCTGGTAAATCGGGAAAAAATTCGACTATCAGTTGATGAATGGAAGATAATCAAAACAGTTGTGGAGCACTACACGCCAATACCAAATAATGCTAGCAAGAATATGCTTTTTGGGTACCACTACGCCCTAAGACAGCAGTCACATCTACTAGCAAAAGACAAAATTGAAGTACAAAAGAGAAAAGACTCAGCCATTGCAGCAAGCGACGCTGATCGCAGAGCACGTAGTGACGCATCGTATACGAACGACATAAGTATCATCTCTAAATATGAAATATATCAATGAATAACAGTAAATTATGATACAAAATAGTGATGCAAAATGGACGTATCAGTGATAGCAATATAATGGAAATAGGACCGGGGTCCATAGTTCACTAGTGGTGTCTCTCCATAAGATAAAATAACACATGCTGGGTAAACAAATTACAGTTGGGCAATTGATAGAATAATTAAAGATAGCGTGATATGTCAAGAGGATCACTATGAGATTTACTCTGGGCATTACAACAAGATACATAGACCGCCATCCAACTGCATCTATGAATAATAATCCACTTGTGGCGAATCAATCCAAGAACTCCACAAGTATTAAGTTGCGAACAACAGATAACGGCATTAAGCAAAGTGTGTAATGTAAACGAAGCATATGCCCTTGAGCATATGAATGTTGTTTTCTCCCTAGTGGCAATAGCACATCTACAACCTTAGAGGTTTCTGTCACTCCCCCAGATTAAGTAGAGGCATGAACCCAACTATCGAGCATAAATACCCCCTCTTGGAGTCACTAGTATCTACTCGGCCAAGATAGCTACTAACAACGGAGAGCATGCAAGATCATAAACAACATAGAGATAACATAAGATAATATTCAGCACATCAACTCAATCATAACACCAATATTCATCGGATCCCAACAAACACAACATGTAGAATTACATAACGGTGATCTCGATCATGTAAGGCAGCTCACAAGATCTAAACATGAAGCACGTGGTGGAGAAGACAACCAACTAGCTACTGCTATGGACCCATATTCCAAGGTAGACTACTCACTCATCGCGCTAGAGGCAAGCATGGCGATGAAGAAGACCTCTGATGGCGATTCCCCTCTCCGGCAGGGTGCCGGGAAGAGCTTCTAGACCCTCCCGATCTCGGGTCAACGACAGTGGCGGATCGCGATATGTTTCTAGAAAAGTGATCGGGTATTTAGGTTTTTCCCATCAGGGGGTCTTTATAGGCAAAGGGGTATCGTCAGAAGTGGACCGAGGCGGCCACACATATAGGGGGCGCGGCCTAGCCCTGGGCCGCGCTGCCCTATTGTGTGGGCCCCTCGTGGCCCCAGTCTGTATCCTCTTTGGTTCTCTGGAAGCTTTGGTGAATTTCTGGATGTTTGGTTTTTGTTTCGTCCAATTCCGAGAATATTTCCTGTGTAACTTTTTTGAAACACAAAAACAACAGAAAACAGGGAACTAGCACTGCGGCATCTCGTTAATAGGTTAGTTCCGGAAAATGCAAAAAAATGCCACGAAGTGTAACGAAACACTAAGCAAATGGTGTAAAAACAAGCATGGAGCATCAAAAATTATAGATACGTTTGAGACGTATCAGTGCCCACCAACTTTCACATACCATGGAGGAGTGCCTTTTTTCTTTTTCTTTTTTAGATTACAATGGTCTGACCAGCTCTCTTGCAAAATTAATGACGAGCAGATGAAGCTGCCTAGTCGAGGGGTACTTAATTTAGTATGGAAGATAACAAACCCAACAACTACGTCCTCATGAGCTAAAAACAGTGGCACAAAATGAGAAGTATTTGAAGGTTTTTGAAAGGTAGGACATGAAAATTTACTTGGAATGGCTTGAAATACCATGCATAGGAATTTATAGTGGACTCTTTGGAAGTAACTTGGTTTTTGGGAATTGGATGCACGAGAAGTATTTCCTCTCAGTACAGGTTTTTGGCTAGCAAGGCTGTATAGCAAGCATAAGAGTTGCATGAAACAAACATACATATATGTAATAGGAAACAATCATGCAAACTTCCTTGAAGGCACAAATGATTTTAACTTGAGAATACTAATGCTTATAAGCCAATCATGAAGGAAAACTTTGTTCTCTTGATGTTGCTTTTTAACAGCAATCTAAGCGAAACCAGAATAACCATCAAGAAAACAAAAATGAGTTTTCTTAGATAACCTCTCTAACATTTGATCTATAAACGGTAAAGGATAATGATCTTTCTTAGTAACTTTGTTGACCTTTTAAAAGTGATGCACATCCTATAACCAACTACTACCCTTTGAGGAATAAGCTCGTTATTCTCATTAGGCACAACAGTAATTCCTCCTTTCTTAGGAACACAATGAACAGGACTAACCCATCTACTATCAGCAATAGGATAAATAATACCAGCATCAAGAAGTTTTAATACCTCATTTCTTACCACTTCCTTCTTATTAGGAATTAAACGGCGTTGATGTTCAACAACTGGTTTTGCATCTGGCTCCATATTAGTAGCATGCTGACATATAGTAGGAGAAATCCCTTTTAAATCATCAAGAGTATATCCCATAGCTCATTGATTTTTCCTCAATATCTCCAATAACATTTCTTCTTCCTTCCCTGAAAGTTTAGAACTAATAATAACAAGATATATTTTCTTATCATCGATATAAGCATATTTAAGATCATCAGGTAAAGGCTTTAAATCAAAAATAGGATCTTCCTTAGGTGGCAAAGTGGTACCTAGATCCTCCATAGAAAAATTGTGTTTAAGCAACTCTGGCTGACAAAGAAGAATCTCGTCAATCGTATTTCTTTATTCCTTGAAGATTTCACTTTCATGGTCCTCCATAAATTGCTGCAAAGTATTATTAGGAGCAAGAGCAAGAGAGGCAAGCTATTCAACTCTAAAATCTTCATTAGGCAATTCAGTTTCAAAAGGAGCTTTAGTAAACTTAGAAAAATTAAACTCATAAGATTCTCCATCAAACAAGTATTCAAAAAGGGTCTACCAAAAATAATAGGACAAGTTTTACTAGCTGCTTTACCAAGTATTAGAAAATCAGTAGGGTATTTAGTCTTACCGCATAAAACTTCCACGTCCCTGACAATACCAATTGGAGAGATAGTCTCTCTGTTAGCGAGCTGAATAACCACATCGATATCTTCCAGCTCACAAGAACCAATTTCATGCAGGATTTCTTTGTAAAGCTCATACGGAATAGCACTTGAACTTGCACCGATGTCACATAAACCATAATAGCAATGATCACCAATCCTGACAGAAAACACATGAACACTTGTTTTCCTAGGTCTACTAGGATGTGGAACAATGTTAGAAGCATCTTCACAAAAGATAATATGTCCATCTTCTACATTTTTAGTAACAAGGTCCTTCACTATTGCTACAGGAGACTTAAGAGTTATTTGCTCATCAGGTTCTAAAGCTTTTCTTGCACTTTTATTAAGCACACTAGTTAACATAGAATGCTCCTTTACCTTAGCAGGGAAAGGCGCTTTCTCAAAATAAGGCTCAGGCAAAATGCGATCAACAATACAAACTTCAGTAGTTCTAGCAGGAACACAACTAACAATATCTTTATAAGGCGCATGGTACTTGTTCCAATCCTTCTTTGGAACATCAAGATAAGAGGCAAAGGCCTTAAAACATTTAGCAATTATTTGAGAATCAAGACCATAAACAACACTAACATTATGAAAGTCATCGGTTCCCATAAAAGCTTTAATGCATTCATAATCATAATTTATACCTGACTTTCTACCTTTGTCGTTCTCCCATCCTTCAGTATTTTCTTGAATACGGTCAAGAAGATCCCATTTAGCTTCTTCTTTCATGCGTGTAAATGATCCAGAGCAGGAAGCATCCAATAAATCCTTGTCATGAAGAGTAAGCCTTGCATAAAAGTTATTAATAACAATATTACTAGGGAGCTCATGAATGGGGCATTTGAGCATTAGTGACTTCAATCTCCCCCATGCTTGGGCAATACTCTCTCCATCATGAGGCCAAAAATTATATATTTGATTACGATCTTTATGAATCTCACTTGGAGGATAGAATTTGGAATAAAAGAGAGGTACAATTTCCTCCCAGCCAATAGATGGACCATCCTTTAGCAGCCTATACCATTCCGCATCTCTGTCCTTCAGTGATAAAGAGAATAGCTTTCTCTTAACCTGGTGATGCGGCACGGTGTGTTGATGTAAATCACCGTCCAGTTGGGAACCCCAAGAGGAAGGTACGATGAGTATAGCAGCAAGCTTTTCCCTCAGTAAGAAACCAAGGTTTGTCAGTCTAGGAAAAAGCCAAACTCCAGAAGGTGATGCTTGCTAGCCTAGTGACACTCCAACAAGGGCGCCGTTAACGATAACGTGTTAGCGCGTCTTCAACTAGTAGCAATGTGGAACCTGCACACAACACAACCAAATACTTTGCTCCCAACTTACGATGAGGTTGTCAATCTCACCGGTTTGCTGTAAACAAAGGAATGAGCGTATCGAGTGGAAAGCAATAGTAGTATGCGAGAAAGTAAATAGGTGATAGCAATATAAAGGAAATTGGACCGGGGTTCACAGTTCACTAGTGGTGTCTCTCCATAAGATAAAATAACACATGCTAGGTAAACAAATTACAGTTGGGCAATTGATAGAATAAAGATAACGTGATATGTCGAGAGGATCACTATGAGATTTACTCTGGCCATTACAACAAGATACATAGACCGCCATCCAACTGCATCTATGACTAATAATCCACCCACGGGGATATCGTCTGAATACCCCATGACAAGGGTATAGATAATAGAGCCCGTTAGTTAACAACCCCTGAGGCCCGTTAAGCTAGGCCCAATAGTAATACTAGTCGAAATACGAGTTCATATCGTATGTCGATATTGTAATCTGTGTCGGATCCCTCCCGATCCCTGAGACCTGGCCACCTATATATAGGGGCCAGGAGGGGACGGTAAGGGACAGATTGAAAGCAAACCAGGTTTACACCCACGTTTACTTTTGATAGCCACCTTGTTTGACTGATTTTACCTTCGAGTTCATCCGACGCCCTATTTCCCCGATCCTAAGTCCTTCATCTAGGACATTTGTCGAGTTAGCCTTCGTCAATTGGCGCCGACCGTGGGGACTCTGGGCGTTGGAATCGTGAATTCGACGGCTTTTCCACTTTTAGCCAACAGCAATCTAGACGTCGACAAAATCTAGATATCCTTCGGAACAGTCGATTTTCAACCTCACCAGTCAAGTTTCATGCAAGTATTCGAGAGCATGGATCAAGATATGGATTTGACGATCGGAAGCCTAAACTTTCGCGTTGGATCACTAGGTTCAATTTGTCGGTGTTCTGGATACCGGGGTATCCCGGTCCACCTGCTCCTGGGCCCCGTCATCGGCCCATCTTCAGCCCAGGGGGCAATCAGCAGCCCAAGTCACGGAGAAGACCCTCACGAGGAGGCGCCTCGTGAGGAGAACGACGACAGAAACGGCTAAGGACCAGAAGACCTCCTCACGAGCCCCTGCTGGTGAGGAGAGGACGCCCACTTACGCTAGCTCAGCACGATTGGCGTGCAGAGCAAGAAGCTAACGGGCAGAAGACCGCGTACCGCCCACGCTACCCCCGACAGGGAGGAGACCAACTTTCTCTGTGCCTGCCCAAAGCGGCACAGTGGCAGTTGGCCACCCCCCTAAATATAGCATGGACGGTGCAGGGCGCCAGAGGAGGACGTCAGCCTCCTCCACCCACTCCTGTGGACCGGCGCCGCTACCCTACGAAGACCAAGTCTACAGAAGAACATAGTCTACAGCTGTCCTCCCTCCTTGGCCGTGTGTGGCAACCCCTTCCCCAAGAAGATAAGGCGAAGGAGGACCTTGGCGCTATAAAAGGAGGGAGAGGCCACCCCTTAGAGGGGATCCGGTTGAATCGAATCTTCATCTTCTTCAAGCTGCAAGTTGGGCACGCAGGTTCTTCAACCTCTGGCCAACTAGAGCTTTGTAACCAAGGCCTTGTACTCCTCGCGAGGTGTCGCGTTGCAATACAAGAAGGCAGGAAGTAGGGGTTTTACCTCACTACGAGGGCCCTGAACCTGGGTAAAGCTCGGTCTCCCTCTCTGCAGTGCGTTGCGCGTCCGACAATCGAGGCTTCCGTCACCGTGTTTCGTTGCGATCCAAGATCCCACACGTTCAGCCCCCTGCGTTCGAATCCTTGGGTCCGTCGCGTGGTACCCCGTGTCCTTGCGACACGAAATCCATCGACATTTGGCGCGCCAGGTAGGGGGCTGTGGTGTGTTTTCTTCTAGATCTGCTTCGACATGGCCGACGCCAACGCAAGGCTCGAGCGTCTTCGCCGTCGCAACGCTATTCGGGGGCAAACCGAGCCCATCTTCCGTCGTCATGAAGCTTCGGTCGAGGAGGAAGAGGAGGAAGATCTGGAGTCCTCCTACCTCCCGTCCGGGCGGACAGAGCCTACGCTCTCCTTCACCGCCACCGCCGCTTCTCGCGCTCGTTCTGGGAGTCAGCTGTCTCCTGCGCAGGCACTCGCCATGGCGCAGGAGCTGCTGCGCTATCAACCCACCGACGACGGGCGTGAGGGGTGGCGCGCTCGAATCGCCGAGCTCGTCGCCATCGCCAACGAAGACCCGGCCTTGGGAGGAGCCCAGGGCGCGGGGAGCCCAGATCCGGCGGCGGGGCATCGCGCCCCGGGCGCCAGAGATGGGATGGCCAACAAGGCCAAAAGGGTGGTTTCCCGCGCCGCATCTTCGCCGCGCGGGGAGCCCAGCTGCCAAATCGTCCAACGCGCTCCGGAAGACGCACGCGTCTCCCTCGAGCGCCGCCGCGAAAATCATGACCGCGCCATCGATGACATCGGCGAAGCTGGCAAGAACGTCAGGACCCCCGGCGTCCCGATCTACAACCCCGGGTGTCTCGCCCTCACTCGCCAGCAGCGCTACGTCGTCTGGCCTGACAAGTTCAAGCCGGACATCAGCGCGCGTTATGACGGGACCACAAATCCTGTCGAATTCCTCCAACTCTACGTCGTCGTCGTCCAGGCTGCGCGTGGAGATCAGCGCGCCATGGCCAATTGGTTCCCCATGGCCCTCAAGGACGCTCCGCGAACTTGGCTCATGAATCTTCCTCACGAATCCGTGACGTCGTGGAAGGATTTATGTCGTCAGTTCGTTGCCAACTTCATGCCCACGTACGAGCGCCCCGCAACTAAGAACGATCTTAAAGCGGTGCGTCAGTACAAGGGCGAGACGCTTCGTCAATACATCCAGCGCTTCAGTCAGATGAGGAACAAGATTCCCAGGATCTCCAACGAGGAGGTCATCTCCGCATTCTCCACGGGCGTCTCCGACGTCAAGATGCGGGAGAAGCTGTCTGTGAATGATGAGCTGACTTCCGTCGTCAGGCTCTTCGAGATCGCCGACCGCTGCGCCAAGGCTGAGGAGGGGAGGCTCTTCGTGCACAATCTGCCGGAGGCGCCTCCCCCAAAGCCAAAGTCCAAGGACCCCAAGCGAAAGGAGGCTGCTGCCCTCGCGGCGGAGCCAGATCATAAGCAACGCCGCGGGGACCGCTCCGATCGCGATAAAGGTCGACGTCGCCGCTACTGCATTATCCACAAGAAGGACACCCACAATACCGAGGATTGTTGGATTGTCCGGAAGTTTCACGAGGAAAACGGCGTCGCCAAGCGTCGTGGGGGTGGCCGCAGCAACGGCAAGAGTGGATCCCGGGGCGATCGCCGCGACGACGACCGCGAGGAAGGTCGCCGCCGTGGGGGTCTGTCTCGAGACGATCCCGAGCCGCTGCCGCTGCCCCCACCAGCAAACGATCGTCGGGAGGAGGACCAGGGGGGCTATCAAGAGCCACGAATCTTCGCCGCTTGCCTCCTGGGTGGAGCTCAGGCTCCTCTGTCAAATCGACACTTCAAGCAGCTGTCGCGAGAAATCGCGGCGGCGCAGCCCAGCGTCGGCAATCGCCTGATGAAGTGGTCGACGTGCAAGATTGGCTTCGACGAGGAGGATCACCCGGCTTCCACAAGGGGCGTGGGCACAATCCCCCTCTTGTGCATGCCAACCATCAACAACGTCGCCATCAATCGCACTCTCATCGACGGAGGGGCGGGCCTCAACATCATCTCCGTCGAGATCTTCGAAAAGATGCAGGTGCCATACCACCGGCTCATGCCAACTCGGCCGTTCTTCGGGGTAACCGAGGGATCTACAACGCCAATTGGGCAGGTAAGCCTGCCCGCCACCTTCGGCACCCGGGACAACTACAGGACAGAAAGCCTCGACTTCGACGTCGCCTACATCGCCCTGCCATACAATGCCATCCTCGGCTACCCAGCCTTGGCTAGGTTTATGGCAGCAACGCACCATGGCTTCAACGTCCTCAAGATTCCGGGCGCCAACGGCACGATCACCGTGCGCTGCAATGAGAAGGATGCTCTCCGATCAGTTGAGCATGTCTACCGTGAGGCCGCCACCATGTTCCCCGCCGACGAAGATCTACTGGAACACTCCGGCGACCTCGTGAGGAAGAAGCAGCTCGTATCCCAAGAGCGAGCTGCTGCGAAGAAGGCCTCTCTCGAGCCCCACCTTCTGGGTTCGACAGGGAAGAAGTTCGCCGCCTCAGCATCGCCTACTCCAAGCGAGGACCTGGACCATCCGATGATGGACATGAGCATTGGGGAAGCTGCGGTACCCTCAGGCAGGAGGCCCCAGTTTACCCAAGAGCGCTCGGCAACCAAGAAGGTCCCGCTACAGGCTGGGGGCTGCGAAAACTTCGTCACCATCGGGGCAGGGCTTTCCCCCAAATAGGAAAGCGCGCTCGTCACCTTCCTGCGGGCAAATTCTGACATGTTCGCTTGGACTCCGTCGGATATGCCCGGTGTTCCCAGGGAGGTGATTGAGCACCACTTAGCCGTGTGCCCTCAGGCACACCCCATGAAGCAGAAGACTAGGAAGCAAGCGCAAGAGAAACAAGACTTCATCGTCAAGGAAATAGAGAAGCTGAAGAAGGCCAAGTTGATACGCGAGGTGGCCCACCCCACCTGGATTGCTAATCCGGTGGTCGTCCCAAAGGCTAACGGAAGTGGGCGCCTCTGCGTGGACTTCACAAGTCGCAACAAGGCCTATCCCAAGGATCCATATCCTCTCCCGAGGATAGATCAAATCGTCGACTCCACCGCCGGCTGCGACCTCCTTTGCTTCTTGGATGCCTTCTCCGGCTATCATCAGATCAAGATGGCAAAGGAGGACGAGGAGAAGACCGCCTTCATCACGCCCTGTGGGGTGTACTGCTACGTCTGTATGCCCTTCGGCCTGAAGAACGCAGGAGCCACCTTCCAAAGGCTCATGCGTAAGGCCCTGGGGGCTCAGATGGGAAGGAACGCGGAAGCCTACGTCGACGACATCGTCGTCAAGACTCGCGAAGGTCGCACCTTCATCGAAGATCTGGAGGAAACGTTCGTCAACCTGAGAAAGGTAAACATCAAGCTCAACCTCGCCAAGTGCGCCTTCGGCGTACCGTCGGGAAAACTGTTGGGGTTCCTCGTGTCTCACCGCGGGATAGAGGCGAACCCTGACAAGGTCAAGGCCATCGAAGAAATGCGTCCTCCGCGCAATCTCAAGGAAGTGCAACGCCTCGCGGGGTGCATGGCAGCCCTGGGGCGCTTCATCGCGAGGAGTGGGGAAAAAGCTTTGCCCTTCTTCAAGCTCATGAAGCGCACCGGGAAGTTCGAGTGGACTCCGGAAGCCGACAAGGCCTTCGCCGAGTTGAAAAGGTACCTCACGAGCCCACCGATCATGGTCGCCCCAACCCCCCGCGAGCCTTTGCTACTCTACATCGCGGCAACTCCAAGGACTGCAAGCGCTGTTCTCGTCGCAGAGCGGGACGTCAAGGTGATCGCCAAGGAGGAGGTCACTCCTCCTAGCTCGGGGGCTCCTCGCGAGGAAGAGGCCGCTTCACCTCCCGCCCCTCGAGAGGAGCCGCCCGAGGGATCTTCACCGACCGAGCCGCTCTCTCAGAGCAACGCTCAAAAGCCTCCTGAGGAGGAGCCTTCCGAGGGTGTCGTCAAGGTGTAAAAGCCTGTGTACTTCGTCAGCACGGTACTGCGCGACGCGCGGGAGCGTTACACCATGCAGCAAAAGTTGCTCTACACCTTGCTCATCGCCTCGCGGAAGCTACGCCACTACTTCCAGGGTCACCCGATTAAGGTGGTAACCGATCGGCCCCTGGAAACCGTCCTGCGCAACCCCAATGTCACCGGGCGGGTGGCTGAGTGGGCCGTGGAGCTTCAGCCTTTCGAGATCTCCTTCGAAACTACAAAGGTAATCAAGAGCAAGGCTTTGGCCGAGTTTACTGCAGAATGGACTGATCCGTTCGTAGACGAGCCTCCAGAGGTGGAGTCGACTCTCCCTGGAGAGGAGACCCCAGGCCTCTGGGTCATGCACTTCGACGGCGCCTTCAACCTCCCCGGCGCGGGAGCCGGTGCTGTCCTAACCTCTCCCTCTGGAGACAAGCTTTTCTACGCTGTGCAGCTCTGCTTCGCGCCTGAGAACAAGGTCTCCAACAACATCGCGGAGTACGAAGGACTACTTGATGGCCTAAGGGCAGCAAACGCTTTGGGCATCAAGCGCCTCATCATCAAGGGAGATTCACAGCTGGTTGTGAACTTCTCGAACAAGAGCTACACTCCAAGGGATGAGCACATGGCGGCTTATCTCGAGGAGCATCGAAAGATGGAAAAACGCTTCCAAGGCTTGGAGCTGAAGCACATCCCGAGGGGAGAAAATGTGGAAGCCGACGAGATCGCCAAGCGCGCCTCTCATCGCCTGGCGCAGCCCGCCGGCGTCTTCGAGGAGCGTCTCTTCAAACCGTCCGCCTCTCCGCCAACATCCAATTCCCCTCCTCCTTCTGCTTTGCCGCCACCGCCGGAGCAGGGGGCTCCGGATTGCGGGCCTCCTTTGGGTGACCGCGTCCTTCTGGCATTGGCTCGACAGGAGGGAGTGGATTGGATCATCGAGCTCAAGGCCTACCTCACCAGCAGCAGGCTTCCTGAGGATGAAGAAGAGGCCGAGAGGATTGTGCGGCAAGCTTCGGGCTACTGCGTCAAGGATGGTGACTTGTACCGGCGTCGCCCAAATGGCATCGCTCTGAAGTGCATATCTACTCACCAAGGCCAAGAGCTTCTAAGGGACATCCACGCCGGCGAATGCGGGCATCACGCTTCTGCTGCAACTCTAGCCGCGAAAGCATATCGAAGTGGCTTCTACTGGCCTTCGGCGCTCGGGGATGCGGCGGAGATGGTCAAGAGGTGCGAGGCGTGCCAATTCCACGCCAAGCAGATACATCAGCCGGCACAAGAGCTGCGAACCATCCCACTCACTTGGCCCTTTGCCGTTTGGGGGCTGGACATCCTTGGTCCATTCCCCAGAGCGCAAGGGGGCTATCGCTACCTCTACATCGCCATCGACACGTTCACCAAGTGGGTGGAGGTGGAACCGGTGTGCACGATCCCGGCGAGGTCCACAGTCAAGTTCATCTGTGGGCTGGTCTGTCGTTTTGGAGTGCCTAACCGCATCATCACCGACAACGGCAGCCAGTTCACCAGCAGACTGTTCCGGGAGTACTGCGCATCGACCGGCATCAAGATTTGCTTTGCCTCCGTCGCCTACCCACAGAGCAATGGCCAAGCCGAGCGTGCCAACGCTGAAGTACTCAAAGGACTCAAGACGAAAAGCTTCAACGCCAAGCTCGAGGCCTGCGGCAAAAAATGGTTAGACAACCTCCAATCCATCTTGTGGTCCATCAGGACTACCGCCACCAAACCCACTGGAGAAACCCCTTTCTTCCTAGTCTACGGGGCGGAGGCTGTTCTTCCCACCGACATAAAGTTCGGGTCGCCAAGAGTGCTCGCCTTCGACGAAATTCGCCAAGAGGACCTCATCAAGGATCTCCTCCTCCTGCTAGAGGAAGCTCGGTGCCAAGCCGTGCTCCGCGCCGCAAGGTACCAACAAGGACTACGCCGCTACCATAGCCGCCATGTCCGAGCAAGAACTCTGGAGGTCGGCGACCTGGTGCTGAGGAGAATACTCTCTCGCGAGGGCCTGCACAAGCTGTCTCCAATGTGGGAAGGGCCCTTCAAGGTGACGCACATCGCCAGGCCAGGCTTGGCGCGGCTGGAAACCGCAGAAGGCGTGCCAGTGGGGAACCCGTGGAACATAGCTCATCTGCGAAAGTTCTACCCCTAGGTTCCTCACGAGGAGAAAAAGACCGTTTTCACGGCACTTGTATCAGCTCAACCCGCTCTTAAGCACTGATATTAAGTTAATGCGCAATATAGCGCCTCTGCTTCGGCATGACATCAAAATGGCATGAAGTCCATTTATTTTCTGTTGTACTCCTCGCGGAAGGGGGCTAGGCACGGTGTCTATGCTGGGGCCTTCGCCCGGAAAACAGCAAGCCCGAAAAACCCGAAGGGAGCGAGCTCTGGTCGGGGGCGACGGCCCCGTTAACGATCACCTCTGGATGCCCATGGTGCTTAGTTCCTCGCGAAGTACGCCAGAAAATAAAAAATCTTCGAGGAAAAGTCCAAGGTGTGCCCATGGCACCCGCTAAGGACCTACCCCTCGTGAGCAACCCTCACGAGGGAGCAAAGACGCGTCGATGCACTAGCATCCGCAGGAGGATTCCCTCTCTCGAGGAAGGCCTAACGTGGCAGGATTATTGAAGACCAAGGCCGCTCCGATAAATCTTGCAAAGGAGACGCAGATCCGGAGGTCCGCGCCAGGCCCTTCACCTCATGAGCAATCCTTGTGAGGTGTCGACGGTCTCTGGGCTCTCTTAAGCGTCGACGTTTTCACGTCCGTGAGGGTCCAGCTTCCCTCAACGACGAGGAAGGCCCCGTGAATCGCCACGCGCGGCAATTTGCTCTTAGCTGCTGGCACAGATAGTGCCGCGCTCCTCCACGACGGAGAAGGTCCCTGTGCCGGTCACAGGGGCATCTTATTTGCCTTCTTTTTTCGTTTGTTTTACCGACTTGTTTTTCCGTTTTCGGGGATTTGGGGTTTTTTCTTTTCCGACTCTTTCTTCAACTTCTTGTCTCAGGAATCGTCCACTGAGTCATCGACGCCGAACCCGTCCCGAGCTCTGAGGTGGAGGGAGGCTTCCCGTCGATGCCTACAGCTCACCAGGGTTCTCGAGCAAGCGAATGGCCAGGACAGTGGAGGACAGCAAGATGATCAACAAAAGGATTCCATTAAATTGCCCCCAGTGGGGGAAGGAGCGAAGCACGGCGGGGCATTCCCCGCCGGCAAGGACTACAAGGCAAAAGAGGGGAGGAGACTAGCTCCCCTCCCCAGAAGACTACCGCGCCAGGGCCTCCTCTTCACTGCGCCGCGAGCTGGGGGTAGGTGCGGCGGACGCCGTTGGCGGTGAAGATCTGCACCGTAGCCTCCAGGGTCCCCATCTTGAAGCGGAAGACGAGGCGGTCGCCGACGCGGAGGCGATAGCCGAGGGCGAAGGGCCTCCAGCGCCCGGAGAGGACGACGTTGCCGTTCGCCCCGAAGAGGATGTCCACAGGCCAGAAGAGATCTGGCCTGCTTTGCTCCCCCAGGGCGATCTCCCCGGCAGCCGGGCCGTGGGCATGGATCGCCCTCCGGATGGCGTCGGGCAGCCGGAGGGAGTTGAAGCCTGGGGCGTCGACGACGACGAGGAGCTCCAGGAAGCGGGACCCCGGGGCGATGAGGGGTCCCAGAAGCGCCGCCGCCAGGTGGCGCGGAGTGGCAACCACTCCATTCACCAGCGGGCCCGGAGGATCTGCAGCAGCGGGAGGAGGGCCCAGGGCGGCCTCCACCTCCCGGAGAGCCCGATCGACGCACCCCGAGGCGCGGGGATCAGGCGCCGCCACCAGCGGCGACGGCAAGTTCAGGGCTCCTCCACGCGAAGGACCCCTAAGGGTCGGGCTCGCCTCGCCCTGCCGCGGCGCGCCAATGCGGAGGGGGTCACCGGCGCCGGGCGTCCACTGGGCCGGGATCTTCGTCTTCTTCCCGCTGCCCAGGGGGCGTCCGCGGCGCTTCACCCCGGAGCTCGATCCCATGGCGGCGGAGGAGTTGGAGGGATCCATGGGCTCAGGGGAGTGGAAGCAGGAATGGCACTGGAGGAAGGAGGTGAAGTGCCGGAGGTCTCGAGGAGGATCTATTTAAGGGAGGCGTCCGGCGTCGATGCGTCAAATCCCAGCGCGGGAATCGAAGCATTGGCGCAGCGCTCTGCAGTCAAGCGACGCATCATTATGATGGGTGACGCCTCGGAGACTGTAGCGTCGCCGCCGTTTCGTCTCGCCAGCTGCGGCCACGACACGTGTCCGCAGTCTCTGCATCTTCACTGCATCTTCACATGGTCCTCTGACTGCGCAGTTGACGCGTGCCGTTGGAGGGCCCAGCAGCTTCGGGGGCCCCCGACCCTTCGCTCCCTCAAGAGGGCGCGTCGTGGGCCGGGCTCCCGGGGGCTACTGTCGGTGTTCTGGATACCGGGGTATCCCGGTCCACCTACTCCTGGGCCCCGTCATCGGCCCATCTTCAGCCCAGGGGGCAATCAGCAGCCCAAGTCACGGAGAAGACCCTCACGAGGAGGCGCCTCGTGAGGAGAACGACGACAGAAACGGCTAAGGACCAGAAGACCTCCTCACGAGCCCCTGCTGGTGAGGAGAGGACGCCCACTTACGCCAGCTCAGCACGATTGGCGTGCAGAGCAAGAAGCTAACGGGCAGAAGACCGCGTACCGCCCACGCTACCCCCGACGGGGAGGAGACCAACTTTCTCTGTGCCTGCCCAAAGCGGCACAGTGGCAGTTGGCCATCCCCCTAAATATAGCATGGACGGTGCAGGGCGCCAGAGGAGGACGTCAGCCTCCTCCACCCACTCCTGTGGACCGGCGCCGCTACCCTACGAAGACCAAGTCTACAGAAGAACATAGTCTACAGCTGTCCTCCCTCCTTGGCCGTGTGTGGCAACCCCTTCCCCAAGAAGATAAGGGGAAGGAGGACCTTGGCGCTATAAAAGGAGGGAGAGGCCACCCCTTAGAGGGGATCCGGTTGAATCGAATCTTCATCTTCTTCAAGCTGCTAGTTGGGCACGCAGGTTCTTCAACCTCTGGCCAACTAGAGCTTTGTAACCAAGGCCTTGTACTCCTCGCGAGGTGTCGCGTTGCAATACAAGAAGGCAGGAAGTAGGGGTTTTACCTCACTACGAGGGCCCTGAACCTGGGTAAAGCTCGGTCTCCCTCTCTGCAGTGCGTTGCGCGTCCGACAATCGAGGCTTCCGTCACCGTGTTTCGTTGCGATCCAAGATCCCACATGTTCAGCCCCCTGCGTTCGAATCCTTGGGTCCGTCGCGTGGTACCCCGTGTCCTTGCGACACGAAATCCATCGACACGATTCGCCTTTCAGATCCGGTGAAACCGGGTCCATCGGCAAGCAAGTCCAAGATAGAAACAATGTCAGAATCATCAGAAGGCTCTTCCAGCAAAGTAAATTCGCCGGTCAGCTCCATGGAAATAGAGGCAGAAAAAAGAGAATTCGCAGAAGGCGACGAAACCATGGGAAACTTCGACTTAGAAGTACAACTCGAAGATCTGATGATTAGCCGTGACAACACTTCAGATAAATCAACGGACACCTGGAAGACAGGGTTAGAGCTTCATGAGGATGAAAACTCAATCTTGTCAAGCTTCGATAGTAAGTTCGACAATCGGTACCAAGTACTCACTATTACAGAGGACAACTCAGAAGAGTTCGACGAAAACAACAATCCAGTACTCAACCCAGCAAACATAAACAAAGGGGCAAACCACCTGGCAGAAGGAGAAACTGTGGATTCCCTGGTAAACCGGGAAAAAATTCGACTATCAATCGATAAATGGAAGATAATCAAAACAGCTGTGGAGTGATACGTCTCAAACGTATCTATAATTTTTGATGCTCCATGCTTGTTTTTACACCATTTGCCTATTGTTTCGTTACACTTAGTGGCACTTTTATACATTTTCCGGAACTAACCTATTAACGAAGTGCCACAGTGCCAGTTTCCTGTTTTCTGCTGTTTTTGTGTTTCAGAAGTGATACACAGGAAATATTCTCGGAATTGGACGAAACAAGTTCCTGAAGTCATATTTTACCCGGAAGCTTCCAGACATCCGAAGAAGTGTCGGAGGGGGGCCACCAGGGCCCCACAGAAGGGGGCGGCGCGGCCTGGCCCCTGGCCGCGCCACCCCTGTGTGAGAGCCCCTGGCTCCACCTCTGACATCGCCCCTTCGCCTATAAGTACCCCCCGATGAGAAAAACCTAAGGCCCCGATCAGTTTTCCAGAATACATCGCGATCCGCCGCCGCCGTCGACCCGAAGATCGGGAGGGTCCAGAAGCTCTTCCCGGCACCCTGCCGGAGAGGGGAATCGCCACCGGAGGTCTTCTTCATCGCCATGCTTGCCTCCGGAGCGATGAGTGAGTAGTCTACCTTGGACTATGGGTCCATAGCAGTAGCTAGATGGTTGTCTTCTCCACCATGTGCTTCATGTTTAGATCTCATGAGCTGCCCTACATGATTGAGATCACTGTTATGTAATTCTATGATGTTGGTTTGTTGGGATCCGATGAATATTGGTGTTTATGATTAAGTTGTTGTACTGAATTATATCTTTTGTTATCTCTATGTTGTTTATGATCTTGCATGCTCTCCGTTGTTAGTAGCTATCTTGGCCGAGTAGTTGCTAGTGACTCCAAGAGGGGGTATTTATGCTCGATAGTGGGTTCATGCCTCTATTTCACCTGGGGGAGTGACAGAAACCTATAAGGTGGTAGATGTGTTGTTGCTACTAGGGAGAAAACAACATTCATATGCTCAAGGGCATATGCTTTGTTTACATTACACACTTTGCTTAATGCAATTATCTGTTGTTCGCAACTTAATACTTCTAGGGTGTTCGGATGATATCCCTGGGGGTGGATTATTAGTCATAGATGCAGTTGGATGGCGGTCTATGTATTTTGTTGTAATGCCCAGTGTAAATCTCATAGTGATCTTCTTGACATATCACGTTATCTTTATTCTATCAATTGCCCAACTGTAATTTGTTTACCCAGCATGTTATTTTATCTATGGAGAGACACCACTAGTGAACTGTGGACCCCGGTCCTATTTTAATCATATTGCAATCACCTGATTACTTTTCCCGCATTGTTTACTTTACTCGCATATTACTACTATTTTCCACTCGATACACTCATAACCTTTGTTTCAAGCAAACCGGTGAGATTGACAACCTCATCGCAAGTTGGGGACAAAGTATTTGTTTGTGTGTGTGCAGGTTCCACAAACACCTTCAGTCGTCATCATCTCTCTTCTCCTGTTCGATATACCTTGGTTTCTTAACTGAGGGAAAACTAGCCTCTACACTCATCATACCTTCCTCTTGGGGTTCCCAACGGGCTGGTCATCACCACGCACAAGGACTTACTGCTCCCACGTCAACTAAACGCCACAGTCTTTTCTGGCGCCATCACCGAGTAGCAGCTTCTTTTCTAGCGCCGTTGCCGGGGAAGAGAGAAGACTTCTGCGAGGGGAGTTCTTCGCACACACATTCTTTACTTTGTTATTTGTTTTGCTTTACTTTATTTATTTTTACCTGCATTGCTTTTTATATCAAAAACCCAAAAAAAATTAGAATCCTTGGTAGTTGTTTTTACTTGCTTACTTTCGTTTTGCTGAAATGGGTACTCCTGAAAACACCAAGTTGTGTGACTTTGCTAGCACGAACAATAGTGATTTTATCTGCACTCCTATTGCACCACCTGTTCCTGTTACCACCTTTTATGAGATCAAGCCTGCTTTATTGAACCTTGTTATGAAAGAACAATTTTCTGGTGCTAGTACTGAAGATGCTGCAGCTCATCTCAACAATTTTGTTGAGCTATGTGAGATGCAGAAATATAAGGATGTTGATAGTGATAATATTAAGCTCAAGTTGTTTCCTTTTTCTTTGAGAGGAAAGGCTAAAGATTGGTTGCTGTCTTTGACTAAGAATAGTATTGATTCATGGGCTAAGTGTAAGGATGCTTTTATTGGTAGATACTATCCTCCTGCTAAGATTATAGCTTTGCGTAGCAATATAATGAAGTTTACTCAGTTTGATAATGAACATGTTGCTCAAGCTTGGGAAAGAATGAAATCTATGGTAAAGAATTGCCCCACTCATGGACTGACTACTTGGATGATTATCCAAACTTTTTATGCAGGACTGGATTTTTCTTCAAGGAACCTACTTGATTCAGCTGCTGGAGGCACTTTTATGTCCCTTACCTTGGGCGCCGCATCAAAGCTACTCGACAACATGATGGTAAATTATTCTGAATGGCACACCGAGAGAGCTCCACAAGGTAAGAAGGTAAATTCTGTTGAGGAAACCTCTTCCTTAAGTGATAAGATTGATACCATTATGGCTATGCTTGCTAATGATAGGACTCATGTTGATCCTAATAATGTTCCTTTGGCCTCTCTGGTTGCTCAAGAAGAGCAAGTTGATGTGAATTTCATTAGAAATAACAATTTTAATAACAATGCTTATAGGAACAATTTTGCTAGTAATAATTATAGGCCGTATCCTTCTACCAATGGTAATGGTTATGGTAACTCTTATGGTAATTCCTACAACAACACTAGGGCCGCGCCCTCCGAGCTTGAGGTAATGCTCAAGGACTTCATCGGTAAACAAACTGCTTTTAACAAGTCTGTTGAGGAAAAGTTAGGCAAAATTGATATTCTTGCTTCTAAAGTTGATAGCCTTACTCATGATGTTGAACTTCTGAAATTAAAAGTGTTTCCTAATGATGTGAATGTGAGCAATGTTGTTGCTGCCGCTAATGCTACCCAAGTTGGAATTGATGAAAACATTAGATTGTTAGCGGAATTGCATGCCAGGTGGGAAAGAGAATATGAGATGGCTAGAGAAATGAAGGTATGTACTATTACTACCTCTAATGATGTTGCTCCTACTGGTAGCAATCCTCTTACTTTGATTGGTGTAGAGAAAACTCCCACTCCTTGTGTTAAAAAGCCTAAAACTGCCAAAACTTTTTCTCAAAAGAGTGCTAAAATTTTTCGGAGTGTGGGAGATGATAGCTCTATTACCTTTAATGATTTTGATGTTGATGGCTGCAATATATCTGAAGTTATTTTGTTCTTGCAAAAGCTTGCTTTGACTCCCAATGCTAGTTCTTTAAATATTGCTTTTACTAAGCATATTACCAATGCTCTCATAAAGATTAGGGATGAAAAGTTGAAGCAAAAAGCCTCTGTTCCCAAGAAGCTAGAAGATGGTTGGGAACCCATCATTGATATGCATGTTAATGGATATGATTGCCATGATTTATGTGATCTAGGTGCTAGTATTTCTATCATGCCTAGAAAGATTTATGACATGCTTAATTTACCACCACTTGAAAAGTGTTATTTTGATGTTCCTATTGCTGATGTTGCTAAGAAGAAACCTTTGGGAAGGATTAATGATGTTCTTATTGTGGTTAACAATAACCTTGTTCCCGTTGATTTCCTTGTTATGGACGTTGAATGCCATGCTTCATGTCCTATTATTTTGGGAAGACCCTTTCTTCGAACTGTAGGTGCTATCATTGATATGAGGGAAGGCACTATCAAGTATCAATTCCCACTAAAGAAAGGTATGGAAAACTTCCCTAGGAAAAGAAAGAAATTAATTTTTGACTCTATTCTTAGAGCAAATTATGGGCTTGATGCTTCATCACTTGATATTACTTGATTCGCACTTTTCTGCGCCTAGCTCAAAGGCGTTAAAGAAAAGCACTCTTGGAAGATAACCCATTGTTTACTTTTAAGTACTTTTTCTTTTATTTGAGTCTTGGAAGTCATTACTACTGTAATGACCGCTCCTTATCTTGTTTATTTCGTTTTTGTGCCAAGAGAAGCCTCTAATTTGAGTGAGGTAAAGATTTGGGGTTATTGCTGTCCTGAAACTGTTTTCGGTGCTGCACCGTAAAAATTCGTGAAAATTCTCTGTTTATCTTTTGGACCTGCGATTTCTTGTGCATATGCCCCAGGTTATATCCAAACTTTTCTTAGTTGAACACTTTTTGATTTGAGCAACATAAAATCCCTCAAAAATTCGTCCTTTGTCAGCTGTCCAGTTTTGACAGATTTCTGCCAATATTTGTTTTTGCCACTTTATCGCTTTCTTTTGAGTTCTTTTTTATCATGGAACTCTTGTGGAAGTTGCTACAGTAGTATATACTTTATATGTGGTGGTTTTGGGTTGAAACCTGAAGCTAAAAGAGGTTGAATATATTTTATGCTTACACTAATGTTGCTAATAGAATTGTGTTTAGTTTTGTATGAAGGAAGTTTTCAAGTGTAGGGATTGGAGAATGATGAGATGAGTTGAAGAATGGACAAAAGCTCAAGCTTGGGGATTCCCATGCATCACCCCAAGAAATATCCAAGAAGTACAAGCGTCAAAGCTTGGGGATGCCCCCGAGGCACCCCTTCTTCATCGGCAAAAATCAGGTCACCTTTCAAAACACTATATTTTTATTGCTTCATGCACTATGTGTTTTTCTTGGAGCGTCAGTTGTTTTAGTTTTCTTAGTTGGTTTAGTTTGTTTGTTTGCTGCAATAAATGGTTGGACCCCAACAAATTTCCTTTGGAGGAGATGTACTCGTTTTCATTTGCAAAGAACGCTCTAGTTTTCACTCTTATTAAAAATCGAGTGTTCTACTTTTTCTGCTACTGCTTTTGGTTTTCGTTTTCGCCTTGATTTGCGTTCAGATCTTGTCATATCTTTTCATCAAGGTGTATTTTTGCCTCTGATCTTTATTGGTTTTCATCAAAAGAGGTGTTTATAAAAATTTCAAATGGTGTTGGAAAAGAGAAAAAGCTGTGTGCAAAATAGTGGTACAAGAAGGAGCTTGTGTAGACTGCGGCTTAGGCTTTTTCATGTCATGCTTGATGTCTTTTTGATAGTATGCATAGTGGTTTTGCTGTAGCATGACTTGTCTCAAATAAATGAGATTGCTTAATGAGCCTTTGAAAAAATCATGCGTTGTATTTATTGTATGGAAGCATTATTTTGGTTTTCTCCTTGATGCTTTATTTGGGTTGACTTGGCGCATGCTTACACATGTTAGACTCTTACAAAGTCGCCATTAGCCTTCATGATCATTTAGTTTTTGACTTTTGATGCCATCGTATGCTTCTTTTAATGTCGCTTTGTCGCTTTGCATGATTATGGCCATTATTGCTCTCTTAGTTGGTCGCTCCCAGTCTTTTGCTAGCCCTCGCCTTGTACTGAGTATGAGCTCTACTCGTGCATCCAACTCCTAAAAGCCAAAGTTTTTCAAAGTGTCCACCATACATACCTACTAGCAATTTGCTATTCCAAGTAAATTTGACTCGCTTTTATATTCTCTTCAAATTAAACTCTTACCAGTGTTATGCGAAATTCGGTCAGTAAAGCTCTCACGAACCGGAAGGCACACTTTACTTTTTCCTGTTCTAAAAATTTGACATTGTGGTCTCTTATGTTGAGTTGTTATGCTTGCAAGTTGTAAGTTGGATTCTAGCCCAGCCATGCTGTCATGGGGCAAGCTTTCAACATTGCACTTCTTTTTGAGTTGATATCGTGATCTTTTGTTTATGGATGCCCGCTGTGTGAAATGAATTGGGAATCTTGTAGGGATCATGGAGTTTTTATATGTGTTAGGGAAACGCCGGGCCGCCAATCTAAGCCATGCATAATTCATGGTGGAAATTTGCAGCATACCCATGGTGAACATTCGACGACGCATCTCACAATAAAAAGCTAAACAATATAGCAAATAAAAGAGATGTCGAGGTGTTCATTGTCTGCTTGTCCTATCATTTTGGTGTGGGCTTGTTCCATGTCATCGGGCACGGAGGTACCCCATTGGCGGTTCTCAATGATATGCATATACTTACAATGACAAGAGCCTTGCTTGGGACTCTAAGTAAATTAGCATGGTTTGGGTACTCGTATTCACGGGACACGAGGTTTTCAACTTATGATTTGTCAAGCATATGCATCATAATTGTTCTCGCATTAACTTTAACCATTCAAGATGCTTATGATGGGGGCAATGAGAGCTCAAAGCCGGTAAGTACCATAATTTTTGAAGGTTATAAAACTTGCAATCACTGCTTCCCTCTGCGAAGGGCCTTTCTTTTACTTTTATGTTGAGTCACCACCTTCTTTCTTTATGCACCATTAAGAGAGCATAGTTGTCATTCTTAGTGTGATATGCATTGTCCCAAAGTTCATTGATTGATTCATATTGTTGGTTTCACTTGTTCTTAAATTATTTGTATCTAGTCGCCCTCTTAAACTTTGAGGTGTCCTATGCATTTATGTTTTGCTCTCTTTGAAGGACAAGCTGAAAACCATTTGTATGTTTTTCCTTATGATTTGAACACACGTTTGACTTTCATTGTTTCATTATCATGATCTTTTGTTTGTGTTCATTTACATGTTTACAACATGGTTGCTAAGTTCTTATTGTCATGGTTATATCTTCATGCCCATGTTTTAAGTTCTATTGATCCCAGCTCACCAATGCTTACATATATGATCAAGATTGTGTAGGTGCATGTCACCTCAAAAATTATTCTTTGTTATCACTTACCTACTCGAGGACGAGCAGGAGTTAAGCTTGGGGATGCTTGATACGTCTCAAACGTATCTATAATTTTTGATGCTCCATGCTTGTTTTTACACCATTTGCCTATTGTTTCGTTACACTTAGTGGCACTTTTATACATTTTCCGGAACTAACCTATTAACGAAGTGCCACAGTGCCAGTTTCCTGTTTTCTGCTATTTTTGTGTTTCAGAAGTGATACACAGGAAATATTCTCGGAATTGGACGAAACAAGTTCCTGAAGTCATATTTTACCCGGAAGCTTCCAGACATCCGAAGAAGTGTCGGAGGGGGGCCACCAGGGCCCCACACAAGGGGGCGGCGCGGCCTGGCCCCTGGCCGCGCCACCCCTGTGTGAGAGCCCCTGGCTCCACCTCTGACATCGCCCCTTCGCCTATAAGTACCCCCCGACGAGAAAAACCTAAGGCCCCGATCAGTTTTCCAGAATACATCGCGATCCGCCGCCGCCGTCGACCCGAAGATCGGGAGGGTCCAGAAGCTCTTCCCGGCACCCTGCCGGAGAGGGGAATCGCCACCGGAGGTCTTTTTCATCGCCATGCTTGCCTCCGGAGCGATGAGTGAGTAGTCTACCTTGGACAATGGGTCCATAGCAGTAGCTAGATGGTTGTCTTCTCCACCATGTGCTTCATGTTTAGATCTCATGAGCTGCCCTACATGATTGAGATCACCGTTATGTAATTCTATGATGTTGGTTTGTTGGGATCCGATGAATATTGGTGTTTATGATTAAGTTGCTGTACTGAATTATATCTTTTGTTATCTCTATGTTGTTTATGATCTTGCATGCTCTCCGTTGTTAGTAGCTATCTTGGCCGAGTAGTTGCTAGTGACTCCAAGAGGGGGTATTTATGCTCGATAGTGGGTTCATGCCTCTATTTCACCTGGGGGAGTGACAGAAACCTCTAAGGTGGTAGATGTGTTGTTGCTACTAGGGAGAAAACAACATTCATATGCTCAAGGGCATATGCTTTGTTTACATTACACACTTTGCTTAATGCAATTATCTGTTGTTCACAACTTAATACTTCTAGGGTGTTCAGATGATATCCCCGGGGGTGGATTATTAGTCATAGATGCAGTTGGATGGCGGTCTATGTATTTTGTTGTAATGCCCAGAGTAAATCTCATAGTGATCTTCTTGACATATCACGTTATCTTTATTCTATCAATTGCCCAACTGTAATTTGTTTACCCAGCATGTTATTTTATCTATGGAGAGACACCACTAGTGAACTGTGGACCCCGGTCCTATTTTAATCATATTGCAATCACCTGATTACTTTTCCCGCATTGTTTACTTTACTCACATATTACTACTGTTTGCACTCGATACACTCATAACCTTTGTTTCAAGCAAACCGGTGAGATTGACAACCTCATCGCAAGTTGGGGACAAAGTATTTGTTTGTGTGTGTGCAGGTTCCACAAACACCTTCAGTCGTCATCGTCTCTCTTCTCCTGTTCGATATACCTTGGTTTCTTAACTGAGGGAAAACTAGCCGCTACACTCATCATACCTTCCTCTTGGGGTTCCCAACGGGCTGGTCATCACCACGCACAAGGACTTACTGCTCCCACGTCAACTAAACGCCACAGTCTTTTCTGGCGCCATCACCGAGTAGCATGGAGCACTGCACGCCAATACCAAATAATGCTAGCAAGAATATGCTTTTTGGGTACCACTACGCCCTAGGACAGCGGTCAAAGCTACTAGCAAAAGAGAGAATTGAAGTACAAAAGAGAAAAGACTCAGCCATTGCAGCAAGCGACGCTGATCGCATAGCATGTAGCGATGCATGATATACGAACGGCAAAAGACATCATCGATACGGTTCAAGATACGAAAACCTCGAATACTCAGATAGGCAAAGTCTTTCCAAAAACCTCGACGAGCAAGGGAACATTATACCAAAGACACCCGAAGCAGCACTGGTGGCAGCTCAAGCATACCTGCACACAACACGACCAAGTCCAGGAGATCCAAGGGAACATATGCATCGGGCAGCACTGCAGGGACTAAAGATGGTAGGCAACAAGTTATCAGCAAAAGAGGAGGAGGCATACCGCAACAAAGGAACTCATAAACCAAGATCACCACGCCGTCACAACAGTCCTCGGCACAGAAGCGGAAGTCGACGATCTAGAACGCCATCACCAGGGCGATACAACAGTCCAAAGAACAAAGGAACCCGACGATCCAGATCTCCCAATAGAGCATATGACTACGAAGACGATGAAAAGGAGATGGGGGCGCCATGATTTACCCATAGGGTTCGCATCATGCCAGTACCCAAAGGTTTCAAACTACCCCATGACCAACAAAAGTACGACAGATCTCAGGAGCCACAGTCATGGCTTTCAGATTACCTGCATCGTATCTTGACTTGCGTGTTGGTAGACTCGGTGTGATGGAGAGACAGAGAAAAAGATATCCAATCATCGTACCCTATGTCGACATCATCAGGGTAGTACTCGACTTTCCAGGTATGCCCTCCGAGGCTGAATAAGTTGGATAGAATAGGGCAGGAGACGCCGTGCCCAACGATAAGGGAGTATCCTTGAACCCTGAGGACGTGCGACCCGGACAGCACCTAGATATTTTGGCCAAGTAGATACTTGTGACTCCAAGAGGGAGTGTTTATGCTCGATAGTGGGTTCATGCCTCTAGTAATCTGGGAGAGTGACAATAATTTCTAAGGTTGTAGATATGCTGTTGCTACTAGGAAGAAAACAACAATCTTTTGTTCAAGGATAATTGTATTATTTATATTACACACTTTGCTTAAGGCGATAATCTGTTGCTTGCAACTTAATACTCAAGGGTTATTCAGACGATATCCTACGGGTGGATTATTAGTCATAGATGCAGTTGGATTATGGTCTATGTATTATGTTGTAATGCCCAAGTGAATCTCATAGTGATCTTCATGACATGTACATGCATTGCTATGCATTCTTTATTTTATCAATTGCCCAACTGTAATTTGTTTACCCAACATATTTTTAATCTTTACGGAGAGACACCTCTAGTGAACTGTGGACCCCGGTCCATTCTTTTACATATATATTACCATCTACTTCATGCACCGTTTACTTTCCACAAGCATTATTTATTTATTGCAAACAAACATCTTTTTCCACACGATACGTTTAATCCTTTGTTTTCAGTAAACCAGTGAGATTGACAACCTCACTGTAAGTTGGGGCAAAGTATGTTGGTTGTGTTGTGTGCAGGTTCCACGTTGCTGCTGGCGCCGGTAGTGCGCCCTGCCAAAAGCCAGTTAGTAACAACCTTCAGAAGTGGTTTCTTTCTCCTACTGGTCGATTAAACTTTGGTTTCATAACTGAGAAAAAACTTACTGTTGTGCTCATCACACCTTCCTCTTGGGATTCCCATCTGGTCCGTCAACACCGCACCATCAGTGTCGGCGCAGAGTACAAGCACACTGTCATGACGGTAGTGCTCACACACACTATCACCTTCGAGCGTGTGGCGTCAGTGGTGCAACCATGCCTAAAAAACAAGGCACATGTAAGAATTTTTATCCCGTTGCAACGCATGGGCATATTTGCTAGTTAGGATAAAGTGAGTAACATCTGAAATTGTATCGGCAAAGAAAATTGGAGAGACAATAGTAGGGGTGGACGTGGAGGCTAAGGCTAGAGAGGTTGAGGAGAAGGTGCTTGCGGAAGCTTTGGCGGCGGCCATGGCCGCGCGACGCTCAAAGTAGCCGGGTGGCGGCAACGGGGTGGGGGGTTTAGCCATACCCTAGGATCGATAGTCTGATACCATGTAAAATTTCAAAAATATTAAATATATTAATTATGGTCTCAAAAGGCTATTTATATAGAAGTACACGGGTTGGCCTCCAAAAAACCTAGAGATAGAAGTAGATAAAAGTAGATTATAATTCAAACTAACAAAAGATATAACCGGAAATATACTCTAACACCTAGAAGCCCCAAAATCAAGCTAGGTAACCAAACACGCCCCTATTGAATCGATCAAAGAGGTCAGAGCAAAGCACGTCTCCGAGCTGATTGTTGTGCCACGTGGGCAGCCGCGCACGGAACTGCCTAGCGACCAGCAGCCGGCAGCCGGCAGGGGTCGTCGCAGCCATCCTCTGCGAGTGGGAGAGCAAGAATCAGAGCATTGATGGATCTCTGGAAATTATAATTTATCTTATGGATGTGGCTACACAGTGCCCGGTTACCAAAATGTCTTACAGAGTGCCCCCTTTGTCGGAACGGAATATTTCCAAAACAGGAAACCCATTCCCGCCCGCGCGTGCGCGTCCAGGACCGCACCTCCAGTTGGATTTAGCGCCTGGTCCCCCAGCTCGCGTTCGCGCCTAGAGCGATCGAACGCACCCTCCAAAGTAACGTATTCCCAGTTAAGCCTACACCAGGAAGACCCTACCTCTGCTTTTTCCCCTCCTCCAGCCGCCCGAGAACCACAGAAAACTCCATCCTCCATGGTTTCTCTCATGAACAAGCCAGGTAAAGCCACAGGAAACTACATCTCCGAAAAGTAAAAAAGCAGAAACTCCAGAGCAAGAAAACAAAGTACCTTAACTCGCAAAAATGTCTGGATACAGAGGTATGTTGCTTCTCCGTTTTGAACACATGGCCCGGAGGCTTTTACTATCAAATCCACATAAAAAATGATGCACATATGTAATTTTAGCCTTTTAGGCTCACCCCTGTACCCTCCTTTTCCTCAAAAATACCTGGGTGTCCATGTATTGCAGAACTGTACCAGCTTATGAACTAGACCTAAATATACCTATAATTTGTACATCTTTCTTTCCTTGTTCGTATGAAAATATACACCTATAGATGATTGATCATGATGAAAACCTAGAATATTATGGCATGTTAAGAACATGAACTTCACTGCAACAGATTCCAATTACAATCATGACCATGATCATTCTGTAAAATAGTAAGTAGTGTTGGGCATAGTAGGCTGAACTTTTAACTGTTCTAACCAGAACCTGCAGCAGTATGCTTAGTTAAAGTTTGTAAGAACCAAACTTGTGATCTGCATATACAAAAGGGCAATATTCAGGAAACAGCTAGGACTGAATCAGGAACAGCATGTACAAAATTTCTTCTCCTAGAAGATGTTGTGCTAGCTTGAGTTATAGGTTGCCTTGATGTATTAACGGGATGAAACTCCAGTTGTCATGAACTGCCAAAAATTTATAAAAAACCGTGTAAGGAACAATCATTATAACTAATACGTAAATAAGATATAGTAGATGCATGTAATAAAAAAAGCCAAATGGATATAATTTTTGCTTTTACATCCTTTGCTTTGAAGAATGTGCTTTGCAACACATTGATGATGAAAACTGCTTGTGTGTTTGTTCCATAGATGGATTCCTGGTTTCCTGACTTGAACAAGCCAGTACTAGATGACGCAGAAGAAACTACAGGCCAGGAGGAAAACGTGACAAAATGACGAAGTGCAAGATCTTACATGTCAGGATGATCAAGTTTACAGAAATAGCACATTTATATGGAAGCAATGTTGGGCTATCTGCAGGTACAGGAGATAACGGTTAATACAATGTTAAGTGTTGATTCAGGAGGATAAGAAGAAATTGAATCCACACCAAACCAGTTTCCAGTAGAGAAACCTCACCCAGATATGCTTTTTGAGAGTTGGGAGGGTGCAAGAATGTTCTACAATAAATATGCTAAGCATGTTGGTTTTTCCATAAAGTCAAGTACATCTAGGAATTCAGCAGTGGACAATCAGTAAGATAAATGTCTCTTGTATGCAACAAAAGTGGTAAAAATGAGGACATTAACACGTTGGAGGCTCCACCTGTAAGACAGCGGAATCGTAGCATTACAAGGAAGACTAACATCAAGGCTAGTCTTAGAGTTAAAAGAATAGGGCGGAAGTGGCGCGTGACAATGTTCATTAAAGACCACAACCATCCATGTATTAAAAAAAATTCATTGAAAAGGTACTTAAGGTCTCACAAGGGAATTTCAAAGCAAGATAGTTTTTGCAATTTTTTTACATCCTTAATAAGATATGACAGATAATCATAATCAGATCCTCTATACGTATGTATGTAACCCAAAACTAAAAAATACATATCATGTTATTGATATTTTACTTCAATTCATGATATTAATTCATTTTTTACATCCTATGTGGTTGCAACATAACAACCAATGTATAATTTTGAGTAAAAGAAGTACCCAAATATAGGAAAATTACATGATGTGGGTACACATATAAAATACATCTATATTGCAAGTTGTAGCTATTATGAAAGAAGCACCATATAAATAGAAAAAAGAACATCGCATTCCGTGTATGATATTGCTTCAATAAGCACTACAACTTAGTGCTATTTTAACAACAAAAAAAGGGGAGGTACCAAGGGAATATGTAAAAAAAGCATTAAATACATGCAATGAGGCAATATAGATAACTGTAACTAAGCATTATATGCTACATTTGTCTTAAGCGAGCTAAACACTAAAAAGGAAGTAGCTAATTGAACAAGTTAAGCAAATCCTAAAAAAGCATGAAAATACATGTGCTGCAACAATAAAGTAATTGTGGTGTGCAACTAATCATTATAAACTACATGCTGAATAATGGTGGTGATAGCAATGGAGTAGTTTGATATTACCAACATGTCAATGAAGGATAAAACATAAAGTACAACGGTTAGTCTTTAGCATGCTGATTGCTTGTAGTTTATGCTGTTTATTTACATGAAACATGTAGTTAATTATGTAGTGAATGTATTTTCTTCAGAATACACGTAAAATACATGATCTGCAGAGATAGGAATCCTACCGCATGTAACTATTTGGTGCTAACTACATGTAATTAAAACATGAGCCTAATTGAAAATGTAAAAAAGATCATACATAATTAACCAGCTATATAACGCATAAACTACATGAGCTGCAGCAATAGGAATCCTTACACATGTAACTATTCGGTGCTATATACATGTAATTAATAGCTGAACCAAATTCAACTTGTTAAATGATCATACATACATACTTGACCCGCAAAAATAACCTGTAAACTACATGATCTGTATCAACAGGAATCCGCCCATATGTAATTAATCTGTATAAACTACATATGATTGAGCATGCTAAACTGACAGATGTAATTAATCGAGTCAACCTATAGGCCATGCCTACTTCATATCCAGCACCACCATGAACACGGAAATATTGGACAAACCGATGCATAGTACCAAGCGCAATCACAACCAAAACAACACCACCATCGAAGAACAAGCTGGTGTGAAGACTCACCATGGCTACAAACCCGATGAACTCCTGGTGACACCTCCAATCACAGCCTCTTGTGTCGAGCGAGTGGATCCGGGGAACCTGGCCGCAGAAACTTCTCCACCGCCACCTCGCGTGACGAACGCCCCGCTGCAGACCGGAGCCGCGACACCCCTGGATGAACCCCTCACACCAACACCAACATCGAGCGCTTCGATCCGCCAGTCCTTGCCGTCGAATCTCCTCCAACACTGCATCCCCCCACTAGGCAAACCGCGGGGAAGTTTCGTTTGGACCAATCGCCGCCGGCGAGGTTGGGAAGCGGTGGATCGAGCACGAGCTCGACGAGGTCGCAGGAGGGGAGGGGAATGGAGACGACCAGATACAATCCGAGAAAAGAAAAAAGAAGCGGAGGACGGGTGTCGTTGTGTTGGAATTTTTCGTCGCTTCATCCGGGCGGCTCGCTGATGATCGGACAGAGGGGACACGTGAGCACCGCGTAAGACCGCACGGAGCCCAGGCAGGAATTAGAAAATGCGTTATCTTATACTCCCTCAATTTCAAAATATAAGATGTTTTAGTTTTATAAAGCAAGTGTATTTAGACATTTTTTAATGTATATATTCATTTGAATACACACTAAAGCATGTCTAGATACATTTGCTTTACAAATCTAAAACATCACAAAGAAAGTACTTTATTGCATCCTCTTGCGACATGAGTGATTTTCTCCTCAAATGTTTATTGCACGGGTGTGAGAAATATTGTCCGTTTCATTGTCCCTTGGAGCTAAGTCCACCTTGCCGATGGTTAATGTTGATTTTCTTATGTTGTTGATGCGTTCATTACTAAGCCATGTCTACAGTTTAACAAATTTTAGTGGAATTAGGTGTTGCTTTTATGCTTAGGAAAGAGAAGGTTGCTTTTCTACAATAATTTTTGGCGAATGATACATCCGGTGCTATGCTTCTTCAAATTTATGTGATTGAATTTATTTGCTTGTGTACAAGGTTTACTTCGTAGAGTTAGAGATTTAATAATGCTCGTAGAATACGAGACTGTATATATTTTATGACGAGGCTTTGAGCAATTTTGTTGATAGTAATTCTAGAGCTGTTATGTACTCCCTCCGATCGGAAATAAGTGTCGACAAATTTGTACTAACTTAGTATAAAGTTTGTACTAAATTCCCGACAGTTATTTCCGATTGGAGGGAGTACCAGTTTGCATGGAGGAGTTGGAACTGAGGTGAAACCATGGCAGGATCTTAGGGTGTGTTCAGTTCCAGAACTAGGTGGAACAGAATGGAATGGTGCTATTCCAGCGATATGGAATGGTTCTATGCCAGTGTTCGGTGCGGACAAAAATAAGGAATAGAATGGTTCCGTATTTTGTTCAGTTCTAGAATTACACGATAGAACGGAACATCTTAAATGTAATTTTTTCTCTAAATCCACATTAACGTGGGCAAAAAAGACAAATTAAAAAAAGTCAAAATATAGGCCCCGTCGCCCTGCAGGCCGCCGCCTCAGGCGGGCCACCGCCGCCCACATAGCATCATAGACACTGTTTCTCCACTAGTCCCTGTAGGGGGCAGAGGCCGAAATAACGCCGCCGCGCTGCCACTTGCCGCCGGTAGCCGCCGAAGTCGGCGAGTCCGTCGTGCCGTGTTGGCGCTCGCCGCCGGTAGGCGCTGAACCCGACAAGTTCGAGCGCGGTGAGGATGAGCACCTGACACGCATAGCAACAAGAACAATGTATGGGCACTGTGAAGAGGTTGGGCCGACGCCGCTGTGATGCCGAAGCCAGCGAGCCTGTCCCGCCGCGTCGGCGCTTGCCACCGGTAGCCTCTGAAACCGATGAGTCTGTCGCGCCGCGCCGCGCTACGACGATCTATGCTACAACGACGAGCATAAACACCTTCAGTCCAGAGAGGATGAACACACGTAAGTACACCACTGCACTATACAAGAGATGCAAACCAAATTTTTTATGATCACTGAAACAAAACTCTTAGAACATGAAATTTGTGTGAAGCAGTGTGGTGAAGCTACTCGTCAAATGAAATTTTAAACGGCGGATCGTGTGCGACAAATTTGACAAAATTCGGTCAAATTGCTTTCAAACGAAATTAAAGGTTACACCAAACGAAACTCGAACCGGATAGTCAGAATAGATTCACCTTGTCAAGACGCATATTTTTCTTGTTAAACACATGATTAAACGAATCATGGTTATG
This sequence comes from Dactylis glomerata, assembly GCA_007115705.1. Taxonomy (NCBI): domain Eukaryota; kingdom Viridiplantae; phylum Streptophyta; class Magnoliopsida; order Poales; family Poaceae; genus Dactylis; species Dactylis glomerata. The sequence continues at coordinate 460,883 of QXEO01000750.1, read as the reverse complement.
CTAACTAGAACACCACGGCACATGGACATACATACATCATAGTAGTATACAAGAGAGATGCAGACTACATTTTCTATGATCACCAAAACAAAAAACTTAGAACACAAAAGTTGTGTGAAACGGTGTGGTGAAGCTACTCGCCAAAGGAAATTTTAAACTGCAGATCGTGTGCGACGAATTTGAAAAAATTTGATCAAATCATTTTCAAACAAAATTGAAGCTCACACCAAACGAAACTCGAAATGGATAGTCAGAATAGATTCACCTCGTCGAGGTGCATCTTTTTCATGTAAAACACATATTCAAACGAACCATGATTGTGTTAATATGAGAGGACTTAAGATGGAGCGATATAAGGAGAGTGAGGGGAAGCAAAGCATATGTATCCTCACTCCCTTTGCGCTCCCCAGGACCTGGCCCGGGAAAACAACTGATTCGAGCATATCCCCAGGGCCTGTGTGGAGGCTACTTTTGGGTGCTTTAAAGGGCGTACGGTACGAGATTTGGAGGGACTCGTGGCATCCAATCAACCCAGTTTCTTCTCCCCAGAGCCTGTTTTGCCTCCATACAGGGTGCCAAACGTGCCCTTAAAGATAGCACCTAGCACATGTTACAGTAACAAGATCACTCGACTTGATTCACGAAACAAACAAAAAAATCCATAAAACACAGTGCTTAAAATATACTCCATGGAAAAAAAGAGTATCGGGTGGAAACCAAGTGGCAATCAAAACTTCATGGAAATCAGAGTTGAAAGTTTTTTACAAATTCTTATAATATTATGTTGTATTAGAAACATGGCTTGTTTATAAACATGTGAAATTTGAAGTTCAAACCCATGTTCATTTCAGAGGTAAGAAAGAAAAAGGCAGGACAAAAACATGCATCACACTTAGGTCTCATTTCAAGTCATCTTCAGATTCTCAAGTCAAACTTTGAGCAAAATAATTTAACTAAATGACCTAGTGGTGGCATAAAGTCAAATAAAAATAGAAGTCCTAAGATTCCCACGTCAAATTGTGAGCAAGATAATTGAACTAAATGAGGTGGGATATAAGTCAAATAAAAATAGAGTCAAATTGAATTTTTCTGAAGCCCATCGAATTACATGACCGGGGGAAGGCTAGGAATTAAAAATTTATAGGGTACTATCAATTAATTCCTCCGTTCCATAAAATTTGTTCACATTGTATATAAAACATTGCCAACATGAAGGTCAAACAACTTCAGCAGTTATCGTGTACTAGCTCCTGTATATTCTTCATGTGAAAGGCAAGGCCTAGGATCTTCCCTATGTCCCCTTTATGAAAAAAAGAGAGGAAAAAAGCTTATGAACAAACTTCTTTTGTTTTCGACACCAGCGCGCCGCCATCCCCTCAACGGCTCTCGCGCCGCGTCCCAGGCCGCCAGGCGGCCTATCGCCGTACGAAGCTCTCGCCAGGACAGGCAACCCCCGCCCCCCCTGCGGCCGCGATGGCTGCTGCTACGGCCCCAGCCTCCTCTTCTCCCTCCTCTGGCTGGGACTTCACCTGGTGAACCCCCTCTCTCGTTTCCCTCCGCCTGATGTCTGAGATTTGCGTGTCATCATAGCTTATCAGTCGTGGTTTGCTCTTCTGCTCCGTAGCTGTTTTGTTCAGCAAACCTGTGTAGCATTCTCATTGCTAGGTGCTGGCTGCTCTGTAATTATCACCTCGCGTTTGTGTCCACCTGCGCCCTTCTTGTTCGACGGATTGCCTGAAAGAAGCTAGTGGTAGTTTTAGGCAAAAAGAAAGGCTTGCCAAATCATCCTGATTATGTGGTCCTAGTACTCTTCATTGTTCAGCGTGTTGAAGGGTAATAATAGCAATGGCATCTGATCTTATCACACTATGATATAAAACCACGGATCTTGGTGATTGTTTTTTTATCAAGGAGATGATAAGCAAGAGGAATACATAAAGTACTAGCAAAAACTCATGGCACTGACATGTAGGCCCTAGCATCACTATAAAAGGAGAAAGACATGATATTTGGGTTTTGTGTTCATGATCAATCATACTGCTCCGAGTGCAGGGTGGGTGGAGTAGCTCTGAAGTTGTGGTTTTCAAAAGTCCAAAAGTTGTGGTTTTGTGTAATAAGTGCCCCTAGATTTGTGCTTTTGTGTACTTAGAACTGCAGAGTATGTGTCGTTTCTTAGCAACGTGTGATGGTGTATTGATCGCTTTGAGATGCTATTTGCATACAAAGGTTTGTGATAGATAGATCCAGCAATGATTTCATGCAGATGTTATCATCTGCACTTCATGTTAATGTTTCCTGGATAAATTCCATAGTGCAGTGCAGTAACAGCCTTTTTGTTTGCAGCAACTTTGAAGTTGATTATGGATCCGAAGAACATGCTTCCATTGTCTACAAGACTTTAGCTGTTGACAAGGAGGTAAATAAGCTATTTTTCTAATTTTAGGCATGTCTCCTGCTTCCATGAACTCTTGGTAGCATGTATGTAAGACATTCTGTTTGGTGTGGTTTGTGTTGCAGTTGCAGCCAGATAAGGTCAGGAGGGAGATGACTGTTTCTAGTGGCAAGCTTGTCGTGTGAGTAACTTGACATCATATTTTCTATGGACTGTATTTTCGTTGCTGTTTTGAGTGCAATGATTGAATCCGTCATATTTACAAATTCAGGCGCTTCGAAGCTATAGAGGCACGATTTCTGCGAGCATCATTCAGTGCATTTGTCGATCTTATGGTACTTCTGACGAAGCTTGTTGAAGAATACGGTGTAAGCAATGAAGAACATTCAGCATTATGAGCTAGTTTAGTCAATCTGTGGACTGCGGTCATATTGCCCACTTGTATCTGCCCGGGCTCTTCATCTGTGAAGGTACGACTGGATGTATTGTGAATTCTGAATGAAATACTTCTGTGGTACGGATTACCTTTCATTCATAAATCATTGTGACGAGAGAGAACCTCGGTAGCCCTGGTTCCTCATACACGATTTGAGGGTTAAAAACTTATATTCCATCCCGCCGGAATTATTTGGCGCAGCCACCAATTAATTTGGGCTGGAGGTAGTATTAAAATTTGGAGGACAGAGAAACACCAGAAGACATCATAGCTTCATTTAGAATTTCCTTTCAGTGTGTTGGCTCTTGTATTTAATTCTAGAGTGGATTTGCCAAGGAATTGGCTCGAAGAAAACCATTAAAACTAGAAGTTCCACATGTTAAGGGAGCAAACCCCCATGATTTTGGCTGAGGACGCTAATGTTGCGTTAAGTATCAACTGCTTGCTTTGCTGGCTTCACTTCGAGGTGATCTGTCTTCTTTTTTTCTTTTGAAAAGGAGATCTCCCTAGTGCCTTTGTTTCTACTCAGGGAGTAATTGTAGCCTCCCGGAAGTTGAAATATACATTATTCAACTGTTGGTTGTACTTGACTAAATGTTCAGTCAAGTTACATGGAGGTGGTGCAACTTATGCCGGAGGGAGTCCACTCAACAGGTTTTGCTGTTGCAGTATATGAGCATTGCTACAAGATATCAAGAGGTTTTTTTTTTTTGATTAATTGAAGGTGGAGGAAAACTCTACCTTATGTTTACAAGGAGCGCCAAGTGGCGCCTGAGCCAAATGAGAAAAAAAATAAAAAGAGACTATACAAGATATAAACACCACACACACCCTAATCTAGAAGCTTGGCAACCCAAATCAGTAGTTCTAGCCTCATTTTTGGCGCTCTGTGGGACCAGAGTTTGATATCTTCTGCAACTTGCCAGAGCAAAGATCTTCTGCTTGTCTGTCTGTTGTTAAAAACCCTGTTATTTCTGTGCTTCCAGATATTCAGAACTGCAGCAGCAAAGCAGATCTGCCAGGCCTTGGATGAAGCCTCTTTTATTGTATTCTGCACACTGTCGACAAACTGACTGATGGACGTGGCTCGTAGTTCAATGTAATTGTAGTGCAATATGTTGGATAGATTCAACTGCTGGGCATAGATCACAGCCCGCATCATGATGCCAATGCTTCTTGATCATGTTGTCTTTCCTATTTAGACGACCATGAAAAGCCAGCCACAAGAACTTATGTTGTCGTGGGATTGTTTTGAGCCAAATCCATTTATAAGGCAACCAAAGGATCCCTCTGTCAGATAGCAGCTTGTAGACGTCCCTTGTAGTTGGTTTCTTGTTTGTTGTTAGTAAAGCCCGTTCATCTCTATTATCATTGAGCTGTGGATGGTTGTGCTGCAGGTATAGGTGTAGTGCTTCTAGCTGAATTTGTGCCGTGTGCGACAGCTGAGGATGTAGGTCTAAGACCCAGGTATTGTTCTGGTACTGTGATGCCACTGTGCATGTTATGTCCATTGCAAAAGTGTAGAGGATTGGGAAATTCTCTTTCAACCTTCCAATGGAGGTCCAGTGATCCGTCCAAAAGGCCACTGACTTGCCAGACGAGATTTTGCATGTTGTTAATTGTTGTACAGTGGGGATATGCTTCAGTATTGCTTTCCAGAATGGAGTGTCATTTTGAGCAGGTCTATCAGGGATCTGATTCTGTAGGGGCCAACCAAAGCAAGGTCCAAGTACCTCCTGTCAAAAGTTTAGCTGTTAGGTTAGCCATTATTGCTTCATTATGCCTCATGAGATGTCTGATTCCTAGTCCATCCTGCTCTTTTGGCATGGTAACCACGTCCCAGGCTATGAGACGGTGACCCCCATGAATATCTTTCTTATTTTTCCACGGAAAGGCCCTCGTTAGCTTGTCAATTGCCTCAATGCTCGCTTTGTCCCAAGGAATGCAGGCCATAAAGAAGTTGGGAATCGCTGACAGTACTGAGTTTATTAACTGAATTCTTGCTCCGGACCCTAGCATCCTACGCATCCAACCCGGTAGCCTGCTTTCCACGCTCTGAATAACCGGCTGTAGATATCAAGAGGTTTCGTGGAAGATGTGCAAACTAGGGCGAGCTGGATAGGTGGTTGTCCTTGTCTCTCGCCACACACCCACATGACGGCATTGGCCACGGTGGTTGCCTCAGGCGAGCCTTCGTGGCAGCTCTTGCCTACCATCAACAAATCCATTTATGTTTCGCCATTGCAGTAAGCAAATTGGTGAAATTGTCCAGGCTTTGCCTCATGTAATTTCACAAGTGCAAACACTGTTTAAACATTGTTCAAACATCTTCTGGTTATATTCAAGTTTGGGCACGTCAAAGTGCAACAATATCTAGGGAAACATTGCAAGGCATTTTGCAGCGTAGAAGGGAACTAAAAGGAAACTTGCTGCGCTGTCAGTTCATTAGTTCAGCGTAACGTTTTTTTCTTGAGAATATTCTCTGATGTTTTTTGTTAACTGATTGCAGCCTTTCTAAGTTAGCACGCCTCACCGCACCGCAAACTTGTAGGGAGCAAAAAAAATCATGGAAGCACATTATTTATGAAGTTTATTTATGCAAAATTATGGTCATATGTTGTTTTAAAAACTAGCATGGTGGCCCTCGTAAATGTGGCCGCATGGTCTTTATACTTTTATATATGGAGGTGAGCATCATATTTAGTGTTTCGTTTTTCTTTTTTGGACATTTTTAGGATTCGTGGAATTCACATAATGTGATAGGAGGAAAATAACTTTATAGGTTAGTCAGTAGAGCTTGTAATGATATGTTGTATTTTTATGTTGGTGTGGAAATTTTAAGTTTGTCTCGATGGATGAACCATCCATGAAGGGGCCTACTTGCCCCCTTTTACTTTGGAATTACATTCTCCTCGAACCTTCTATCTTTATTTTGTCCTTGAAATGAACTATTAGATTATTATGTTTTTTGTGACAATTTTTTGGTGTTCGAGAGGTGTCGTATGGCTTGACGGCCAATAGGTTTCATCTAAATCTCTATGTTTTCAAGATACAGTTCTTCACACAATAATCCAAGCTATCTATGATTTCCATGGCTCATTTTTTTCATTTATTTTTCTAGTCCATTCGGATAATTTGATGGTCTATTATTCGAGCATGGCCTTGGCACTCCGTGCCCGACTATCTTGCTACTTGTAGAAGTCAAAGTTTCACATAATTTACATGTTAATTATTTGGTTATTGTTATGTATTCATTGATGTTTGCACACATTAAGAAATCATTTTATATTTAAGAGCATCTTAAAGATTTTTCTTGCCACATTATGTCCAAGTATGCCACTCTTATGTCTTGTCACACAATCATAATCATAATTATAATATAATGGAGAGTTACTTGTTAAACAAATCATCTTTGAGTTAACTTGCATTACAGATCAGCTTTTGAGTTAGTTTTAAATTATTGTGATGCATCCGGAATGTTTTGTGCGGGAAAAAACATGGATTTTCATATTATATCCAATACGCACTCTTTTTAGACGATTGAATTGTCTCGAGGAATCATTACCGAATTCATTAATTTTGAAGCTCCATGACCACTGTAGTGTTTTGCACAAAATAAAAACTGTACATATATAAAATCACTTTGATATGAAAGTAGTGCCTTTTTTATTAGTATGTGTGTATAAAATAAAAACTATACATATATATGCACTTTCTAGAACCGATGCAAAAATAAGTAAGATATTATATGATTAATCTGTATATGGTTTTGATTTTCTGGGCAAAGAGGAAAAATTCAGACGACCGGTAATTAAACATCATTTTTTTCATTGAAGACGCACATGTGTAATTATACCATAGCAAATTGTCCACTATCGTACGGCCCCTATCGTATGTGTGCATGATAACTCTTTCCACTCTTTGTTTTTTCAGTTATTTTATTTCTGGCATCTATACGCAAAAAAATTCTCCCCTTTTCATATCCTATACATATTTACACGAGTCCTTTGAGGTGGGTCCTAGACCGTGTAAGCTTTTTTACATCCCATAGACTGCGTCAGTTTATTTCCATGTTTTATCTGGTACGGAGTATATATCGTGTCAAATAGTCTCAGATTGGACTACGTACACATAATTACGTAATAGTTAACCTTTTGATAAATCCTACCGTAAAATTTAGATCCAACCATCAAAATAATTAGAATGATGTGGTTTAACGTGGTGTCTCTATTTTAGAACCCCGTATTGTGCTTTTAGTATATAGTAGATTACACACTTATGAATGTTTTTTAAACCACTATACTTGCGCTTTTAGTATAGAATGCATACGGCCAAACCGCCAAGACGCCAGAGAGAGGAAGAAGCACACAAATAGACCACACAAATAGACAAAGCAGAAACGTGATCGCACCTCTAATAATCTAGAAAAAAAGAAAGGCTAACTCAGTTATGTATAAAAACATAGGCCGTGTCCCATTATTGCCACAAAGGTCAAGGAGCATCAGCCGCCCGAAGATGGAGTAGCTCCTCTAGAATGTTTGGGCGAATGGTCTTGAGATGCTCGAAGCCATCACTCGCTATGGCCGCCTTTAGATTCTGGAAAGATGCGAGGAACTTGTGGCATGCCTCCTTAAGCACGCCACAGTCATGCTGTTCAGCAAGTGCCAACGTGGTTACCACCATTCTTGCGTCCATGTAGGTGCACAGGGTGTTCTGGCAAGTCAACTTCAGCCTCTCGAGGTTATACCTATCCGCCGCGACAAACAAATGCTGAGCCATCTCCGCGATTTCGCTGCCATCTATGTTAGGCAACGTTTCGGTGTAGATGAAGTGGAGCATCGTTTTAAACACTTTGGCTTCCATGTCATCGATCCGTATGCACCCTGCGCCGTCCTCCTTCATCGGACCAATGAGCTCCGCCGAGAACACCGGCGACCGAACGGCGAGAATGAGCCGATGCGCAGCGAAGGTCTCCCCTCCTACCTTGAAAGCCACGTCCGACCCCTCGCCGGTCTCCAGGATACGGCCGAGCTGATGAGCCATGTCAGAGGAAGGCGGCAGGGTGACGACGAACGGCGTCGATGCGCCGGTCTCCGTGCGGATCCCCGTGGCGACGCTGATGTCGCATCTGACGCTGAAGCAGTCGTCCTGAAGGTACGCCGAGCTCTCCAGTTCCTCCCTTCTGATGAACGTGTGAGACGTAATGCCGTGTCCGTCGTCGGCGGAGCATTTTCGTGCCTGGTACGGTGTGGTGTATTCCTATACATATCCTATACATATTTACACGAGTCCTTTGAGGTGGGTCCTAGACCGTGTAAGCTTTTTTACATCCCATAGACTGCGTCAGTTTATTTCCATGTTTTATCTGGTACGGAGTATATATCGTGTCAAATAGTCTCAGATTGGACTACGTACACATAATTACGTAATAGTTAACCTTTTGATAAATCCTACCGTAAAATTTAGATCCAACCATCAAAATAATTAGAATGATGTGGTTTAACGTGGTGTCTCTATTTTAGAACCCCGTATTGTGCTTTTAGTATATAGTAGATTACACACTTATGAATGTTTTTTAAACCACTATACTTGCGCTTTTAGTATAGAATGCATACGGCCAAACCGCCAAGACGCCAGAGAGAGGAAGAAGCACACAAATAGACCACACAAATAGACAAAGCAGAAACGTGATCGCACCTCTAATAATCTAGAAAAAAAGAAAGGCTAACTCAGTTATGTATAAAAACATAGGCCGTGTCCCATTATTGCCACAAAGGTCAAGGAGCATCAGCCGCCCGAAGATGGAGTAGCTCCTCTAGAATGTTTGGGCGAATGGTCTTGAGATGCTCGAAGCCATCACTCGCTATGGCCGCCTTTAGATTCTGGAAAGATGCGAGGAACTTGTGGCATGCCTCCTTAAGCACGCCACAGTCATGCTGTTCAGCAAGTGCCAACGTGGTTACCACCATTCTTGCGTCCATGTAGGTGCACAGGGTGTTCTGGCAAGTCAACTTCAGCCTCTCGAGGTTATACCTATCCGCCGCGACAAACAAATGCTGAGCCATCTCCGCGATTTCGCTGCCATCTATGTTAGGCAACGTTTCGGTGTAGATGAAGTGGAGCATCGTTTTAAACACTTTGGCTTCCATGTCATCGATCCGTATGCACCCTGCGCCGTCCTCCTTCATCGGACCAATGAGCTCCGCCGAGAACACCGGCGACCGAACGGCGAGAATGAGCCGATGCGCAGCGAAGGTCTCCCCTCCTACCTTGAAAGCCACGTCCGACCCCTCGCCGGTCTCCAGGATACGGCCGAGCTGATGAGCCATGTCAGAGGAAGGCGGCAGGGTGACGACGAACGGCGTCGATGCGCCGGTCTCCGTGCGGATCCCCGTGGCGACGCTGATGTCGCATCTGACGCTGAAGCAGTCGTCCTGAAGGTACGCCGAGCTCTCCAGTTCCTCCCTTCTGATGAACGTGTGAGACGTAATGCCGTGTCCGTCGTCGGCGGAGCATTTTCGTGCCTGGTACGGTGTGGTGTATTCCTATACATATCCTATACATATTTACACGAGTCCTTTGAGGTGGGTCCTAGACCGTGTAAGCTTTTTTACATCCCATAGACTGCGTCAGTTTATTTCCATGTTTTATCTGGTACGGAGTATATATCGTGTCAAATAGTCTCAGATTGGACTACGTACACATAATTACGTAATAGTTAACCTTTTGATAAATCCTACCGTAAAATTTAGATCCAACCATCAAAATAATTAGAATGATGTGGTTTAACGTGGTGTCTCTATTTTAGAACCCCGTATTGTGCTTTTAGTATATAGTAGATTACACACTTATGAATGTTTTTTAAACCACTATACTTGCGCTTTTAGTATAGAATGCATACGGCCAAACCGCCAAGACGCCAGAGAGAGGAAGAAGCACACAAATAGACCACACAAATAGACAAAGCAGAAACGTGATCGCACCTCTAATAATCTAGAAAAAAAGAAAGGCTAACTCAGTTATGTATAAAAACATAGGCCGTGTCCCATTATTGCCACAAAGGTCAAGGAGCATCAGCCGCCCGAAGATGGAGTAGCTCCTCTAGAATGTTTGGGCGAATGGTCTTGAGATGCTCGAAGCCATCACTCGCTATGGCCGCCTTTAGATTCTGGAAAGATGCGAGGAACTTGTGGCATGCCTCCTTAAGCACGCCACAGTCATGCTGTTCAGCAAGTGCCAACGTGGTTACCACCATTCTTGCGTCCATGTAGGTGCACAGGGTGTTCTGGCAAGTCAACTTCAGCCTCTCGAGGTTATACCTATCCGCCGCGACAAACAAATGCTGAGCCATCTCCGCGATTTCGCTGCCATCTATGTTAGGCAACGTTTCGGTGTAGATGAAGTGGAGCATCGTTTTAAACACTTTGGCTTCCATGTCATCGATCCGTATGCACCCTGCGCCGTCCTCCTTCATCGGACCAATGAGCTCCGCCGAGAACACCGGCGACCGAACGGCGAGAATGAGCCGATGCGCAGCGAAGGTCTCCCCTCCTACCTTGAAAGCCACGTCCGACCCCTCGCCGGTCTCCAGGATACGGCCGAGCTGATGAGCCATGTCAGAGGAAGGCGGCAGGGTGACGACGAACGGCGTCGATGCGCCGGTCTCCGTGCGGATCCCCGTGGCGACGCTGATGTCGCATCTGACGCTGAAGCAGTCGTCCTGAAGGTACGCCGAGCTCTCCAGTTCCTCCCTTCTGATGAACGTGTGAGACGTAATGCCGTGTCCGTCGTCGGCGGAGCATTTTCGTGCCTGGTACGGTGTGGTGTATTCCGGCACTGGTTCGCCCGCCTTGTTCAGCAGGCTAAACCTGCATCGTACCTTGACTTGCGTGTTGGTAGACTCGGTGTGATGGAGAGACAGAGAAAAAGATATCCAATCGTCGTACCCTATGTCGACGCCATCAGGGTAGTACTCGACTTTCCAAGTATGCCCTCCGAGCCTGAATAAGCTGGATAGAATAGGGCAGGAGACGCCGTGCCCAACGGTAAGGGAGTATCTCTGAACCCTGAGGACGTGCGACCCGGACACACCTTCGGCGACAATGGTCGAAGCTGTGTGCGCCGGCGTGTAGCCGTCGTCAATGGCAGGCTCCGAAGCGCCAAGCATATCCGCCCGTCTAGTTGGATGGATGAAGTAGTACAACTAGATTTGCTAGCAGCTTCAGGGGAGGAACTTTGTATACGTACGAAAAGCTATGTGATTTGCTTCTTCTCTGATGTATTTATAGCACATACATACACCGATTGGAACTTGGAAACTAATCAGTATCGGCTTCGTCTACCTTTTTGTAGGCCAATCCGCTTCGTTCACCAACATCTCGACAAGCTACCTAGTGACGGAGAGCCAGGCCCTTGACTCCTCATTCTACTTATATGATTTCAAATTTCAATGCGTCAACTAATACAAGGTTTTTTGAAAATCTCTATTAATAATATTGCTACAGGTATGGTCCGTGGCTCGCAAGTACGCTTTCAATCCACGTAAAGTACGTTTTCTCCCCCTCGGTCCCGTACATCTATTCCTTCACCGCATCCGTCCGGTAGTGCGTCTTCCTCTCCGTTATTCCTTCCGCTGTCAAATCGCTAGAGAAACCGGATGTTCCACGATCCGAGACGATCTCCAATCAAGGTAGCTACCAACAAGGCATCACGAATACTGTTCCTACCATTGAAAAAGAAACAACTCTGCGTTGATTGGGTTTTAAGCTTTTCTAGAGCGCTTCCGAGCTCCCATATCAACGAGACGAGATCGAGACGAAAACTTCCGAGATCTCATCAACGAATACCGTGGTTTCATAGTTCCAGGCATACTACCGGAGCCGGACCTGCAAAGTCTCATCTTCGTCTGGAAGACGACGAGCGCACCCTGGCCGACAACAACGGCGTTTGGCACTGGACATCTTTACGGGATCACGCTCGCGTTCGGCAAGCTCGCGGTGCTCTTCATCGAAGTCGCTACGGGGATGAGAAAGATTTTGTCCGCCGAGAAAGCAAGCCAAGTGTGTACAGCATAAAACCATCGCCTCAGCTCATGTGTCTTGACATGCACTTCCACGCGATGAAATAGATAACTGAGATCATGCTGAGGAGAGATCAAACTTAAGGTTTGGAGCTCTAGATAGATGAGCAGCCATGGAAGAGGGGGCCATCTTATTTATTTTTCTCACCATGGGTGAGCCGTGCTCCTCCACAAGTCCATCGCGGAGCGCCGCTGGCGGCCTACCCCTGTCTTCCGCTGATTTTCTGCGGCACCTCCACTCTGGCGCGCGCGGCCACGCTCACCGACACGCCCCCACCACGGCCGTCAGCCCTGCTCGCTCGCGCGTTCCACCCATGGTCGACCTGACTGAGGGATACCATGTGACAGTAGGCACAAGCACGGGGCGTCGAGACCGTAGTGGCTGCCGCCGGTGGAAGCACAGGGCCGGTGTCCACTCCATCCAAACTTCCCGCGCCGCCAGTCCTTTTTATCTCGACGCTCCGTCTCTGTTAGCATAACAGGCCACATTGCACGCGCTTCAGATTCAGTTGCCGCACTGCAGCCTGTATATTCTGTGAACATCAAATTTTTGTTGCGGGATGAAAAGAGGTTCAGGTATTGTGGCATGCCTAACTTCTTTTTAAGGCACTGAATATTGTTCTTCGCATGACTACATGGACTAAAACCAAATAGCGTGCAACAGATTTGGTGTAGGGAATTGAATATATGTATGCCTTGGGAAACTCCATGGATGCGGGGATGTGTAGCTTTTATCTGGTGTTGGAGCTGGAATTGATGCCGACAAAGGAAGTTTATTCAGTCAATTTAGAATCGCATAGAAACATAGGCCAATTCTGTTCCGCACGCAAACCCAACCAGGTGCGAACAATATGACAGCAAGTTAACAAAGACCATAAGGTTCAGTGGCAAAATGTGTTGCTTGGTCTAATGATTTATAGGACATAAGTGTCAGATTTAGATGTGCTTTGTTGCAAAACCAAGTCGTAGCTCTTCAGTAGAAGATTCTTTCAGTGTGTTGCAAAACCAAGTTGCAGCTTTAGTAGCATCGTATGAAGACGCTTTCAGTGCTCACCTTGTCATATATGTTACTAGGCTAGAAGGAACAAATCGATTTCAACGTTGCAGCTCTTTAGTAGCCTCTTATGAAGACTCTTTGAGAGCTCACCTCGTCAGAAACGTTACTAGGCTAGAAGGAATAAATCAATTTCGGTAGGAGGAATAACTCTGTTACTGTTGTTGTTAATTTGTAAGGTATGTATGTGTTAAATCCGATGGACCACTTTGTTATTCTTTTCACAACACGGTTTCCGTGACTCCAACTCTTCAGTTTGTTCATTTTTTTCCTACTAAAATAGATAAGTGAAAATATTCAAGTGCTTATTTATGCTTTAAAAATTGTTTTTAAGTTTAATTAAACAAACCCGAGGACTGGTCTTTTGTGTACCACTTTGTTTACTCCATGATGTCAGGCCTCTTTAGATTGAAGGATTTGCATAGGAATTTAGAGGATTCTAATTCATTGGAATTTTTACCCAAACAAAGCCCTTTGTATCAAAGGAACGAACACCTAAAAAAATCTTATGGATTGCAGTCATACACCCCAATCCCATATGAATTTCAACATCCCCTCCAACATCCTTTTACACTCACTTTGTGTAGAGTCAAGGCAATTTTCATGTGTTTTTCATATGTTTCATCCAAACGTATATTCCTTCAGTATTCCTCTCACTACTAGGAAAACGTCTATAGGTAGTACAGCTACCCGTAGCGCACCGTATATATGGTGCGCTGCGGGTATTTACCCGTAGCGCATGTGTGTAAATGCGCTGCGGGTATGTCATATACCCGCAGCGCACCATATATAAAATGCGCTACGGGTATATGTAGGCCCGGTTGGAGAGCTCTGCCCACACTTACCCGTAGCGCATGTGATACACATGCGCTGCGGGTAGTGCAACTACCCGTAGCGCACCTGTACATATGCGCTACGGGTAAGTGTGGGCAGAGGCAGTGCCCTATTACCCGTAGCGCATGTGTATAGGTGCGCTACGGGTAGTTGAACTACCCGCAGCGCATATATATCACATGCGCTACGGGTAAGTGTGTGTATAGGCAGTCCCATGTTACCCGTAGCGCATGTGTATAGGTGCGCTACGGGTAATTGAACTACCCGCAGCGCATGTGTACCACATGCGCTACGGGTAACCTGGGATTCAGATTTTTAAGGCATTGAGCCACCTAACACCAATCATTGCCCCCTCTCTTCCCCCTCTAGGTCATTCTAGATCTGGTCGTCCCCCTCCTCCTCCCCAACCTATTTCCATCATTCTTTCACCTATTTTAGCTTATTGGAGCTATTTTGGTTGGTAGATATGTGAGTGCAATGTCTCCCGACCTTTAGATATCACTTTATTACATTCTCGTCCATACACAATCTCTCGGGCTCCCGTATCGTGATAACTTCTATAATAGGTGAGTAATATGAGGACATCCATGCTTAAGATTGTGTGGCAACGGTGTTTGTATGCCCTACGGGTATGCTTGTACGCGCATGTGGCATCATTTGTTTGTATTATGCATGATTGTGTGGCATCGGCACGTGTTTGTATATATATATATGTATGCATTAGCTTGGATATGTTTATGAAATGTTGATTTGCCGATGGTGCCAATGTTGTTTTGCCGAAATGTTGATTCACTTCCATTTCGGCATATTTTGGCACCACGCATAGGTCCAAATTTAGGCAAGGTCATGCCGAAATTTTCGGACGACCATATGTGTATGTGGCCGGTTCTAAAATATTCTCTTGCTCTTTTTATACCAGGCGACCATGGTCCGCTCGATGAGCGAAGGCATCGTGGCAAGATATATGAAAGCCGCAACTCACGATATGATTCAAAATAACCAGACGGAGATAAAATGTCCGTGTAAGAGATGCAAACTGAAGTGCTATCTCGATCCTTATTCCGGAGTATTGCAGAGCCACCTGCTATCTCGTGGTTTCATGGATGGCTACACTCGGTGGATAAGTGATGAAGATGCCGATAACGTGCATGGGGTAGCGACGGGAAATAACGAGGAAGGGCATGGTGGTGATCACGAAGATTCTCCCGGACATGACGATGCTGGAGAAGATGCCGAACATAGTGAAGAAGATGAAGATGCCGGACAAGGTCAAGACAATCAAGATGCCGAACATGGTGAAGAAGATCAAGATGTTGGACATGGTGGCGGTGAAGAGGATCAAGATGCCGAAGAAGATGGAACACCGTCAGGTAGCTGGGTGCAGAACCCTTACGTTCAAGCACTGCTTCTCAAGCAGACGAGCAATGCTAGGGATGCGGCTAGAGAGAAAGCCAAGCTGATGAGCCTGGAGAAGGACGCGGTTACTCCATTGTATGCAGGATGTAGGCCCGGGGATACCCGTTTGGACGTCACGCTCAGGGCTCTGCAGATGAAGGCAAGGCACAAATGGACCGACAAAAGCTTTGATGAAAACATGGCATTCTGGCAGGAGCATCTACCCGAGGGGAACAAGTGTCCAACTAGTATCGAGGAGGCCAAGAAAATCGTGTGCCCTCTAGATTTACCGCATGTGAGATATCATGCTTGCATTAATGATTGCATGATTTATCGGGGTGAAGACGCGGAGAGAAACACATGTTCGGTGTGCGGCGCATCTCGATACAAGAGTGGGAAGAAAGCTCCTCAAAAAGTGGTATGGTACTTTCCGATCACTCATCGTCTACAGCGGTATTTCGCAGACCCTAAGGAAGCAAAGCTTATGCGCTGGCACGCGGAAAGGAAGAAGCCAGAAGATGATGCCGATGATGATGAGGTGGACAAGATACTGAGACACCCTTCAGATGCTAGCCAGTGGAAGGCATTGGACATCGAGTACCCAGAATTTGGGGACGATCCAAGGAACGTCAGGCTGGGTGTGAGCACCGATGGACTCAATCCGTTTGGCAGCCAGAGCAGCACCCATAGCACGTGGCCCGTGTTTGTATGGATGTACAACCTACCCCCCCTGGCTATGCATGAAGAGGAGGTACATACAAATGACTATGCTAATTCAAGGTCCAAAACAACCGGGTAATGACATCCAAATGTATCTCGGTCTGTTGAAAGAGGAACTAGCAACGTTATGGGGCGCACCACCGAATACGTGGGACGCTGTCGCACAAGATTATTTCCCTATGAGAGCCGCGTTGGTCACGACGGTGCATGACTATCTCGGTTGCGGATATGTCTCAGGGCAGGTGGTCCACGGATACTGTGCATGCATTCGGTGCATGGATGACACAACGTATCAGCAGCTACAGAAAGATCCCTGTTCTTCGAAAACCGTGTTCATTGGGCATCGAAGGTGGCTTCGCAAGGATGACCCGTGGAGAAGACGCAAAGATCTGTTCAATGGGAAAGTTGAGCTTCGAGGAGCGCCATCTCTGAGGAGCGGCGACGAAATCGATGAGTTGTTGACAAATTGGCCAGAGTGCCCAGCGCCGGGAAAGAAGCGAAAGGCGCCCAAGCCGCTGCTAAAGGTATGGAAAATGAGGTCTGTTTTCTGGGATTTGCCGTACTGGAAGATCCTCCGCACGCCCCATAGCCTTGATGTCATGCATATCACAAAAAACGTGTGTGAGAGTCTGCTTGGCACCCTTCTCAACATGCCGGATAGGACCAAAGACGGGCCGAAAGCAAGGCACGACTTGGAATTTATGCAAATTAGGAATGACCTTCACATAGGACGTCCTGATGATGATGATGATGATGTTGATGAGGAGGAGACGGAAGGTCATCGCAAGGGCAAAAAGGCCAAGAGGAACGATTATCACTGCCCCGCTTCATGCTTCACTCTAAGTCCTCAGGAGATCAAGCAGTTTTTCAACTGCCTACTAGGAGTCAAAGTTCCTTACGGTTACTCAGGCAAGATAAGTAGATACCTAGACAAGGCGAAGCAGAAGTTCAGCGGGATGAAGTCTCATGACTGTCACGTGCTGATGACGCAGATACTTCCGGTTGCAATCCGAGGAATAATGGACGAGCACGTCCGTCAAACATTGTTTGGCCTCTGCCACTTTTTTGACGTCATCTCTCGAAAGTCAATTGGCGTGAAGAAACTCAAGAGGCTACAGGAAGAGATCGTGGTGATTCTATGCGAGCTCGAGATGTATTTCCCGCCCGCATTCTTCGACATTATGGTACATCTGCTGGTCCATATCGTGGAGGATATCGTCCAACTCGGGCCGATGTTCCTGCACAGCATGATGCCGTTTGAAAGGATGAATGGTGTCATCAAAGGATACGTTCGCAATAGATCACGTCCTGATGGAAGCATAGCCAAGGGCTTCCTGACAGAAGAGTGCATCTCTTTCTGCACGAATTATCTTAACATTGAGAACCCTGTTGGTCTGCCCGTCAACAAGCACCTTGACAGGATCGATGGATGGGGTCACCGCGAGGGTCGTCGCGAAATGCATGTCGACTTCACTGGGCGGCGCGCGGACTTTGACAGAGCAAACCTAGTCGCGCTTCAACACATGCAACTGATCGACCCTTGGGTGGAAGAGCACAAAAGCTCTATTGCGAAGAAGTACAGTGATAGGGGCGAGCCGAGGACCGAAGGAGCAATAATCAAAGAGCACAACTCCAATTTCACGACTTGGTTCAAGGACAAGCTTCTAGCTAATCCCCCACCAATTCAATCTTCCGAGGAAGAAAATCTCATATTTGCCTTGTCACAGGGCGCTGAACACTGCCTGATGACCTACCAGGCGTACGATATCAACGGCTACACATTTTACACCGAGGAAAAGGACAGTAATTGCGATTACCAGAACTCAGGGGTAACGATGGAAGCCTACACTGGTGACGTCAAGCAGAGATACTACGGAAGGATCGAGGAGATCTGGGAGCTGAGCTACGCTGGGGAGAAGGTGCCGATGTTTCGTGTCAGATGGGCCAAGAATGTAGTAAAAGAAGACCGGTATTTCACCACCATGGTTATACCCGAAGCCAAATCCAAGACTGCCGGTGCAAACGTCACTGCAAAAAATGAGCCATGGGTATTGGCAAGCCAAGTGGACCAATGCTTCTTCATTACCGACCCGACAAAGCCTACCCGAGTTGTCGTGAGGAGAGGCAAAAGGAACATCATCGGAATGGATGGGGTCGCCAATGAGCAAGACTTTGATATGTACGGTGACCCAAAGATGGAAGATGAAAGCGACACCGATGAAACATACACCACAAGAAGAAGTCGGACCACCCTACCTAAAGGTCTACCGTTCAAGAGAAGAAGTCTCGGGGTTCCGGGGCTTAATTATTCGACCTTGACAAAGAAGGGAAAAAAGATTGTGAAACGGTAGCTAGCTTCACCATGTGTGTGGGCACATTATTATGTATCAATTTTACATTTTCGGACCAAACTAGAAATGGAACTCATATTTTTAGAGAAGGAGTGATCGGGTTCCGGGGCTTAATTATTCGACGTTGACAAAGAAATGCAAAAAAGTTGTGAAACTTTGTATCATGTATCGATCACTTTTGTATTTTTGAGACATGCAAAAGGACATTATTTTAGCTTGATACAAAAATATTATTTGTGCTTATTTACTTTAAAATATATATTATAATATATCAGAATGTAACAAAATGCTAAAAAGTTAATTAAAAAAACAAAACAAAAAAATGTGGCACCTAGGACTCGAACCTGGAATGCGATAGTTTAACACAGACTGGCTAGCTGAAGCCACTAGGGTAAAGAGACAGTTGTGTAACATACCGTTTCGGTGTCTTTTAACCTAACTAGTCGGGTAGGAGTAGCACATGCAACCTCTCAAATTCCTATATTTTGTAATCCTCTGATCCAAAGAGGCCCTTAAAGTTTCATGTGAAGATTGGATTGGGACAGTACTCCACGGTTTGTTGTGTGCATTTTATGATCTTCAGCTAGGTGGCTAATATGAGAATGTTGAGCAGCTATATAAATGTTGTTGAACGACTTGAACTACTGCTAGGTTGGCACTACATTTTACACCTATAATTATGTTATTTATGTCTATTTTGCCGAGCTAGGCACCGGACGGGAGATTTCGAGGAAGTCGAGGAGAGGGTGGCACCTGAGAATAAAAGGAAGGGGAGAAGAGGGTGGCAAAGCGATGCGCCCGGTGAACTTGAGGGCAAAGAGGCGACAAGTTGGTGAAATAGGTGTTGTGCTACGAAAGTTCTCTTGGGGAAGGACAATGAATGGGTCAATGGGGTTTCCTTCAGGTGAATGTGACGGTTTGGTTAGATAGACGCTACGATTATTGGGTTTTTAGATAAAATTTATAACCCGTAAAAACAACTCAATATAAATAGTTTCCGAGAACGACACCGCCCTCTTAATTCTTACATTCCAATTGGCTAACAATAGATTTAAAGTGGCTTATGATTTCCATTATTACATATTCAAATTGATATTTATGATTTTCACTATTGCAAGGTATAAAAGATGGGTTAATCAAAAAGTCCCTCGCATTTTGCATTGGATTGTCGTATAAATTTAAACACGGAATGTGTTGTTTATTTTATTTAAATTGACCGTAGCAATGCACGGGTATTGTGCTAGTCTCTATTAATAATATTGCTACAGGTATGGTTCGTGGCGGTCGCAAATACGCTTTCAATTCACCTAAGTCTGAAACCAAGTGGATTTATTTTTTGTCCCTAAATACGCTTTCAGTCTAAACCCGAAACGTTTTCTAAGTCGGGCGCTGGCGGCCGAGCCCCAGCTCCCACAGGAAACCCGGCCATCGACGCCCGCAGAAACTCCTCCCCCGAGCCTCTCTTGCTATGACCTGCCATCCCTGACATGCTCTCTTCCTCGAAGCTCTGCTACGAGTCACCGCTGTAAAAAATCCGGCCGTCTACGCCGCTAGCAACTCTGCCACGATCCAGTCCTGCTTGCCTTGGACGACGGGCACGGGCCTACAGCTTCCCGGACGAGGGAGACTGGTCGATGTGCTTTCCGGAGGGAGATGAATCGAATCGCGATGGGGACAATACCAAGGGAGAAGACGGCGACCAAGCAGGCAGGCCTAAATCGAGATTGTTTGCTATCAGTTTTTTTGGGCGCCGCCCCCGAAGGATCCGAGGGTGGACACGCACACCAGGAGCGTTCAGTGGCCGGAGGCAAGGAGGCCGGCGCCAACACGCAAACGGAGGTCGAGTACGTATCCGCTGACAGGCGCGTTGCCACCGAAGGTACCCGAGGGCGGACACACTGATACGTCTCAAACGTATCTATAATTTTTGATGCTCCATGCTTGTTTTTACACCATTTGACTATTGTTTCGTTACACTTAGTGGCATTTTTATGCATTTTCCGGAACTAACCTATTAACGAAGTGCCACAGTGCCAGTTTCCTGTTTTCTGCTGTTTTTGTGTTCCAGAGTGATACACAGGAAATATTCTCGGAATTGGACGAAACAAGTTCCTGAAGTCTTATTTTACCCGGAAGCTTCCAGAGATCCGAAGGAGAGTAGGAGGCGAGGGACTAGGGGCCCACACGCATAGGTGGCGCGGCCAGCCCCTGGCCCGCGCCACCCCCGTGTGTGGCCGCCTGGCCCCTCCTCTGACATCGCCCCTTCGCCTATAAAGACCCCCCGACGAGAAAAACCTAAGTACCCGATCAGATTTCCAGAACACATCGCGATCCGCCGCCGCCGTCGACCCGAAGATTGGGAGGGTCCAGAAGCTCTTCCCGGCACCCTGCCGGAGAGGGGAATCGCCACCGGAGGTCTTCTTTATCGCCATGCTTGCCTCCGGAGCGATGAGTGAGTAGTCTACCTTGGACTATGGGTCCATAGCAGTAGCTAGATGGTTGTCTTCTCCACTATGTGCTTCATGTTTAGATCTCATGAGCTGCCCTACATGATTGAGATCACCGTTATGTAATTCTACATGTTTGGTTTGTTGGGATCCGATGAATATTGGTGTTTATGATTAAGTTGCTGGACTGAATTATATCTTTTGTTATCTCTATGTTGTTTATGATCTTGCATGCTCTCCGTTGTTAGTAGCTATCTTGGCCGAGTAGTTGCTAGTGACTCCAAGAGGGGGTATTTATGCTCGATAGTGGGTTCATGCCTCTATTTCACCTGGGGGAGTGACAGAAACCTCTAAGGTGGTAGATGTGCTGTTGCTACTAGGGAGAAAACAACATTCATATGCTCAAGGGCATATGCTTTGTTTACATTACACACTTTGCTTAATGCAATTATCTGTTGTTCGCAACTTAATACTTCCAGGGTGTTCGGATTGATATCCCAGGGAGTGGATTATTAGTCATAGATGCAGTTGGATGGCGGTCTATGTATTTTGTTGTAATGCCCAGAGTAAATCTCATAGTGATCTTCTTGACATATCACGTTATCTCTATTCTATCAATTGCCCAACTGTAATTTGTTTGCCCAGCATGTGTTATTTTATCTATGGAGAGACACCACTAGTGAACTGTGGACCCCGGTCCTATTTACATCATATTGCTATTACCTGTTTACTTTCTCGTACTGTTTACTTTACTCGCATACTATTACTGTTTTCCACTCGATACGCTCATAACCTTTGTTTCAAGCAAACCGGTGAGATTGACAACCTCATCGCAAGTTGGGAACAAAGTATTTGTTTGTGTTGTGTGCAGGTTCCGCGTTGCTACTGGCTGAAGACGAGTCAACAAGTATCGTTAACGGCGCCCTTGTTGGAGTGTTACTAAGCCAGTGCGCATCACCTTCAGTCGTCATTGTCTCTCCTCTCCTGTTCGACAAACCTTGGTTTCTTAAACTGAGGGAAAACTTGCTGCTACACTCATCATACCTTCCTCTTGGGGTTCCCAACGGGCTGGTTATTCACCACGCACAAGGACAGTCTGCTCCACATCAACTAGGGATTAGCAAGCTTTTTTCTGGCGCCGTTGCCGGGGAGGAGAGAAGACTTCTGCGAGGGGAGTTCTTTACTTTGTTATTGTTTTGCTTTACTTTATTTATTTTACCTGCATTGCTTTTTATCAAAAACCCCAAAAAAATTAGAATCCTTGGTAGTTGTTATTTCTTTACTTTAGTTTATCATGCTGTTCCCTAAGTACGTTCTGGAGGACCTCTCAGTAGGTAGTGGTTTGATTATTGGCAAAAGTAACATTGAGGAGTTCTTTAATCACATTAGTATGCATGAGGAAGATGAGGAAAAGTCTTGGGTTGAGCTTGCTCCTAGTATTGAAGTTGCTTCTGTTATATTAATTGACATATTGGAAACTAGGTTTGCTAGTCTTAATCCTTTTATGCAATATATGTTCCTTAAGCTTCATGAAATTGAAGATCCCGAAAAGAAGGCTTTTATCTTGGAAACTTTGCGCCTGGAATTTAAGGATGTCGTTATTGAAGCTAGGAAAGTTCTTAAACGTTTTAATAAACTCGGTTCACCTATAAAGTCTATTGATACTAATGGTGAGGAGACCGAAATACCTATACCTTGCAAGCTTTTGGGATTGTGTGAAGCCTTCGAAAATAATTTTGCATGGATCTGTCCTGAAAATCTTTTTGATGAGAATAGTGTACCGAAGCATGATCACAAAGGGTCTTCTAAAACTTATGTGGATGAAATACAATGCCTTATTGATAAGACCTCTGCAGTTGATATTAATGCTTCATCTGATATTACTTGATTCACAATTTTCTGCGCCTAGCTCAAAGGCGTTAAAGAAAAGCACTCTTGGGAGATAACCCAATGTTTTCTTTTCAGTACTTTTTCTTTTATTTGAGTCTTGGAAGTTATTACTACTATAATGACCACTCCTTATCTTGTTTATTTCGTTTTTGTGCCAAGAGAAGCCTCTAATTTGAGTGAGGTAAAGATTTGGGGATGTTGCTGTCCTGAAACTGTTTTTTGGTGCTGCACCGTAAAAATTCGTGAAAATTCTCTGTTTATCTTTTGGACCTGAGATTTCTTGTGTATATGCCACAGGTTATATCCAAACTTTTCTTAGTTGAACACTTTTTGATTTGAGCAATAGAAAATCCCTCAAAAATTCGACCTTTGTCAGCTGTTCAGTTTTGACAGATTTCTGCCAATATTTGTGTTTGCCACTTTATCGCTTTCTTTTGAGTTCTTTTGATCATGGAACTTTTGGGGAGGTTGCTACAGTAATATATGCTATATATGTGGTGGTTTTGAGTTGAAACCTGAAGCAAATAGAGGATTGATTATATGTTATGCTTGCACTAATGTTGCTAATAGAATTGTGTTTAGTTTTGTATGAAGGAAGTTTTCAAGTGTAGGGATTGGAGAATGATGAGATGAGTTGAAGAATGGACAAAAGCTCAAGCTTGGGGATGCCCATGCATCATCCCAAGAAATATCCAAGAAGTACAAGCGTCAAAGCTTGGGGATGCCCCCGAGGGACCCCTTCTTCATCGGCAAAAATCAAGTCACCTTTCAAAACACTATATTTTTATTGCTTCATGCACTATGTGTTTTTCTTGGAGCGTCAGTTGTTTTAGTTTTCTTATTTGGTTTAGTTTGTTTGTTTGCTGCAATAAATGGTTGGACCCCAACAAATTTCTTTTGGAGAAGTTGCCTTGCTTTTCATTTGCGAAGAACGCTCGTTGATTTAATAAGAGTGAAAACGGAGTTGTTCAAGCGTTCTTCTTTTTCTGCTACTGCTTTTGGTTTTCGTTTTCGCCTTGATTTGCGTTCAGATCTTGTCATATCTTTTCATCAAGGTGTATTTTTGCCTCTGATCTTTATTGGTTTTCATCAAAAGAGGTGTCTTTAAAAATTTCAAATGGTGTTGGAAAAGAGAAAAAGCTTTGTGCAAAATAGTGGTACAAGAAGGAGCTTGTGTAGACTGCGGCTTAGGCTTTTTCATGTCATGCTTGATGTCTTTTCGATAGTATGCTTAGTGGTTTTGCTGTAGCATGACTTGTCTCAAATAACTGAGATTGCTTAATGAGCCTTTGAAAAAAATCATGCGTTGTTTCTATTGTATGGAAGCATTATTTTGGTTTTCTCCTTGATGCTTTATTTGGGTTGACTTGGCGCATGCTCACACATGTTAGACTCTCACAAAGTCGCCAATAGCCTTCATGATCATTTAGTTTTTGACTTTTGATGCCATCTTATGCTTCTTTTAATGTCGCTTTGCATGATTATGGCCATTATTGCTCTCTTATTTGGTCGCTCCCAGTCTTTTGCTAGCCCTCGCCTTGTACTGAGTATGAGCTCTACTCGTGCATCCAACTCCTAAAAGCCAAAGTTTTCCAAAGTGTCCACCATACATACCTACTAGCAATTTGCTATTCCAAGTAAATTTGACTTGCTTTTATTTTCTCTTCAAATTAAACTCTTACCAGTGTTATGCGAAATTCGGTCAGTAAAGCTCTCACGAACCGGAAGGCACACTTTACTTTTTCCTGTTCTTAAAAATTTGACATTGTGGTCTCTTATGTTGAGTTGTTATGCTTGCAAGTTGTAAGTTGGATTCTAGCCCATCCATGCTGTCATGGGGCAAGCTTTCAACATTGCACTTCTTATTTGAGTTGATATCGTGATCTTTTGTTTATGGATGCCCGCGGTGTCAAATGAATTGGGAATCTTGTAGGGATCATGGAGTTTGTATATGTGTTAGGGAAACGCCGGGCCGCCAATCTAAGCCATGCATAATTCATGGTGGAAATTTGCAGCATACCCATGGTGAACATTCGACGACGCATCTCACAATAAAAAGCTAAACAAAAGGCAAATAAAAGAGATGTCGAGGTGTTCATTGTCTGCTTGTCCTGTCATTTTGGTGTGGGCTTGTTCCATGTCATCGGGCACGGAGGTACCCCATTGGCGGTTCTCAATGATATGCATATACTTACAATGACAAGAGCCTTGCTTGGGACTCTAAGTAAAGTAGCATGAGGTTTGGGTACTCGTATTCACGGGGCACGAGGTTTTCAACTTATGATTTGTCAAGCATATGCATCATAATTGTTCTCGCATTAACTTTAACCATTCAAGATGCTTATGATGGGGGCAATGAGAGCTCAAAGCCGGTAAGTACCATAATTTTTGAAGGTTATAAAACTTGCAATCACTGCTTCCCTCTGCGAAGGGCCTTTCTTTTACTTTTATGTTGAGTCACCACCTTCTTTCTTTATGCACCATTAAGAGAGCATAGTTGTCATTCTTAGTGTGATATGCATTGTCCTAAAGTTCATTGATTGATTCATATTGTTGGTTTCACTTGTTCTTAAATTATTTGTGTCTAGTCGCCCTCTTAAACTTGAAGGTGTCCTATGCATTTATGTTTTGCTCTCTTTGAAGGACAAGCTGAAAACCTTTTGTATGTTTTTCCTTATGATTTGAACACACGTTTGACTTTCATTGTTTCATTTTCATGATCTTTTGTTTGTGTTCATTTGCATGTTTACAACATGGTTGCTAAGTTCTTATTGTCATGATTATATCTTCATGCCCATGTTTTAAGTTCTATTGATCCCAGCTCACCAATGCTTACATATATGATCAAGATTGTGTAGGTGCATGTCACCTCAAAAATTATTCTTTTGTTATCACTTACCTACTCGAGGACGAGCATGAGTTAAGCTTGGGGATGCTTGATACGTCTCAAACGTATCTATAATTTTTGATGCTCCATGCTTGTTTTTACACCATTTGACTATTGTTTCGTTACACTTAGTGGCATTTTTGTGCATTTTCCGGAACTAACCTATTAACGAAGTGCCACAGTGCCAGTTTCCTGTTTTCTGCTGTTTTTGTGTTCCAGAGTGATACACAGGAAATATTCTCGGAATTGGACGAAACAAGTTCCTGAAGTCTTATTTTACCCGAAATCTTCCAGAGATCCGAAGGAGAGTAGGAGGCGAGGGACCAGGGGCCCACACGCACAGGTGGCGCGGCCAGCCCCTGGCCCGCGCCACCCCCGTGTGTGGCCGCCTGGCCCCTCCTCTGGCATCGCCCCTTCGCCTATAAAGACCCCCCGAGGAGAAAAACCTAAGTACCCGATCAGATTTCTAGAACACATCGCGATCCGCCGCAGCCGTCGACCCGAAGATCGGGAGGGTCCAGAAGCTCTTCCCGGCACCCTGCCGGAGAGGGGAATCGCCACCAGAGGTCTTCTTCATCGCCATGCTTGCCTCCGGAGCGATGAGTGAGTAGTCTACCTTGGACTATGGGTCCATAGCAGTAGCTAGATGGTTGTCTTCTCCACTATGTGCTTCATGTTTAGATCTCATGAGCTGCCCTACATGATTGAGATCACCGTTATGTAATTCTACATGTTTGGTTTGTTGGGATCCGATGAATATTGGTGTTTATGATTAAGTTGCTGTACTGAATTATATCTTTTGTTATCTCTATGTTGTTTATGATCTTGCATGCTCTCCGTTGTTAGTAGCTATCTTGGCCGAGTAGTTGCTAGTGACTCCAAGAGGGGGTATTTATGCTCGATAGTGGGTTCATGCCTCTATTTCACCTGGGGGAGTGACAGAAACCTCTAAGGTGGTAGATGTGTTGTTGCTACTAGGGAGAAAACAACATTCATATGCTCAAGGGCATATGCTTTGTTTACATTACACACTTTGCTTAATGCAATTATCTGTTGTTCGCAACTTAATACTTCCAGGGTGTTCGGATTGATATCCCAGGGAGTGGATTATTAGTCATAGATGCAGTTGGATGGCGGTCTATGTATTTTGTTGTAATGCCCAGAGTAAATCTCATAGTGATCTTCTTGACATATCACGTTATCTCTATTCTATCAATTGCCCAACTGTAATTTGTTTGCCCAGCATGTGTTATTTTATCTATGGAGAGACACCACTAGTGAACTGTGGACCCCGGTCCTATTTACATCATATTGCTATCACCTGTTTACTTTCTCGTACTGTTTACTTTACTCGCATACTATTACTGTTTTCCACTCGATACGCTCATAACCTTTGTTTCAAGCAAACCGGTGAGATTGACAACCTCATTGCAAGTTGGGAACAAAGTATTTGTTTGTGTTGTGTGCAGGTTCCGCGTTGCTACTGGCTGAAGACGAGTCAACAAGTATCATTAACGGCGCCCTTGTTGGAGTGTTACTAAGCCAGTGCGCATCACCTTCAGTCGTCATTGTCTCTCCTCTCCTGTTCGACAAACCTTGGTTTCTTAAACTGAGGGAAAACTTGCTGCTACACTCATCATACCTTCCTCTTGGGGTTCCCAACGGGCTGGTTATTCACCACGCACAAGGACAGTCTGCTCCACATCAACTAGGGATTAGCACACACACACACCAAGAGCGTTCAGCGCTGGGAGGCAAGGAGGCCGACGAGCGTTCGGTCAGCCATGTCATGCATCTCCGGCCCCCGCGACAGGATCAGGATGCAGCCGCCCAGCCATCTCCAGCTCGCAGCCCTGCTTGCCCTTGCAGTCCCTCCCATCTCTTGCGGTTTTGTCGGTGGCGGTGGGTATGGATGGGAGCTGATTGCTCGCGCCTTACTTTTTTGTTGGACAATTCATAGCTATCTTGCTTTTTTGCGTTGATTACTATCTGTATGTTGCTGGGTTTGATGCATACAACGATACAAAGATACAGAGGTGGGGAAGACGGGGCCAACGGGAGATTGAAGGACTCCGTGGAGGGCTGGAGGTCCTCGCATGTCCAGAAATATAACTATTTGAGCAATTGAGCTTCACCTCTCCTGGTCACTGCATGCGCGCTAGGTGCTCGACAAAATGCCAGTCTTCATACCGTCTGATACGGACGTGAAGATGCGCAAGCGATACTTTAAATAGTTGGATTTAGCTGCGTCAATTGAGATAGAGCAACTGATGGAATGGTAAGCTCAAATTGGAGGTTTGGAGATCTGCAATGTTGTTTCCTTGGTATGCTTTTGATCGAAAGGGACTCTGATGCATGTTTGAAATGGTTGTGCCATAATTGTTTAATTGTTTCTACTCACTTCTACGAATTTGCTAGATTAACTATGGTCTTCAAACGAATGGTTTAGATAGTTGATTTAAACTTAGAAATGAAACATGGTACAAAAGGTTCAGCATAAATGGCCAAGATCTAATTTGCAATTCACTATATAGATTATATAGAATATTTAATAAAAATCAACCCGTTGCAACGCACGGGTATTTATGCTAGTCTTGACTAATATAACTTTTTTAGAAAACCTCGACTAATATAACTTTAGTTTTTTGCAGAAACCTCCACTAATACAACTCTTCGCCGGACTCCAATTCTTTAGAATTAAAACAACGCGCTGAAGAAGCGCTCCCCCCGTGTCGCACCCACGCGACACCAGGGGCGACCGTCCACCGCCGCCTAGCCCTCACTTGAACCTCGTCGCCGCCTCTGGCCCTTGCCGCGGTGACGGCGGGCCCGGCTACGGAAGGTGGCTCGGGGGGTCTCTTTCCATGGAGGTGGCGCCGGTGGTCTGGCCAGAGCGGCTGGGTCGGCGACGACCAGCTCATCGGTGCAGGAAGCCGGGGCGGCGGCCCTAGGAAGCCGTAGTGCTCCCCCTCATCGGTGTGGAGGCAGTGGTGGTTGGGTGGAGGCCGGCGTGTGCGGGAACAGCCGATCAGGTCTCGCCCAGATCTATTGCCTGCATGCCAGCGGCGGTTCCTATGCGGCTTGGCGACGATGCCTCCAGTGTGGTGGCGTGGTGACTGCCTGGGGCTGCGCCGGGGTGTTGCCTTGCCTTCGAGGGAGACCTCGACGGCGGAGTGTTGGCCGGCGTGCGCGGTGCGGGGGCTCGCCGGTTTTTGACCGCCATGGTCCCCGAACGCTGGAGCGGTGATGACCCACAAGTATAGGGGGTGTATCGTAATACTTTCGATAAATAAGAGTCTCGAACCCAATGAGGAGCAGAAGGTGTTTACAAGCGGTTTTGATCAAGGATTCACTGTAAACACTAGCAAACGGGTTTTTAGGGGTATTTGGTAATGCAAGTAAATAAAGTATGAGTAAATAAAAGACAATAATAGTAATTTCTGCAAGTGGCCCAATCCTTTCTAGAGCAAAGGACACGCCGGTTGTGTAACTTATGATTACCAAACATTCCTGAGGACACACGGGAGTTTCTGTCGAGTGCTTTCGCTCCATGCTGCTAAGTAATCTTCATTGGTTTGATAAGTGTTATGGGGTCTACCTGTGCTAGCATACTACCCTTACTAGGACTAATACACACTTGTGATTATACCCCTTGCAAGCATCCACAAATATAAGAAAGTAATTAAGATAAATCTAACCACAGCCTTAAACTCTGAGATCCTACGCTCCCTGGTGCAATCGCTTCCTAGCGGGGGTTTAGGTTTCTGTCGCTCCGGCAACCCCACAATTAGTAGCCAAATACACAATGCATTCCACTAGGCCCATAAATGGTGAAGTATCATGTAGTCGACGTTCACATGACACCACTAGTAGAATAACACCACAACAAATAAATATTAAACCATTAAATATTACTCAACATAGTTTCACTACTAACATCTCGACTTCTCCCATGCCCTCAAGAACTAAACGAACTACTCACAAGACATCATATGGATCATGACCAGAGGTGAAATAATGGTAAATAACAATCTGAACATAAACCTTAATTCAACAGTTCCACTCAATAGCATCAACTACAAAGGTAATCAACACCGGGAAAGTTTCCCCTAAGAATTTGACAAGATTCAACCCAAGATATTATAGCGGGATGGCGTGGTGATGGTGGAGATGAAGGTACTACTGATGATGATGATGGTGATGATGATCCCGATGAAATCCAGTGCGATGGTGATGACAATGGCGATGATCTCCCCTCTTCGGGAAGGAATTTCCCCAATAGATTTCTGCCTGCCGGAGAGCTTTTCTCTCTCGGTGTTTTCTGCCCCGCAGAGGCGGCGGTGTCTATCTCTGATTCCCCCCCCCCTTGACTTAGGTTTTCGGGGACGACAATATACGCGAGGGGGCGATGGCAGGAGTGGGCCAGGGTGGCCTCACCCCAGGGCGGCGCGGCTAGGGGTGGACCCACGCCACCTGGTGGTGTGCCCCCCTGCTACTCCTCTCGCTTCTTCCTTTTGGCTAATTTCGTCTTCTGGTAATATATGAATTTCTGGGTATTTCTCTTGAATTGTTGATCTTCAGAAATATGGTGTCTTGACGGTCCTTTTTCCAGCAGAATCCTGACTCCAGTAGCAAGTTCTCCAATGATCATCAAACATGTAAAAACAGAGGAAACAACATAAGTATCACCTCTAAATATGAAATATATCAATGAATAACAGTAAATTATGATATAAAATAGTGATGCAAAATGGACGTATCAACCCCCCAAGCTTAGACCTCGCTTGTCCCCAAGCGAAAACTGAACTCGATAAACATGACCACAGGTTTATGGAGTGAAGTATCGATAAATAAAATACGGACAAGAAGCATCACATTTACCAAGGCACAAGTCATAATAGACAACAACTTCCCTTCATATAATCTAGACTTGTAATAAGCAAAGGGAATCACAAATAAAGATGCACAAGGTAAATCATGATTGGTGATGGCAAACCTTTATTCTTGGTCAGACAATGAACAAACTGTACTTATTTTTGAACGGAGCCTTTTATATCAAAGCTAATATAGCAAAAACCATATGCTCAACGAAACAAACTCTTTGCAATCATAGAAATCTTTCAAAGATGTATTCCTTCAGATAAAAGCATTGTACTAAACAAAGGAAGATAGTAAACATGATTGAACAGATCAACATATGGATGAATGAAACATAACAACTCAAATGCTTGCTTGAGATAGAGGGGAGTAGGTTGACTCAACATAAAAGTAAAAGATAGGCCCTTCACAGAGGGAAGCAAGGATTAAACATGTGCTAGAGCTTTCATTTGTAAAACAGAGGTAAAAGTTGTTTTGAGAGGTGGTTGCTTTTGTCAACGACTAGCAACGGAGTTCTTGATATCTTCCATACTAAACAAGTGAGAGCGCTTCCGAGATGTTGATTAATTGGGACAATTGTGCTCTTTTATAGCTTGGCACTCCTCCTCACTTTTCCTTTCTCAAACCATGGCTAACCGATTCCATCGGGTGCCCACTAACTTTCACATACCATGGAGGAGTGCCTTTTTCTTGTCTTTTCTTTCTTTTTTTAGATTACAATGGTCTGATCAGCTCCCTTGCAATTTTTTTAGATTACAATGGTCTGACCAGCTCCCTTGCAAAATTAGTGACGAGCAGATGAAGCATGCAAGTCGAGGGGTACTCAATTTAGTATGCAAGATAACAAAACCAACCACTTCATCCTCATGAGCTAAAAACAGTGGCACAAAATGAGAAGTAGTTGAAGGTTTTTGAAAGGTAGCACATGAAAATTTACTTGGAATGGCTTGAAATACCATGCATAGGAATTTATAGTGGACTCTTTGGAAGTAACTTGGTTTTTGGGAATTGGATGCACAAGAAGTATTCCCTCTCACTACAGGTTTTTGGCTAGCAAGGCTGGGTAGCAAGCATAAGAGTTGCATGAAACAAACAAACATACATGTGATAGAAACAATCATGCAAATTTCCTTGAAAGTACAAATGATTTTAACTTGAGAATACTATTGCTTATGAGCCAATCATGAAGGAAAGCTGAATTGATGTATCTACTAACACTTCCTTCTTTTTCTACTCAAACCTCAAGGTAATGTTGCTACTGACCAAGCTAAGTTTGCCAAAACCAACTAGATTTACTCATGCTCCCAAAGTGATACCAATGCTAATCAACAAAACTAATCATATAAGAGAGATTGCAAACTAAAATAAAGTGTGCGGAAAGTAAATGATAAGACTTCTTATTAATATTTCTCAACCGCAACTCACACCAAGGGATACATAGGTAACCAACTAAAGGAGGATACTTCGACACTGCAAACTATTCTATAAGATAACTTCTCTATTCCTGATATGACTCTACTTGAAAAGTAAATGGGTAAAAGGGTAATGATGTGATACCGCGACACTCCCCCAAGCTTGGAACAAACCAAGGGGATGCCAATACCAATGAGGAATTACTCCTTCGGTGGTGGTGGTGAGATCATAACTAGGGCGAGGAAGATTTCCAGCATCCTGCGAAGCCTGATGTTCTCCTCTTGAAGTATCTTCTGTTCAAAACTAGGTACTTAGCACAAAACTCATCAGTGACCCGAAGAGTTTCTTCTGCCGCAGGGAAGGAACTTAGATCTGGGATTGGTGTTATTGGTCCCTACAGATTATGAGAAAAAGCACGTCCAGCGTTAATTGATCCTACAAAAGTAGGTTCTCTTGCCCATGATCCTCCAGCCATATGTCCTTCCTTCAGCTTGGGGTCTTGGTGATCATCTTCTGGAGGCGTCTTCTCCTTGTCATTGCTTGCTGAGGCCATGATGCCTCTAAAACTGAGAAAAATCCTGACAGAAACAGATCAAAACAAAACACGACGAGAACACGATATACAGACCTCGGGCGATCCGAGGGGTTCTATAGGCCAAAATTAAAGATCAAAACGAAGTCACAGGAGGAAACCGGGACGAAAACGAGTTCCGGGGTGGACTCACCATAGGGTGGGGCGGCCAAGAGGGGGCCCGCGCCACCAGGTGGTGAGGAGCCTCCAGACTCCGTTTCCAACCCGTTTTTGTCTCATGATTTTTCATATTTAATAAAAACAACAAAAATATAAATAGAAAAGTTTAACGCAAACATTTTCTGACTAGACCTGTTACCTATTCGAAAATGGACTCTGCAGTTTCCTGCATATGTTCTTTGATAAATTCTTCCGGAGTCACCATTTGAATAACATCGACATCTTCATTATAAGAATCTCCAGCAATATAATGTTTGAGACTTTGCCCATTCACCACTTGCGTACTGTTATCTTTAAGCGAAACAATCTTTACCGCACCTGAACGATACACCTCTTTAATAATAAAGGGTCCTTCCCATTTTGAGAGTAATTTTCCTGCAAAAAATCTGAGACAAGACCTATACAATAGAACTTTCTCACCAATATGAAATTCTCTCTTAAGAATTCTCCTATCATGCCATTGCTTGACTTTCTCTTTGAAAAGTCTGGCATTCTCATTGTTGGGGATATACCAAATAGGTATACCAGCGACGTAGTCCTAAATCAGCAAGCCAGGGTGGCCCATCAGGGGTGGTATGGCGGATTCGCTATACCGGGCGGCCCAGTTGCTGAAGTTGCCACGGCGGTACTGGACGCAGGCGCTTATGGCAGATCCGGAGACAGGCCCATGGCGGATTGCTGATGACAGGCCCATGGCGGGTTCAGAAACGGCCCATGGCGGGTTGCCTTGTAGTATACGCAAAGGACTTAGTCTAGGACTCCAAGTTGTATCCGCTCCGGTACCACCATGTAGCCCACGCCAGGCGCCTTTATAAGCCCGGCGTGGAGCAGCCCTTGAGGCAAGATTAGAGTCATACGGCCAATCGCATAGCGAAACAGCCAACCTCATCATTGTAACTGAGCACTTGTTGCCATATAGTGAATTATAGCAGCACGTAGGATCTCGCCACCGTCGCAGGATCTGAAGCTGGGTAAACTTGTGCTACCACCGTCCTGGATCGCTCCTCCGTGTTCACCCCCTTCCACAAACTGCCATACCCCTACCTCTATGGCAGATCTGTTGACGAAACCACGACAGTTGGCGCCCACCGTGGGGCACTGCGCGTCAGGAGCGTGGATCCAGGCGGGATCCGCCTTTGCAGGCATCGGTGACATCGTCGCTATCGGGCGCGTCCTCTACGATTCCGGCTTCCCCATCGTCCCAGCGGATAACCTCTGGGTGCCGGCTAGAGAAGACCCTGCTCGATTCACAGTCGTCCTGATTGGAGATATCCATATCTTCATTGGAGAGACAAACCCTACCCCCGCTACGGAAACCAATTTCCAGCGGATTGGTATGGCTGAAATCTCCAAACGGACCGCTTTCGAGCTGGATACGGAGGACTCATCTGATCTGGAACTTTCCAAGTTGCCCAGATCGGATCTGAAAAGTAATCCCACCCAGCCCGCCCTAGAGGTAGAGGAAGTGGTGGAAGACCACAGTGAATCTGCCATGAGTAATCTGGCGTTAGAGACACCGCGGTACTGCCTTGTTGCGTTCGCAGGTATCACTTTGGGATCTACCTCCAATGGAGAAGATAGCCCAGGTGAATCCATCCTTGAGGCACTTAACGAAAGTGGTGAATCGGATGACTGGGACAGCAAAGGCTATGACTCTGACCACTACGATGCCGCCATGAGGAAAATCGAGGCGGAATTGGAGCGGCAGGCACTTGAAGAACAGCAAGCAGCAGCCAAGCATGTGTTCATAACCAACAAAGGAGATGATGCTGGGCAGGCAACTGGTGATCCGCCATCTCAGGCAGTCCACGACGGAGATGCCGGCAAAGAGCAGGGTAACCCGCCACCAGCCGCCGATCCCGCCACAGAGCAACTTCCTGAGATTCACGGCGGACCCAGGCCTCTGCAACCCGCCATCCCCGAGGACCAGCACCCAGAAGACTTCACGACCCCGCTGGACAAGGTCGTCTACGGAACTCTAGCGGATCCAATCACCCCTGACTATGTCAGAGATGTGAACGATCTCGAGAAGAAAAGGCGAGCACTCCTCAAGGAAGCAAAGCGAGTCGAGAAGATGGGCCAGCAGCTTGATGGCGACATCGCTAAAGCTCAAGACACGCTGAAACGCGCAAGGAACATGGAGGAGAAGTATGTTACTCTCATCCAGAACCAGATCAACGAGGGAGGCGACCCGCAGCTGGTACGAAACCTTGAGTTCACCGTACCAATGGCGGAAACTCTGGCCAAGATGTATATCAAGAATCCGCCATACAGTTTGGAGAGAGGCCAACTGCTCCGCCATCGCCTGTTGCGGGAAAGGAACGAAGGGAAGTTGACCCTAAATTCCATGATCACCATCGCAAGCAACTACGCGGCCGCCGATGACGACGCCCGCAAATCTCTGAAGGCTTCCGCCATCCAGAACACTGGAAAGCGGAATAGCAACAATAAACGGAAGAATCCGCCAGAAGAGCCGCAGGCTCCGGACATGGTAGCCACAACCTTTGCTGATAAGGGCCAAAGCAGCCAGCGCAGCAGAGGATGCGGAGGTAGCGGTGGCCAGCCGCGGAGTTCTGCAACACCCGCTTCGGCGCCATCCGCTCCCGTATCTTACGACGAATACCGCGATATGCCATGTTTTGCCCATCGCGACGCTTCAGGAAAATGCAACCATACCAACCGGAACTGCAAGTTTGTCAATGACCTCAAGGTGGATCAAGAAGCTGGCTTCAAACGCAGCCGGCGACAACGGCCTCGTGGCAAAGGAAAAGCGGACAGAGACAAGGAGTCTAGGGATGGCAGTGATATGGATGAAGACCTTGCGCCCAAACCCGCCGAAAAGGCAGAGGGTGGTGCTGGCAAGGGAAATCCAATCAAGGACAAAAAAGGTGCTTTTCACACATTCCTTGGACCCCCCACGGCAAAGGCACAGAGAGCTGCTATGCGCTCCCTCAATGCCACCGTGCCTAAAATCCGCCAGTACGTCCGATGGTCCGAAGTACCGGTGCACTGGAGCCGTGATGATCATCCAGAGCACATCCCAGATGGATATTACGCCATGGTGGTATGCCCTGTAATCCATGGCTATGAGTTCTCCAAATGCTTAATGGATGGCGGCAGCAGCCTGAACATCATGTACGTGGAAACTTTGACAAAGCTCGGCCTTACCAAAACCCAACTCCGCCATAGCGCGGTCACTTTCTATGGAGTGGTTCCTGGTCGCCAAGCCAAGTCCCTCGGGTCCATCACACTCAAGGTTGCCTTCGGTAATGAGGAAAACTACAGAGAAGAGCCCATAACCTTCGAGGTTGTCCCGTTCAAAAGCACTTACCATGTGATCTTCGGGCGCCCCGCCTTCCACAGCTTCCATGCCAGGCCATGTTACATCTACAATCAGCTGAAGATGCCAGGCCCGGATGGCATAATTACCGTTTATGGCAGCTTCAGAAAGGCTAAGGAGTGCGAGGAAGGAGAAGCCGCCTTCGCAGAAGCAGTGTTCTTCGGCGAGGAGTTCAAAGAAATCCATGCCGCTACGGACCCCGCGGAGATGCCGGCATCCAAGCAGGAGGTTTCCGCCTCCCCGCCCACCTTCAAGCCTACAGTCGATACAAAACAGGTGGAACTTGTCGCTGGCGATGCCGCCAAGACCACCGCCATTGGGACAAATTTGTCCCCCAAATAGGAAAGCGCGCTCGTCGAGTTCCTCCGTGAGAACCGGGACATCTTCGCATGGCAGCCATCTGACATGACGGGTGTACCCAGGGAACTCGCCGAGCACGCTCTGCAGATAATTCCTGGCTCAAAGCCAGTAAGACAAGCCATAAGACGCTTCGGAGATGAAAAGCGCTGCGCCATAGCAAAGGAAATTTCCAAGCTGTTGAAAGCAGGCTTCATCAAGGAAGTGATACATACTAAGTGGGTGGCAAATCCGGTGCTAGTTCCTAAGAAAAACACAAAAGTTCTGCGCATGTGTGTAGATTACACTGGCCTGAACAAAGCATGTCCAAAAGACCCTTTTCCCTTGCCTCGCATTGACCAAGTCATTGACTCGACGGCGGGATCGGAGCTGCTGTGTTTCTTAGATGCCTACTCAGGGTACCACCAGATCAAGATGAAAAAGTCCGATCAGCTCGCTACGTCGTTCGTAACTACTTATGGCACATATTGCTATGTCGCAATGCCATTCGGTCTGAAAAACGCAGGAGCAACGTATCAGCGCACTATGCAAAAGTGCCTGGCGGATCAAATCGGACGAAACATCCACGCATACGTGGACGACATCGCAGTTATGTCTAAGAAGCAAGATGGCCTTATAGCGGATTTGCAAGAGACCTTTGACAATCTCAGGAAGTACAACATGATGCTTAACCCAATGAAGTGCGTCTTCGGGGTCCCAGCTGGACAACTCCTAGGATTCATCATCTCCCACCGCGGAATTGAGGTTAACCCGGAGAAGATCAAGGCAATCCTCGACATCTCCCGACCCATAGACCTAAAAGACGTACAACGACTCACAGGCTGCGTGGCAGCAGTGAGCAGATTCATCAGTCGTCTTGGCGAGAAGGCTTTGCCACTCTACAAGCTGATGAAGAAATAAGACGAATTCGTCTGGACCGACGAGGCAGACGCTGCACTTAAGGATCTGAAGAGAGTGTTATCCACTGTACCAGTCCTAGCGGCTCCCGAAGACCAGGAGCCCATGTTACTATACATGGCGGCAACTAATAGGGTGGTCAGCATCGTCATGGTGGTAGAGCGTAAGGAAGAAGCGCAGGAGTACGGCGTGCAGCGACCAGTCTACTATGTTAGCGAGGTCCTGACGGAATCCAAGCAGCGCTACCCTCACTACCAAAAATTGGCATACAGAGTTTTCCTAGCTTCTCGTAAGTTAAGGCATTACTTCCATGACCATAAGATCACAGTGGTGAGCAAAGCCCCACTGAAGGACATCATCAACAACAGCGACGCAACAGGATGAGTTGCGAAGTGGGGCATTGAATTGGCCTCTTTCGACATCGACTACAAGCCTCGCACCGCCATCAAGTCTCAGGCCTTGGCGGAGTTTATGGCGGATTGGAAGGAAGCGCAGGAAACTACGCCCGTCCCAGAACCAGAACATTGGGTGATGCACTTTGATGGCTCAAAGTTGCTACACGGCTCGGGGGCTGGAGTGACACTCAAATCTCCCAAGGGAGATGAGCTAAGCTACGTTCTCCAGATCCACTTCCCCACCACCAACAACATTGCGGAGTATGAAGCGCTACTACACGGGCTACGTGTCGCAAAGGAGATCGGCGTACAACACATCATGTGCTGTGGAGACTCTGACCTTGTGGCTCAGCAGGTGGCTGGCACATACAAAGCTCGGAATGAAGTCATGGCGGCATACAGAGACGAAGTGGATGAGATGGCCAAAAGTTTCCTCGGCTACGACATAAAACACGTACGGCGAGAAGATAACATGGCGGCCGATACCTTGTCCAAATTGGGATCTAGCCGTAAGGCGGTTCCGCCAGGCGTATTCCTCGAGCATCTGCGAGTACCATCAGTCAAGATGGTTGATCCAAAAAATCCGGAGTTAGCGAGCTCCCCTGTTATGGCGGTTTTGCCAAGCAATCCGCCATGG
The DNA here is from genome assembly GCA_007115705.1 of Dactylis glomerata. NCBI lineage: Eukaryota > Viridiplantae > Streptophyta > Magnoliopsida > Poales > Poaceae > Dactylis > Dactylis glomerata. The sequence continues at coordinate 422,730 of QXEO01000750.1, read as the reverse complement.
GCAGAGCCCTTCCTGGAATTTCTGACGAACAAGAAGCTTCCCGAAGACGAAGTTGAAAAAAGACAAGTAGAGCGTAGAGCCAAAGCGTACACCATCATAGATGGCCAACTCTATAAACGAAGCATCTCGGGAGTTTTCATGAAGTGCATATCCCAAGTGGACGGAATCGAAATACTAAGAGAGATCCACGAAGGCGAATGTGGGCATCACGCCGCCGCCAGATCCCTAGTAGCTAAAGCATTCCGCCATGGATTCTACTGGCCAACAGCCAAGGCAGATGCAGACCGCATTGTGGAGCTCTGCCATGGTTGCCAGGTGTACTCCAAGCAAACCCATATGCCCGCCACAGCACTGCATACGATCCCTATAACTTGGCCTTTTGCAGTCTGGGGGCTGGACATGGTGGGTCCGCTAAAAATAGCACCTTCGGGATTTACGCACCTCCTGGTAGCGGTAGACAAATTCACGAAGTGGGTGAAAGCTAAGCCCATAAGAAAACTTGATGGCAAAACTGCCCTCAAATTTGTCAAGGACATTGTGGTTAGATTCGGCATCCCACATAGCATCATCACCGATAATGGCACTAACCTGTCTCAGGGAGAAGTTGAAGAATACTGCCATCACAACGGAATCCGCCTTGACCTAGCATCTGTGGCACATCCACAGTCTAATGGCCAAGTTGAGCGGACCAACGGACTAATTATGTCAGGGATCAAGCCACGCCTAGAAGCAATGCTACACAGAGCAGCTGGAGCTTGGGCAGAAGAGTTGCCATCTGTGTTGTGGAGTCTACGGACCACGCCAAACAGATCAACTGGCCTTACCCCTTTCTTCTTAGTCTACGGAGCAGAGGCAATCTTGCCAAGTGATGTTCAGTACGATTCTCCAAGAGTCGACGCCTACAAGGAAGAAGATGCAGAAGCGTCCAGACAACTATCTGTGGACCTGCTGGAAGAAGAACGGGACCTAGCAGCCCAGAGATCCGCCATCTACCAGCAGAATCTCCGCCGCTATCACAGCAGGCGAGTTCGCCAACGCTCGTTCAAAGAAGGTGACCTGGTGCTACGCCTCAAACAGCAGAAGTCCCACAAGCTATCCCCGCCTTGGGAAGGACCCTTCGTCATCAGCAAAGCTCTACTGAATGGTTCCTACTATCTCGTTGATATTCGCGAGCTAGATAAGCGACCATGTAAGAAGCGCAAACGAAGAGACCCTGACGATATCTATGACGAGACAGATCGTCCATGGAACATCGCACAGCTACGTCCTTTCTACACTTAGCACCTCTCTAGCTATGTAATAGGCATCTCTATATGATCAATGAAATAAAGCATTTGGTTCACTCTTGATTTTTTCTGAGTCTTTTACCTCCTTTATTGTTCATTTAGATCGTATAGAACCTTTTGCGCAATTGTGCTTTGCACTTGCGTCTCTTTTAAATCCGCCATAAGCGGTCCGCGTAGCTTTTTTATGTTTTGATCTTCATCCGATGTTCTCTGTGTGGATTCCAGAGTAGTGACTTTTTGACGATCTAAGCCGCCATCTGCTACGGGTTCTGGACGGTTGCTATTAAGTATCGTCGCCCTAGCGGATTGTTTGTGCGAAGATTTCGCCATCTCACGAAAAGTCAAGCACAGAGAGCCGGATGGCGGATCGCATAATCCTACGCGTGAAACTTTTTTTTTAAGTGTTGTTTTTGGGCATGGCAAAAACTGCAAGTTGCATAAAATTAGGCCTGGCAGTTTCTTCGCGCAATCAAACCACTTCATAAAAAACAAACTGCAAAAGTTCACAAGCATTCCACTGATCCGCCACAAGCAGATCAGTTGCAGTGCACAAGCATTCACACGCAGTTTAAGTTTAAGATTACAGACCCACTCAGGGGCCGAATTAATGCAAAGTATTTTTCCTGCCATATCGCAGGGCACATCTCAAGAAGATGGCGGAACCTTGGAGGACACCTTGTCACCGCCATCACCACCTGCAGTTGCCGTGGAGGCGGATGCCGAAGCTTGGCTTGGCGACCCTGGTAGCTCGTATGCTTCATAGTATACGTTCAACTGAGTGCCAAGGGCACACAGTTGATCGTATCCAAGCACGCTCTGCCGGATGGCGGCCTCGTCCACCGGCGCGCCGTCCTCGCCGCTCTCAGGGATGCCGGAGGTGAGCTGGTCCAGGTCCATCTCGGGATAGTGGGCCTTCGCCAAGGTCAACGCTGTCCTGGCACCACCCCGAGCAGAGGACAGTTTCTAGTCCGCCACCAGCCCTGGCACCAGCAGAAGCTTCTGTGTGAGCGCGATGGTGGAGAGGTTGGAAGAACCCACTATCTGCAGGCTCCCGCACGCTTGGCGACCAGCGCTGAGAAGGCCATCAAGCTCCTTCCTCGCTGCGTCGGTGGCCATGCGCAAGCCCTCAGCGGTGTCCATCTCGCCCTGCCCCAAAGCGACTGCATAGCGGAAAAAGAAGACGCATCATACACGGCATAGCAGAAATTGAAAAACTTTACGTTATAAGAAGAAATGGTACCTAGCAAGTTGTCCTGGAAGTGATGGAGGAGCTCGTTAAAGCCTTCATGCCGCTTCTCAAATTCAGCGGCGGCTTTGCGGAGGTCCGCTATCTCCTTGTCCTTCTTCTTGCCCTGGTTCTCCTGGTCCTTCAGCTGCCTCTCGAGGGTGGCGTTTTCAGCCAGCGATTTCCGGAGCTGTTCATTCAGCCCATCCATCGCAATGGCGTGGCCCTTCTTCATCCCCTCAAGTGTGGACTTGAGCTTGGCAGCGTCTGCATGGCGGAAGTTTATCAGCTCAGCATTGATTGAAAGGAAAACAAGCTTGTTAAGGTAAAAGTACCGCTATTTCCAAGCTGCTGCTGCAAATCCACCACAAGAGCATTTTTGGCTGCCAGCTCCTTCTCCTGCGAGCTGACAACCTGGACCAGGTCTTCCACCACCTTCTTGTAATTCTGGCAAAACAAAATTGAAGTGTTAGTTACTCTTAGAGCTTCATGCCGGATACATGATGAACAAAATTGTATGCCTTTTTAGTCACTCTTAGAGCATCATGATGAATAATTATCCGCCATGATGCTCGGGGGCTACTTATGCTGATTTTTTGTCTTCTTAAAAGAGCTTTATGCCGGATAGTTATCCGCCATAACGCTCGGGGGCTACTCGGTATAAAAATTAAAAAGTTCTCTATAGAGCACTGTGTGAACTACCAGCGCTCGAGGGCTAAGCTATTCAAAAACTTACAGAAGTCAATCTCAAAGCCCCATAGCGGATCGAATCTGCAAATCCGCCATGGCGCTCGGGGGCTACTGGGAGTACATACCTTCTTCATAGTCGATGTTTTCTCAACAAAAGCGGCAATGCCGCTGGACAGCTGGTTGCTGGCATCTTCCTGGCTAGAAATAAGATTGACGACCTCAAGTTGCTTTTGTCTCCAGTATAAGCTGCCCCCAGACGAAGTATCCGCCACTTCACCCTGAGAGCCAGAAGCCTTTTCGCTTTGGACGACATCATTAGCCGCAGCTTCAGTCGTTGGGTCGATTTCTGGCATTGGGTCAAACTGACCACCAGCATCCTCCATATCAATATCGATACGAACGGAGGGAGTTGGTGCATCAGGGGTGAGCGGGATAGTGGCAGGGGAGGGCTTGGCTCGCTTGGAGGACGGCTCCTTGACAGTAGGTTTCTTTCTTCTGAGAAAAAGGGGATTAGAGATGGAAAGCAGCAAAACAATGAAGAAGGTGTCCAAAGATTACCTTGACTTGGGCAAATTGATGGTAGCGGTATTCTCGGATGGCGTTTCTAACTCCGCCCTGCGTTGAGCTTCGAAACGACGGGAATCAGCAGATTTCCCGCCACCACCACGAGTTTTTCCACTACCAGCCCGTTTCTTGGGAACCACCTTCTCCTGGGTCGTATGGGCCGTATCATCCACATTCCCCGCCATCTCCTCTTTGTTTCCGCTAGAGTGAACAACTTCTTCCTTAAGGGCAGATTTGAGGTTGGAACGGCGAAGGGGATGGGCAAAGTGAGCAGGACCAAGCGATTTGAGCTGATAAGAAGAAAAATATTATGAAATGTCAAAGTATCAAAAGGTACTATGGCGGAATGGGAACTTACCAAAGGGCAGCTGCCATTCTCAAACATAGCCATGCCAAACTTTAAGGGCTTCTTCCTAGGAGACTTCATCAAGGAACGAATGCGCTTCTCGACAATTTTAGGGTCCAGCTCCTGGTCCGAACAACGCATGCCATCATTTGCACCAGTATACTCGTGCATCAGGCGATCGCAGTGTTGCAGCGGCTGGATCCGCCGGGATATCCAGCAGTTGATGGTGTCGATCCCTCTCAAGCCATCCACGGATAGCCTGGCAATCCGCCGAGCCAAGAACTTGACATAGGGGGTGCCGGATTCATCATTGACAGCCGTCCAGGAGTCGCGGGACTCAGCAGCTACGTTCTTGAATGGAGGAAGGCCGCGGGCTTGAGATGGCGCAGGCTTGTCCGCCATATAGAACCAGGACCCTCTCCATCCTATGGCAGAATCCAGTGGCATGATGAAGGGGTATTCCTTCGACCTTCGTGGAAGAAAGCAAACCGTCCCGCAGGTTCGAAGAGATCCGTCATCTTCATAGTTGGCCCGCACAGAGAAGAAAAGTTGGAAGAGGTCCACCCTGGGGCGGATCCCAAGGTATCCCTCGCACAAGGCTGCGTAACCCGCCACAGACACCAGGCTATTTGGTGATATATGGTGGAGCTGCAGTCCATACAACTTCAGAAGATTAGTGAAGAAAAGTGATGGAGGCATACTGAGACCCCTCTCCACGTGAAATTTGAGCATCATGATCTCGGAGGGGTTAGGAAGAGGCACTGGGGCCTTGAAGTCAGTCTGCCATCCGGATTCAGCTTGAGGAGCCACAGTGCCCTCGCCTTCCATGGCTTGGACGTCAAAATCCTTAACATGGGATTTCTGCCAATACCCATGAAGGTTCTGAGGGATTTGCTCTTCCTCGTCCTCAGCACCTTCCTCCTCAGCCTCGCCGTCCGCTTCCCTATCTGCAGGATCATCCGGGTTTGTACCCGCCATTTCCTCTTCAGCTTTGGACATGTTGTCCTCTGGGTCCAAATCCGCCATCCCGGGATGTTCTCCCTGGACTGACTGTTGCAGAGGGGAGTCTTCCTCCTCAGCATCGGAATGGTGGCGGGACGGTGATCCGGAGTTCATGGCGTCGGGCGAAAGGAAGCTTTCGCTATGAATTGCTTGAAGGACTCGAGCGAGTTGGTCCGGCGGAAAAAGCTGCCGGCGGCGAGGTTTTCCGCGGTGGCTCGTCGGAGACGACGAAGCTCTCGTGGCGGCGCTGAGGAGAGAGAATGCGACGAAGGTGAATGAGGGGTGACCGGCCGGGGGTGAGAGGCCGGGGTATATATAGACCTCGGGCCTCGAGATTCGTGCCCGCCATCACCACCGTTCATCCTGATCGCAGAAACCCTAATCTGGCGACACGTGTCCAGGGGTAAAAAAGTAACTTGGTGAAAACAGTGCGAGCACTGTAAGTCTTGCCCTAGAAGGAACTGTGTGCCGAAATTTACGGCAGATTTCAACGGTATGATCCAACGGATCCCGAAAATCTCGCTAAGATAACTACGTCGCTTGATCCGTTATTTACGGCGGATTGATAGATGAAAGGAGCATCAAGATAACCGCCATCCCGATGCAAAAGAGCTATGGCGGAAGTAACTCACCAAGAACATGCATGGCGGGTATAGATGGCAATCTTGAAGTTCCCTGGGGGCTACTGTTGGGGATATACCAAATAGGTATACCAGCGACGTAGTCCTAAATCAGCAAGCCAGGGTGGCCCATCAGGGGTGGTATGGCGGATTCGCTATACCGGGTGGCCCAGTTGCTGAAGTTGCCACGGCGGTACTAGACGCAGGCGCTTATGGCGGATCCGGAGACAGGCCCATGGCGGATTGCTGATGACAGGCCCATGGCGGGTTCGGAAACGGCCTATGGCGGGTTGCCTTGTAGTATACGCAAAGGACTTAGTCTAGGACTCCAAGTTGTATCCGCTCCGGTACCACCGTGTAGCCCACGCCAGGCGCCTTTATAAGCCCGGCGTGGAGCAGCCCTTGAGGCAAGATTAGAGTCATACGGCCAATCGCATAGCGAAACAGCCAACCTCATCATTGTAACTGAGCACTTGTTGCCATATAGTGAATTATAGCAGCACGTAGGATCTCGCCACCATCGCGGGATCTGAAGCTGGGTAAACTTGTGCTACCACCGTCCTGGATCGCTCCTCCGTGTTCACCCCCTTCCACAAACCGCCATACCCCTACCTCTATGGCAGATCTGTTGACGAAACCACGACACTCATAAGCTTCATTTCTCCACTCATCTAAGGAACTCAAATCAAGTAACCTTTTCTTACCGGCGAGTTTAAAATCCCTATTAAGCTCTTTCTCACTACCCAAAAAAAAGCCTTGTGTTCTAATTCTAAGGGCAAGTGACACGCTTTTCCGTAAACCATTTTGTAAGGAGACATGCTCATGGGGTTATTATAAGCAGTTCTATAAGCCCATAAAGCATCGTTCAACTTGCTAGCCCAATATTTCCTAGATCTATTAACAGTCTTCTGCAAGATAGACTTGATCTCTCTATTCGATAGCTCTACTTGCTCACTAGTTTGGGGATGATAAGCAGAAGCAATTCTATGGTTAATGTCATATCTAGCAAGAGTTTTCCTAAAACCGCCATGAATAAAATGAGAACCTCCGTCAGTCGTAAGATATCTAGGCACACCGAACCTATTTAAAATAACATCCTTAAGCATTTTTAACGAGGTCTCACCATCGACACTCTTTGTAGGTATAGCTTCTACCCACTTAGTAACATAATAAACATCAACAAGTATATGAGTATAACCTTCCGAAGGAGGAAAAGGACCCATAAAGTCAAATCCCCAACAATCAAATGGTTCAATAACAAGATAATAACTCAAAGGCATTTCATTACGTCTAGAAATATTACCAACTCTTTGGCATTCATCACAAGATAAAACAAACTTTCTAGCATCTTTAAAAAGGGTAGGCCAATAAAAACCTGATTGTAGAACCTTTTGTGCAGTTCTATCTCCAGCATGATGTCCTCCATAAACACTACCATGGCATTTTCTCAATATCTCTTGTTGTTCATATTCTGGAACACATCTTTGCATAATACCATCCACTCCTTCTTTATATAAGTGTGGGTCATCCCAAAAATAATGCCTCAAGTCATAAAAGAATTTCTTTCTTTGCTGAGTTGTAAAGGTTGGAGGCAAATACTTGGAAACAATAAAGTTAGCATAATCAGCATACTAAGGATTCTCTCGCGAAGTTACCTTTATTGAAGCCAACTGTTCATTTGGAAAACTATCATTAACAGGAATAGGATCAAAAGAAATTTTTTCCAACCTAGACAAATTGTCAGCAACAGGATTTTCAGCACCTTTCCTATCTACAATATGCAAATCAAACTCTTGTAAAAGCAACACCCATCTGATAAGCCTAGGCTTAGCATCCTTCTTTGACGTAAGATATCTAATAGCAGCGTGATCAGTGTAGATAGTAACTTTCAAATCAACAATATAAGGTCTAAACTTATCACAAGCAAAAACAACAGCAAGAAACTCCTTCTCAGTAGTAGCATAGTTCTTCTGAGCAGCATCAAGAGTCTTACTAGCATAATGAATAACATTCAACTTCTTATCTATGCGCTGTCCAAGAACCGCACCCACAACAAAATCACTAGCATCGCACATAATTTCAAAGGGTAAATTCTAATCAGGTGGTTGAACAATAGGAGTAGTAGTTAAAGCCTTCTTAGGAGTTTCAAAAGCTTCCTTACAATCATCATAAAAAACAAATGGCACATCTTTTTGAAGAAGATTGGTAAGAGGCTTTGAAATCTTAGAGAAATCTTTAATAAACCTCCTATAGAAACCAGCATGACCAAGAATACTATGAATACCTTTAACATCCCTAGGACAGGGCATCTTCTCAATTGCTTCAACCTTTGCTCTGTCAATTTCAATACCTCTTTCGGAGATTTTATGCCCAAGAACAATTCCTTCATTCACCATAAAGTGGCATTTCTCCCAATTAAGAACAAGATTAGTTTCTTCACATCTCTGCAAAAATTTATCAAGATTGTGTAAACAATTATCAAAAGAAGTTCCATAGACGAAGAAATCAGCCATGAAGACCTCCACAATTTCTTCACAAAAACCATGAAAAATAGCAGACATGCATCTTTGAAAAGTAGCAGGAGCATTGCACAAACCAAAAGGCATACGTCTATAAGCATAAGTTCCATAAGGACAAGTAAAAGTGGGTTTCTCTTGATCTTGCTTTTTAACAGCAATCTGAGAGAAACCAGAATAACCATCAAGAAAACAAAAATGAGTTTTCTTAGATAACCTCTTTAGCATTTGATCTATAAACGGTAAAGGATAATGATCTTTCTTAGTAACTTTGTTGACCTTTCTAAAATCAATGCACATCCTATAACTGACGAGGGTTAACTCAACAAATGTCCAATATGAAGGACTTAGGATCGGGGGAGTAGGGCGTCGGATGAACTCGAAGGTAAATCAGTCAAACAAGGTGTGTATCAAAAGTAAACATAAGAGTAAACTTGGCTTGCTTTCAATCTGTCCCTTACCGTCCTCTCCTGGCCCCTATATATAGGTGGCCAGGTCTCAAGGATCGGGAGGGGTCCGATACAAATTACAGTATCGACATACGATATGAACTCGTATATCGACTAGTATTACAATTGGGCCTAGCTTAACGGGCCTCAGAGGTACTTTAACTGACGGGCTCCATTATCTACACCCTTGTCAGTAGCCCTCGAGATTCTACCAGAATTGCAAATTCGGGTTGAATCTCAAATATTTATTTCTTCGACTTGATCAATCTTCGACTTCTTCGTATCTTCAAATCTTCGACTTCGAGTATCTGTCATTATACTGTCTCGCAAGGGGTTTTGATGAATAAGCCTGACAACTCTGACGGATCAAGAGTCCAGTTAACTGCCGGAATAGATACTTGTCACCTACTTCAAATTCAATCCCCTTGAACTTGAATTTGGGAAACCGGTCAAACCCATTCTTTTGCCGCATTTAGGACTTACAAAAAATGAATCCCAGTGGTTATCAGGGTACCCAGTGTGTCCACCAGGATTTTCTTCGCGTCGTTGACACGGATAATTTCCAGCAGAGCGCATCCATGTGCGTATACCAGGCCACAGAGGACGGATCCTGGGGTCTTACCTTCACGATATATTTCAATCATGGCATTCGAATTTTGTCGCGATGACGCAACTCGAGAATCACACGTCGCAGCCTTGTTTGACTGTTTCAGTTCTAAAAATATTTGGGTTATTCAACCTTGATTAATATAGACTCCCTCCCGATGGTAGTAACGATGCTGTCCAAGTCTTCTTTTCTCCTTCTTTACTCTCTTTATGCATGAAAAAGTTTCATCGGGTGCACGGCTAGTGCTCCCGATGGGAGTAGCCCCCGAGGCTATAGTCGAAAACATGTTTCGAGTATAGGCTCAAATAAATCATCTCTTCTTTGATCACCAGGTAATATCTTTATTTGATAATATCGTCGGGTGTGCGGCCAGCGCTCCCGATGGCAGTAGCCCCCGAGGCTATAGTCGAATCTTTTCGGGTATAGACTCAAAAAGAATGAGTTTTTCTTCCTTGATTCCTTTGTATCTTTCATAACAATTTTTCGTCGACTTCCCTGATCATCATCGATACGCAGACATGTCATACCAAACTTTTGCTGAATTTTTCCCTATTAGTGTCCACCACTGTCATATTCTTATTTCCCATTACTCAAATTCTCATGACGTCATTAATATAATTACTCTGTATGTAATTTGACTGGGTGTTGACCGTTACCTGTGGGCAGTGCGGTAATTTCACAATTTTCCTGCCCGTTAGTGGGCTGCCGTTTTCGCTCCTTGCGCCATGTCTCAGCCCACGTTCCTTCATCAGGAAGCTATATAAGGGGGAGAGTGGGGATTTTACTATTTACCAGTTCCTCGCTTCTGCCGCCGCTACCATTGCTGCAAACCTCGCACGCTTCTGAGATCCTGCATAGCCCCCGTGCGCAACTCGTAGATGCGCGTCAAGACCCTTGCGCAAAAGAACAAGATGGGGAAGAGCAACACTACCAATGCATCAACCAGCTGGGTGCCTTCTGATTTCAAGCAAAAGGATCTCACCAAGGCCCAGGCCGATGGTCTCATTTCCGACGGCGATCAGGTCATCTTCCCTAGCACCGAGCGCATCCCCAAGCCCCCGAGCGGCTTTCGGGTGATGTTTCTTGCCTTTCTTTTACGCGGTCTCTCTTTCCCTGCCCACGAGTTCCTTCATGGGCTTCTCTTTGTGTATGGTGTGCAGCTTCACCAGCTCACACCAAACTCAATTCTTCATATTGCTTGCTTCGTCACCCTTTGCGAGTCCTTTCTGGGGATCGAACCCCATTTTCTTCTCTGGAAATTTCTCTTTCGGCTCCGCCCCAGTGTTGCTTTATCAAAAAAGCCTGAGCTGGGCGGGGCTGTTATTCTTGTCCATGCGGAGTCTCAGTACCTGGAATTTTCCATGGCTGCCTCAGTACAAGGTTGGAGGAAGAAGTGGTTTTATATCAAAGACCATAAAAGCTCTTCCTCTGACCAATACGGCATTGCCCCTTTTGATGCCGCTAAAGATCTGAAGAAATTGGCCTCGTCGGATTCGCCTCCCACGGAAGCTGAGATGGAGGATATCAAGCCACTGCAAGCTCACATCCAGGCCTGAAGAGTGGTAGCGGAGGTGCGCTGTCAAGAACTCAACTTATGGAATTTTTTTTGCAACGGCGGGTTCAGCCTCTTCAGCATCGTATTTCTAAACTTTGGTTGTTCTCTGGCTTGGGAGATTCTTCTCGAGTATCTGACGATCTTATGGAGAAGAAGGATCTCGACAAGCGAGTGAGAGCTCTGACTACTCTCATGAAAGATCATGAAATTGCAGCTTTGGCCGCTGGTTTCTTTGACTTCGAGCATCCCTTGCCTGTGGTATATGCACTGTCTTCATTTATTTGTCTTCTTTTATCTTATCATTGTTTTTCTTATAACTTTCGACTTATTTTCCTTCCAGGATCACCAGTCCCTTGTTTCTCGCCCTCCTCTTCCAGAGGGAGGACCCATTCAGGATGTTCCTATTTCTGCTGCATCCAAAGCCCCCGAGGCTGAGGACAGCCAAGATGAAGATGAAGCCAAAGATTCACTGGAAGGAACCATTTCAAATATGTCGCCTCCTCTTGCACTTTCCGAAGATCTTGGTCTCGATAAGAAGAGGAAACGTGTCAAGGAGCTCGTTTCTTCGAGTACCTCCACTCACAAGAATATGGCAGGGGAGGCCTCTGCTCTAGAGGATGAAGAAGAGCTTTTTTACGCCTTGGACTCGTGAGTTCTTTGCTGACTTGTTCATATACTCTTCTTTCTGTCGACTTGCACAGAGTGCTTTACTCTTTTGTTTCTTTTTCAGTGATAACGAGGACCCGAAGAAATATGCTGCCACTGCTCCTATTGTTGATGCTCCTGTTATCGATGAACCACCCTCACAAGAGGCAGCTATGGTGCCTAAGTCACCAAAAGCTGCTACCAAAAAGGCTGGTCCTCGTGCTTCCAAACGCCTAAAGAAAGCGTCAGCGGCGAGTACTTATCTCGACGCTCCTCAGCCAGTTATCCCCACTGATGATGTAAGTGCTATATATTTTTGTTGTTTACTAGCTTTGAACTGCTCTTCTCATGCCCTGCTTTGGACAGACTTTGATGAAAAAGTTCATCTCTTTGGGTGCTGAATGTGCCAAGTTTTTGAAAGCGGCTAGGGCTTCTCGTGGTAAGCTTTTTGCCATCATGTGCCTTTTATTTGCTTAACTTTGCGCCTCTGTGGCTCTTTTATCGAGCTTTCTTTCCCCTTCTTGTGCTGCAGATGATTTGTCGGCGGTTAATGCTCGCATATCGTCTCTGGAGGCTGAACTCAAAGCTTCCAGAAAAGCTTGGGATGTTGCCGCCGCTGCCAAAACCACTACTGAGAAGTCCACTAAGTCAGCATTGGCTAGGGCAAAGAAAGCGGAGAAAGCAGTTACTGATGCTAATCAGGAGCGTATCCAGAGGGAGCAGGCTGTAGCTAAACGCCTTAATTAAATTTCGGCTCTTGCAGGAGGTAAATACCATGCTTTTCCCTTCTTCGTTGATTTGCCCATTCTTATACTTGCTGATGTATGCTTTTTTCTGTCTTTGTCCCCTTGGTTCTTTAGAACATAGTGGGGTGTCTTCGGCACCTTTGCAGCCGGACGATGATCCTCTAATGGCCGCAGTGAACTTGCTAGAGTCGAATTGGATATCTATCCAGGAGATCTTCGAGCTGGCTAGCCGCGTGCTAATGCGAATTTTCGTCGGGTTGTGGCTCAAGTAGAAAGCGGATGTGCCAGCTGCTGATCTGAAGAAGCTTGCAACGGCATTTAACACCCCCGAAGATCCTATCCTTCTGTTGAAGAGCCACTCCGTGAAGCGAGGTGCGGAGGGGGCCATTGCGCTTACCTATGCGCATGGCGAGGAGGTTAACTGGGAGAAGGTGAGCTCTTCCCGCGGTCGACCTCGTTCAGAGTTGTGGGGTTTCTTCGAGAAGGCGAAGAAGTATGCACCAGGCATCGTGTCGATTATTTATCCTTCAGCGGCTTCTTCGACCTCTGCTACGCCAGTTGACGAGGGTTAACTCGACAAATGTCCAATATGAAGGACTTAGAATCGGGGGAGTAGGGCGTCGGATGAACTCGAAGGTAAATCAGTCAAACAAGGTGTGTATCGAAAGTAAACGTAGGAGTAAACTTGGTTTGCTTTCAATCTGTCCCTTACCGTCATCTCCTGGCCCCTATATATAGGTGGCCAGGTCTCAAGGATCGGGAGGGGTCCGATATAGATTACAGTATCGACATACGATATGAACTCGTATATCGACTAGTATTACAATTGGGCCTGGCTATTTGAGGAATAAGCTCGTTATTCTCATTAGGCACAACAGTGATACCTCCTTTCTTAGGAACACAATGAACAGGACTAACCCATCTACTATCAGCAATAGGATAAATAATACCAGCATCAAGGAGCTTCAATACCTCATTTCTTATCACTTCCTTCATCTTAGAAATTAAGCGGCGTTGATGTTCAACAACTGGCTTTGCATATGGCTCCATGTTAATAGCATGCTGACATATAGTAGGAGAAATCCCTTTTAAATCATCAAGAGTATATCCCATAGCTCCTCGGTGTTTCCTTAATATTTCTAATAACATTTCTACTTCCTTTCCTGAAAGTTTAGAACTGATAATAACAGGATATTTTTTTTATCATCGATATAAGCATATTTAAGATCATCAGGTAAAGGTTTTAAATCAAAAACAGGATCTTCCTTAGGTGGCAAAGTGGTACCCAAATCCTCCACAGGTAAATTGTGTTTAATCAATGCTGGTTGACAAAGAAGAATATCATCAATCTCATCTCTTTCTTCCCTGTAGATCTCACTTTCATGGTCCTCCATAAATTGCTGCAAAGCATTATTAGGAGCAAGAGCAATAGAGGCAAGTTGTTCAACTCAAAAATCTTCATTAGGCAATTCATTTTCATAAGGAGCTTTAGTAAACTTAGAAAAATTAAACTCATAAGATTCTCCATCAAACTTAGTCAAAATTTTCTCCTTCTTACAATCTATAACAGCGCCACAAGTATTCAAAAAGGGTCTACCGAAAATAATAGGACAAGTTTTACTAGGTTCTGTACCAAGTATTAGAAAATCAGTAGGATATTTAGTCTTACCGCATAGAACTTCCACATCTCGAACAATACCAATTGGAGAGATAGTTTCTCTATTAGCAAGCTGAATAACCACATCGATTTCCTCCAGTTCACAAGGACCAATTTCATGCATGATTTTTTCTATAAAGCTCGAAAGGAATAGCACTTGAACTTGCACCAATGTCGCATAAACCATAATAGCAATGATCACCAATCCTGAGAGAAAGCACAGGAACACTTGTTTTCCTAGATCTACTAGGATGTGAAACAATGTTAGAAGCATCTTCACAAAAGACAATATGTTCATCTTCTACATTTTTAGTAACAAGGTCCTTCACTATAGCTACAGGAGACTTAATAGTAATTTGCTCATCAGGTTCTACAACTTTCTTTGCACTTTTCTTAAGCACACTAATTAAAGTATAATGTTCCTTTACCTTAGAAGGAAAAGGCATTTTCTCGAAATAAGGCTCAGGCAAAATGTGATCAACAGTACAAACTTCAGTAGTTCTAGCAGGAACACAACTAACAGTATCTTTATAAGGCGCACGGTACTTGTTCCAATCCTTCTTTGGAACACCAAGATAAGAGGCAAAGGCCTTAAAACAGTTAGCAAGTATTTGGGAATCAAGACCATAAACAGCACTAACATCATGAAAGTCATCGGTTCCCATAAAAGCTTTCATGCATTCATAATCATAATTTATACCTAACTTTCTACCTTTGTCGTTCTCCCATCCTTCAGTATTTTCTTAAATACGGTCTAAAAGATCCCATTTAGCTTCTTCTTTCATACGTATAAATGATCCAGAGCAAGAAGCATCCAATAAATCCTTATCGTGAAGAGTAAGCCTTGCATAAAAGTTATTAATAACAATATTACTGGGGAGCTCATGAATGGGACATTTGAGCATTAGTGACTTCAATCTCCCCCACGCTTGGGAAATAATCTCTCCATCATGAGGCCAAAAGTTATATATTTGATTTCGATCTATATGAATCTCACTTGGAGGGTAGAATTTAGAATAAAAGAGAGGTACAATTTCCTCCCAGCCAATAGATGGACCATCCTTTAGCAGCCTATACCATTCCGCAGCTCTGCCCTTCAGTGATAAAGAGAATAGCTTTCTCTTAACCTGGCTTGATGAAATACCTACACACTTGAACAACTCGCATAATTCATGTATAAAGAGTAAATGATCACCCGGATGGACAGTTCCATCTCCTGAATAGCAGTTATTCATAACATGTTCAACAATTTTCATAGGTATTTTAAAAGGATCTAATTTAGCAGGCGGTGGTTGATCTACCACCGTAACAGAGGCAGTAGTGTTCCCAAATAGGGAACCAAATGGAGAATTCTCCATAGCAATAAAATATAAAAAATAAAAGACAAAAATAAAAACAATACTCACAGCGAAAGTTACCTTTACCAATTCCACTCTTCAATAGCACTTCACTCCCCGGCAACGGCGCCAGAAAGTAGTCTAGATGACCCACAAGTATAGGGGGTGTATCGTAGTACTTTTTGATAAATAAGAGTGTCGAACCCAACGAGGAGCAGAAGGTGTTGACAAGCGGTTTTGATCAAGGATTCACTATAAATACTAGCAAATAGGTTTTTAGGGGTATTTAGTAATGCAAGTAAATAAAGTACGAGTAAATAAAAGACAATAATAGTAATTGCTGCAAGTGGCCCAATCCTTTCTAGAGCAAAGGACAAGCCAGTTGTGTAACTTATGATTACCAAACGTTCCTATGGACACACGGGAGTTTCTGTCGAGAGCTTTTGCTTCATGCTGCTAAGTAATCTTCATTGGTTTGATAAGTGTTATGGGGGTGAACCTGTGCTAGCGTACTACCCTTACTAAGACTAATACACACTTGTGATTATACCCCTTGCAAGCATCTGCAAATACAAGAAAGTAATTAAGATAAATCTAACCACAGCCTTAAACTCTGAGATCCTACGCTCCCTGGTGCAATCGTTTCCTAACGGGGGGTTAGGTTTCTGTCGCTCCGGCAACCCCACAATTAGTAGCCAAATACACAATACATTCCACTAGGCCCATAAATGGTGAAGTATTATGTAGTCGACGTTCACATGACACCACTAGTAGAATAACACCACAACAAATAAATATCAAACCATTAAATATTACTCAACATAGTTTCACTACTAACATCTCGACTTCTCCCATGTCCTCAAAAACTAAACGAACTACTCACAAGACATCATATGGATCATGACCAGAGGTGAAATAATGGTAAATAACAATCTGAACATAAACCTTAATTCAACGGTTCCACTCAATAGCATCAACTACAAAGGTAATCAACACCGGGAAAGTTTCCCCTAAGAATTTGACAAGATTCAACCCAAGATGTTACAGCAGGATGGCATGGTGATGATGGAGATGAAGGTGCTGCTGCTGATGATGATGATGGTGATGATGATCCCGATGAAGTCCAGCGTGATGGTGATGACGATGGCGATGATCTCCCCTCTCCGGGAAGGAATTTCCCCGGTAGATTACTGCCCACCGGAGAGCTTTTCTCTCTCGGTGTTTTATGCCCCACAGAGGCGGTGGTGTGTATCTCTGATCCCCTCTTGACTTAGGTTTTCGGGGATGACAATATACACGAGGGGGCGATGGCAGGAGTGGGCCAGGGTGGCCTAACCCCAGGGTGGTGTGGCCAGGGGTGGAGCCGCGCCACCTGGTGGTGTGGCCCCCTGCTGCTCCTCTCGCTTCCTCCTTCTGGCTACTTTTGTCTTCTGGTAATATATGAATTTCTGGGTATTTCTCTGGAATTTTTTATCTTCAGAAATATGGTGTCTTGACGGTCCTTTTTCCAGCAGAATCCTGACTCCAACAGCAAGTTCTCCAATGATCATCAAACATGTAAAAACAGAGGAAACAACATAAGTATCACCTCTAAATATGAAATATATCAATGAATAACAGTAAATTATGATATAAAATAGTGATGCAAAATTGACGTATCAAGCGACAGCTTTAGACGATGGTGGCGTCGACTTCTTCGGCTGCAAGGGCAGCGTTGAATCTGGTCGATGTTAGGTGACTTCGCCTCCGGTGAGGTCTGCATGTGGGTTGTGACATAGGTCAGCGGCCCTGTGCGATGCAAAGGTCTTGGTGGTCAACGACGAAGCAGTGTGCTACATCTTGCTTAGCTCCAAGCAAGCCTTCCGTCGGAGTGGACAAGATCCGAGCGAAAGCTTTACCCTGACCCTCATGTCGATGTCGATGATGGCAGCTTCTATGGACGTTGTTCCCCTCCTTGCAGGCATCACCATGTGATTTTGCTTCTTCTGATGCGAATGGTTTGGGCTCTCAAGGTGAAAACCCAAGTTTCGGTTAGCCGAAGCAAGCGACGATGGCGTCTTTTGCCTCCCTCTGGTGGGCGCCACCTTGGAGAATCAGCTTTAGTAGTTGTGCATGGCTTCTCTTGTGTTGTCGTCGGTAGATGTCGGGGCATCGGCCCCAGATGGTGGATGTGCATCGAGTTGGTGGCCTCAAGATCTAGGGCGGGCAGATGCTTCATGGGGTGGAGCTCGTGCTTGCTTTGCTTGGGTGACAGTATTGTGTCGCTAGTGCGACGAGGCTATCGGTTCGGTCGATGCTGTCTTAGAGGAGTCAGATTGACTTTTAGGCCGGGGCAGCGGCCCCAGATGTTGGTGCAGCGGCCGTGGTCTGCGAGTAGTTTTCTTTGTGCAGCTTGGGCTGCAGGTGGCTGGGTCATGCAGCATTGCGGTTCAAGCTTGAGCGGTGGTACGCCGGGACGGCGGTCCCGGAAGATGGTGTTGGATGTCGGGGCGGCGGCCCCGAAGGCTCCTTGCGCTGAGTGCATCCAAACCTTGTGTCATGTGGGTGACAAGGTTGTCTCGATGTTGTTCGTTGGCGTCGTTTGGCGTAGCTCTTCCAGAGGGTTGGCTTCTTCATCTTCGTTGGAGCGTCCTGTGTTTGCTCCTCCCATAGCACTCACAGTGTTTCCTCTTCAGCTTAGGTAGGAGGTCTCCTCGTCTTGGTTGGGTGGTGTTGGGTAGGCTTTGCCCCTGTTGTACTGGTTCTAGCCCGATTTCCCATTAGTTAACTAGGTAACTCTCTTCTTCTTAATTAATCGGAAAGGCCAATCTTTTGCGTCATTTCAAAAAAAAGATAGCCAGGCTGCCAGCTAGCGGAGGTTGGATGGTTTCTATGGGCGGCCAGATCAACGGGGCCTCCTATTTGAAGCTCATAGCAACCTATCGTTCCTTTATGTACACTAAAAACATAAGAACAAGAACAAAAATTATATGAAATGCTTTGACCTAAGCGACTGTCGAGGTGATTAGGGTTACCTTCCTCCCACCGCTAGATTCCATCTGGTCTCGGAGTTTGTCTTCTTCCCGGATCATTCTCTTTTATCCTTGGGGTTAGAGTGGTGGTGCGGGGCTTTTTGTTTTTAAGGTTTCATGAGATAGAACTAGGGTTTCTAGGGGTTGGGCAGAAGGAAGTTTTGGCTGTCCTCTATGGCCGATCAACCATCGAGTTCGTCAAACAAGAAATGGAAAGAGGATGGTAGAAAAGGTGAATCCATTGATGATATGTGCGGTGACCTAGTACACCACTGCATGTTGTAGTGTACAGGTCGTTGACATAACACTCACGAAGTACCATTTCACAAATATTACATCCCTCAGAGTGGTACAATA
Organism: Dactylis glomerata; assembly: GCA_007115705.1. Classification (NCBI taxonomy): domain Eukaryota; kingdom Viridiplantae; phylum Streptophyta; class Magnoliopsida; order Poales; family Poaceae; genus Dactylis; species Dactylis glomerata. The sequence continues at coordinate 404,117 of QXEO01000750.1, read as the reverse complement.
GAAACATTGCGGGTCCGCAACTTTACATGTTCATAATTATCAACCCATAATATACAAAGGTTTCAACATCCTCATTGGTCTAGTGAGGATTCAAATTTGAATTTGACTTCAAACTAACTAATCTTTTGATCGGTACAACTAGGCTTAGTACCATCTGAGCTCAGCAACTTTATTTAAGTAAGTCTATGTTGCAAGGCTCATCTGTGCTATCATAGGTCTACGCTTATTTCTTGTCGTCCTCACAATTCACTCTATATTCTACTCCCTCAGTTCCAAAATATAAGATGTTTTAGACTTTTTCTGACAAAGATGTATCTAGACATCTTTTACTGTGTAAGTTGGGAGCAAAATGAGTGAACCAACATACTAAGAGGCATCTAGATACATGTGTTTTAGAAAAAGGCTAAAATGTCTTATATTTTAAAACGGATGGAGTATTATATAATCCATGCCTTTTATGCCTCTTGAAAGATCTAGCTCTTTGTAGTATACCTCCTCGTCCTCACGTTGGTTAAGTTAAGTTCGCAGTTCTTGGTGTTGTACAATTTAAAGTCTAGAAAGGGTTTAAGAAGATGGATTGAGTACCGACATACTCAGCAAGTTCTATATATTGGGTGTATGCAGTGTAACTATAAATTTCCATCCAAGGTTTGGTTTTTGAAAACGGTTTTTTTCAAAAAAAAAAGGTAAGTTTTAGATTTGAAAAACTATTTCATCAGTCTTCATGGGTTGTTAGAACTTCTATTTAGTTCCTTCCCACTCCCCTCAATAGCTTCCCATCCGGCAGCGTCACCCAGGTCCTACGCTCTTGGATCGACGCGGTTCCCCGCCTCTGTTACCTAGTCTATGAGAAAAATTGAGTGGATCGACGGTCAGACAAGGCTTCATCGTCGACGCCCTCTCCCTAGAGTTGCTATAGGTCAACGGCGCAAGGCTATGGTGATGTTCTGGTGAGCTATGGTCTGCAACAAGGAACGAGGTCCCACGGCGCCGCCAAGGTTCATACCCACCGCGCCTAGGTTCACCATCGACCTACCAAGTCATACGAATATTCCATGCGGGGAAAACACATCTGGACCCGGCATCACCAAGGTCTGGCGACAGGAGAGGCAACCTAGCAGCATCGCCACAAGCCTCCCTTCACGTCCTCCTTCCCCTTCCCCGCCGCCATCGAGGATTATGCCGGGCAAAGCTCCGGTGGTAACGGCGGCAGTGGGGTCTCTCCACCCGACGGTGGCCTCTTCCCCTTGCGACAACGGCGTGATGCTTCGCAGGTTTGATGGCATGGTGCCATGGTATCTTACGGCCAGGCAGTTGCTCCAGCAACGTAGGATGGGGTGGCTTCCTCCTGGTGGTGCTACGCCTACTGCTGTGGAGTCGAGCTTCAGGCGTCTCGTGGTCTTCGGGCCGGGAGGGACTCTAGGGCTAGCTTTGCGGTGGCATGGTGACGCCCCTGCTATGGCTGCTGGGAGCTTTGTACCCGCTCGGTCCATCTTGGCTCGTGCAGGTCTGCGGATCCTTGGCTTCGGCGGCGAGCATGCGCGGTCTTGCCTGCGGCGCCATTCGCTGGGCACCATGGTGGTGTCATCGGTTAGCCAGGCGGTGGTTGTCTGGATACCACCATCTAGTCCCATCCGAGACCCTGAATAAGGTGACGGTCCTAGGGTTCCTCTCGCGCCAAGATGAAGATCTGCTTGATGCCTGCCATTGTTGATCCGGTCGGACTGTCGAGTTCTGGAAGGCTCCATCGACAAACTCCAAAGGGCAATATGCCTAAGATTGGTGGATCGGGTGGTATTCGGTCATGCGCATCCATGTTTTTTCTAGCCGTTTGGTTTCAGAGGGAGCGTGATGAAGCTCTGTTGTCTGTTGCCATCATGGAACACGTCTTACGGTCCATGGTGAAGTCAGATGTGGAGAATGACATGGAAACTGAGTTTCTGATGACTAGCAGAGGTGGTTCGAGTGTTCGTGGCGATGGTGAACTTGCTTAATGATTCATGACTCGTAGCAGCCGCATTGGCAAGTGGGGACGGTAGCACAAGAGAAGTTTAAAGTCCTACCTTGCAGGGTGAAAATCCAAGGTCTGGCCTTAATTGGTTGTGTCTGACGATGAGCTTGTTAAAGGCATTTTTTTGTGAGCGAGGGACTTTCTCCAGGGTGAAAACCTATGATCTATGATTGGGCGACGACAGCGCTTGTGCATAGTTTTATTTTTGGAGGCGTCGATATTGGAGAAGCTGAACTTCTGGTGCTGTCTTGGTGGGGTTTATACTGCTGCTACAAGGAATAGATCACTGTAGCGGGACATTTTTTTGCTATTCTTCTTATTTTTTAGCTGTGTGCATCAATAATATCATTAAGGCACTGCGTTGTTGCAGAGGCTGGGTGTAATTAGTATCTTCTTGATATTAATATATACTCCTTATAAAAAAAGTTTCACCGTCGATGCATAGGTTCACAGCCCCCACCCAGGTTTGCCGCCGCCTAGATCTGCCACTGCTGCCTAGTTCGTCGTAGTTCCTCGCCGACGCCCAGTCCCACGACGCTACTTTGCAGGTCATGCTCGTTGCCTCATCTTAAAGGGAAATGGATTTACCAGATATGCTCGGATGACCAAATCAACGATGAGCTGAGATGTATGGATAGAAGTTGAGACCTACGGCAGACTCCGCCTAGAGAAGAAACATGTCCAACCTACGTCAGCTCAGCGAGATCTATTTTTCCAATTCAATTTTAGACTCCTTTAGGGCATCTCCAGCGGGCAAACGCAAACGACCACCCCGTGTTCGAACGCGTCCGAATGCGTCCGCACGGATAGAACACATGGCCCAGCAGGCGACCCAAACAGACAAAGTTGTCCGAAGGCAACCGCGCGCACCCATTCCGGTCTCAGATTTGGGCCCAAAATGCATCGGCCCGGACTACCCGCGAGTCCACTTGCATGCCCCCCTTGTCTGCCCCGGGCCCAGCCCGACAGAGGCTCCAAGCCATTTCCCCCTTCCCTCCCCTGTGTTGCCCTACTGCGCGCGCTCCTCCTCCTTTCCATCGCTGGTGCCGCCACGCCCACCGCCGGTGTCCGCTTGCTACCCCAACCGCCAAAAAGAAGCCCCTCCTTCCACCGCACCCCGACGCCACCCTAGGCCGCCGCCGGACACTCATTGACGGCCACCACATGGTGGGTTGAGAGAGCTATCCTCCCAGGCCGCGCACAACCTGTTCGGCCATTTGCCAACATGAGCGCCCCGAGGGACAGCAGCTCGGACGACGACGACATTGCGGCCCTTATCAACCTCAACAACGAGTTCTTCTACACACAATTCTTTGACGAGTCTGACACCGACTCCGACGATGATGTCGACTTGATGGTGGCCGTGGCCACCATCCTCAATGAGGCAAACGACTCCTACATGCCTCAATGGAGGGGCTCCCTGAAGGGGCGAGCCGCCAATCTAGACCGCAACCGGGAGAACGGCCACGTGCAGCTCTACACCGACTATTTCCACTCGGAAACGGCATTGTACCGAAACTATTTTTGGCGCCGTTTCTGGATGTCAAGGAAGTTATTTGGGCGAATTATTGAAGGTGTTCGCCTTCATGACCCATATTTCAGATGCAAGCCAGATGCTACAGGTAAACTTGGCTTCTCTTCATATCAGAAATGCTCGGCTGTTATACGGGTGCTTGCTTATGGAGTGGTCGGCGATCTTGTTGATGAGTACATGCGCATGAGCGAGTCTACATGCATTGAGGCCATGTACAATTTTTGTCGAGCTATCATTTAGGTCTTCGGCGAAGTGTACTTGCGAGAGCCAAATCTGGAAGACACTCAACGGCTCTTGTCCATCAATGAGAAGAGGGGGTTTCCTGGTATGCTTGGAAGCATAGATTGTATGCATTGGGAATGGAAGAACTGCCCTTTTGCATGGAAAGGGCAGTATTCAGGGCATGCTGAGGGTTGTACGATCATACTTGAGGCCATTGCTAGCCAAGATCTATGGATTTGGCATTCTTTTTTTGGCATGGCAGGGTCTCATAATGATATCAATGTCCTGCAACGATCCCCTGTGTTTGGTAGGCTTGCAGATGGCAATGCCCTATCAGTGAGTTTTGAGGTTATGGGTTATACATACACCAAAGGTTATTACTTAGTTGATGGTATCTATCCTGAGTGGCCTATTTTTTTGAAGACACGTCGTAATCCCACTGAGGAGAAATACAGTCGGTTTGCCAAAGAACAAGAGGCTTGCCGAAAAGATGTGGAGCGAGCATTTGGTGTTCTTCAGTCTCGTTGGGCCATTGTTCGTCACCCAGCTAAGGCATGGAGTGTTCAGCAGATGTGGAAGGTCATGACTGCTTGTATGATCATGCACAACATGATCGTTGAGGAGGAGCGTGATGATAGCGTCTATGATCAGGGGTGTGATTTTCAGGGTGAGTTGGTTGCTGCAAACCCTGTACCATCTTCTTTTCAGGAATTTCTCCATACACATCATAAGATTCGAGACCGGGCAACCCACCTCGCCCTTCATGAAAATTTGATGAACCATATTTGGATTCATGCGGGGCACAACCCCGTCACCAACCCTGGAAACAACCCTATTTGAACTTACTTAGATTTTAGTTAATTATGTTGTAAAACATTTGAAGTATTTATTTGCAAACTATTTGTAATGTATCTTTCACTAATTTAAGATTTTGTTGTAATCTATTTTTTATTTCTAAACTATAAGCAAAATGAGAGAAAACTGACCACTGTTCGGACGTGGGCCAAAAAATAGATCACCCCACTGGGCACACCCACCTACCCAAACAGACCGGCGCTGTCCGCGCGGGATTTGCTCTCCGCGGCCCGACGCAAACGGACCATTTTAGACCACTTCAGACACCTAAATGGGTCGACCCGCTGAAGATGCCTTTACTGACATGTTTGTGCCAGAGCTCTTATATGGGACATCTTTTCCTGCAGCCGTCATAAAGAGGCAGTACCTTGTCGGGTACAAAGCAGAAGTATATTGTTGTATTTTGAATATATGCATCTTAGTGAATAGGAAAATTGTCCGTGCGTTACAATAGAAAATACATTGTTTAAATATTGTCATGCCAATGAGAAAACAACAAGAAAAAAATACAACACAACAATGTGAAGACGCATACGTCATTGGCTCATTGCCTCAGAACCTGCCACAAAGAGAACACAAAGGTTCATGTGTATTTTTACCTTCCACATACCTATATGTCTTCTTGTCCTGCATCTCGTGATACAACGGGAAGGCGTATATGCCATTGTCTAAGGGTGTGTTCGGTTCTAGAATGAGGTGGAATGGAACGAACCCGTTCCGCACCTAGAGGCGATTCCGATGTTCGGTTGTGGAATGGAACGGAACCAACTAGTTCCACAAAAGGAATATTCCCTCTATATGCGGAACCAACTGGTTTCACCGAATCGGTGGAATGTGGGAGAACGGCTCGCTAATCACTCTGGTTAACCACCGCTGAAGAAAAAAAGAAAAAATGACATGCTGCATCTGTTCTCTCTCTCCCTGTCGTACTCTCCTAGCGCCAACAGGGCGGCCGGACGGTGGGGCCAGTCTGGATGGCGACCGACGGCGGCGGTGGCCAGCAAGGGTGGCGGAGGTGGTCCGCCTGGGACGGCGGCCAGCAGGGGCGGCGGGGCGGCAACCAGAAAAGGGCGGTCGGCAACCAGCAGGGCGACGGGCAGACTTTTGCATCGCACGGTGCGACTCAGGCCCGCCAGCGCCTGCGTGCAGGGAGCCAAAAAGAGGATGTATCATACCAATCGCGCCCTAAGCTCTCCTAGATAAAAGAGCACTGACCGTCACGTGCAAGAGAAGAAATACATTACAATTCACAGGTCACATATAACGGTCTACGCATTAAAAGATTGTGATGCCACGAAAGACAAAAACTCACTGACTTTGATCAGGACACAATGTGGTATCTTAATTACACAGTTTGGATAGTGACGAACCTTTCTATGTTTTCTTTTTATTGATCATGTCTATTACAAATCGAATCTTTCTCTGCTTTTTTTATTGATCATGTATATACAAATCGAATAATCTGGTAGCGATTTTATTCCTACCAAATTTTCCAAACTAGCCTTTTCTCTAATAGTAAGGCTCTATTGTCCAATTGGACAAATTCGTCTGCCTTAAACTGGTCAGAGGTGTTAGACTGTTAGTTGAGATCAATTTGTATGAGCAAATAAGAAACCTAATAGTCTCAGAATGTTGCTACACCAGAACTTCCTCCAAACTAGCCAACTACTTTGGCTTTCATTCCTCTAACAAAACTATGCCTCGGTAACACACCACACACCGAAGGATCATATCACTATCACCCACTTAAGAGGGAAATCCTTCGAAAAAACGGAAGAACGGCAACTGCACACAGAGCACCTTTCCCTACAGTGATAGAAGGTTATCTTGGATCCACTCAGATAGCCTGAGTATCTTTTAATTTGGTCCTTTCCGTCATGTGAGTGCGTGGCGAGAGACAAGGACAACCATCTAGTCATCCAGCTCGGCCTAGTTTGCACATCTTTCACGAAACCTCTTGATATCTTGTAGCAATGCTCATATACTGCAACAGCAAAACCTGTTGAGTGGACTCCCTCCAGCATAGGTTGCACCACCTCCATGTAACTCGACTGAACATTTAGTCGAGTACAACCAACAGTTGAAGAATGTATATTTCAACTTCCGGGAGGCCACAGTTACTCCCTGAGTAGAAACAAAGGCACTAGGGAGATCCCCTTTAAAAAAAAAAAAAAAAAAGACAGATCACTTCGAAGTGAAGCCAGCAAAGCAAGCAGTTGACACTTAACACAACATTAGCGTCCTCAGCCAAAATCGGGGGCTTGCTCCCTTAACATGTGGAACTTCTAGTTTTAATGGTTTTCTTCGAGCCAATTCCTTGGCAAATCCACTCTAGAATTAAATACAAGAGCCAACACACTGAAAAGAAATTCTAAACAAAGCTATAATGTCTTCTGGTGTTTCTCTGTCCTCCAAATTTTAATACTACCTCCAGCCCAAATTAATTGGTGGCTGCGCCAAATAATTCCGGCGGGATGGAATATAAGTTTTTAACCCTCAAATCGTGTATGAGGAACCAAGGCTACCGAGGTTCTCTCTCGTCACAATGATTTATGAATGAAAGGTAATCCGTACCACAGAAGTATTTCATTCAGAATTCACAATACATCCAGTTGTACCTTCACAGATGAAGAGCCCGGGCAGATACAAGTGGTCAATATGACCACAGTCCACAGATTGACTAAACTAGCTCACAATGCTGAATGTTCTTCGTTGCTTACACCGTATTCTTCAACAAGCTTCGTCACAAGTACCATAAGATTGACAAATGCACTGAATGATGCTCGCAGAAATCGTGCCTCTATAGCTTCAAAGCACCTGAATTCGTAAATATGAGGGATTAAATCATTGCACTCAAAACAGCAACGAAAATACGGTCCATCGAAAATATGATGTCAAGTTACTCACACGACAAGCTTGCCACCAGAAACAGTCATCTCCCTCCTGACCTTATCTGGCTGCAACTGCAACACAAACCACACCAAACAGAATGTCTTACATACATGCTACGAGCAAAGAGGAAGTGGGAGGAGTTCATGGAAGCAGGAGACATGCCTAAAATAAGAATATTAGCTTATTCACCTCCTTGTCAACAGCTAAAGTCTTGTAGAGAATGGAAGCATGTTCTTCGGATCCATAATCAACTTCAAAGTTGCTGCAAACAAAAAGGCTGTTACTGCACTGCACTATGGAATTTATCAAGGAAACATTAACATGAAGTGCGGGAAGGATAACACTTTCTATCACAAAACATTGTATGCAAATAGCATCTCAAAGCGATCAATACACCATCAGATGTTGCTAAGAGACGATACCTACTCTGCAGTTCTAATTACACAAAAGCACAACTCCAGGGGCACTTATTACACAAAACCACAACTTTTGGACTTTTGAAAACCACAACTTCAGAGCTACTCCACCCACCCTGCACTCGTAGTAGTATGATTGATCATGAACACAAAACCCAAATATCATGTCTTTCTCCTTTTAACACTACAAAAGTGATGCTAGGGCCTACATGTCGGTGCCATGAGTTGTTGCTAGTACTTTTAGTATTCCTCTTATCATCTCCTTGATAAAAAAAAAGTCACCAAGATCCGTGTGAATGTGTGATAAGATCAGATGCCATTGCTATTATTACCCTTCAACACGCTGAACAATGACGAGTACTAGGACCAAATAATCAGGTTTATTTGGCAAGCCTTTATTTTTGCCTGAAACTACCACTAGCTTCTTTCAGGCAATCCGTCGAACAAGAAGGGCGCAGGTGGACACAAACGCGAGGTGATAATTACAGAGCAGCCAGCACCTAGCAATGAGAATGCTACACAGGTTTGCTGAACAAAACAGCTACGGAGCAGAAGAGCAAACCACGACTGATAAGCTATGATGACACGCAAATCTCAGACATCAGGCGGAGGGAAACGAGAGAGGGGGTTCACCAGGTGAAGTCCCAGCCAGAGGAGGGAGAAGAGGAGGCTGGGGCCGTAGCAGCAGCCATCGCGGCCGTGGGACGCGACGCAAGGGGATGGCGGCGGAATTTTTGACACATAAGACCACCTGCGCGAGTGAAATGCTAGAAAAGACCACCTGCCAAAAAATTTATCAAAAAAGACCCCCTACGGGTGGCGGCACGTCTGGCCAGGTGACACGTGGCACGTGCCGTCTGGGCCGACGCCGGCATGGGGGTGCCGCCACAGCCAATGCCGGCACGTCTGCTGTCGTCGACGGCCGTTCGAAGAGGTGGGTCCTGCCGCCACTGCTAAATCCGGCAGGCATGCGCCACGTCACCCTGCCGGCAACGGCTAAGGCAGCATGCCCCACCGCCGTCACCTGTCAGCCTACGTGCCGGACTTGGGGATGGCGGCACCCCCATGCCGGCGTTGGCCCAGGCGGCACGTGTCACGTGTCGCCTGGCCAAACGTGCCGCCACCCGCAGGGGGTCCTTTTTGATAAAAAATTTCGCAGGTAGTCTTTTCTAGCATTTCACTCGCACAGGTGGTCTGATGCGTCAAAAGGACATGGTGGCGCGCTGGTGTGCCTTGCGGAGAGCATCAGTGCGTATCGAGGTAGCATCAGTGCGTACCGACGATGCATCAGCCGGATCATTGGTGCATGTACCCGGACTTGCATCAATGGTCTTCTTTTGTTTCTTCAGAGAAGTTTCAAGTTCTCTTGTCTTCCACTTTGGATACTTCGAAAACTCTACATAGCAATGCATCAATGTGAAAGGCTTCTTTTTTTTAAGATCCATTTCCTTGAACAAAATGTGTGCATCGTTTGTCTGCACATAGGAGTATATTGTTAAAATATGCACAACACATATAGAATATTGCACATCACATATAGAAGTACAAGAAATGCGCATACCTTTTCATCTATAGTCCTTCCACTTTCTTGCCTATTTAAAATCTGCTGAAGGCAACCACAAAATTTAGAGGTCTCTCTGTTAATCAATGTGTAACGGCAATTGATTGCATTAGCATTACGCTCCGGCCATGATGATTCCTTGTGTGTGTTGTAGTACTCTGAAATTCTAGCCCAATAAGCATCTCGGTTTTGATCTGTCCCAACAATATCCAAACTTGTATTTGCCCATGCTGCTATGAGAACCTTGTCCTCATCACTAGACCAATTTTTTCCTTTGTTGGATTTTCCTTTGTCTGTTATTGTTGGTGCGTGATGCTGAGTTGATGGGGTTGGTTGCTCTCCAATTGGGCTTTCAGGTTGTGTTTGTGTGTAACCAAAACCCACGGTGTCAAAGAAGTTTTCATCAGTATCCATCTGCAAACAATCAACAAATACACACAGGGCAAATGGTATCTGTCAAACAATATGCACCAAAATTATTGAAAATCATCACACAGTCGAGGCTCGTCCCAGCACAGGCGCTGCACAACATCAAGCCAGCACCGCCTCGTCCCCATCCCAGCACAGGCGCAAGGGAGGCCATCCCAGCACTGCCCCGTCCCCGTGCCAGCACAAGGAATCAGCTCGCGTCCGCCAGCACCGCCCCATCGCCGTCCCAGCACAGGCGCCCCCAGTCCGCCTCGTCCTCCTACCCCATCCCAGCCCCGACGCCGATCTCAGCCCCGCCGCCGCCCATCCCAACCCCGCCACCGCCCATCCCGGCCCCGCCGCCGCCCAGCATCCCAGCCCCGCCGCCGCCCAGGATCCCAGCCGCCGCCGCCCAGCATCCCTGCCCAGCCGATTCCCATCCCAGCCCCGTCGCCCCTCTGCTCCCGCTCGAGGAAGAGAAGAAAAAATTACCTGTTTGGGCGGCGGGCCGAGCTCCTCCGATGATTGCTCCGGGCGGACTGCAGGAGGACGATTTTGAGGGCGAGCTCCTCCGATCCGTTCTCCCGGGCGACGAGCACGAGCGTGGCTGGGACGTGTTTACTTCCACGCCTGGTACCGTCGTGGATAGGGCGTGTAAATATCCACGCCCTTTTACACGCTCCGCTGGGAGCAATTTTTTACTCTCTATGGTGTATATTTGCTATACACCTCCATATAGAGGATCCACTAGAGATGCTCTAAGGCCTTGTTCGGCTGGCGTGTATCAGCGTGTTTTCGCTGAAGTGTTTTGGGTGATCCTAGCGGCAAATACCATCGGTATGTGGTGTTAGCTCCACGTGCACCCTCGCTCCACCCTAGGCCTTGTTTGGCACAGCGGGTCTCCAGAGTTTTGCTGAGTATTAACTGTTGGGGTTTAGATGAAATCACTCCGTTCACCCAATCCCCTTTCCCCCACCTCAATCCTTTTCCTAATCAATCCCCTTCCCCAACTCTGTTGTTCGGCACGCAGGGATAGCATGTTTGGTTTCCATCGATAGTGATCAGGTTTGCCATCAATAGAAATCAAATATTTATATTACAAGGCAGCATGCACACTTCTGATGCACTTACAATATCTCAAGAGGCATTACATGAACTCAGAATGTAACAACATTTCAAAAATATAAGTAATATTTTTTGCAACAATGACTTAAAGCTCATTTTATCATTGCAACCATATCTCAAGAGGCATTACGTCAAAACCCGAAGGTTTCGTCCAGAAAAACCTTCACACACGCCCGCTATGGACCACCGTCTGTCCTCGAGCTCGACCTTGAAAATACGATCTGGGAGATGTCACCCGAGCCATTGCCTCACTCCACCCGAGCCGACCCCCAGGCCAAAACTGTGTGATGTCGCAGGGGAGCACCACCGCTGCGTCACCCAGCGACAGACCGCGCCGTCAATGGTGCGGCGCCTACGCCGGTCAAGCCCATCGCATCACCATGGTTGCATCATCGCCTCGCCAGATCCCCGTGAAATCAAGCTTGCGTCGGGTAAAGAGAAGCCCGTCGCCGCCAACACCGGCTTTGCCTCTGGAATGAGACTTACTAGGATAACATTCAACATTAACTAGCTAACACCAACTAATAAACAATATGCATTTTCATCAACTAACAAATTACTAGTTTGCACATAAACCCTAATTACAAGTTTACCAATTCAAATCAGAACAAGCCAACTAATGAACAATTCAAATCGCTATTTCAAGATGATACATGATACTCCCGGTCTAGCCTCAAGATGGGAATAGAGATAGTACAATACACTCGCAAACATCAGGACATCTAGAGTAATGCTACTAGATCCTAGCAACTACACAACCAAAAAAAAATCCCTTCTAGGGACTAACTAAAATAGGAAATGGCACTGCAGAAGTAAATCTATCCAACAACTGCAATATCACTGAGCATATGGACAGTTGTTCAGCTAGAAAATACCATTGACCATATAGACAGGTTGATAACAATACACAAAGGCATTTTTAGATATTAGCATGCAAATAAAAGTTTTTGTGCCAGCAATCAACAGATACATATATAGTAGACACACATAGGTACTACAGAAATCATGTTAGATACTACATAAATAAGGTATGAGCAACAATATGCAACTTACCAATAAGTACTGCAGGTTTTCATGCTTAGTTGTCCAAGTTGAAAATATAAAATGATGTTGACAAAGGCAAATCAAGAAGCCTTCCATCTAGCAAAACATTTGCCATGACTCGACCAACTAAGCAGAAATACTAACGACTTTGAAGAATTTACTACCGTCTGAAGAAGTTGTACTAACCTACTAGGTGGCTAAGGCAGAGGAAATAAGCCCAGAAGTGCTTGCATTAGAATACAAACAGCAACATCATTTTCAGGTGCCAAATCGGTTCCTTATTGTACCACAAACTATAAAATAGCCTTCCAATTTATACATAAAAATCTCTGCATCTATGCAGACCAATAGTTTGAACAAGCCAGAGTAGTGAAATTAACCCATAAACCTATCCAAGAGCCTAACATCCGAACAGATCAGAGACATGTAGGTGTTCCATTGGCCATCAAGCATCAAGAATCCAAGTGAAGAACTGGATCAAGAACCAGATTAAGAACCGGATCTAAGAGGCATCAATCTGATGGGGAGAGGGGGATTCCGAGGAGAGGAGTGTCAGGCTCCCGAACGAGAAGGGATCGCTGAACCACAAAACCAACAGGAGACAACAGGAACTGACGATAAATCTAAGGCAGGAAAATAGATAACTGAAGGAAGAACTGTGAAGAACAGATAAGAACAGATGCGAGATAACTGGAAATTAGGGTTTGATACTTGTCGAGCCACCCATCCACCCACTCTCCGGCCTTATAACGGCGACCGCGAGCCTCGACAGTAGTTCTTTATTACAGTTTTGTAATTCGGTAACTTAACCAAAATATCCTAGTTATAACCACGAAGCATCTTGGAGGGAATCTTTCCCAAAGCGGTAACTTTGAACGTCGGCCGTTGGATCTCGATCGCCTGGTCCACGAAGAAAGTCTTCAGTTAACAGAGGAACGAGGAGGAAGATCCTGACAATGCCGGCCGCTGGAGGCAAGACTTCAAGGCTTGAAGTGAGGAAAGGCCGCCTAGATGAATTTTGCGTCCTCCCATGTAGCTTCCTGTTGTGAAAGGTTTTCCCAATGTATGAGCCACTGATCCACAGCTATGTCATAATCACCGGCCGAGCGAGGAATCTGTCAGCGTTGCAGGATTTCTTTGGGTGCCACCTTGATCTTCCCGTCAGGTGTGAGGACTGGGAGATTTGGGTTAGGTACTGCATTTGGGCCGACGTGTTTCTTGAGCTGGTTGACATGGAACACATCATGTAATTTAGTGCCATGCGGTAACTGAAGTCTGTAAGCAACAGCTCCCACTCGATGTGTCACTCTGAATGGTCCATAGAATTTGGATGTTAACTTGAGTGCATTTCATAGGCCGAGAGCAGTTTCTCTGTAAGGTTGCATCTTCAGATAGACCAGATCACCAACTTGGAACTGCCTTTCTGTTCTATTTTGGTCAGCAAATTTTTTCATGCGATTTTGAGCTTGAGCTAAGTTTTGCTGTAGCGAATTCATTGCATTTTCTTGTTCCTGCAATGTGATTTCGACCTCCTCTGTGACATTGCATGGAATTGCTATTTCACTTAATTGGGGAGGTTTGTAGCCATAGAGCGCCTCGAATGGAGAAGTTTTGATGGCAGTGTGATAAGCTGTATTGTACCACCATTCAGCTGCTGGAATCCAGTCTGCCCATTTCTGTGGTTCTTTAAATGCCATGCTCCTCAAGTATTGTTCCAGGCATTGGTTTACTCTCTCTGTTTGACCATCAGACTCAGGGTGATAAGAAGTACTGAAGTGCAAGTGCACCTTGAGAGCCGTGAATACCTCTTGCCAGAAGGAACTTGTAAAGATTCTATCTCTGTCACTCACTATTACTCTTGGAAGGCCATGCAGCTTGTGTATGTTGTCCATAAATAATTTGGAAACTTGTTTTGCTGAAAAAGGGTGTGCTAAAGGTAGGAAATGAGCATACTTGGTTAGTCTGTCAACCACTACCAATATCACATCTTTTCCTCTAGACTTTGGCAGTCCCTCAATGAAGTCCAAGCTGATATCAGTCCATTTGCCCTGAGGAATTTGCAGAGGTTCCAAAAGTCCTGGGTAATGGACATGCTCTGTTTTGGATATTTGGCAGATTGGGCATTCATTAACTTTTTGATGCACAAACTGCTTCATATGAGGCCAGTAAAAGGTTTGTTTCAATCTATGTAGAGTGACTTTTTGGCCAGAATGGCCTCCCATGGGAGAAGCATGGAAGGTGTTAAATAGGGTAGTGCAAAGCTCAGAGTGCTGACCAATAACAATTCTGTTTTTGTACCTTAAAATGCCTCCAGATAAGGAATAATGAATATGACTGGCAGGGTCCAATGCTAATTCTTGCAGTAGCTGGGTGCATTTGTCATCTGTGTCATAACTTTGCAACACCTCAGATTTCTACTTAGGTACAATTGCAGATATAGCAAGACAGTGCTGTGTGTCATAATGTTCCATTTTTCTTGACAGTGCATCAGCAACAGAATTTTCAGAGCCCTTCTTGTATTCAATTTGATAGTCAAATTCTAGTAGTTTCAACATTAGTTTGTGTTGCACTCCCTCTAGCAATCTTTGACTGGTCAGGAATTTGAGGCTTTGTTGATCTGTTCTGATGATCAATTTGTTTCCCAGTAAATAATGTCTCCATTTTCTAAGAGCTTCCAATATAGCCATAGCTTCTTTTTCATAAATAGACTGGGCCATTGCTTTGATTCCCAAGGTCTTACTGAAGTATGCTATAGGTCTGCCCTTCTGCATTAATACAGCTCCTAAACCATAGCCAGATGCATCAGTTTCAAGAACAAATGGAATAGAGAAGTCAGGTAATGCAAGGACAGGAGGAGTGGACATAATTGTCTTTAACTGATCAAAGGCTTCTTGTTGAGCATTTGTCCATATAAATGCATTTTTCTTTAGAACTTCATGCAAAGGTTTGCAAATGGTAGCATATCCTTTGACAAATCTTCTGTAATACCTAGTTAAGCCTAGAAACCCTCTGAGCTTGGTGATGGTTTTGGGAGCTTTCCATTCCACAATTTCTTTGATTTTTCCAGGGTCTGTTTGCACCCCTGCTGCAGATATAATGTGACCCAGATACTCTACCTGATCAGTAGCAAAAATGCATTTCTTTAATTTGGCCTTTAACTGATTTGCTCTTAGCACCTCAAGGGCTTGTCTCATGTGTATAGCACGCTCTTCCAAAGTCTTGCTGTAAATCAATATGTCATCAAAGAAGACTAAGACAAATTTTCTGAGAAATGGAGCAAATATCTTATTCATGAGTTCTTGAAATGTGGCAGGGGCATTAGTGAGCCCAAATGGCATGACTAAATATTCATAGTGACCAGAGTGAGTTTTGAATGCAGTTTTGCTAATATCCTCCTCATGCATTCTAATCTGATGGTAACCATACCTTAAATCCAGTTTGGAAAAAATTGTAGCACCTTGCAACTCATCCAACAGATCTTCAATGACTGGTATGGGAAATTTGTTTTTGATAGTCAGGGCATTCAACTGCCTGAAATCTGTACATAATCTCCATGTTTTGTCTTTTTTGGTGACAGCCAGAGCAGGAGAAGAATAAGGACTTGTGTTGTGTCTGATTTCTTTGTTGGTAAGCAGTTCCTTTACCATTTTCTCAACCACATTCTTCTGTGTATGGGGCATTCTATAAGGCCTGATGTTAGGTGGTGTAGCACCTTCCTTTAACACAATCCTGTGATCACATTCTCTCTTAGGAGGGAGTCCAGTAGGGACCTGAAAAAGGTCTTGGAATTCCTCCAATATTGGCAATACTTCTGGATGAGTATGCTGCTGTTGTTCCAGAATAGGCACTGGTTTGTCATTGGCAAAATACAACTGTATCAAGTAAACTGTCTGACCCTTGTGCAAGGTTTTGGAGCATCTTTTTGGGGAAATATCATGGCAACTATGTTGCTGCAAGTGATCCAGAAATGTATGTGCTACTTCATTTTTGTGCAGTGTCAAACTTCTGCTTGTCCAGTCAAAAGTGGTTGGAGTGTACTGCTTCAGCCATGAGGCTCCCAATACAATGTCATGCCCTTTTAGGGGAAGAACTCTGAAAGTACTTTCGAATTTGATTTTCTGGATAGAAAAAGTGCACTGTTGCACTACTGCATCTGTTACTAATGTGCCTCCACCTGCAACTGTTATTGTCCTGGCAGTAGTGTTGCGCATAGGCAAATTCAGTTTGACTGCAAAATCATAGTCAATGAATGTATTAGAACTTCCTGAGTCCACCAAGGCAATAGCATTCATTCCTCCTATGACAACACATAGTGAAATAGTCTCTTCTCCCTGAATGCCTTCCATTGCTGACAATGAAATTGACATGAGCTTTTCCTTTTGCTCCTTGTCTTGTAGGAGAGGCTCTTCTGGAGGGTTATGTATAGGGGCATTTTGTTGTTCTCCCAGGTCCTCATCTTCTTCATCAGAGTGGCCTTGAAGTTGTATAGCATGCAGCAGGTTTTTCACCTCATTGCATTTATGCCCATAACTCCAATTCTCAGGGCAATACCAGCATTTACCCCGTTCTCTAGGTCTGTCAGCTGTGGGTCTTGGCCTAGTATCTCTTGGTATTGGATTTCTTGCTGGGGTGGTGCTAGTGTAGCTTCTGTTGGTAGGGCCTACCAAGGATTTCTTGTTAATCATGTAAGATAATTCCTGTTTCCTTGCAAACTAGTAAGCAGCTCTTAAGGTAGCTGGCTTGTGGCATTGAGTGTCATGTTTGATAGTGTCCTTTAGGCCAGTAATGAATCTGAGTAGGAAAAATCCCTCTGGTAAATAGGAATGATCTCTTTTCATATCCAGCATCCATTGTTCAAACTGTTCAATATAGTGCTCTACTGTACTTAATTGTTTCAGTTGTTGACAGAGTTCCATTGTTTCTTCAGCTCCTGAGCTAGGGAATCTGTCACATAACAAGGAGCAGAATTGACTCCAATTCATGAGATACATCTCAAAAGAACAGCTGGTTAGCCAAGTTTTGGCTTTTCCTCTAATATGAGCGTTAGCCCATTTAATTTAATTTTCAGGTGCAATGCCTGCTAGTTCGAAGACACTCTCACATTCTTGGATCCAAGCTGCTGCATTTTCACCAGTGAAGATTGGTAACTCAATGATGGGTGTTCTGATGTGAGGTTCTTGGCTTGTTTGCTGGGGAAACTTGGTTTCATTGCAAGGTCTTGGTTCTCTGTGTTCTGAGACCTTCTCCCTGTCAGCAGTAGAACACCTGTTTGCTATGTGACCTGTAGCTGGAGCAATTGGTACTGACATGGATGTAGACGATGTGTAAGTGAATTGTGGTGCACACAATGGTTGGGAAGTGTAACTCTGATTGTTGTAGGAGTATGGTGGATATTGGGCAGTTGGAAAGTTTGTGGGCGGGTAGTATGGATAAGGGTAATTATGTTGTGGGTAGGGGTACTGAGGTTGGAAAGGCCAAACCGTTGGCTGCTGAGGGAATGGCTGATATGCTTGTTGGTGTGTTTGTGGGTTTGTGTTGCTGTGAATATGAGTTGTAATGGGTATTGTTGGCATGGGGTAAGTGGAAGTGTTAGGCATAGGTTGGGACAGGCTTGGTTTGGGTGGCGGAGGGGTGAATTTGGGGTGGGGAACTTGGCTTGGGTGAGGGTGTGAGACGAGGGGCATAGATGTGGAGTTCTGGTGCATGGTTTCAGACGTTAGAGGAGCCGATGGCGGTGTGTCTCCTTCATAGATCGGGCTTAGGTGTTTCAGTGGTTGGGTTGGCATGGAGAATGGTACTCTATTCTCATCTTGTTGCTCCTCTTGTTGTGGTGGGTGAGGTGGGGGTTTCATTGCCAAAGCTATCTGCTGCACCAAGTCTGTCAACTGAGAAAGGTTACCTTGCATGGTGTCCAGCGATTGCTGTTGAAGCTCAAACCTTTTTGACAAATTGAGCACCTCTCGAGGAAGGCGATGACCAATTTCCTCCTCAGCTCGCGCTTGGGCCTCTGCTGCCTCGAGCATCTCTGCTTCTTCAGCCGCCTTGTCGAAGGATTCCTGCGAACGCGTACGTACCGGCGACATGGAGTTGAAAGGAGGCTCCTTTTGGGGAAGAAGTCATCGGCGACGGTGTTTATGGCGCGCCATTGCGTGGATCTGGCGCGGCGGCGGGGATTTTACGTGCAGATCAGATTGATCTGGACAACCCTGGGCGGCGCAAAATTGAGTCCGAGAATCACTGGCTCAAGATACCAATTGTCAGGCTCCCGAACGAGAAGGGATCGCTGAACCACGAAACCAACAGGAGACAACAGGAACTGACGATAAATCTAAGGCAGGAAAATAGATAACTGAAGGAAGAACTATGAAGAACAGATAAGAACAGATGCGAGATAACTGGAAATTAGGGTTTGATACTTGTCGAGCCACCCATCCACCCACTCTCCGGCCTTATAACGGCGACCGCGAGCCTCGACAGTAGTTCTTTATTACAGTTTTGTAATTCGGTAACTTAACCAAAATATCCTAGTTATAACCACGAAGCATCTTGGAGGGAATCTTTCCCAAAGCGGTAACTTTGAACGTCGACGTTGGATCTCGATCGCCTGGTCCACGAAGAAAGTCTTCAGTTAACAGAGGAACGAGGAGGAAGATCCTGACAAGGAGGGGGCGCACTGGATAGGACTTACAGGAAACAAATCCATATCTGCCGGAGAAGAAGGACCGCAGAGGGATCTATCGCTGGCGGCGATCGGCAGCGTAGGCGGCGTCCGGCAGCGTCGGAATGGAATGAGCTGCCAGATACTGGAGTGGACAAAAGAAGACGGAGGAGACCCGTACTGCCTCGATGCGAGATGACGGAGCGGCCGTCGTCGGCGGCTATGTCCGTCAGCGGCTATGTCCGTCAGCGCCGCCGCGAGGGAGCGGTCGAGACTCGCACGAGTTGTCCGTCCGCCTCGCCGCCAGCCAGAAACGCGAGGGGGTGCGAGCGTTTCAGTTCCACGTTGACCCGACGTGTATTCCGCGGGTCAACGGGGCTGATCCGTTCAAAACCGGTCTACCGAACGGTTCAGACCTGTTTTCCAGAGATTTAAACTTGGTCGGGATTATACACTACAAAACCCTTCAAAACCAGTATGCCGAACAAGGCCCTATGGAATATGAATTAGACCGCACAGCAGGGCTTCTAGAAGGTGGTCCGATGTTCCCGAAACAAGCCAGGCCAGAGAAAATTCTCCGCGATCGTGCTACAGAAGGCGAAGTGGAGCGACCAAAAAAACGCGAGGCAGGTGTCGTGTTTCTTATCCCGGTCGACCCGACGAGTATCCGAGCGTGTTGAACTGGATTGTTGGCCTCAGCTTGTTTAAAACCTGTGTACCGAACGATCAATGCTGTGTTTTAACGTGTTACATAGTGTCGGCCCACGAGGTTACACTATGAAACATCTAAAACCCGGCCTACCAGAATGAGGCCTAAGAAAAAGTATCAGAGAAAGCTAGAGGGTTATGTCGAAAACAAAATATAGTAAGTTTTTTCATAAACTTTTTTTCCTCTTTTTTTCATAAAGGGGACATAGCCTCGATCTCTGCATCAATCGAGACACATACTTTTTTTCCCTCTTCGTCCCTCTTCGCCCACATAAAGAATATGCAGGAGCGTACACGATAACTGCTAAAGTTGTTTGACCTTCATGTTGGCAATGTTTTATATACAATGGGGACAAATTTTATGGAATGGAGTAGTGCCCTATAAATTTTTAATTCCCAGCCTTCCCTGGTCAAGTAAGTCGATGGGCTTCAAAAAAATTCAATTTGACTCTATTTTTATTTGACTTATATCCCACCTCTAGGTCATTTAGTTCAATTATCTTGCTCAAAATTTGACGTGAGTATCTTACGACTTCTATTTTTATTTGACTTTATGCCACCACTAGGTCATTCAGTTAAATTATTTTGCTCAAAGTTTGACTTGAGAATCTGAAGATGACTTCAAATGGGACCTAAGTGTGAAGCATGTTTTTTTCTTGCCTTTCTTTCTTACCGCTGAAACAAACATGGGTTTGAACTTCAAATTTCACATGTTTATAAACACGCCATGTTTCTAATACAACATAATATTATCAGAATTTGTAAAAACTTTCAACTCAGCTTTCCATGAAGTTTTGATTGCCACTTGGTTTCCACCGGATAATCTCTTTTCCATGGAGTATATTTTAAGCACTATGTTTTATGGAACTTTTTTGTTTGTTTTGTGAATCAAGTCGAGTGCAAGAGAAGAAATACATTACAATTCACAGGTCACATATAACGGTCTCCGCATTAAAAGATTGTGATGCCACGAAAGACAAGAATTCACTGACTTTGATCAGGACACAATGTGGTATCTTAATTACACAGTTTGGATAGTGATGAACCTTTCTCTGCTTTCTTTTTATTGATCATGTCTATTACAAATCGAATCTTTCTCTGCTTTTTTTATTGATCATGTATATACAAATCGAATAATCTGGTAGCGATTTTATTCCTACCAGATTTTCCAAACTAGCCTTTTCTCTAATAGTAAGGCTCTATTGTCCAATTGGACAAATCCGTCTGCCTTAAACTGGTCAGAGGTGTTAAGACTGTTAGTTGAGATCAATTTGTATGAGCAAATAAGAAACCTAATAGTCTCAGAATGTTGCTACACCAGAACTTCCTCCAAACCAGCCAACTACTTTGGCTCTCATTCCTCTAACAAAACTATGCCTCGGTAACACACCACACACCGAAGAATCATATCACTATCACCCACTTAGAGGGAAATCCTTCGAAAAAACGGAAGAACGGCAACTGCACACAGAGCACCTTTCCCTACAGTGATAGAAGGTTATCTTGGATCCACTCAGATAGCCTGAGTATCTTTTTGGTCATTTCGCTGCTCTTTGAAAAGTAAGACTCAGCATTGTCAAGCATCACAGTGGCATCGTGTTGGACAGCCTCCAGAGTTCTATAGTAGTTGTTATGCAGTCTTGCCCTGATCACCTCAATTGAAAACTGGACAGGGAACCTAGAGCAGAAATCGTTCAGAAAACTTTGTAAGACAGATATTACTTTCATGAATAAAAAGCACCCAATATACTCCATACGAATTTGTTCTCCAATCCAACAATGCTAAGGCAAGGAGGCATCAGATGAAAACGTACTCCTCATTTTAGGAGTATATCTAGTGCAAGAAAACCATCCATGACAGGTATTATGAAAGTTCGTTTTGAAATAAACATGAATACAACTATACAGGGACTCCTGATACTCTAGATACTTCTATAAGCATATATGGATAAAAAAGTAAATAGCAGATCAATAAATGCAAACACCCCATATCAAAAGAGATGAGTATGCACTGGTTCAATGCAGTGGCAGAGCTAGTGCACAGTTAGAGCCTGGGCAAAGTCATGATGGTTATGCGTTGATGAGTAAGCTGAGTATTTGCCCATGCAACCTTCTCCATGAATCCTTACTCCCTTATAGTATTTCTATGAATGTTTGCTACGTCAACCTGGGCAGTCCCCCGGGCATGCCAGGCTGTGCCTCTGCCACTAGTTCAATGTTTACCAACCTTGTTTATAAGAAATAACATCAAATCTGTATTCTAATGTAATTGAAATGGGAAGTAGCCAAGTAGGCCTTGTAGAGGTATGTACAGCCAGCAACTTCTGACGTAAAACAAAAAAAATTGACTTTGAGTTTGATGGCAGAATGCCAATCAGCAAAATAAAAGATCCATGCTTGCTAAGAGATCCCCATCATATAAAGGTACTATTTTGCAGAAGTGTTTGTGAAAATTTTCTAAAAAAATCATCTAACACTTAAAACCCTTTAAAATGACAGTTAGTCTTCCATAAATCTCTACTCAGTTAAACCCACTATGGGCAAGGTGATTCTACAAAACGTGCATTGTACAATATATTTTCCATAGACTATTTCCTAGTTGTCGTTATTTTTACTGTGTTGCTAAATGAAATACAGATGCAAATTTATCAGCACTAAATGCATTTATACAATAGTTACCTGTTTATGAAATCTGATTTTCGTGCAACAGTATCCAACTTCAGAACGCCATACTGATCCTGAACATCCATAAAAATGTAATGTAGGAAGAAAAAACAATAACAAAAGAGCAGCCAAATAGCATAAAATTTGGAAATATATTGACTTTACCTGGTTTTTGCGAGACTTTTCCTGTAAAGTGGTCACTGCTGATAACAATTTATTCCTAATACTGGAATTAATATGTGGATGTTTCCATGAAACCAATGGGTTATCAGCATCACGGAGCTCCCAGGGGCTATGCAGATGATCAGAACCATCATTCTTGTATTGTATGACATATCTCTCCCATGGACTCTCAGGAAAATCAGTTGACTTGGGCCTTATTGCTGACACCCGTCCCTCCCACCAACTTCCTCCTTCCTCTCCATCATCATCCCACCAAACTCTGCACTTATCTCTGATAACCCAGTTCTGCGCAATAGCAGCTTCAAACCTTGTTCTTTCCACAAGAAAATCAGGGAAATCAACCGGCTCAAGCAATGTGATTTTGAACTCTTTGCGATATCCTCTTGAAGTGTCATCGATGAATTTAAGTGTTAATTTACAGCAGCTTTCACCAGACCCTCCATAAGTTGAATAAGAAAGACCCTGAATTTTGCAAAGCTCTACATCTTTAAGGCCTTTAATCCGATTCCACGGGCAACTATCCGTTAATCGCATTCTATTAAGATATTCTTCATGGCCCTGCAAAAAAAGAACAAACACACAGAAAGTATAATAAGAATAAATTCATACATAGTATTTAGGAGCCACAATGGTCTATGTGTTTGTTGTAGTTCACTATATATGCTCTTCTCTGCAATCAACTAGTTACAACCCAGGTGTGTAGAAGTGGGACATGTGGGAAAACATGATCTTTTTTTTAGTTTTTTCGTTAAAGTTGTTTAAGATCATAAAATACAACAAAATATAACATTACCTGGCGCAAGTACATAACCTCATCACCATGTTGAGGAATATAACGGTAAATATCTTCATGCTCCAGCAACATCAACCAACAATTCAAGGATACTTGGTGCCTTTTCTCCACCAGATGTGTATCATGAGAGTTGCAACCCTCTCTTTTGTTCCTAGTAGACCTTAAGCTAGCTGTCTTAGATGTTGATCCCCAATCACGCTCAACTGTAAAAATTCGTCTCCCACTAGTTGATGCTTCGTGGGATGAATTTTTTACATGAGAGATAGCATCCCTTGCTCTACCATCATCAGTGTACATGCATGACCTCCTTGCGCTTCTTCGCAAACTACCTGTACCAGTTGTAGTAGGACTGTAGTCTGGAGGTTGATAACCACCATCATCTTTGGAGACGGAAGTACTATCCCCATTGACATAGGAATCTGAATCCAAGTTTTTCCTGTGCTTACTTGGCTTTGTCCTTTTGTACACTGCACCATACGTCTTTGAAGATTCAAAGTGCAACCTTTTCGAATCATGCAAACCAGTGCTTTTATCTGTGCATTCCCGGTAATTTCTAGACGGACTAAGCAAGTCACTGCTTCTATGTTGATCGGTGGTAGAATCCTCACAATGCTGCATGGAAACTTGATGAAACACAGAGTTCATGTTACTCCCTACTGCAGCAGCCTTTGATTTGGCTGGTGAACTTGCTCCATCTGCAAAGTCTCCTGAACTAACTAACTTCGGTGTAAAGGTAGGCTGAGAAGTACTATGGAACTGTTGGTTGCATTCCTTGTTATTTACTTCCTCCACATGTGTATTACTGCCGTTAGTTATCCTTTCTTCACCAGGTAAATTACCTTCAATATAAACATCACTGTCGTGGTTTTCATGGATGCTATCCAGACAAATTGCCTGTTGACTCTTTTGTAAACTCTGCTCAACCGTTTGTTGGGTATCATTACCATATTCATGAAGTTCCTTCTTACTACCAGACTTGTCAACATCATGTGAAACTGCATTATCTGAAGAAGGTTGCATTTCTCCAGCAGAGTCCTCAAACTTGCAACGCTTTGAAGATCGCAGCTTAACCTCCCCCCACTTGATTGTGCTATTAATATGAACAGAAAAAGAAGAGGTCGCATTTTGAACTCCATCTATTGGTAGTTCAGCCTTGCTAGCAGAGGAACCTCCAGGCTCAAGTGGCACCACTGAAGGAAATTGGATTTTTAAATCACGGCGTGGTATCCTCAGGACCAATTTTCTATTATTTCCACAACTTTCCCTAGTTTCAGTGAACTGAGAAGGTCGTGTAACATATTCTGGATCATGTTGGTTGCTCTCTCTACCATGCCTTGGCTGGCTATGCCATGCAGACTGCTCAGCTTCAGTGCTATCCGTGTTCAACTCACTGCCCGAGAGACTGCTCTCAGAGTCATGTTCATCATCTTCTGCTGAAGCCCCTATCTTTGTGAAAAAATTGAGTGCATTGCGAGCAGCACGTCTTTGAGGTCGCAGTTCCCTAGATTTGGGTGATCTTTTCCTTTTACTCGAGCGACCAGTCTTAGACGCCCTACCTTTATGTGGCCTTGACACAGTAGCCACATCATGGTCATCCAAATTTCTTTTCTTAACTTGCCGACCAGATGAAGTAACAAGATCAGCCTGTAAAAGATATAAAAAATAAAACAAGTCGAAAGGTTAGATGGCAACATAAAGGAAGACAGAATGATCTTGACTGTTGCCTCTTACATCAGATATTTTCTTCTTTCTTCTAGATCTGCGGCGATTAGCAGTATTGCTAAGGTTATTCTCATCAATCTCTGAACTTGAGTATGAAGCATCATAGGAATCACCACTCAATATCTCCTGCTCTCCTTCACTAGACTTATCATCCATGCCGTCGTACTCAGAATCAGTATCATCAGAGATAACTTCATTTTCCAGTTCAAGATCAATGAAGTCCGGTATCTCTGGAAGTGGTTCCCACCTATCTGGATCAATAGTTGGGATGATTTGGTACTCGCCAGTGGTTGCATTGTAAGTGGGACCAACAGCAAAATCTACAGAGGGAGGTCGCCACTCAATACCCAAGGCACCTAGCCGACGTCTCTGGTACATGCTCTGAAAAGGCTCTGGGTATGGTATCATACCTGCAATTAGCAAATAATAATTATAAGCACATGCAACCAGTAAAATTGTATACGGAGAATAGAAAGATAGAGAAGTTGAATACCAGAGTCACACAAAAGGTCTTGAATATTTCTCCTATAAGGTGCAAGCTGTGTTTCCTGGATACATTAAGCAAAACCAGCATAAGGAAAACCTGGTAGTTCATGATGCACTTACATAACAGAGAAAAAAGTTCCACAGAGACACATGTGACCAGGGTTCAATACCGCTTTTTGGGGGAATACTGGCTCAAATGGGTGTCCAGTACCTTCAGAATCTCGAATTATGTGTTTTTAGTTTCTTACAATATTTTAACATTCTTTGGTCTTGCAATGCTTGTTAGTTGTTTCAAACAAGCACAAATCCTAAATAGCGACAAGTTACAAACAGTAAATGAACCCTTTATATGGCTTCTGATGAGATGGCAGCAATAGCCCCACACAAACATTTCATATATGAAAGGCATTACCACATTACAGCTACTTGGAGAACACATTGAGTGAGGTGATCAGATGATTATGGTATATGATACTTTTAAGTTTTAACTTATAAACAAACTTTAGCAGGCAATAACAAAACTTTAATGTTGTATACTTAGATTGCCATCAAAGTCAAGCATTCAGTCAATCAGCAGTGCAAGTCCTCACTCTAGAAACAAAATTTGACAACTTTTATAATCCACCATGTTGAGGTGGTGAGATAGCAACACTTCAGAAGTAGATGTCATGGAGTAAGATGTGGTATTCTTTATAATATAGTTGGCAGTCACAGAGAGACAAACAAATGTCAAGGAGTCCAAGTCATCTGGCATAATATTACTTCACTAACCAGTAAATATCACGAAAGCACAAGTCTAGGAATTTTCTTGAAAGCAATACCCAATGAAACCTCCTTTAGTCTGTCCAATATTCAGAACATAACAAAACGAAACTTCCTATTTTAGAAACAGATACTTGAAACAGTTTACATTGATAACTTCAATGCTAGAGTCAGTTTCACAAACTGAACAAAAAATTACACATTTCAAAATAAACAAAACAAATCAATCAACTCATGCAAATGCAAACAACAGATGATTCAAAATTTTGGACGAACCTGATCGATTGCATTTCCATTTGTATCTTGAATAAGGGGTCGATAGTCTCCAAGAAAAAACTATTGGAAAAAATAAATAGTAAGCATCAATGATTTAAATATAAAATGTGGAATATTTCCCCAAACAGGGGGAGTAATCCTGGTACAGTCATGCAAACTCTGAATGTGAGCTGCTGGATGAGTTTTCAGTGGACTTATTTGCAGTGTATTAAAACAACACAGCAAAGTATATTTCTGTGAATAACCCTAAGGCTCTAACAGATTAGAAAGTTAAAACATGATGATCAAACTGATTTAAAATATAAAATCTATCTGCGTCTCATCCAGCTGTAACACATGATCACTGAGATAATAAAAGTTTGCATGGTTGCGACCAACCAATGTTTGCACCAGGCATTCTCCCCAATATTTGAAAAGTAGAAATTTGTGTACCTGATCATATTTCGCATCCTTCTGGGACTCACCCTGCCCTGTACCAATAATGAATATTTGGCCAATTTCATCGGTGAGGATAAGTGACGTTCCATCCCTAAATGTCCGTCCAGCAACAAGACAGAAAAGTAATATTTAGCAATCTATGGTAATTCCAAAATAAAACAAATTTCAGTTTGGCATGGTTACAAATGTTAAGTTGTTAACATCCCAACACTACACAGAAATAACTCAAGTCAGATCATGAAAAAAGGCATCTATGAAGGCCAAAGGATCACAGCTTTCAGAAATGATATTTCTGACTTTCAAGAAGCTTGATGATAATAAGAACACACAACTAGCAATTTGTACTGAATCTGTGGATCTTCGTGGATCTTCCTCGCAGTATAAGATGCTAAGGATGCCTAGTGAATAAAAATTAGTTCGACAGTTCAAGTGACAAATCAAAGGCCCATTTTTCATTCAACTAATTTATTTTCACCTCTATGCAGTCGATATACTAATTACTGCATTTCTCTGCCTGATTAGCATGATTTCATCAAGTAATTCATAGAAAAGAAAACATAATAAAGTAAAAAAAAAACAGAAATAAAGGAGTACTTCTGAACAGAACTGTTTCTCTTTTGAATGTGTACACTACAAAACATTCTCAAAAGTTTTACTAGGAAAGCATCCCAAACCCTAACTTCTATGGGTCATCCTTGAAGTTTAGAAGTATAATCCCTGATTTCTCTATGTTATTTGTCATCATTCTTCCAAATGTTCTAAGAATTACTAGCTGATTGCTCGCACCGTATTACAAAAGGTACTACAAATAAATTTAATCATATGGCATAGTTAAGAATGTGCATTTTCTTAAGGGCCAAAACAGAAGTTCCCTTTGTTCACTACGTGAAGAAATTCTGCAGTGACACTTACGGAGAGAATTTTCCATCTACTAGCTTAAAGTGACCAGTTTCATAGATCTGTACAGGTCTTCCTTCCCATATCTGGATAAGGAAATAACATATTTTCAGGATGCAAATAGTAATTAAGATTACAGAGATCTTGTTAGGAACTTACATCCCAAATGATTGTCTTTCCATCATACCCAGCACTCATTGCTATACGTGGGTTGAACGGATGCACATCGAGAACAAATGTCTGGTGAAAATAACTTAATAAGAACAATTCTATATGAAAGGGTCAACCCTTTAAGAAAAAACAAGTTGAAAAAGAAAGAGCATATGAATTATGAAAGAGAAAGGAAATCACAATGTTGCAACCAAACAAAGCTGCAGGTTCTCGGTCCAGTAAGCCAGTTTAAGCATGCAAAAAATATAAATGTACATGGAAGTCATGCGACTTTGACAAGAATACACCAACAGATCTATTTCTATACTTACAATGCTCATTTCAAAACAAAAGAAAAAGCTCAACAATGACATAGGACGAAATTATTACAGCCTCACAATGCAACTCAGAGTTTCATATTCTTCATAAGATTATAAATTTTAACACCTCCAAAAGGACCAAAACCACCATGTCATAGTTTTCTGTCCCATTTATGTTAATCATCTTTAACCCATGCTCTCTTCTTGCACACTTGCTTAGAAAACACAAGAATTTCTTCATTGTGTTTTCATTAGTAATATGATGAATAGTATGCCAGTAACAAGTTGCCAGCAGCGAAGTTCACATATATGCACCTAACTGACAATGCCATGCACGATAACAATAAATGTATCAACATGCAATAAGAAGTCATTAACCAGAAGTAACTTTAATGCATAAACTGCATGGTGCATGCTTACTGATTCCTTATGGCCAATCAGCGAATGTACCAAGCTCCCATCAGAAGCATTCCAAACACAAATTCTGCAATCTGCACATCACATTGAGTACGAAGATCAACAAATGAGAACGACGACATAAAAATTAATTATGTAATGACATCTAGTAGTATTCACATGCTAGGAATACTAGGGACTACAAATTGAACAGATACAAACAGTGGAATAAAGAAAGGATGATATCACTATGATCACGGTGAAATATGTAGAGTAAAGATACCCATGATAGCAGCAAGCACGAAGCGGTTGTCCAAACTCCAAACAATCATATTGACACCACGAGGAGTTGGCTGATATCTTTGGCGTGGACCACCGCGAAGCAGTTGAGGAGCCATTGGAGGTGGAGGAACCTTGAGATGGTAAGCACGTGTCCAGCGTCCAATCTTTCCCTGGGTTAGAGCAGCAAACAAGTTATGCAATCAATTATGTTGAATGGAACTACAAGATAAAACAATAAACTAAATACCAGCTACAATTCTACCAGGACACATGGTACAATTGACCAGCCAGAAAACCTGTGGTGGCCATTTTACATGGTGCATGATTAACTGCCTGTCTGTTTGAGCTGCAGCTGAATGAGAAGCAGCTGGAGCTGGTAGGTTCTAGCTGCTGCGGCAAGTTGCTTTTATACCAGCTCTTACTATATAGCATCTAGTGCTTTGACATGTAACACAATGGGAAACCATAATGTAACAGAAAATAATGGGCCCTATTGAGGAGACAATGCATATTACTGTAGTAGCAGCAGCCGGAATGGGCAGTTTGCAAATCACCAGTACATAATGTACTGAAACAACCTGAGGAAACCCATAGAACTTTATGTCCCATTAGCTTACATGTGATCTCCGAGATCGTGGAACCCATATAATTGCGCTACCATCACGGGAGCAGGTAACAATATTATGTGTGAACCTGGCAAAAGGAGACAAACTCAGCTGATGTAGAACTGCAGAGACTAAAAAAGTAACAATAGCCACCAGTTGGACATGGGAATAGAAAAACTGAATGAACTACCTAAATCACTAAGAACATTTAAGACATGAGGTGAATAAACTGAAGGACTACATAAGAACATGTGAAAGACCTTTTTTTTTTGAACCGATAACTGTAGGGGAGGCCCCGACAGTAAAAAATTTATTAAATGTGAAAGACCATTCTCATTACTAAAAATAATACTGACCATGAATTTCTTAGCTTAAGGTTATTTTCTTCCTTAGAGGTGTGACTGTTGTCAGATGAAAAGGATCTCACACATCCACTAAACTGTACATAGTTTACATCATTTTCATGACCCGACAATACGTCCATCTCATGATTTGGTTGGTCATGTTCCTCAGAAGAACTCTTGCAAGCATTCCACACCTGAAATCAACACTTCTGATGAAAAAAGGAAATTCACCTTTTTGTAGTAAAATCAGATCACGGGTGCAGTAGAATAGTAGATAACAAAAAACATACCCTTGCAAAAGTGTCTGAGCTACCAGTAACAAACACAGTTCCATTAGCATTGAATGCGCAACATAAAATTTGGTGATTTATTGGTTGAACTTGAACGGCACTGGAAGATGCATCACCACTCTTCCCTAACATCAGCACCATGTGATTGGAATAAATAAATAGAGACATTGTCCACACAAACAAAATAGACATGCTTCAATGAACTAACCAGGGACAACATCGGGAGGTTTTGGTGTATATATTCGTGGAGGTTGTTGAGAATATCTAGCATCCCAAATCCTGCATGTCCCGTCATCTGAAGATCTGTTCCTCAATATTATGTGGCAAGTTAGGGAGATCAAAGAACTTAAATAGGACACAAAAACCGTATAGCAAATGTAAAGATACCTACAGCAAACCAATGGTGAGGTTTTACCACAAGAACATAAGAAGAAACAAAAGTTTTGCACACATCTGATAGATTTTAGGTAGGATAAAAATGAACAAAAATATCCAATAATTTTTTCAGGATTGGTTGGGTTTGTTCCAATGGAACTTGGACAAACTTAGCTTTGAACTTCATACAAATTAGCATTTGCTCCAGTGAAACTAATGCACAGTGGACGTGACTTACACTACCAAGTTCACTTTTTTTTGGCACAGGTGCTGCTATCCTAGTATTAATCATGAACCAAAATAATTGTAATACTAAATAACTATAGTATCAGGAAAACTTCACTCAAAAAAATACTATCAGGAAAAAAGAACAAAAAAAGAAACACTCACGACAACAGCTGGAAAGTAGCACCTGTCCTTGGACTAAATGCAATAGCAGTTACAACCCCAGTATGCCCCTTCAATACTGAGATCGGCATGCCATCAGGTATACGCCACTACATTAATAGACACAATCATCAAACAAAAAGTAAGAAAACAATGTCATGACTTCTTTGGAAGTACAGAAATTAGCAACCTTACCACTCTAATAATAAAATCATTCGATGAAGATGCTACCACAGCATTGTTGGAACTCACCGCGAGGTCAGTAATATCACCCTTAATTTGGAAAATGGAAGGTAGTTGGATGAAAGGTTGTGAATATTTATATGTTTAATAATTACAATAAGCAAAAGCTTACTTCATGGCCTCGGCAGCTAGCCAGACAAAATGCAGTTTCCATCGCCCAAATTTTAACAAGGCGGTCATCAGAACCGGTAATAACATAACGCCCTGTGCGATCAAAAGTAGCTGCAGACAAACAGGAACTGCGTGAAAAAGATTACAGCAGATAAAAGTGAAAATATACAGATGAATATTTGGACCAAAACAATAGGACAAGTGGACAACAAAGGAGCAGCTTCAAAATAAGTGGGGAGAACAATACAACCTTTAGAAAAAAGCAGGTAATTTTGTTGGATGAACCATAAAACATAATTTCCAGTACAAACTTCCCAAAGTATTAAGTTGGCTTGCAAATTCAATTCAGGAAAAGCATGGCCTGGCATTGATAGCATTAAGAGTATGAACTGACATACGAACAGAGCTTGTCAAGGAAAATTTGGCTCTTGGATTATTTACTTGGATGGCAATTGCTAACACACCATATGGTAACTACTTCACTCACGAGCACTACAAAATTGAGGTATTACGGTGAAGCACATCACGCTATTTGGAATTTTAAGAGTAAAAAGGGGTACGAGTATTTTGCCATTGGCAACAAACTTAAGACCACATTTGAGTGCCCTCTACCACAGAAACAACTAGAGCATCCATGTATAGTGTGTGTGGGTATGCGAGATGGCACTAACAGGTAGGATCGGTAAGGTTCCGAGGACAATAATTACTATTTAACCCCGCTTCCCACTCATGAAATTTGTTAAGTTATTATTGTATTGACCAAAGTGTGCTCCTCAGATGATCACAATTCTGTAGTTTACCTGAGCCAAATCAGGTTGTTGTTTCGGCAAATGTTGCATGAATGGAGTTTCCAGAAAACAAATTTTGCCAATATTCAAATAGTTTACTTCAACATGATTAAATTCAGAAAAGCAGAAAGTTCAACGGACCACAATACACAGCATTTTGATGTCCCCTTAATCTCTTTATAATCTGCATCTTTTCAACAAGGGTAGATGGCTTCGCAATGGCATAGCATGATGCACGGACAGATGGAGCTCGATGATTCTTAGTGAAACCACCAATCTCTCTCAAGCTTAAACCATGAACTTGATCAGCCTGTATGTGCGGCCAACGGAGATACCTCGGTAGCCTGGGAGTTTCCTTATCTTCCCTGGCCCTATCAGCTGAAGGAGTTTAAATTATATCAGCACACATAAGGAATAACACAGAATTTCACTGAACATGAAACCAACTATCCAAACTTCAAACTGAACACTAAGTTTCAACTATTGATGTTATACATAGCTCGAGAAACAAGGAGAAAGATACTTAAGAGCTTAGAAGAACATAATATACATACATGCAAGAAGGGAAAATGAGTTGGAGCCGAGAAGGGTTGGAGCATCAGCAGCATTTGGAGACACATCTCCAATCAAGCTGCCTGGGTGACAGGAACTAACCATCAATTGCTTTAAAAGCTTTACCAAGTGGTCTTTACCAATGTGGGGATATCTACAAATATAAGCAGCATAAAAGTAGTAAGCAAAAAACCTCAATTGCATGTGATCATTCAAGAAAAAAGGCAGATAGAATTTAACTGTTCTGCGAAGGTTACATCATTTTAAATCTGTCTTATCCTCACTAGTATATACCCTGGCCTTTATAAAGTTACAAGATTTCAAAATCACAAGTTTCATCAGCTCTAGATTAGTCCCACAAAGTACTGACTCAGGAACATCATTAACAAATTAGAAAGGCTGGAGGGAATATGGACTGCACAAAGAGAAAACAAACGGATGTATCTCCATAATATACTGGATATCTATTCAACTGGTTTCCAATCCTATTCTAAACAGCTCAGAAGCATCTCCAATTCTTCACTACTTGCAGAATCTACTAAAGAGAGTTCATCTCTGTCATATATGCTTAGTAACAACGAAAATAAATCTTATATTGATGATAAATAATAATGGATGCAAACTGAACACAAAGTAGAGTAACGTATCTCTACCTCTCCACTAACTTTAAATAATCCAAAGGGAGTGATACACCATCATCATTTTCTTCGCCACTATGAAAACCACCACGAGAATACCAAGCATGATATCTTCTAGGTAGCAGTTGATGCTCCTGGAGTTCGTTGCACAGTTCTCCAAGAGTCCGCTTGAATGGACCATGTGATAAAAAGTGCATAATTAGAAAGTAAAGTTCCCTCATATCGATATCAACGGGAGACTCGCATGGTACATCTGCTGAAATCACTTTATTCGCAGAATTAACCTTCTCAAGTGCCTGGATTGGAGAATCCAGGGGCGCCAGCGCCATACTAATAGAGCTTGCATTGCCAGAAGGTTGGTGTTTTCTACAATCCATGTCTACAACCCCACCTAGAGTTAGAAACAATAAAGCATGAAGACGAGAATAATATTGATGGAGAGAATTGAGTTCTAGATGAGCTTAAGAAATAAACAGTTAAAGAGGTAGTGTAAAACACAAGTAAAAATTCAATGCTGAATGGACATGAAAGGTGCAGAATATTATACTTTTCAAAAGTAATGGAGGACAATACATACTCCGTAGTAAAAACACACATAAAGACAGTTGCAGGAATAAATTGGAGAACTGGAAGAAGACTGCCAGCCATGAGACGTGGAGAAAATGAACAATTTTTAGGATTAATCTGAAATAAATTTTATAGTTAAGTGATATGGGTGAACCATAGTTAAAAGAATTATGGTATAACTGGTTTGTGATATATGGTACGCCACTGCACAAAAGGTCCGTCAGAGTAATGCATCTTCAGAACTGTAGACGCACAATGATGTGGCATCATATACCATTTTAACCAAGTTCATTTGTACTAATGTACTATACAACCAAACCATTTGCATGTCTCAGTAGAGTTTCTATTTGTTGATCACAAGATGGTAGTGTTTAGGGAATCAAGTAAAATGTGAGCTGTGTGTTAGTTGATAACCTTACCAGTAAACTAGCTGTTGTTTGCACTACAGTTTCAACTTTTACATGCATCTATGGCTAAGAGTTACCTGATGTTAGTATTTAGGAAAGCAATAGAGTACAGTATTCTAATCAGACATCACATTCCACTTGAATGATCAGCCTTTTAACAACATATACATATTATTCAGATGTAACTACTCCTTCAAGTAGAGTTCCGCATGCTATGGCGGCCACCCCGGAACTGAGGGGACGGGGGGGGGGGGGGGGGGGGGGGGGGGGGCAGCTTAGCTACTGACCCTGGCCCATATTCATATTATCGGCGTTGCAGCTCTGCTAGCGACCACGCAGGAGGGAAAAGAAGTACAGGACAGCCTCCAGGGGGCTTGCACAGGAACAAAAGTAAAAACCCGAGCAGGAGGGCCTAGAGGTAGGACTGCAAGAGAGGCTCCACAGAATTGGTTCTTTGTTTGCTTTGGCCCAGCTAAACTACGATGAAGTAGTTTTTAAAAATGCTACCGTGCAATAGCCCACTGTAGCTATAGCTAACTGCATGCAGGACTTGGAGATTTCCTTTCTTCCAACAATGGCAGTTTTATTATATTTATTCTTTACCAACAGAATTTACAATGTATTTTTATGAACAAACTCATTAAGATTTCCCATGAGAAGACAATCTGGTTATGCTCCTCTTCCAAGGATTATTCGGCTGTTTTCACTATTTTGCCGGCAAAGTAAGGATTTAGTCTCAACACCAAATGTCACTTCTCGCAAAGCAATGTCAACTATTCTAGCTTTAGACCCGGACACATCCCACACAGCGGTTAATTTTGAATTCACGAAGGTGATTTCTCTTGGTTGGGTGGCTCCTATGAGGCTAAGACAGACGATCCTGGTCACCCAATTCTCCTGCCGGTGGCAGACCTCGCGTGTGACCGATTCACTATAGAGGGGAAATAGTTTCGCAAAATTGGCAAGATCGTACCACTACAGCGCACCCATCGGCCAACACAAAGATAAATGATTGTTTGATATGAATATATTTTTGGATGTGTGGTAACTGCATAATGGTAATGTTTAATACTCCCTCCGTTCCATAATTCTTGACTGTAGTTCAAAATTTGAACTACAATCAGGACAAGAATTATGGAAACAGAGGGAGTATCTTTAATGCATACATATATTGATTTATTATTTTAATTTTATACTTAGAGAACCCCAGTTCTAAATATCTCAGGACCGGCGTTGATCTCGAGTTCTGCTTGTTATCTCAAGTTTTACTGTATCAATTCTATTACTGTTTAATTTTGAATATCTCAAGAATCGGTAATATTCTATTTCCGTACCTATATGCATTGGCAAACAATCTAATAACACCATGTAGTCCAAGCCTTATTACACTTATCACCCTTCAAACAATCCCATTCTCACGGACTTTGCGCAGATCTATAGAAAACCGTGACATGAGAACCATACCTCGGGGTGGAGAAGAGGGCGCTGGCTTCATGGGAGGTGGTGCCTCAGGAGGGGCACTGCTAGGTAGTTCAGGAGAAGACATCGGTCATAAGTGACAGCGCGGACGGTGGAACGCCGTTGTGACGGCGGTGAGGATCAGCGGTGTAGCCTAGCGCTGCCAATTGCAGTCCTCTCGCGCCTTCCCCACGCCGCCGGCCTCTTCCACCGGGGTGGCAGGCCTGCTACTGGAGGCGCGGGCGGCTGCGTTTGTAGGCGATCGCGGTTGGCCGACGCGTGCGAGGCGACGACGATCTGTACTGTCAGCGATTAGGGGTAAATCCGCGACAATTTGGGGAAAATTAGGAGATAAGGGGAGAAGAAATTGGGGGATAAAGACAGGAACAGCTAACCCTAGAACAGAACGAACAACATTGAAGAGAGAGGGGCCAAACGGTACCTGGAAACGGTAAATTAGGAAAATTATTCTTAAATGCCGTAATAATATCCCAAAATATATATGTACATGCTTCTTTTATGTCTTTTATTTATCTTTTTCGTTTTTAAAAATCCAGTCTGAAAGGCAAAACAATTTCAGGTGCTTTGACGTAGTATTTTTCACACAAAAGTGTTTTTAGGTAGGATGAAAATAGAAAAAAAAGGAGAAAACTAAATAATACTCGTATAATAAGAAATTAAAGGATGTGACAAAATAATAAAATATTAGGAGATAAAAAGGGGAAACTAAACAAGGAAATTAAAAAATAAGGAAACAAATGTACAAATATTTTCATTTTTTGTGAAAAATCCATGAATCTATTCATTATCCTCGACAGTAGTACAAGTAAACATAAAAGTAATAAAATTATAAATAAATCCTTGGGCCACCTAGCGACGATTATTTTCATGGGGGCAAGTTCATCTAAAGGATAAACGATTTATAAATTATGTTTGCCACTTATATGTTTTCATCCAAAATAAAGAATATTTTTAATACTTGAGAAGGAAAAGTATCAAATTTTGTGCTCTTAAAATGCAAAAAAAATTAAGAACAAGTTTTTTAGCCATGTGATGCTGTTAGAATACTTATATGACTAAATGACTAAGGATAGACTAAGACTCTGCATCTTTTTATACTCCAAGTCTCTCCCCTTTGTATACCTCTTTATATAACCTTTAGGTGATGAGGATACAACAACAAATATTATGGATTCATCTATTTTTTACATGGTATCAGAGCGGTTAATCTTACGATGATAATCATAGGGTCTTGCACCAATTCTGCATCACGCTGCCTCTGGGGAAGATTAATCTCCTCTCCCCGGGGGTGCGGCATCCGATCTCGATCAAGTCGGATAAATTTTATAGACTAGATTAGATCTATTTTCAAATTCCCAATTTTCTATAGATTATACTCAATTTGCTAAATAAATCTATACATCTCGAAGAATCCAAAATCCTAGTGAGAAGCTAGTGCAATACTTCGTCCTCTGTAGATGCGACGACAAGTGCATCGGATCTGTATATCGAACACTCAATGGTAGCAGCGCGGGCCGGCCGGCCGGCCGAACAAGCCGGATAACTAACCACGCGCGGCATCTCTATTACTCCCTCCGTTTCAAAATATAAGATGTTTTAGGTTTGTGAACCAAATGTATCTGGACATGTTTTAGTGTGTATATTCATGTGAACCTACACACTAAAAAATGTCTAAATACATTTGCTTCACAAAGCTAAAACATCTTATATTTTAAAACGGAGGGAGTAGGTCTCTTTCGTGCATCTCACACGCAGGGTCCAGCCGACACCCCCATTAACTTAAATCGGTCGACAAAACATCAACACCGGCGCTCGATTTCAGACCTTTTGGGAACATGCATACTCGCTTTGTCCTAAAAAAAAGTGTACTTCCGACTATCAAACTTATTAAAGATTGATCGTGTTTAACAAAAGGGCACACCAAAGTAGTGTCATTAGATTTACAATTAAATATATTTTCATCATATAGCTATTGGGTTTGATAAATATTGTTATATTTTTTTAAAATACTTGGTCAAAGTTTTAAAAAGTTTGACTCTTCAACAAAATTGAAAGTACACTTTTTTTCCGACAGAGGGCGGACGTACGCGAGTTTGGGCAGTCTACATGCACATGCATGCGTGTGTGACACAAGTATCCAGTGGCCCCGACGAGGAAGACGAAGAAGGGGAAGTGAAAATGGCTATGTAGAAGTACACTCAGTATAAGTTGGGGCTCATTTCTCTTCTTCACCTTCTCTCTCCTATCTATAGTGTTTTGGGCGTCCTCTCTCAGGAGCCGGGCCGATCTGATGCCTTTCTCGATGGTGCTGCCGGTGAGAGATATCCAAGGAGAGGCGTCGACCTTTTTGTGGTGTTCATAATAGGTCTAGGTGTACATAGTGAAGGGTTGGAGTAGGATGCTAGATCCCACCAATCGGATCCACATCCTGGTGTGGATCCTGGTTGATGTTCCCCTCTGGTGGCGGGAGCTTGTGTGTGTGACGGAGCTTGACCCAGGGATCTGCGAAAATAAGATCATGCTTCCGAGCTTGTCTGTCCCGGTGTTTTGTCAATGTTGGGCGGCTGCAGCTAGGTGCCTCTGCGACGCTTCCATGGAGGAAGATGGAGGAGGAGGCTCTGGATGCAAGCTCCTTGAATAAGTGATGCTTTTCCCAGCTCTGTGATCTGCATGTCTCTTTTCTTTCCTTGGCCGGCCTCGGTGGAGAGCGAGAGAAGCAGGGGATCTTCCTGGTTGTAGGCACTGTAGGTGGCCGGGATATCTGGCTCGTCTAGGTCAAGATTCTCCGCTTGTTGTGGCGATCTCCAAGCGGTGGTGCGGGTTCATCAATGCTATCTTTGGCAAAGAGGGTGGGCTCGCCGTGCTCGACATCTCTGTTGATTCGAGCTTCTTCTTCCTCTGAAAGTGGAGGATCTTCCTCTGTTTTTGTGCGCTGACTTGCACCATTGTCGACCCAAGTGGCTTGTCCCTTGACATCGACAGTAACAGTTGTGCTTTCAGTAGGATCTCGGGCGGCGTCTGCAAGGACCTGATGGCATGTTCGCGACCTTCTGTAGGGTGCTTTATATTAGAACTAAGGGTCTGGTTCTAATTCCTAGTTTCATCGAGGTCCTTTCTATAAAACTGTACCCACTGCCTAACTAATGCAAAATTTGGGTCCATGGGGACCTTCCCCGGTTCAAAAAAAAAATAGAGTACATTGTGTATCACTTTCAAGGGACTATCTTGTCATACCTATAATTCGGTAGGGGCTTGAATGTGGTTATCTCGCGAAGTTTAGCGAAACTGTGGGATTTGGTTGGGGACCTTGCTCATATTGTTCATCTAGAAGCGAGGTTATTGTTTCTTCCGTGGAAGTTTCTGGAATTATGTGTCATTCTTTTTTGTAAAAAGAACACTTGGACATTATACACCCATGAATTTTAAAAGGTAAACTATAGACTTATTTCTCTTGTTGGTAGTCTAAATAAGAAAATCAGCAACGAAAACTATTGTATTATCACTGCACAAGGTAATGTCAGGTGTTCACTTCCCTTGGCACGGCCCAAGTAACCATCCATGATAAAATGGGGTTGAAGTGTTAAACTTGCTAGCATAGAGAAAGTAGTGTAATCTTACTGTATTATGTTGTATTGTTGAGACCAAGAATTAGCATGTCACCTCCGATAGCCTACTAAAACAAACTCGGTCGTTATCTTACTTAATAATGATTGATATTATTTTGAACAGCGTGAAACATGCGCAGAAGCTCTATGAGGATAGGAGAACTGACGTAGTACCAAATACATGTATCATATGGCCAGATAAGAGATCAATCTTTGGGCACATATAATAGGGTGATGTCAGTCTTCCTTTACGACTGCTATGTCGGATATTTCCTTAGTCATAGGAGAGAGAATGGAGAAAAAAGGTTGACTTCCTGATGCATGTAAAGACATCCATAAACTTAATAATTTATTAGATCACATTTTAAGTTATTTGATAGTTTTATAAGGACATAAACTTATTTATCATTGATTCTATGGGTTTTCTAAACAATCTCTTTTATTTGTTTTTAACAATGTGAAGCAGATTTCCTTGTTTTTGCATATTTTGGACTTTTCAGGATCTTTCGGACGTCAAACAGACCAAACTTTTTATCACGCCATTTTTTCAGAAAATACAAGAGTTGGAGAAGAAGAAGCCAATGGGGGACGCAACAAGGCGCAAAAGAGGGCCCACTTGTTGACTGCATGGTGGGGCCTATCTCGGGCCTTAAGCGTCGTTTTCACGCAATCTTGGACTCCACGGACTTGGTTTGACCTAAAACCAACTATAAATACCCCCTCTAGCGATTTCATGATGGGGCGACAGAGAAATGCGAAACACACCATATGGATCTGAAGACTGCGAGGATAAGAGGGGATACGCTGCCGGAGCCGCTCCCAATTGCCCCTTCGATTCCATCGATATCAGCCCCTTCAGCAACGTGATGAAGAGGGAGTAGTTGATCCCTGGACATGGGGATTGTGGAGCAGTGGCAGCCTTAGCGTCCCGTGTGCTCATCTCGGCGACCTGCTGCCCCTTGTTCTGCGGTTGTGTTGGGTATCGCTCTAGGTTTCAAGGGATGCAATGGTGTGGCCGGTGTGGTGTGTTCTTTTCTTGTCAAGGTGGCGACTCTAGGTTTTTAGCACAACACCTCTCTAGCTCTAGGGTGGGCGTCTCTCGTGTCCAATGGTTCGACGTCTCCGAGCCAACGCGTTGTGCTTGGTTTTAGCATAGTGTTGTAAGCTGTTTAGAGTCTTCTCTTATTGTGTTCTTGTACTGGAGGCCTTATGTGATGCCTTAATTCAAAGCTGGGATCCTCTCGGGTCTACCGTCTTAGAAAATCCATGGCCGCCTCTGGGGTCCCGGGTGCCGGCACCAGTGGCGGATCCAGCTATATGGCAAGCTCTGGCAGCTGTCACACCTAAAGTAAATAATATACTAGTATGTAGGTGTAATTGGTATTGATTAGTTAATTTTACATAGTAGTAGTTCATTCCGCCACACCTAAACTTTGATTCTAGCTCCGCCACTGGCCGGCACTGGACTGGCTAGGGTCATGGTACGGAGCCCATTCCGACCATCGCCGGCCGTATGTGACCCTGGCTGCCTCGTTGCCGTATCGACGCAGGCAGAGCGTAGGTACATGGACGGCGGCAACCTGGCGCTCACCGGTCTCGTCGCCACGCCCACGCCATCGATCGTGCTCTCTGTATTCTGTATGTACTACCGTACTGCTGCTTGTCCCCTTGACTGCATCGGAACGCTCGCTCCCCGTCGACCCCGAGGTCCGAGGGTCAGCCGGCGACCGAAGACTTCGTACCATGCGCTACCGGCTAGCTGCCCTTTCTCGGGTCGTCCAATACGCGCACATGGCGTGTCGTCGTATATACTGCTACGCGCTGACATTTTCGAAATGTCTTTGTCTACAATTCTGTAACATGTACGATGAACTATAGACTATTAGAGAGCGAATAGATTGAGCTGGCGCACCTCCAAATAGTGGTGGCCGGTGGCGTGGCATTATTTTAGCACTCACCACGGCGTACCTCGAGCAGGTACACCAGATTTACGGAATCTAAACTACAATCTAATCTAAACTAATAATACGGCTTGAGGACGTGATGGTTAAAAAACCGTGGTAGGTAAAAAAACCGGTCTAAAATTTGGTACGTCAAAAAAATCATCCGTCGCCCCGATACCTGCCATCGCGCGGGTGTAGTCACGCTTGATTCAACCGCCCCTGTCCCCTTCGGTCGACCTCAAGCGAGGCGGCTCCCCCGACCCCGACGATGAGCTAATTGCGACCGGAAGCGACAAGACGTAGTAGGAGTAGGTATGGAGTGGATTTGCAAGGAGATCCGGCCGCGGCAACACCGGGCAAGCCTGGGCGATCCCGAGCTCCTGCTATTGTCCATGGCGCCTGGATCCTCCTGTGTGCACCCCGAAGCTTCTCGAGGGCGGCCGTTCTGTGGCCCTCCACCGGCTTTGGTCGGGAAGAAGAAGAAGAGCGCGTCAGCGGCCGCTGCAGTCCTTCCTCCTCCTTGCAGGCCACCGTCCTGTGTGCCACTCTGTTGGCTTCGTACGCCCTATGCCCACATGGCATATGCCCAGCAGGTGTTCGACAGAGTCCCTAGCCCAACTGGAAATTTTTATCCTCGATAGGCAAAAAGTTTTCTTCTGTGTTGTTGATGGTTCTTTCACAAATCTGGAAGGAACGCAATAGCAAAAATGTTGAGGCAAAGCAACATTTGTTTTTCTTAGTTTGCGATTGTGACTGAATTTGCCGTTTGGAGTGCTTTATGTGGTTGGTTCTTCAATCGTTGTAGATTTTGGATGCTGTAGATGTTCTCTTTTCAGAAATATTTTCAGTGATAGTGTAGAAACACTAGATATTTTAAGGTATTCAGAAACAGGACAGAGCAAAGTCAAGATTATTTTGCTTGAAAGTTTTTTTTTACATAAAAGGGCAGGGAGAACTGAGAAGATTGAGAGAATATAGATTTATTTGTAGGTCCATCGCCATAACAAGATGACTCTTAGACTGACTGAGTTTTGTAAAAGCTGAAGTTCCAAACTGAGCCTTAGTGTTCTCTGGAAAAAAACATTCTGATGGCCTTTCACCTTCACAAGTGGTGGTTGCTGGGTTAACTGAACCAAGTTTGTGTGCATTGTGATGAAAAAGGATTGTCCATTGCAAGGTATATATGAGACTCGCTGTCATACACCTTGGGTAGTCCAGCATAATAAGGAAAAAGTTTGGCCTGCTTTCAGTCAATATTGCATTAGCACCTTGGAGCTATATATCGTCCATTACCCATCGACCAGTAGCATTAGACATTTCGACCAGTACTACAAGATGTTAACGTTGGGCTCTGAAAAACAAAGAGGAAAGGTGGGAGTAGAGTGCATCCATCTGTCTTATCTATCCATCAAGTAACCAGTTACATGCTCATTCGACTTGGTTCTCTCATCAAAGATATCAGTGCGGTAGCAGTTTCCAATACTAGAAGTCTGAAATGCATTAGACCATCAACAAAACTGCCAGCAGACTTGAAGCCCCACAGGAACAACCTGTATATGGGGTTTCGGATAAGCATAATTGGACAAGATTTGAGGGGTTTTATATACTTGGTAATCTTTAGGTAGCCAAAGGTAATATCAATCTCCATTGTTGGCTCTACCATAAGTTGTAAAGATGAGAGTTACGTAATTGGGTAAATTTGCTGCTCTATTTTGAGATCGTTCATACATCACATAACACCACATAGATGATTCCGAACAGGTAACTTTCACGTGTGTAATTTATCCCCAATACCTTGTCCCAAACATTGATGTTGCCTGTATTAGGTAGGATCTTCAGCCGTTGACTGCTTTGTATATGTTGTTCATAAGCAAAGGAAGTTAATGTGTTGTTTTTTCAACTTATACACATAACCGAGCTCGAGATTTAGTGAAAGTGCATTTACAATGATCTAGATCTTTATACCTGATTTTTAACGTGATAATAATCTGACTCGATGGTTAACATGATATTGAGAGATGAGAGAATCTGATCAAACTTTCATGTTCTTTACCTTGCTAATGATTTTCTGTTGTCGTTTTTATTTCGTGACCTATAAGGGTGGTCCAAACTCAGTAGTTGGTGTGTTTTTCTTCCAATTTTATTTATTGTTTTAGTATATCTGTGATTCAGCATACCATGACCTTGATGAAAATGTGTCATGTATGATGTTGTGGTGGTTCCTGAAGCCCTGTTGAGACTTAGAGGCTTAGGGGGGCTGAATCAACATGTGAGGATTTCTTAGCTACTAGCAACCTTCTTTTATCATTATAGACGAGATGAGTTTTGTTGGAGTGGCACGGCACGGCCTAATTTGGCCGGGAATCATGCGATAGCGGCGGCTGCGAGGAATCGATCTGGGGCGACGTATGTATGTTCACCGGGTTTTTGTCGGCGACGTATCGGAGGTGATATCCTCAGGGGAAAAAGAGAAAAAGACG
Organism: Dactylis glomerata; assembly: GCA_007115705.1. NCBI lineage: Eukaryota > Viridiplantae > Streptophyta > Magnoliopsida > Poales > Poaceae > Dactylis > Dactylis glomerata. The sequence goes on along the minus strand of QXEO01000750.1, from coordinate 360,500 downwards.
AGCGGTGTTCGCCGACAACATCTGGGACCTTGCCGGGCCTGAGGTACACGAAGGACGCGTCTAGCTGGCGTGCAATTTCCACCATGGCATGGTACGCCAGCGTGCTGAATATCAGGTGGTGCAGGACAGCCGGCAGGCTGACACCATTGATGTTGCTTCGGTACTTTCAAGCCTGTGCAAGTTGCTCCATGAACTTGGCTATCAAGATAAGCATGTCTGACGAATTCTATTTTCCTAATGCAATTAGAACTGCACTATAACCAGCTCGATATGGATTCCAAGGTAAACAAGCAAAAGAGCTAACCGTGTGTGACAACAATGGACTAAGTAAGTCAGGTATATATAGTACCAGATAAGCACACTTAAATGGTTATTTCATGCTAGCTGTAGCACACAAATTAGTCAGCGCAAGTGTCAAAAGGATAGTTTTTTTAATGCTAGCTGTAGCACACAAATTAGTCAGCACAACTGTCAAAAGGATAGTTTTTGATGTCCTTTGATATGTCCCTGATAGGTGACTGCCGATTGATAATCTAGATTTACACACCTTGAAACACAAATGTTAAACTTACAGATTGGGACATATGTATTAGAACTTTATGAATTATTTCTGAAGCGCGTAGAGCGTCCAAGTGAGAGGAAGGATTACTCAGCAGTGATTCTTGAAAGGAAGAAGTAGCCGAACAGGCTTGTTATCGATGAGATCATTCATAATAACAACCTCATCGTGTAGCTCTTGGAATTGAACCGGCCAATGGTCGACAAGGTCAACAAAGATGGTAACTCATCGTTGCTCTACAACCTGAACAACATAGACAAGCTACAGCTCCTCCATGGCGACATTGACATGCTAAAGGGTTTGCACTATTCTATTCTCCATAGACTTGAGATACTCTAACATGGACGACCGGGAAGCAGAGGGGGGAAAGAGTAGACGACGATCAATTCGTTTGGTGGGTTGTGGCGAGGTCTCTAAGGGGAAGATGATTGTGTGCTCTTCACGAGGCCAAGGATGGGTACATGGCGAAGGGGAAGATGATTGCACGCGTGCTCCTGACGGTGGAACAAAAACCTTTAAGAAAGGTCTGCCACTATTGATGGTAAGACGACCAACTAAGAAAATTTAGCTTAACTCTAGAAGTGTAGTTGCTTCGTGTCAAGAGGGTGTCGTCCCGCCAAGAAAAACTAATTTTGAGTAGTCAAATTTTTTGTTTACTAGCTAAATGCCTGTGCGTTGCTACGGTGTACACAACTATTTTCTAACCGCAAATATCATATATAACCGTAAATATCATATATTATAAAAAATCATGTCAAGATAGCTACGTAATACATGCGGAGGAGCTTTATTTTAGGAGAAGGATAGCGCCTATTTAAATGGGCTATTAAGTTTTATTTGGACAAAATTTGCCCACAGGTGCATAAATGACCCAATAATTTTGGGGAGAATAAATATCAAGATAAATAAAGAGAGAATAAATGGCTATCTTTACATCCCTAATTAATCATTAATAAATAAGGAGAGAAGACCTGCCTTTTTTTGTTAGGGGTAGAATCGGAACTCAAATGTTGTATGTCGAGTGGGTGGCTTCACCACCAACTCGAATCTTATAGGTAAGACTATTTTTAAAAATGTAATCAGCCCGTAGCAACGCACGGGTATTGTGCTAGTTAGTATTTAGATCAACTTCAATTAGTTAGTCATATCCACAAAAAACTCTATCGCTACTGATGAGAATAGTAGATCAGAATTCAAAATGCAATATTTTTTGTAGACTATGTTGTACTAGACAAATGTGAAGTCATCCTGCTAAGACTCACAAGGACCAGCATATAAGAGCAACAACTATCGCTACCGATGAGAATGGTAGATCAGAAAGATAAGTATGGTAGATCAAAAGATTCAGACCCAAAACCACATCAACGAACATAAAAACCAATCAGATTCACACAACTCTAACTGGTGCACCGCAAGCCCCCACGAAGGAGACCACCGCCGCTCGTCGAGGAACAACCACCGCAGGGCGGCCGCCTCCGAAGATCCGACCCGAGCCCACCTGCTCGTCACCCACGCGCCCGACCGCCGACGCCGGCACATCAGATCCCGGCAGCCATCCCCGCACCTAGGCCGCCCCGCCGCGGAGCAGAGCGGGCCACCACCTTCGCCTAGCAAGCCACAGACGACGGCGAGCCACAACCACGACCATCTCGACCCGAGCCCGCCGGCTCGGCGTCCCCACTCATGGAGACGTGGGCGGCGGCTATTCCTTGAGCACAGGGACTTGGAGGACGCCGGGGCAGTGGCTCCGGACTGCTGTCGGTGGTCTCATCGACAAGGAGTCAGCGGTGTTTGCATTTCTCGTAGCATGAGGAGCTGCTGCAGGTGCAATCACAGGGAGGATCTTGGCAGACGTCCACGGGGAGATGGTTTGTTCCGTGCCGCATGCTCCGGTGATCTAGGTGTTGTTTGGTGCCGCTGATCTGTCTGGACTTTCACCCCATTGGCTAGGGAGCTGAGGAGCTCTGGGCGAAAGCCTAGCCCGGCCTTTGGCCGGTGCCGGCAACGACGACGCTGCGGTGTCGTTTTCCTTCTTGAAGGCGTTGTTGTAGAGCTCCCCTTCTCACCCTGTGGGGTCGTGGCTCTCCGGGAGAAATCCTAAGCTTCGGTCAGCCGGAGTGGGCGACGATGGCGTCACTGGCGCATCCCTCTTGTGGCCGTCGCCTTGGAGAGTCGGTTGTGGCAGCTGGAGTGCCTTCTCTTACGTTGGGGTCAGTGGACGTCGGGGCAGCGGCCCCGGATGGTGGTTGTGCGTCGAGGCGGCGGCCTCGGGATTCATGGTGGGCAGGTGCTCCATGAGGCGGAGCAATTGCTTGCATGGCTTGGGTGATTGTCTTGTGTCGCTAGTGCGACAAGGCTATCGGCTCGGTCGATGCTGTCTTGGAGGAGGCAGTTTGATTTTTAGGCCAGGGCGGCGGCCCCGGATGTTGGTGCGGCGGCCGTGATCTATGAGCAGTTTGCCCTGTGCAGCTTGGGCTGCAGGTGGCTGGGTCGTGCGGCAGTTTGGCTCGTGTTCGAGCGGTGGTACGTCAGAACGGCGGTCCCGGAAGGTGGTGTTGGTGGTCTGCTGGGTGTGGTAGAGCTGGGTGGTTGTCGGAGCGGCGGCTCCGAAGGCGCTTATTGTTGGGTGCATCGAGACCTTGTTTGTCTTGATGCTAGTCGTCGGCATCGTGTGGTGCTGCTCTTCTGGGGTGTTGGCTTCTTCATCTTTGTTGGAGCGTCCCGTGCTTGCTCCTCCCATGGCATTCACGGTGTTTTCTCTCCAACTTTGGTAGGAGGTCCTCTCGTCTCGGTTGAGTGATGTTGTGTGGGCTTTGCCCCCCGTTGTATCGGTTTTAGCCCGGTTTTCTGTTAATTAACTGGGCAATTCTCTTCTTCTTAATTAATTGAAAAGGCAAAGCTTTTGCCTCGTTTCAAAAAAAAACTCTAACTGGTGCAAGGAAAGGACAAGGAGAACCTTATTCTGAATTCTGGATATCGATATTGCCTCACCATTTTAAAAAATACATAAAAAATAACTAAAAAAGAAACAGAGCCAAGACAGCGTAGAAAAATCTCTTGAGGCATAGTGTTATCATCACAATGGTCTGCTAAACATGTAAGAGCATATCCATCGGCACTCCCAATAGCCGGTCCAACAACAATGTCGGATGACCGCTACTGGGAGCGCCGATGCACGTTGTCGACATAACAAGGGCGGCTGCCCCCATCAACTCCCTCAATAGATTTATTTAATAACTTTAAACATGAAAATAGGTGAATCTCATTCAAATATCTAGTATAATTTACAAATTTTAACAAAAACCCACAAAATATAATATCTACTCATCATCGGATAGGGCGACGATGGCGACCTTGATCACTGAATTTTTCTACGCCAGCGCGAAGCCCATTAGGTCAGTCGGGTCGTCGTGGTGTCGGTACGGCAGTTGCGCCTCTTCCTATGACGTGCATATAACACTGTGAATATATACCGAACACTCTGGTGGGTCTTTAGGGTTGCGCAACGGTGACGGGATGTGGTAGTCGGGGGAAACACGTGCTAGCTCCTGCCTCGTCTCGCAAATGACCACCTCACGACTATGGCACACTCCTTCTGCGGGGAGAACGCAACCCATTTTGCGGCTTTAGCTCCGGGATGAGGGGTGCCGAGGAATACGACCGCGATGATGAGTGCCATGCCGTAGGTGGCACCCAAAACCACTCCTTCTAGAGACGACATAGGCCCACCACGTCCTCTAATGTGTGAGTGACCATTGCCAACCACCGCACACGGCCAATGTAGTTCTTCTGTCTTTCGCATTCTTCACAGATGTCGTGGTTTTGTCAACAGATCTGCCATAGAGGTAGGGGTATGGCGGTTTGTGGAAGGGGGTGAACACGGAGGAGCGATCCGGGACAGTGGTAGCACGAGTTTACCCAGCTTCAGATCCCGCGACGGTGGCGAGATCCTACGTGCTGCTATAATTCACTATATGGCAACAAGTGCTCGATTACAATGATGAGGTTGGTTGTTTCGCTATGCGATTGGCCGTATGACTAGAACGTGCCTCAAGGGCTGCTCCACGCCGGGCTTATAAAGGCGCTGGGCGTGGGCTACACGTTGGTACCGGAGCGGATACAACTTGGAGTCCTAGACTAAGTCCTATGCGTGTACGTCAAGGTAACTCGCCATGGGCCGTCTCCGGATCCGCCATGGGCCTGTCATCAATAATCCGCCATGGGCCTGTCTAAGGATCCGCCATAAGCGCCTGCGTCCAGTACCGCCGTGGCAACTTCAGCAACTGGGCCGCCCGGTATGGCGAATCCGCCATACCACCCCTGATGGGCCACCCTGGCTTGCTGATTTAGGACTATGTCGCTGGTATACCTATTTGGTATATCCCCAACAGTAGCCCCCAGGGAACTTCAAGATTGCCATCTACATCCGCCATGCATGTTCTTGGTGAAATACTTCCGCCATAGCTCTTCTTCTCTTCTGTGCTAGGATGGCGGTTATCTTGATGTTCCTTCTTCCATCTATTAATCCGCCGTAAATAACGGATCAAGCGACGTAGTTATCTTAGCGAGATTTTCGGGATCCATTGGATCATACCGTGGAAATCCGCCGTAAATTCCGGTACGTAGTTCCTTCTAGGGCAAGGTTTTACAGTGCATGCACTGTTTTCGCCAAGTTACTTTTTTACCCCTGGACACGTGTCACCGGATTAGGGTTTCTGCGATCGGGACGAGCGGTGGTGATGGCGGGCACGAATCTCGAGGCCCGGGGTCTATATATACCCCGGCCTCTCACCCCTGGCCGATTTACCCCTCATTCGCCCCGTCGCTCTCTCTCTCTTCAGCGCCGCCACGAGAGCTCCATCTTCTCCGACGAGCCGCCGCGGAAAAACCTCACCGCCGGCAACGTTTTCCGCCACAAGCTGGCCTCGTCTTCCTCGTCCTCGCTTGAAATCTTGGAAGTTATCACCGCCACACCGCTAGCCGCCATGGAACCAGAATCGCCTCGCCAAGCCTCCAAGTCTGAAGCCGCTGAAGGCTCAGCGCGGTCTTCTGATACAGAGTCCGCCATGCCAGAGACCTCAGGAGGAGACTGGGACTCCTGTAACATAAGCGAGGAGATTCTGTCTTCTCTGGAGCATGAAGGCCGCATAGTTGCTAAGGAGATCTCCAGATGGCGAGTTAAACCTGGTGAAGCAATGCCAACTCCTTCAGATGAAGAGATCGTCATACTGAAGTCCCACATTGATCGTGGCCTCAGTCTTCCGCCATCCTACTTCCTGAAAGGCGTTCTCCGGCACTACAGGTTACAGCTACACCATATTGCTCCAAATAGCTTCACTGCCCTAGCGGGATTTGTCGCGCTATGCGAGGGGTATTTGGGTATCAGCCCACGCGGAGACTTATTCCACTTATACTTTAATATCCGCCACAACCGGGATGCGAACGGAGATCCTCGCAATTGCGGATCAATCTCCTTTGTTCCTCGGAGCGGAAAATCCTACCCCTACATTATCCCTCATGACTCTGCAAAGGGATGGCGGGGATCCTTCTTCTATCTGGCCGACCAGGCCCCTCCTGAAAGGAAGTTCGGCCTACGGTCTTTTGTTGATGGCCCCGCCGAGGAGCAGGATAGCTGGGGCGTCATGGATGACTTTACAATGGATGATGAATGTCTGCTATGCTCACGACGAATTTCGAAACTTGTCTTCTCTGGACTGACAGGTGCCGATACCATCTACTGCTGGATCTCCCGGCGGATTCAGCCTCTTCAATACCGCCCATCCCTGATGTGCGAATATAGCGGAGTTGATGATCCTCAGCGCTATTCCAAGGAGGAACTATCTGCTGAAGAGATCGAGCTTCGAATCCGCAACATCATTAAGGTAGGGCGGGATGAGCCTTTGAAGCTAAAGATCCCTATGTACGAGAATGGCAGTTGTCCAAAGGTGAGTCCCTCCTTATTCCGCTATAACAGCTGGTTCTTAAATAACTTTATACTTCTCCGCAGCTTTCTTCCCTACCACCTTCCGAGCTGAGCCGTCTCGTCCGTTATCCTCGGACGAAAGAGCTTACTGATGATGAGGACGAGACATCCTCGCCTCCCAAAGGACAGAAGGTGGCGGAAGAAGAAGTAGTGGCGGATGAGCCCATAATAGCGGTTCCTCGTGGCGTTCGCGATGTTGGCGGGCGCATTCGTGGACTAGGCAAGAGAGTCCTCTCTCGCCATCCATCCCCTGCTCTTCGCGGCCATCTGGACACCGTGCCCGAACATTCTGCCACTATCAATCTGCCAGAGCGGAAGTAAGGATAATCATAACTTGCCTTCATACCATATATAGCCTGACTTATTCTAATCTGTGACTGACTTCTGCGCATAGAAGAAGAAAAGTTCCTGGCCAGAAACCTCCAAGGGCCAAGCCATCTCCCGCTGCCATTCCACCTACACCGGACGCTCCTGCTCGCCCAACTGGGCCTTCCACTTCTTCCCAGCAAGTTAGCAAGATGGCGGATGCTCCAGAGAAAAGTGCTGGAGCGTCAGATCGCCCCGCTAAAGATGCCAAGAAGGTGAGTTTTAGCGGAAAAGCTGTTCAGATGGACGCAGGAGCTGGGGAGGCCTCAAAGTGGAAGAAGAAATCAGAAGCTCTTTTCCGCCTTGACAATCTACAAGAGGAGGCCAGTAACCATGTGTCATCTGCTATGGCAGCGTTTGTTCAGAGAACCAGTCTTGTCAAAGAGGTATGTACTCCCAGTAGCCCCGGAGCACCATGGCGGATTTCTAAATTCGATCCGCTATGGGGCTTCAAGAGTGACTTCTGTAAGTTTTTGAATAGCACAGCCCTCGAGCGCTGGTAGTTCACAGTGCTCTATAGAGAACTTTTAAATTTCATACTGAGTAGCCCCCGAGCGTTATGGCGGATAACTATCCAGCATAAAGCTCTTAGGAAGACAAAAAAAATCAGCATAAGTAGCCCCCGAGCATTATGGCAGATTATATTCATCATGATGCTCTAAGAGTGACTAAAAAATCATCGTGAGTAGCCCCCGAGCGTTATGGCGGATACCTGTCCGGCATAAAGCTCTAAGAGTGACTAACACTTTAAATTATATTGCCAGAACTACAAGAAGGTGGTAGAGGACCTGGTCCAGGTTGTCAGCTCGCAAGAGAAGGAGCTAGCAACCAAAAGCGCTCTTGTGGCAGACTTGTAGCAACAGGTTGAGAGTAGCGGTAATTTACTCAACAAGTTTTAATTCCCTTATGCTTATCCAATCAATGTTGTGCTGATACTTCCGCCATGCATATGTTGCTAAGCTCAAGTCCACACTTGAGGGGGTGGAGAAAGGCCACGCCATTGCGATGGATGGGCTGTAGCAGCAGCTCCAGAAATCTCTGGCCGCAAACACCCTCCTTGAAGAGCAGCTGAAGGACCAGAAGCGCCATAACCTCAAGAAGGACAAGGAGATAGAGGATCTCCGCAAAGCTGCTGCTGATTTTGAAAAGCGGCGTGAAGGCTTTAACGAGCTCCTCCATCACTTCCAGGACACCTTGCTAGGTACCAGTTCTTCTTATAAAGTTTTTCAATTTTTGCTATGCCGCACAGGACGCATCATCTTTTTCCGCCATGCAGTCGCTTTGGGGCAAAGCGAAGCGGATACCGCCGAAGGCTTGCGCATGGCCACTGACGCAGCGAAGAAGGAGCTTGATGGCCTTCTCAACGCTGGTCGCCAAGCATGCGGGAGCCTGCAGATAGCGGGTTCTTCCAACCTCTCCGCCCTTGCGCTTACCCAGAAGCTGCTGCTGGTGCCAGGGCTCATGGCGGACTGGAAACAGTCCTCTGCTCGGGGTGGTGCCAGGACTACTCTGACCTTGGCAAAGGCCCACTATCCCGAGATGGACCTGGACCTGCTCACCTCCGGCATCCCGGAGAGCGGCGAGGGCGGTGCGCCGATGGACGAGACCGCCATCCGGCAGAGCGTGCTTGGATACGATCAACTGTGTGCCCTTGGCACTCAGTTGAACGTATACTATGAAGCATACGAGCTGCCAGGGTCGCCAAGCCAGGCTTCGGCATCAGCCTCCGCGGCTACTGCAGGTGGCGATGGCGGTGACGAGGTGTCCTCCAAGGTTCCGCCGTCTTCTTAGGACGTGCCCTGCAATGTGGCAGGAAAAAAATACTTTGCATCAATTCGGCCCCTGAGTGGGTCTGTAATTTAAACTTAAACTGCGTGTGAATGTTTCTGCACTGTGACTGATCTGCTTGTGGCGGATCAGTGGAATGCTTTTGAACTTTTGCAGCTTGTTTTTTATGAAGTGGTTTGATTGTGCGAAGAAACTGCCAGGCCTAGTTTTATGCAACTTGCAGTTTTTTGACATGCCCAAAAAACAACACTTTGAAAAAAATTCACGCGTAGGATTATGCGATCCGCCATCCGGCTCTCTGTGCTTGACTTTTCGTGAGATGGCGAAATCTTCGCACGAACAATCCGCTAGGGCGACGATACTTAATAGCAACCGTCCAAAACCCTGAGCAGATGGCGGCTTAGATCGTCAAAAAGTCACTACTCTGGAATCCACACAGAAAACATTGAATGAAGATCAAAACATAAAAAAGCTACGCGGACCGCTTATGGCGGATTTAAAAGAGACGCAAGTGCAAAGCACAATTGCGCAAAAAGGTTCTATATGATCTAAATGAACAATAAAGGAGGTAAAAGACTCAGAAAAATTAAGAGTAAACCAAATGCTTTGTTTCATTGATCATATAGAGGTTCCTATTACATAGCTAGATAAGTGCTAAGTGTAGAAAGGACGTAGCTGTGCGATGTTCCATGGACGATCTGTCTCGTTGTAGATATCGTCAGGGTCTCTTCGTTTGCGCTTCTTACTTGGTCGCTTATCTAGCTCGCGAATATCAACGAGGTAGTAGGAACCATTCAGTAGAGCTTTGCTGATGACAAAGGGTCCTTCCCAAGGCGGGGATAGCTTGTGGGACTTCTGTTGTTTGAGGCGTAGCACCATGTCACCTTCTTTAAACGAGCGTTGGCGAACTCGTCGGCTGTGATAGCGGCGGAGATTCTGCTGGTAGATGGCGGATCTCTGGGCTGCTAGGTCTCGTTCTTCTTCCAGCAGGTCCACAGATAGTTGTTTGGACGCTTTTGCATCTTCTTCCTTGTAGGCCTCGACTCTTGGAGAATCGTACTGAACATCACTTGGCAAGATTGCCTCTGCTCCGTAGACTAAGAAGAAAGGGGTAAGGCCAGTTGATCTGTTTGGCGTGGTCCGTAGACTCCACAGCACAGATGGCAATTCCTCTGCCCAGGCTCCAGCTGCTCTGTGCAGCGGTGCTTCTAGGCGTGGCTTAATCCCTGACATGATTAGTCCGTTGGTCCGCTCAACTTGGCCATTAGACCGTGGATGTGCCACAGATGCTAGGTCAAGGCGGATTCCGTTGTGATGGCAGTATTCTTCAACTTCTCCCTGAGACAGATTAGTGCCATTATCAGTGATGATGCTATGTGGGATGTTGAATCTAACCACAATGTCCTTGACAAATTTGAGGGCAGTTTTGCCATCAAGTTTCCTGATGGGCTTAGCTTCCACCCACTTCGTGAATTTGTCTACCGCTACCAGGAGGTGCGTAAATCCCGAAGGTGCTGTTTTTAGCGGACCCACCATGTCCAGCCCCCAAACTGCAAAAGGCCAAGTTATAGGAATCGTATGCAGTGCTGTGGCGGGCATATGGGTCTGCTTGGAGTACATCTGGCAACCGTGGCAGAGCTCTACGATACGGTTGGCATCTGCCTTGGCTGTTGGCCAGTAGAATCCATGGCGGAATGCTTTAGCTACTAGGGATCTGGCGGCGGCGTGATGCCCACATTCGCCTTCATGGATCTCTCTTAGTATTTCGATTCCATCCACTTGGGATATGCACTTCATGAAAACTCCCGAGGTGCTTCGTTTGTAGAGCTGGCCATCTATGATGGTGTACGCTTTGGCTCTACGCTCGATTTGTCTTTTTTGGACTTCGTCTTCGGGTAGCTTCTTGTTCGTCAGAAATTCCAGGTAGGGCTCTGCCCATGGCGGATTGCTGAGCAAAACCGCCATGACGGGGGAGCTTGCTAGTTCCGGGTTTTCTGGATCCACCATCTTTACCGATGGTACGCGCAGATGCTCGAGGAATACTCCTGGTGGAACTACCTTACGGCTAGATCCTAGTTTTGACAAGGTATCGGCCGCCATGTTATCTTCTCGTCGTACGTGCTTTATGTCGTAGCCGAGGAAACTTTTGGCCATCTCGTCCACTTCGTCTCTATATGCCGCCATAACTTCGTTTCGAGCTTTGTATGTGCCAGCCACCTGCTGAGCCACAAGGTCAGATTCTCCACAGCACATGATGTGTTGTATGCCGATCTCCTTTGCGACACGTAGCCCGTGCAGTAAAGCTTCATATTCCGCGATATTGTTGGTGGTGGGGAAGTGGATCTGGAGAACATAGCTTAGCTCATCTCCCTTGGGAGATTTGAGTGTCACTCCAGCCCCCGAGCCGTACAGCAACTTTGAGCCATCAAAGTGCATCACCCAATGCTCTGGTTCTAGGATGGGCATAGTTTCCTGCACTTCCTTCCAATCCGCCATAAATTCCGCCAAAGCCTGAGACTTGATGGCGGTGCGAGGCTTATAGTCGATGTCGAAAGAGGCCAATTCAATGCCCCACTTCGCAACTCGTCCTGTTGCGTCGCTGTTGTTGATGATGTCCTTCAGTGGGGCTTTGCTCACCACTGTGATCTTATGGTCATAGAAATAATGCCTCAACTTACGAGAAGCTAGGAAAACTCCGTATGCCAATTTTTGGTAGTGAGGGTAGCGCTGCTTGGATTCCGTCAGGACCTCGCTGACATAGTAGACTGGTCGATGTACGCCATACTCCTGCGCTTTTTCCTTACGCTCTACCACTATGACGATGCTGACTACCCTATTGGTTGCCGCCATGTATAGTAACATGGGTTCCTGGTCTTCGGGGGCCGCTAGGACTGGTGCAGTGGATAACACTCTCTTCAGATCCTTAAGTGCAGCGTCTGCCTCGTCGGTCCAGACGAATTCGTCTGATTTCTTCATCAGCCTGTAGAGTGGCAAAGCCTTCTCGCCAAGACGACTGATGAACCTGCTCACTGCTGCCACGCAGCCTGTGAGTCGCTGTACATCTTTTAGATCTATGGGCCGGGAGATGTCGAGGATTGCCTTGATCTTTTCCGGGTTAACCTCAATTCCATGGTGGGAGACGATGAATCCTAGAAGTTGTCCAGCTGGTACCCCGAAGACGCACTTCGTGGGGTTAAGCATCATGTTGTACTTCCTAAGATTGTCAAAGGTCTCTTGCAAATCCGCTATAAGGCCATCTTGCTTTTTAGACATAACCGCTATGTCGTCCACGTATGCGTGGATATTTCGTCCGATTTGATCCGCCAGACACTTTTGCATAGTGCGCTGATACGTTGCTCCTGCGTTTTTCAGACCGAATGGCATTGTGACATAGCAATATGTGCCATAAGGTGTTACGAACGACGTAGCGAGCTGATCGGACTTTTTCATCTTGATCTGGTGGTATCCTGAGTAGGCATCTAAGAAACATAGCAGCTCCGATCCCGCCGTCGAGTCAATGACTTGGTCAATGCGAGGCAAGGGAAAAGGGTCCTTTGGACACGCTTTGTTCAGGCCAGTGTAATCTACACACATGCGCAGAACTTTTGTGTTTTTCTTAGGAACTAGCACCGGATTTGCCACCCTTTTAGTATGGATCACTTCCTTGATGAAGCCTGCTTTCAACAGCTTGGAAATCTCCTTTGCTATAGCGCGGCGCTTTTCATCTCCGAAGCGTCTCATGGCTTGCCTCACTGGCTTGGAGCCAGGAATTATCTGCAGAGCGTGCTCGGCGAGTTCCCTGGGTACACCCGTCATGTCAGATGGCTGCCATGCGAAGATGTCCCGGTTCTCGCGGAGGAACTCGACGAGCGCGCTTTCCTATTTAGGGGATAAGTTTGTCCCAATGGAGGTGGTCTTGGCGGCATCGCCAGCGACAAGTTCCACCTGTTTTGTGTCGACAGTAGGCTTAAAGGTGGGCGGGGAGGCGGAAATCTCCTGCTTGGATGCCGGCATCTCCGCGGGGTCCGTAGCGGCGTGGATTTCTTTGAACTCCTCACCGAAGAACACTGCTTCCGCGAAGGCGGCTTCTCCTTCCTCGCACTCCTTTGCCTTTCTGAAACTGCCATAAACGGTAATTATGCCATCCGGGCCTGGCATCTTCAGCTGATTGTAGATGTAACATGGCCTGGCATGGAAGCTGTGGAAGGCAGGGCGACCGAAGATCACGTGGTATGTGCTCTTGAACGGGACTACCTCAAAGGTTATAGGCTCTTCACGGTAATTTTCCTCGCTACCGAAAGCAACCTTGAGTGTGATGGACCCGAGGGACTTGGCTTGGCGACCAGGAACCACCCCATAAAAGGTGACCGCGCTATGGCGGAGTTGGGTCTTGGTAAGGCCGAGCTTCGCCAAAGTTTCCACGTACATGATGTTCAGACTGCTGCCGCCATCCATTAAGCATTTGGAGAACTCATAGCCATGGATTACAGGGCATACCACCATGGCGTAATATCCATCTGGGATGTGCTCTGGATGATCATCGCGGCTCCAGTGCACCGGTACTTCGGACCATCGGATGTACTGGCGGATTTTTGGCATGGTGGCATTGAGGGAGCGCATAGCAGCTCTCTGTGCCTTGGCCGTGGGGGGTCCAAGAAATGTGTGGAAGGCACCTTTTTTGTCCTTGATTGGGTTGCCCTTGCCAGCGCCACCCTCTGCCTTTTCGGCGGGTTTGGGCGCAGGGTCTTCGTCCATGTCACTGCCATCCCTGGACTCCTTGTCTTTGTCCGCTTTCCCTTTGCCACGAGGCCGTTGTCGCCGGCTGCGCTTGAAGCCAGCTTCTTGATCTGCCTTGAGGTCGTTGAGAAACTTGCAGTTCCGGTTGGTGTGGTTGCACTTTCCCGAAGCGTCGCGATGGGCGAAACATGGCATATCGCGGTATTCGTCGTAAGACACGGGGGCGGATGGCGCCGAAGCGGGAGTTGCAGAACTCCGCGGCTGGCCACTGCTAGTACCGCGTCCTCTTCCGCGCTGGCCGCTTTGCCCCTTGTCAGCGAAGGTTGTGGCCACCATATCCGGAGCCTGCTGCTCTTCTGGCGGATTTTTCCGTTTATTGCTGCTATTCCGCTTTCCAGTGTTCTGGATGGCAGAAGCCTTTAGAGATTCGCGGGCGTCGTCGGCGGCGGCCGCGTAGTTGCTTGCAATTGTGATCATGGAATTTAGGGTTAGTTTCCCTTCGTTCCTTTCCCGCAACAGGCGATGGCGGAGCAGCTGGCCTCTCTCCAAACTGTCAATAAACGCGAGGATGGCGGATTCGTCAGTAACCCCTTCACAGGAGTTCTTCATATCAAGCCATCGCGCGAGGAAAGTTCGGGAGGTCTCGTCGTCGGCCCGTCGGCACCGTTGGAGGTCACCAATGTTATGGGGTCTCTTGTAAGTCCCCTCGATATTTTCGGTGAACGCAGTTTGCATATCGAACCAGGTTTGGATGGAGTTTTCCGCCAAGTCGTTGATCCACTGCCTCGCAGTGCCGGATAGCATCAGGGGCAAATAGCGGACAGCAATGTTGGGTGATCCCCCGGTGAACTGTACTGCGTTGAAGTAGTCTTGTAGCCAAGTTAAAGGCCTATCGACTCCATTGTACTGGCGAATATTTTTCTCGATCTTGAACCCATGCGGGATGGGCTCATCACGAATCCGTTGTCCAAAGCACTTTGGGCCGAGGAAGAAGGCTGTTTGAGACTTGGCAATCTCGTTTAGATGAGTACGAGCGTCGTAGGGCTTCTGGTGCGGCGGATCCTTGCGAGAGTTGCGTGACCTTGCTGGTCCGTCACCACCACCGCCGCCGCCATGGGGGCTCCCTGGTGGGGATGGCGAAGGGTCACGTCGTCGTTTACTCTCGCCGTCCTGCGACTGATCTTTGCAGCTACGATAGCTTCCTTCTGTTTTTCGTGGAGATGGATCGTCGTCATGGCGGCGGGAGCCTTGCCCTTTGTCATCGTGGTGGCGATTGGAGCGATGCTTGTCTTTGTCGCTGCCGCGGTGCGCGCCGTCGTCATGGCGAGATTGATCCCTTCTTTTGGATCCGCCGTCTCTGCTGGTTTCCCGTCGTGGCGGATCGTGTTTGCGTCCAGCGTCACGGCTTCGTCCTCGCTTGCCATCATTGTCGCGTATGACGATCCCTCCCTTTGGGACTTCGAACGTCTTATACTTTGGTGGTGGCATGTTGGTCTTATGGCGAGGGGCAGCATTATCTTCTTGGTATCCGTAAGCAGGGTAATTCTTGCGGGGTGGCGATGGATTTCTCTGTGGGCCTTTGCCATTTGGTTTGTCATCGGAGGATATTGGGAAGGCGTTCGCCTGGTTGCGAGCTTCTCTTCTTCGGATTTCTGAGGATCCGGTATGAGATTCGTTGTCAGGGCGCGTACCATGGTTGCCAGCCCCCGGAGCCTTAGAGGCAGTGCTAGACCTGCATAGCGCGGGATCAGATTCGAGCCGTCGTGACGACATAGCCTTCTCCTGTTGCACTAATGCTTTGGTCATTAGTTTCACCGCCGTTTCTAGGGCTGTTGGGCTCTTATTATGCTCCAATAGCTCCTTTGCAGCCAGGATATTTTCAATGGGCGTGGCCCTGACTTCATCGCGGTTTTTATCCACGTATGGCGGATTCTTGATGTACATCTTGGCCAGAGTTTCCGCCGTTGGTACGGTGAACTCAAGGTTTCGTACCAGCTGTGGGTCGCCTCCCTCGTTTATCTGGTTCTGGATGAGAGTAACATACTTCTCTTCCATGTTCCTTGCGCGCTTCAGCGTGTCTTGAGCTTTAGCAATGTCGCAATCAAGTTGCTGGCCCATCTTCTCGACTCGCTTTGCTTCCTTGAGGAGTGCTCGCCTCTTCTTCTCGAGATCGTTCACATCTCTGACATAGTCAGGGGTGATTGGATCTGCCAGAGTTCCGTAGACGACCTTGTCCAGCGGGGTCGTGAAGTCTTCTAGGTGCTGGTCCTCGGGGATGGCGGGTTGCAGAGGCCTAGGTCCGCCGTGGATCTCAGGAAGTTGCTCCGCGGCGGGATCGGCGGCTGGTGGTGGGTTGCCCTGCTCTTTGCCGGCATCTCCGTCGTGGACTGCCTGAGATGGCGGATCACCAGTTGTCTGCCCAGCATCATCTCCTTTATTGGTTACGAACACCTGCTTGGCCGCTGCTTGCTGTTCTTCAAGTGCCTGCTGCTCCAACTCCGCCTCGATTTTTCTCATGGCGGCGTCGTAATGGTCAGAATCATAGCCCTTGCTGTCCCAGTCATCCGATTCACCACTTTCGTTAAGTGCCTCAAGGATGGATTCACCTGGGCTATCTTCTCCTCCATTGGAGGTAGATCCCGAAGTGATGCCTGCGAACGCAACAAGGCAGTACCGTGGTGTGTCTAACGCCAGATTGCTCATGGCGGATTCACAACGGTCTTCCACCACTTCCTCTACCTCTAGGGCGGGCTGGGTGGGATTATTCTTCAGATCCGATCTGGGCAACTTAGAAAGTTCCAGGTCAGATGAGTCCTCCTCCGTTTCCAGCTCGAAAGCGGTCCGTTTGGGGATTTCAGTCATACCGATCCGCCGGAAATTGGTTTCCGTAGTGGGGGTAGGGTTTGTCTCTCCAATGAAGATATGGATATCTCTAATCGGAACGACAGTGAATTGAGCGGGGTCTTCTCTAGCCGGCACCCAGAGGTTATCCGCTGGGACGATGGGGAAGCCAGAATCATAGAGGACGCGCCCGATGGCGACGGTGTCGCCGATGCCTGCAAAGGCGGATCCCGCCTGGATCCGCGCTCCAGACGCGCTAAGCCCCACGGTGGGCGCCAACTGTCGTGGTTTCGTCAACAGATCTGCCATAGAGGTAGGGGTATGGCGGTTTGTGGAAGGGGGTGAACATGGAGGAGCGATCTGGGACGGTGGTAGCACGAGTTTACCCAGCTTCAGATCCCGCGACGGTGGCGAGATCCTACGTGCTGCTATAATTCACTATATGGCAACAAGTGCTCGATTACAATGATGAGGTTGGCTGTTTCGCTATGCGATTGGCCGTATGACTAGAACGTGCCTCAAGGGCTGCTCCACGCCGGGCTTATAAAGGCGCTGGGCGTGGGCTACACGTTGGTACCGGAGCGGATACAACTTGGAGTCCTAGACTAAGTCCTATGCGTGTACGTCAAGGTAACTCGCCATGGGCCGTCTCCGGATCCGCCATGGGGCTGTCGTCAGTAATCCGCCATGGGCCTGTCTAAGGATCCGCCATAAGCGCCTACGTCCAGTACCGCCGTGGCAACTTCAGCAACTGGGCCGCCCGGTATGGTGAATCCGCCATACCACCCCTGATGGGCCACCCTGGCTTGCTGATTTAGGACTACGTCGCTGGTATACCTATTTGGTATATCCCCAACAACAGAGGAGTCGGTCCCAATCCGGCGAGTTGGGGTTGTTTCAGGGGTACACTCGATCCTCCATTGTCAAATAGGAAGAGTCACTGGTACACCTTGTATGGGCGCCGCTGCATGTGGGTGCCGAGGTATCGGCCTACCCGTACCAGCCCTTCGGCATTGTAGAGTGTGCCCACCTCCTCGATACCTCGAATTTTGGCACACTCTACCAGCCCAATGTATCATGTATGGTGGCATGCTGGTGCCAAGTTGACGTGTAGCAGACGGTCCTTGTGTGTGGTGAATGACCAGCCCGTTGGGAACCCCAAGAGGAAGGTGTGATGAGTATAGCAGCTAGTTTTCCCTCAGTTAAGAAACCAAGGTTTAATCATTCTTGGAGAGGAGAGACAAACGACTGAAGGTGATGCTTGCTAGCTTGCGACAGCTTCGGACAATTTATATATGGCGCCTCGTTCAAGTTTTGCTTGCTAGCTGCAACGCGGAACCTGCACACAACACAACCAAGTACTTCGTTCCCAACTTGCGATGAGGTTGTCAATCTCACCGGTTTGCTTGAAACAAAGGTTATGAGCGTATCGAGTGGAAAACAATAGAGCATGCGAGTAAAGTAAACAGTGCGAGTAAAGTAAACAGGTGATAGCAATATGATGGAAATAGGACCGGGGTCCACAGTTCACTAGTGGTGTCTCTCCATAAGATAAATAACACATGCTGGGTAAACAAATTACAGTTGGGCAATTGATTGAATAAAGATAAACGTGATATGTCAAGAAGATCACTATGAGATTTACTCTGGGCATTACAACAAAATACATAGACCGCCATCCAACTGTATCTATGACTAATAATCCACTCACGGGGATATCGTCCGAACACCCCATGAGTATTAAGTTGCGAACAACGGATAATTGCATTAAGCAAAGTGTGTAATGTAAACAAAGCATATGCCCTTGAGCATATGAATGTTGTTTTCTCCCTAGTAGCAACAACACATCTACAACCTTAGAGGTTTCTGTCACTCCCCCAGGTTAAATAGAGGCATGAACCCACTATCGAGCATAAATACCCCCTCTTGGAGTCACTAGCAACTACTCGGCCAAGATAGCTACTAATAACGGAGAGCATGCAAGATCATAAACAACATAGAGATAACAAAAGATAATATTCAGTATAGCAACTCAATCATAAACACCAATATTCATCGGATCCCAACAAACCAAACATGTAGAATTACATAACGGTGATCTCAATCATGTAGGGCAGCTCATGAGATCTAAACATGAAGCACATGGTGGAGAAGATAACCATCTAGCTACTGCTATGGACCCATAGTCCAAGGTAGACTACTCACTCATCGCTCCGGAGGCAAGCATGGCGATGAAGAAGACCTCCGGTGGCGATTCCCCTCTCCGGCAGGGTGCCGGGAAGAGATTCCGGACCCTCCCGATCTTCGGGTTGACGGTGGCGGCGGATCGCGATGTGTTCTGGAAAAGTGATCGGGTACTTAGGTTTTTTCCATCAGGGGGTCTTTATAGGCGAAGGGGCGATGTCAGAGGTGGAGCCAGGCGGCCTCACACCAGGGTGGCGCGGCCCAGGCCATGGCTGCGCCAGCCCTGCGTGTGGGGCCCTGGTCGCCCCCCTCCTACTCTCCTTCGGATCTCTGGAAGCTTCCGGGTAAAATAAGACTTTAGGAACTTGTTTCGTCCAATTCCGAGAATATTTCCTGTGTATCACTTCTGAAACACAAAAACAGCAGAAAACAGGGAACTGTCACTGTGGCAACTCGTTAATAGGTTAGTTCCGGAAAATGCATAAAAGTGCCACGAAGTGTAACGAAACATTAGGCAAATGGTGTAAAAACAAGCATGGAGCATCAAAAATTATAGATACGTTAGAGACGTATCAAGCATCCCCAAGCTTAACTCCTGCTCGTCCTCGAGTAGGTAAGTGATAACAAAAGAATAATTTTTGAGGTGACATGCACCTACACAATCTTGATCATATATGTAAGCATTTGTGAGCTGGGATCATAAGAACTTAAAACATGGGCATGAAGATATAATCTTGACAATAAGAACTTAGCAACCATGTTGTAAACATGCAAATGAACACAAACAAAAGATCATGAAAATGAAACAATGAAAGTCAAACGTGTGTTCAAATCATAAGGAAAAACATACAAATGGTTTTCAGCTTGTCCTTCATGGAGAGCAAAACATAAATGCATAGGACACCTTCAAGTTTAAGAGGGTGACTAGATACAAATAATTTAAGAACAAGTGAAACCAACAATATGAATCAATCAATGAAAACTTTGGGACAATGCACATTATACTAAGAATGACAACTATGCTCTCTTAATGGTGCATAAAGATAGAAGGTGGTGACTCAACATAAAAGTAGAAGAAAGGCCCTTCGCAGAGGGAAGCAGTGATTGCAAGTTTTATAACCTTTAAAAATTATGGTACTTACCGGCTTTGAGCTCTCATTGCCCCCATCATAAGCATCTTGAATGGTTAAAGTTAATGCGAGAACAATTATGATGCATATGCTTGACAAATCATAAGTTGAAAACCTCGTATCCCGTGAATACGAGTACCCAAACCTCATGCTACTTTACTTAGAGTCCCAAGCAAGGCTCTTGTCATTGTAAATATATGCATATCATTGAGAACCGCCAATGGGGTACCTCCGTGCCCGATGACATGGAACAAGCCCACACCAAAATGACAGGACAAGCAAACAATGAACACCTCGACATCTCTTTTATTTGCCATTTGTTTAGCTTTTTATTGTGAGATGCGTCGTCGAATGTTCACCATGGGTATGCTGAAAATTTCCACCATGAATTATGCATGGCTTAGATTAGCGGCCCGGTGTTTCCCTAACACATATACAAACTCCATGATCCCCACAAGATTCCCAATTCATTTCACACCGCGGGCATCCATAAACAAGAGATCACGATATCAACTCAAATAAGAAGTGCAATGTTGAAAGCTTGCCCATGACTGCATGGCTGGGCTAGTCTCCAACTTACAACTTGCAAGCATAACAACTCAACATAAGAGACCACAATGTCAAATTTTTAAGAACAGGAAAAAGTAAAGTGTGCCTTCCGGTTCGTGAGAGCTTTACTGACCGAATTTCGCATAACACTGGTAAGAGTTTAATTTGAAGAGAAAATAAAAGCAAGTCAAATTTACTTGGAATAGCAAATTGCTAGTAGGTATGTATGGTGGACACTATGGAAAACTTTGGCTTTTAGGAGTTGGATGCACGAGTAGAGCTCATACTCAGTACAAGGCGAGGGCTAGCAAAAGACTGGGAGCGACCAACTAAGAGAGCAATAATGGCCATAATCATGCAAAGCGGCAAAGCGACATTAAAAGAAGCATAAGATGGCATCAAAAGTCAAAAACTAAATGATCATAGAGGCTATTGGCGACTTTGTAAGAGTCTAACATGTGTGAGCATGCGCCAAGTCAACCCAAATAAAGCATCAAGGAGAAAACCAAAATAATGCTTCCATACAATAAAAAACAACGCATGATTCTTTTCAAAGGCTCATTAAGCAATCTCAGTTATTTGAGACAAGTCATGCTACAGCAAAACCACTAAGCATACTATCAAAAAGACATCAAGCATGACATGAAAAAGCCTAAGCCGCAGTCTACATAAGCTCCTTCTTGTACCACTATTTTGCATAAAGCTTTTTCTCTTTTCCAACACCATTTGAAATTTTTATAGACACCTCTTTTGATGAAAACCAATAAAGATCAGAGGAAAAAATACACCTTGATGAAAAGATATGACAAGGTCTGAATGCAAATCAAGGCAAAAACGAAAACCAAAAGCAGTAGCAGAAAAAGAAGAACACCCGGTGAAATTGTAAGAATGGAAAACGGAGTGTTCTTGGCAAATGAAAACAAGGCAACTTCTCCAAAGGAAATTTGTTGGGGTCCAACCATTTATTGCAGCAAACAAAACTAAACTAACTAAGAAAACTAAAACAACTGACGCTCCAAGAAAAACACATAGTGCATGAAGCAATAAAAATATAGTGTTTTGAAAGGTGACCTGATTTTTGCCGATGAAGAAGGGGTGCCTCGGGGGCATCCCCAAGCTTTGACGCTTGTACTTCTTGGATATTTCTTGGGGTGATGCATGGGCATCCCCAAGCTTGAGCTTTTGTCCATTCTTCAACTCATCTCATCATTCTCCAATCCCTACACTTGAAAACTTCCTTCATACAAAACTAAACACAATTCTATTAGCAACATTAGTGTAGCATAACATATAATCAACCTCTTTTTGCTTCAGCTTTCAACTCAAAACCACCACATATATAGTAAATACTACTGTAGAAACTTCTCCAAAAGTTTCATGATCAAAAGAACTCAAAAGAAAGCGATAAAGTGGCAAACACAAATATTGGCAGAAATCTGTCAAAACTGAACAGCTGACAAAGGTCGAAATTTTGAGGGGTTTTCTGTTGCTCAAATCAAAAAGTGTTCAACTAACAAAAGTTTGGATATAACCTGGGGCATATGCAGAAGAAATCGCAGGTCGAAAAGATATACAGAGAATTTATACGAATTTTTACGGTGCAGCACCGAAAACAGTTTCAGGACAGCAACATCCCCAAATCTTTACCTCACTCGAATTAGAGGCTTCTCTTGGCACAAAAACAAAATAAACAAGATAAGGAGCAGTCATTATAGTAGTAATGAATTCCAAGACTCAAATAAAAGAAAAAGTACTGAAAGTAAAACATTGGGTTATCTCCCAAGAGTGCTTTTCTTTAACGCCTTTGAGCTAGGCTCAGTAATTTGAGAAGATGCTCACATAAGAAATATGAATTGAAGCAAAAGAGAGCATCAAGGAGCAAATATAAAACACATTTAAGTCTAACCCATTTCCTATGCATAGGAATCTTGTAAGAAAATAAATCAAAGAAGCACATAGTCACAAGTATGGGTAGATAAAACAAGAGCAACTTCGGAACTTCCAATGTAAAGAGAGGTGTTTTAGTAACATGAGAATTCCAACAACTATATTTTCCTCTCTCATAATAATTTTCAGTAGCATCATGAACAAAATCAACAATATAAATATCACAATCACCCTGCTTTGTTAATCATGGAGGGCTATCAAATAAGGTATTAGTTAAAGAGTTACTCTTATTGGGAGGTAGACTTGGGTAGCTCCATTCTTCCTCCTCTTGATCATCACTCTCCTCCTCTTTTTCAAACAATGAGCTTCCAATTTCAGCAATTTCTTCTTCCATAGGCTCCTTCAAGGCATTAGTCTCTTCCATTGGAGAGCATCTATTAAGATATTTAAGAATATATCCATTTTCTTCCTTGTAATTATCAAAGCAAAATGTAAGTATATCATAAACCTCATATTTATAAGGTGCATCATCAGTATTTTCAAGCAAATAAGCAAGTTCGAATGCACCCTTCCAAACAATAAATTCTTCAATTTGTTCCACATCATAAAAGTCATAATTTCCATTAATATAAGAAGATATGGTAACATCATCATTATACTCACATTGAAAAGGGAGGTGTTTATACCTCCTACAGCAACAAGATCTATCAAAGCAATAAGTAACATTATAAATAGAGCACATGTTTCTAGCAATGATATACAATCTATTGATTTGTTCCCATAAGTGTTTCCGTTTTTGTGACAAGCGGTGTTCCTCATAATAATTTTGCTGCTCTTCCGTGAACCCACCTTGCCAAAAAGATTTAGTTTCAAAGAAACCAACCATTGATAGAAAGCATGATAAAGCAAGACAAGTAAAAACAACTATAAAGGAAACTAATTTTTTTTGGGTTTTTGATATAAAACGATGCAGGTAAAATAAATAAAGTAAAGCAAAACAATAAAACAAAGTAAAGGATATGCGTGCGAAAACTCCCCTCGCAGAAGTCTTCTACTTCCTCCCCGGCAACGGCGCCAGAAAAGAAGCTGCTGGTGCCAAGTTGACGTGTAGCAGACGGTCCTTGTGCGTGGTGAATGACCAGCCCGTTGGGAACCCCAAGAGGAAGGTGTGATGAGTATAGCAGCTAGTTTTCCCTCAGTTAAGAAACCAAGGTTTAATCGTTCTTGGAGAGGAGAGACAAACGACTGAAGGTGATGCTTGCTAGCTTGCGACAGCTTCGTACAATTTATATATGGCGCCTCATCGAAGCTTTGCTTGCTAGCTGCAATGCGGAACCTGCACACAACACAACCAAGTACTTCGTTCCCAACTTGCGATGAGGTTGTCAATCTCACCGGTTTGCTTGAAACAAAGGTTATGAGCGTATCGAGTGGAAAACAATAGAGCATGCGAGTAAAGTAAACAATGTGAGTAAAGTAAACAGGTGATAGCAATATGATGGAAATAGGACCGGGGTCCACAGTTCACTAGTGGTGTCTCTCCATAAGATAAATAACACATGCTGGGTGACAAGGGTATAGTTAATAGATCCCGTTAGTTGAGTACCCCTGAGGCCCATTAAGCTAGGCCCAATTGTAATGATAGTCGAATACGAGTTCTTACCGTATGTCAATATTGTAATCTGTATTGGACCCTACCCGATCCTCGAGACCTGGCCACCTATATATAAGGGCCAGGAGGGGACGGTGTAGGGCAAATTGAAACCAAGCCAGGTTGAACACCCACGTTTACTTTCGATATACACTTATTTTGACTAACCTTTACCTTCGAGTTCATCCGACACCCTCTTCCCCCGATCCTAAGTCCTTCATCTAGGACATTTGCCGAGTTAACCCTCGTCAATTGGCGCCGACCGTGGGGACCTAGGCGTTGGAATCATGAATTCGACGGCTTTTTCGCTTTTAGCCAACAGCAGTTCAGAACTCGACGGAAGTCAAGAGATGAAGTTAACAATTGGAGGTTTGAGCATCCTCATCGGGCCATCAGGTTTATCTCGCCTTTCGGATCCGACGAAACAAGATCCGTCGGCAAGTGAGCCCGAAACAGTAGCAATGATGGAATATTCTGACGGCTCTTCCAGCGAGGTAAACTCGCCGGTCAGCTTAGAAGAAGTGTAAAAAGGAAAGATCGCAGAAGACAAAGAAGCAAGGGAAAATCTCGACGCAGGGGTCCAACTCGACGATCTCATGATCTGCCTCGACGATATCTTGGACAAATCAACAGACACATGGAAGACAGGGCTAGAGCTTTCTGAAGACGGTGACTCGATCTTCTCAAGCTTCAATGGTAACATCAGCAAACAATGCCAGGTGCTCGCCATTGTGGGAGATAACTCAGAAGAATTCGACGAAAACAACAATCCAGTGCTAAACCCAGCAAATATCGACAGAGGAGCAAATCACCTAGCAGAAGGGCAAACAGCAGAGTCCCTCACAACCAGGGAAAAAATTCGACTATCAGTCGACGAATGGAGGATAATAAGAGAAGCCGTAGAACACGGCACGCCGATACCATCCAATTCCAGTAAAGACATGCTTTTGGGGTATCATTATGCCCTAAGGCAGCAGGCAAAGCAATTAGCGCAGGAGAAAATAGAGATACAGAGAAGAAAAGACTCAGCCATTGTAGCTAGCAACGCCGCTCGTAAAGCGCGAAGCGACGCATCATATAGTAACGCAAGGAAAAATCGTCAACATGGTTCAAGGTACGATAACCTCGAGTACTCCGACAGGCAAAACATTTCCAAAAACCTCGACTCGTCCTTTTTATCGGTCAACGAACAAGGAAACATCATACCAAAAACTCCTGAAGCAGCATTAGTGGCAGCTCAAGCTTATCTGCTCACAACTCGACCAAACCCGGGAGATCCTAGAGAACATATGCACAGAGCAGCATTGAACAGACTAAACATGGTGGGCCACAAGCTATCAGCAAAAGGAGAGGAAGCACACCACCATAAGGAAACGCACAGGCCAAGATCACCTCGCCGTCACAACAGTCCTCGGCGCAGCAATCAACGATCTCGATCGCCATCACCAAAACAACACAGAGGAACCCGAAGATCGCGATCCCCAAATGAAAAACGCGACTATGAAGACGACGAAAAAGAGATGGGGGCATCGTGCTTTACCCGTAGGGTTCGCACCACTCCAGTTCCCAAGGGATTCAAGTTACCTCATGATCAGCAAAAGTACGACGGATCACAGGAACCTCAATCATGGCTCTCAGATTATTTACAAGCAGTACAAATATTAGGAGGAACCAAAGAAATAGCAATGCAATGTCTGCAATTACACCTCACCGGCGCAGCAAGGTCATGGTTGAGCAAACTAGAGAAAGAAACTATTGGAAGCTGGGAAGACCTCACAAAGCAATTTACGAGCAACTTCAGGTCGACATACAAGCGGCCAGCATCAATAGAAGAAGTCAAAGCGTGTGTGCAACAATGCGACGAAACACTGTGGGCATATATCCAAAGATGGAGTCTTATCAAAAATTCAGCAGTTGAAGTTTCAGACGAAAGAGCAATAGATGCGTTCATCATTGGATTAAGGCGAAGAGACCTAGTCGAAGAGATGGGCAGAATCAAGCCAAAAACAGTGTCAGACCTCATGGACGTAGCAAACAGATTTGCAGATGGAGAAGACGCATGCAACAACAAGCGGACGCGATCCCCAGAGGACGACAGAAGAAATAGATATGGAAGTCAAAGGAGACGGTCCCGAAATTACGACAACTACGGCTCCCATAGCCAAGTCGCCGCAGGATACAAAGACAACAGCTATCAAGGAAGTGACCGCAGAAGCTCGGGATATCGAAGCTACGGAAAAGAGGACTATAAAAAGTTTCCCACGAGAGAACCCAGAGAGTACAACCCGTCGCCAGAAGATATGCTCAACGGACCTTGTCATATACACTCAGCGTTTGTCGATGGGAAGCGAGTATCAAGGCACGCAATGAAAGATTGCACAACATTCTTAAAACTGCAAGAGGCAGCACTAAACAAGCAAACCGAAGCAAGGCGATAAGGATTTGAAGGAAGCAACAATCCTCCGACAAAATAACAAGGAAACAACGGAGCTCCTCAAGGACAGGACCAGCAAAACCAGGGGCACAACGACGATGAATGGTATGTTCCATCAAAAGGACACATCACAGCAATGATACAACATGTGCCCAAGTCGAACAAAGAAGAAAAGAGTATCACTCGACAAGTCAACTTAGCAGTCATCTCACCTCCAGCCGCAACGGAGTATCTGCATTGGTCAGAACAACCAACCGAGTTCAACAGAGAAGACCACCCTATAACAGTACCTCGGCCAGGAAACGCGCCTTTGGTACTTAAAGCTCAAATTGGCGCGTATGATGTCGACAGAATATTCATGGACACAGGAAGTGGAATTAACCTGATATACGCAAAAACACTCAGAGCAATGCATATATCACTAGAGTTCCTGAAACCAACGGATTGCTCCTTCCACGGAATCGTACGAGGAAGTGCCAATTACCCACTGGGTCGAATAGCACTCAATGTTTACTTCGGCAACCGACAAAACTACAGGAGAGAAAAACTGGACTTTGAAGTCATGGATTGGCCATCTCAGTATCATGCGATCCTCGGGCGACCCGCGTTTTCGCGATTCATGGCAGTGCCTCACTATACATATCTGGTACTCAAAATGCCAGGACCAAGAGGAATAATTACAGTAAAACAAAGTTTTGAAGTCTCAGATCTCTGCGACAGGGAGTACCACAAGATGGCGCAAAACTTTGGCATGATAGCCAACTATGCAGAAAAGGCGAAAAACACGAATACAGAAGGCGTCAAGCTACTCGAAGGACGCGTTGCGGAGCCCGAGATGAAGAAACCACGAGTAGGAGCATCAGGAGAAGACAAAGATACAGGAGAAGAAGAGAAAGCCATGATGGCATAAGCATCAAAGAACAATAAAGTAGAGTAGAAGAATAAGGCTGTAAAAGCCACGAGTTATACCAGGGGCAATGCCCTCTAGATCCAGAACACAGGTCATAGGCCGGATCTCTTGGGTCATCCCATGTATCTTACATTACAAGTATAATAAAGACAAAACGTTCCTCATATTCGAGTCTACGAGTCTTTCAAAGGGAAAATGCGGCAAACGCACGAATCATACAAAACGCTCTAAAAATATATTTCAGACATACAGTCGCGAAATAAGAAATTCTCGCGTTTCACATAAGTATTACAACATCGGGTTGTTAGAATCATCTACACCCAAAGGGTCTAAATAGTGAAACTCGCGGAAAAACGCGGCATCTTCTTGCAACAGCCTGGCTATAATTCGTCGGGCAGGCTGCAAGGTACTCTCCAAGTGTACTCGAAGGTTAGCTCCACCTGGAGGGTAGCTCAGCAACATAGAACTATAATTGAGTCTTGGTTGCCACTTGCGTATCCACCCAAGAGCAAAATTGGCACCTGCCACTAAGTTCAGTTCTATCAATCGATGAATTCGCTGGCTGGATCTAAAAGCATCAAGAAGTAGTGGGAAAGCCGCAGGCAGAGGATTGCGAGGAAGCATAACTGAGTGCATAGTTACGAGAGATCTTCTGCAGCCATCCACCGCTTCGCCAATGTGCTGGGCACGGTCCTGAAGCAATACAACAACACTCCGGCGTCGAGGACGAGACCACAAATTTTCAACACCCGCGGACATTTTCTCTAGGGCCGCATTTCGCTCGGTAACCCGACGATCTTCAGCAGCGAAATCTAAACAAGTGCCTATAAGGGCAAAGGATATCATAAAAACAGCAGTGGAACAAAAAGAGAAAAAGATAAGTCGAAAGGAAACTTACATCGCAACATCTCACAGGCGGATTCGATAATGCCAAGGAGAAAAGAAGTGCAGTCCTCGTGATGCAAAATCTTTGCCGTCAAGCTGGACACCTTATCATCAAGAATAGATACCTGCTTCGTCAAATTAGAAGTTTTGCTAGCTTTATCAAATGCCATCTGAGCTTGGCGTTTGGCTAAAGTCAAGCGATCCTCAAGATCAGAAATCCTTGAAGAGTACTTTGCGCATTGACTGCATCAACTAGGAGGCAACGAAGTCGCCGAGCCGAACATACGGACAGAGGAAGGAGCAGGCCCGCAAACCAAAGGATCATTGATGTGCATCGACTGGAAGTCAAAGAGAAGAAAGGAGAAACATTTCAGAGAGGTAGCACAAGACTTCATAAGAGAGAAACATATTTACATAAGTGCAAAACCCTTTGACTAAAGTTCTCAGGTTGCACGCGACTAAAAGTTTTTACATCCAAAAGGAGAAATTGAAAGCTACAAAGGAGCCGAAGTCTACGCCACCTCAGCATTTTGCTCCATGGCAGAAGAGGGCATGACAAATCCGTCGCCAGAAGTCGACGGAGGTGCAGGCTCTTCCGTCATTGGGGCCGGCGCAGTAGATGCCGCGGAGGCTGCAGAAGGAGAAATAATCGCCGCCAGTGCAGGCGCCAACTTCTTCGCCTTCTCGAAGAAAACCTTCATCTCATCGCGGGTGCGGCCATGGGGAGAGCTCACCTTCTCCCAGTCAAAGTCCACGCCGTGCGCAAAAGAAAGTGTAATAGCACCCTCAGCGCCATGCTTCAGAGAGAGCCCCTTCAGCTGAAGGGTGGGGGTCTTCAGTTGTGTCAAAGGCCTTGGCAAGTTTCTCCAAGTTGTCCTTCGGCACTTCCGCCTTCTTCTTCGGCCACAACCTGACGAACAACCGCGACAGAACGCGGCTAACCAACTCAAAAGTCTCCTGGATAGATATCCAGTTTGCCTCGAGTAGGTTAACCGCGGTCAGCAGAGGATCATCGCCCGGTTGTAAAGACGACGAAGATACCCCGGTAAATCCTGCACAGCAAAGGAGGACAAAGGAAAAAAGGAAAGAAACGTATCAGCAAGTATAACAAGGCAATAGGAGTCGAAATGAGAGACAAGGCGAAGCATTTACCTTCAGCAGCAGTAGACATTGTGCGAAGACGCTCTGTCACGGCTTCTTCTCGCTGAGCTTGCTCCTTGTGGGCATCGGCCAAAGCTTTTTCAGCTTTCTTCGCTTTACCAAGCGCTGATTTCTGCGACTTCTCAGCGCTTGCTTTGGCAGCGGCCGCAATATCATAGGCCTTCTGTGAGGCACTAAGCTCAGCCTCTAATGACGCAATTCGGGCATTGGCTGTTGCTAGAGCAGCTACAGTAGAAGAAGAAAGGGAGTCAGATAAACAGTAAAAAATAAGCGTGGAGGAAAAATCATGACTGGATATAGAACATACCTTCGGAAGCTTTCGCAACCTTTAGGTACTCAGCACATTCGGTGCCCAAGGCGACGAATCTCTTCAATAATGCCTGAGAGAAAGAGCGTGTAAGAGCACAAGTGTATGCAAGGGAAACAAGTCAGGAAAAAATGCTCACATCATGGGGGGAAGCCGAGGATTCATGGGCTTCCAGAGAGACATCGGGCTCTTTGGCCTTCTTCAAGTACTTGAGGTTTCGGGGCGCAGGAACCTTCTTGACAGAGGCCCTAGTAACCCTAGGCTCAATTTCTTGGGCAGGAGGCTCATCATCAACTGCAGGGAGAATTGAAGGAGTAGCTGTAGCAACTTTTGGCGGCTCTTCGTCATCTCTACAAGAAGAAAATAAGTTATGTATAACACGAAAGAAACAAGGCAAGAGATGTGCAATTGAAGAACTCGAATAAAGCACTTACGATGCCAGGAGGTCGAAGTACTCCATATCTCCTGCAGGAACAGAGGCCTTATCAGCCGCTACAGAACTCGAAGAAGCAAATTCTTCGACTCGCTTCCTCTTCTTGTCAACACCAGCATCTTCAGCTAGCACGGGGGG
The DNA here is from genome assembly GCA_007115705.1 of Dactylis glomerata. NCBI lineage: Eukaryota > Viridiplantae > Streptophyta > Magnoliopsida > Poales > Poaceae > Dactylis > Dactylis glomerata. The sequence goes on along the minus strand of QXEO01000750.1, from coordinate 330,557 downwards.
AGGCGATGTCGACGAGCTAGTTTCATCTTCTGATTCTTCGGCATCATCTCCGTCCTGATTCTCGTCAGCCTCGGGGGCTTCAGATACAGATGAGGCCAGATCAGCCGGAAGGGGCGCTGCCTCTGGAAGAGGAGGGTGCGAAACAAGGAATTGGTGACCCTGCATATAAATAAGTCAGCAGAGTACAAAGGCAAAGAATAACGTAAGTCAAAGCAAACAAAATTCGACAACAAGTGAACAGAAAGATACATACCTCGGGCAGAGGGTGCACGGAGTCGAAGTAGTCAGCGGTCAAGTCAGCAACCGCATGATCCTTGGTGAGCTTGGTGAGGCTCCTAACTCGCTTGTCGCCATCTTTTTTCTCTATCAAATCTTCAGAGACGCGAGTAGGATCTGAAGGGTTTCGCAGCATAGTAAATCAAAAAATTTCCCACGGAAGCGAACAAGAAAGCCAAGATCTAATCTAGGAGATGTAATCAACGAGAGAGGTAGATGAGATCTTCATACCCTTGAAGAAATCGCACAGTGGAAACGTTCAACAGAACGTGGATGATGTAGTCGTACTAGCTGTCTCCTCCCCGCGATCCGATCCGATCCTACGCCGCAAGTGGCGGCGCCTCCGAGAGATGCACACGTACGGTGCAACGACGTCTCCTCCTTCCTTGGTCCAACAAGTATGGTGGAGAGATAGATTGGATCTGCAGCACGACGGTGTGGTGCTTATGGTGGAGAGTTTCTGCAGCAGGGCTTCGCCTACGTGCAGTCGCGAGAGAGAGAGAGAGAGAGATTGGAGGGCAGCAGTTGGGCCGGCGGCCAGGGTTTTTGAGGTGAGCACTCCCCAGCCCTCCCCTCCCCTTTAAATAGGTCAAGGGGGGCGGCCAAGGGGGCTGCCTTAGCCTCCAAGTCAAGCCGGTGGCCCCAGGGAGAAAACTTGCCCCCTAAGTTTCCTTTGCCTTGGCCCACAAGAAAACCCTAGGGTTTTGCCCTTGGCCTCATAGGACAAGTGGTCATGGACGACCAGGCCCATGTAGGCATCACCCTTTGGTCCATGTGGACCCTTTGGGGCATGTGGGCCTCACCATGGAGCCCTTCGGAACTTTCTAGAACATTCCGGTACTCTACCGAAAAAGTCCAGAACTTTTCCAAAACCCAAAAACTTCTTTCCATTATATGAATCTTATTCTCCGGACCATTCCAGAACCTCTCGTGATGTCCGGGATCTCATCCGAGACTCTGAATGAAAAACTCAATAACCAATTATCCATTCTATCCTAGTGTCGATGCACGTTAAGTGTGTGACCCTATGGGTTCGAGAATATGCAGACATGATCTTCTATCAATAATCAATAGCAGGATCTGGAAACCCATATTGACTCCCACATATTCATCGATGATCATATCGGATTAACCACGATGCCAGGATTCAATTAATCCCGTATATGTATTCCCTTCATCTCGCGATATTTTACTTGCCCGAGATTCGATCGTCGGTATCGCCATACCTAGTTCAATCTCGTTCACAGCAAGTACTTTACTCGTTCCGTAATCCAATATCACTTTGTGATTAACTCCTTAACCATATGCTTGCAAGCGATGTTGATATCGATTACCGAGTGGGCCCGAAGTATATCTCTCCGACTCGGGAGGGACAAATTCCATCTCGATACATGCAACCCAACAAGTACTTTCCGATTACCTGAGACACACCTTTATGATCACCCTCTCATAGGATGACGTTTGATGACCTCAAAGCTTTCTTCCGATACCAGGGAGTTGTATTATCTCATGGTCTAAGGAATACAATACTTGACATAGGAAAAAGCTTCGCAAAGATGAACACGATGACACGATCTAATTGCTCTGCTTTATTTGGGTCTGTCCATCACATCATTCTCCTAATGACATGACCTCATTATTAATCGACGACTCATGTCTATGGTTAGGAAACCTTAACCATCATTAATCAATGAGCTAGTCTAGTAGAGGCGTACTAGGGACACGGTGTTGTTCATAAACCACACAAGTATTAATGTTTCCGCTTAATACAATTATAGCATGGAGTATAAACATTATCATGAACAAGAAATATGATAATAACAATATTATTATTGCCTCTAGGGCATATTTCCTTCAGTCTCCCACTTGCACTAGAGTCAATAATCTAGTCATACTTGCGCCTTTAACACCTATGGCATTCCGGTGTTATTCATACGCGTTGCACGTGGTAAACCATATCTACGGGTCTGACACTTTCAGGTCCGTTTGTATTTGCATATTCTTTTGCGTCAGCATGCATTACTCATCTTGTATGAGATAGCATCGTATAAACTTGGTCTTCTGATGAGACCTTTGTTTCTTGGCCGAGACTATGTTGTCACTATTGTCATACAATAGGACTACATAGTACTAGCACACTTAGAAAAATAGCGATATCCACCGTGCGTCGAAATACTCATTGGTCCGCACACATCGGTATGTATGATTTCCAATAAGTTCGTTGCTCGCTCCATTATTCCGGAGAACGGGTTTTTGATCATCTTGCCCATGAGGCATGGCTTGCACGTGTCAAATGATTCAAAATCAAGAGACTCCAAAAGTCCATCAGAATGGAGTTTCTTTATGCGTTTTATGCCAATATGACCTGGACGACAGTGCCACAAATAAGTTGGATTATCACTATCCACTTTGCATCTTTTATGCCGCTTCTAAAGCGATTATATACTTAGCCCTCGTTGCAGTGTCCGCCACAATATTAACATTGGAACTCATCCAAGACATCATGGAACTTTCTTCCATCTTATTATGCCACCTTCTAATTCAAAACAAATGGCTTAAAATTGAGATAAAATTTTACTTGTATGTGTGACAAAGCCAATGTAACTCATTGCAATGAACCATTTGTCACTTCTGCATACAGAACATATTCTTACTTCTTCGAAAGTGCATAAGAATATCTTTACTATTGTCCAACGATCATCATATGAATGCTATAACCTTTAGAGCATTGGACACATCTGGATCTACATATCATGGTATACAAAATTGATAAAATCATTCTTGTGGTTTCACTCATCAAGTGTCAAAACAATTGATTCTTGCTCCAACCTCTTCCATGCAACAAGAACCGTTCTTATTGTTTCCATATTGAACAAATTCAATATTTCATCTATGTATTCTGGCAAAACTATATTAGTGCCTCAATCTAGCTGCATAGACATTGATGCTTAATATTCTGGTTTTACCTAAGTCTTTCATCAAAAACTAATTTTAATGAAAACTTAACAATATCAAGAAAAACACATAATTTCCAATGAACGATATGTTATCTACATAAAGCATTAGAAATATGTCTTAGCGCTCCCACTTACTTTCTTGTAAATACAAGCATCTTCAAATATCTTGATGAAATTAACACTTTAACATTTTCATCATTGAAGATTACAACTTCGCTATGCTTACTTCTACCATAGAAGTTTGCATACATATCTAGCAACCTTTGAATCAACAAAACCCATTGGGTCGTGTCAGTTACACGTCCTTGGTGTGCATTCCGGTAGAGGAACGTTGTTTCGTTTATTCAACTATCATATCTCAATATGTAATTGTTGCTAGAATAATTCATATGACGAAGTCAGGGCCCATCATCGCTTCTTTGTATATTGTTGGTTACTATTATCTAATAATATCTCATCCTCAAATCTTACTATTTGATTACGACCAACTTGGTTAAATAGGAACTTCGATGTCGTGACTACAACATATTGTAGACGCGTGAGCTATGAATGTAGTTGCCGCTTCTAGAACATTTTCTGGTGCTGCGCTACTCTGATCATCTTGCTCAGATTCAACAACCTCATCAAGTTCTATCTTCCTCCCACTTAAACCTTTCGCGAGAAACTCCTTCATAAGAAATTCACTTCTTTTAGTGACAATCACTATGTGTTTGGGTTCATAATAGAAGGAATACCCATCGACATTCTTTGGGATAACCTACAAAGACTTACTAATCCGATTTTGGTTGTAAACATTTTACATATATGCTTTGCATACCAAAATTTAAGAAAAGACAACTATAACTTGTATGGTGTCATTTCGGCAGATTATGATGGCACTCTATTCAGTGAAAAGCGGTAGTCTCTAAAGCATAATCCACAAATTATATTGGTAGTTTATTTCATCATTGATCTAACCATGTCAAACAAGGTTTGATTACATCCATCGAAAACTCCATACTCCTATGGTGTTTATCATGATGCAAGTTTGTGGAACAATTCCTCTAACTCTTAGATGTTTGCTAAACTTGTAACTCAAATATTCTTCTTTATGATCTAATCATACAACTTGAATATTCTTGTTACAACAATTTTCACTTCATAAATTGAACAATTTCATACTTCTATCTCATCAAGTAGATATACCGTACATCTATTCGAGTCATTGATGAAATAGAAAATACACCACGCTCGACTTCACATATGAACTACATACATCAACATGTACGATCTCCATATAGTTAGTCGCTTGTTCTTTCTATGGCCCATGAACGGAGTTTAATCATCTTTAGGAAAAGTCTCACAAGCGTCAATCAATTCAAAATCAAATGACTCGAAAATCTATCAATATAGAATTTCTTTCATGTTTTGTTTCCAATATGACTTAAACGGCGGTGTCACATATAAGTGAAATTTGTTTTGTCTTGCGACCTTTAGCATTAGTGTTATAAATGTCTATTTCACCAACAAGATAATAATAATCTATCCATCGATTATGGAAGACGGTAATAATTTGAACAACCATTGCTCTCATAATACTAGAACAAAATAACAATTATTAAGTTCTTAACATATCTAGAAGGCTAGGTTTTATGCCGACGAGAAGCACAATAACACTTTTATTTGTATCTCGACATGCATCATTACCATATTCTTTTACTAGTTACTTAGGCCATTGTACTTCTTGTATTGTGTTGCTTTGTATGACATTTCATACCAACAAATCAGTATCGAATACCCAAGAATTACATTGTTAATGAGCAAAAGAATTCATCTATAACATGTATATCATTTATATACCTGAGCTGGACAATTCCAGTCTTTTCCTTTTTCTACCAAATAATTTTGCAGATCCTATTTAGCATTTCCTCTCTTTTTAGAAGTATCTATCGACATCAATAGTGGCGTCAATCATTTGACACATAGTCCAAAGGATTTTTAGTCAAATACTAATAGCCTTGGATTTTGCACTTTGAAGTGGATCGCCATCATCATATGATTGGTATTCTTCCAGATTCCATTCTTTAGTATTCTTTTGGTATAGCAAAACAATTTAGCCGATACCTTTTCATTCGTCCTATCATGACATCTTTCATGATGAAACTACTATAGCTTATAAGGATGAATGCAAGTATAATATTAGTTCCCAAACTTCTGGGTGATCGGGACGCCTAGCATCTTCAATCTTCGCATATAGTCATACAATATGAGCATATGTTCTTTTACTAAATTATACTTCATCATTTTGCAAACAATCAAAGTCTTAGATATCAAATATCTTTCACTTCTTATTTGTTTCTGAAACAATTCTTTCAGCTCGATGATCACTTTGATTCTTAAACAATTTTGAAGATCAATTTATCATGAAGGCAAACATATGATCTTTAGATACTAAACTTGAATCGTTGCTCTTAGATTAATATTATTTATTAAATCGTATGGAGCAAGCAAGGTTTGCTAAAGTTTGCAATAGGACTTAATCTTTAGTCTTGACATTCTAACTAAACGGCACTAGACCAAAAAGTGATTATCCAGAATTCTATAGTTCTTTTAACTCAATTAAGCTAAGTGTCGGTGGAAAACGGTGCCAAAGACTACAACGACTTATGCAAATACAACAAGATTTAGTTCAAGATAATTAGTTCAAGTTAATCAAATTACTAATGAACTCCCACTAAATTCAACATCCCTCAAAGTTGTTTAGTGAAGCATGATCCAAATTCACTACACCGAGACCGATCATCACGTGAATGATGTAGCTTTAATGGTGAACATCAACATGTTGATCATATCATCCATATGACTCATGCTTGACCTTTCGGTCCGTGTGTTCCGAGGCCATGTCTGTACATGCTAGGCTCGTCAAGTCAAACCCAAGTATTTCCGCGTGTGCAAAAACTGGCTTGCACCCGTTGTATGTGAACGTAGAGTTTATAGCACCCGATCATCACGAGATGCTTCAACACGACGAACTTTCGCAACGGTGCATACATGGGGAGAACACAATTTTATCTTGATCTTTAAGTGAGGAATCATCTTAAAATGCTACCGTCGCGATCTAAGCATAATAAGATACATAAAAGGATAAACATCACATGCATATAATTTTATGTGACATGGTATAGCCAATCTCCGCGCAATGATCTCCATCTTGTGCGCGCCGGCATGATCTCCATCACTCCACCATGATTGCCTCCACCACGAATAGCAACTACAACTATTGCTAACTACTTAGCGATAAAGTAAAGCTATTACATGGCGTATAAGAAGTTGACACGCAGGTCATACACAATTATAAAGACAACCATATGGCTCCTGCCGGTTGTGAACTCATCGACATGCAAGTCGTGAAATATTACAAAACATGATCATCACATACATCACATATATCACATCACATCTTGTGGCCATACCATATCACAAAACACTCCCTGCAAAAACAAGTTAGACGCCTCTACTTTGTTGTTGCATGTTTTACGTGGCTTATGGGAGTAGCAAGTTAAGAACGATTCTTACCTATGAAAAGCCACAACGGTGATATTATGGTTGCTAACATCCGTTGTAAATCTCATGACTACTATAGTGAGAGAAACTGGAATCCACCAGCCGCATGTGTGGAACAAGCCACACGTCAGTGCGGAGCCGGTCTCGCGAACGAGGTCGCGTAAAGTTGGCTTGGACCGCTTCGATCTCACTATGCCGCGCCATAAGAAATACACAACATAGAGGTTTGCAACAGAAAACATCAACGCCCGCAACAAGCATGTTGCGTTCTACTCGTGAAACACATCTACGCATAGATCTAGCTCTGATACCACTGAAGGGTTTCGCAGCATAGTAAATCAAAAAATTTCCTACGGAAGCGAACAAGAAAGCCAAGATCTAATCTAGGAGATGTAATCAACGAGAGAGGTAGATGAGATCTTCATACCCTTGAAGAAATCGCACAGCGGAAACGTTCAACAGAACGTGGATGATGTAGTCGTACTAGCTGTCTCCTCCCCGCGATCCGATCCGATCCTACGCCGCAAGTGGCGGCGACTCCGAGAGATGCACACGTACGGTGCAACGATGTCTCCTCCTTCCTTGGTCCAGCAAGTATGGTGGAGAGATAGATTGGATCTGCAGCACGACGGTGTGGTGCTTATGGTGGAGAGTTTCTGCAGCAGGGCTTCGCCTACGTGCAGTTGCGAGAGAGAGAGAGAGAGAGAGAGAGATTGGAGGGCAGCAGTTGGGCCGGCGGCTAGGGTTTTTGAGGTGAGCATGCCCCAGCCCTCCCCTCCCCTTTAAATAGGTCAAGGGGGTGGCCAAGGGGGCTGCCTTAGCCTCCAAGTCAAGCCGGTGGCCCCAGGGAGAAAACTTGCCCCCTAAGTTTCCTTTGCCTTGGCCCATAAGAAAACCCTAGGGTTTTGCCCTTGGCCTCATAGGACAAGTGGGCATGAACGACCAGGCCCATGTAGGCATCACCCTTTGGTCCATGTGGACCCTTTGGGGCATGTGGGCCCCACCATGGAGCCCTTCGGAACTTTCTAGAACATTCCGGTACTCTACCGAAAAAGTCCAGAACTTTTCCGAAACCCAAAAACTGCTTTCCATTATATGAATCTTATTCTTCGGACCATTCCGGAACCTCTCGTGATGTTCGGGATCTCATCCGAGACTCCGAACGAAAAACTCAATAACCAATTATCCATTCTATCCTAGCGTCGATGCACGTTAAGTGTGTGACACTATGGGTTCGAGAATATGCAGACATAATCTTCTATCAATAATCAATAGCGGGATATGGAAACCCATATTGACTCCCACATATTCATCGATGATCATATCGGATTAACCACGATGCCAGGATTCAATTAATCCCGTATATGTATTCCCTTCGTCTCGCGATATTTTACTTGCCCGAGATTCGATCGTCGGTATCGCCATACCTAGTTCAATCTTGTTCACAGCAAGTACTTTACTCGTTCCATAATCCAATATCACTTTGTGATTAACTCCTTAACCATATGCTTGCAAGCGGTATTGATATCGATTACCGAGTGGGCCCGAAGTATATCTTTCCGACTCGGGAGGGACAAATTCCATGTCGATACATGCAACCCAGCAAGTACTTTCCGATTACCTGAGACACACCTTTATGATCACCCTCTCATAGGATGACGTTTGATGACCTCAAAGCTTTCTTCCGATACCAGGGAGTTGTATTATCTCATGGTCTAAGGAATACAATACTTGACATAGGAAAAAGCTTCGCAAAGATGAACACGATGACACGATCTAATTGCTCTGCTTTATTTGGGTCTGTCCATCACATCATTCTCCTAATGACATGACCTCATTATTAATCGACAACTCATGTCTATGGTTAGGAAACCTTAACCATCATTAATCAATGAGCTAGTCTAGTAGAGGCGTACTAGGGACACGGTGTTGTTCATAAACCACACAAGTATTAATGTTTCCGCTTAATACAATTATAGCATGGAGTATAAACATTATCATGAACAAGAAATATGATAATAACAATATTATTATTGCCTCTAGGGCATATTTCCTTCAGGATCTTCCAAGCCAGAGTAATTCCAGAGCTTGGTGAGGCGGTGCTGCAGGGGTTGAACTCGACGTTGCACAAAGAACGCCATGAGTTGGATACCCAACAAAGCTCCTCTTTGGCCTCCTTTCAAAGCCTGAATGCGAGATAGAAGAGGAAGAACTTATGCTATCTCCGCATCTGAGGGAAGCGCATCCCACGACGCCAATTTCTTCACTTCCTTGGAGGCTTCGAAAGGGGCTAAACCATATTGGTCTTCAGGGGAGGCTATGCGATCTTTGATATAGAACCATTTGGTTCTCCACCCCTGGACAGATGTGGCAAAGGAAAATTCGAGGTACTGCGCCTCAGGGCGAACAGAGACAACGGCTCCGCCCAATTCAGGCTTTCTAGCCAGAGCAACATTGGGGCGAAGCCGAAAGATTGACCTCCAGAGAAGAAAGTGGAGCTCAATGCCCAAGAATGACTCGCAGAGAGTCATGAAATAAGCAATGTGAAGAAGGGAGTTTGGTGTGAGCTGGTGGAGCTGCATACCGTAGACAAAGAGGAGCCCACAGAGAAACTCGTGGGCAGGAAGAGAAAGGCCGCGGAGGAGAAAAGCAAGGAACATTACCCGATAACCGCTTGGGGGCTCCGGGATCCGCTCAGTGCTTGGAAATTTGATGGAATCCTGGGCGGAGATGAGGCCGTCCACCCTGGCTTTCTCCACCTCCTTCTTCGTGATGGCGGAGCGCACCCAGCTGGTGGCAGAAGAAGTCTTGGCCATGGTGTTCTTGGTGGCTAGGTGTTTCACGCGCATCTAATACGCGGAGCGCTTGGGGGCTATGCACGAGAGGCGGAGGAAGAGGAGATCAGCAATGGAGGCGGCGGAGGGAATGAGCTGGTAAACAGTAAAATCCCCCACTACGCCCCTTATATAGCTTCTGGGAGAAGGATCGTGGGCTGAGACGTGGCGCAAGGAGTGGAAACGGCAGCCCACTAACGGTCAAAAATCGCAAAACTTACAGTGCTGTCCATAAAACGGTTCGCACTCATACAGAGTGACGTATTCATTGACGTCATAAAGAAGATGATATAAGAAAGAAGAAGGATGGCGCCGACAAGTGCAAAATTTATATACAAGATTATATGTGAAGGATTTTCGATTATAGCCTTGGGGGCTACTACTATCAAAGATATTGAATGCAACTCTTTACTGGAGTGGTGGACGTGTATTCGATGACAAGATGTTATTAAAGTATCTCGAGTTGAAGTATGATGGACCACACTATATTTTGAGCCTATACTCGAAAAAGACTTTTTCGACTATAGCCTCGGGGGCTACTCCCATCGGGAGCGCTGAGCGCGCACCCGACGATATTTCTTGGCAAACATTCGAGCATGTGAAGAGGAGGAGTGTTACTCCCATCGGGAGCGAGTTTTTTGGTTGTTTAAACCCGAATATTTTCAGTCAAAATTGGACTGCGACATGAGATTCTCGAGTTATGTTATCACAACGCAACTCGAATGCCTTGACTTGTCACGAAGGTAAGACCCCGGGATCCGTCCTGTGTGGCCTGGTATACGCACATGGATGCGCTCTGCTGGTATGTATCCATGTCTACGACGCGAAGAAAATCCTGGTGGACGCACTGGGTACCCTGAGAATCACTGGGATTCATTCTTTGTAAGTCCTAAATGCGGCAAAAGAATGGGTTTGACCGGTATCCCAAATTCAAATCCAAGGGGATTGAATTTGAAGTAGATGACAAGTATCTATTCCGGCAGTTAACTGACCTCTTGATCCGTCAGAGTTGTCAGGCTCGTTCATCAAAACCCCTTGCGAAAAAATATATCATAAAAGTAAGTCAAAAGACCAAGTCGAAGATTTGAAGATATGAAGAAATCGAAGAATTGATCAAGTCGAAGATTTGAAAATTAGAGATTCAACCCGAATCTGCAATTCTGGTAGAATCTCAGGGGCTACTGACAAGGGTATAGTTAATAGATCTCGTTAGTTGAGTACCCCTGAGGCCCGTTAAGCTAGGCCCAATTGTAATGATAGTCGAATACGAGTTCTTACCGTATGTCGATATTGTAATCTGTATTGGACCCTACCCGATCCTCGAGACCTGGCCACCTATATATAAGGGCTAGGAGGGGACGGTGTAGGGCAGATTGAAAGCAAGCCAGGTTGAACACCCACGTTTACTTTCGATATACACTTATTTCGACTAACCTTTACCTTCGAGTTCATCCGACGCCCTCTTCCCCCGATCCTAAGTCCTTCATCTAGGACATTTGCCGAGTTAACCCTCGTCACTGGGTAAACAAATTACAGTTGGGCAATTGATAGAATAAAGATAAACGTGATATGTCAAGAAGATCACTATGAGATTTACTCTGGGCATTACAACAAAATACATAGACCGCCATCCAACTGCATCTATGACTAATAATCCACTCACGGGGATATCATCCGAACACCCCATGAGTATTAAGTTGCGAACAACGGATAATTGCATTAAGCAAAGTGTGTAATGTAAACAAAGCATATGCCCTTGAGCATATGAATGTTGTTTTCTCCCTAGTAGCAACAACACATCTACAACCTTAGAGGTTTCTGTCACTCCCCCAGGTTAAATAGAGGCATGAACCCACTATCGGGCATAAATACCCCCTCTTAGAGTCACTAGCAACTACTCGGCCAAGATAGCTACTAACAACGGAGAGCATGCAAGATCATAAACAACATAGAGATAACAAAAGATAATATTCAGTACATCAACTCAATCATAAACACCAATATTCATCGGATCCCAACAAACCAAACATGTAGAATTACATAACGGTGATCTCAATCATGTAGGGCAGCTCATGAGATCTAAACATGAAGCACATGGTGGAGAAAACAATCATCTAGCTACTGCTATGGACCCATAGTCCAAGGTAGACTACTCACTCATTGCTCCGGAGGCAAGCATGGCGATGAAGAAGACCTCCGGTGGCGATTCCCCTCTCCGGCAGGGTGCCAGAAAGAGCTTCTGGACCCTCCCGATCTTTGGGTCGACGGCGGTGGCGGATCGCGATGTGTTCTGGAAAAGTGATCGGGTACTTAGGTTTTCCGTCGGGGGGTCTTTATAGGCGAAGGGGCGATGTCAGAGGTGGAGCCAGGCGGCCTCACGCCAGGGTGGCGCGGCCCAGGCCCTGGCCGTGCCAGCCCTGCGTGTGGGGCCCTGGTGGCCCCCCTCCTACTCTCCTTCGGATCTCTGGAAGCTTCCGGGTAAAATAAGACTTCAGAAACTTGTTTCGTCTAATTCCGAGAATATTTCCTGTGTATCACTTCTGAAACACAAAAACAGCAGAAAACAGGGAACTGACACTGTGGCAACTCGTTAATAGGTTAGTTCCGGAAAATGCATAAAAGTGCCACGAAGTGTAACGAAACATTAGGCAAATGGTGTAAAAACAAGCATGGAGCATCAAAAATTATAGATACGTTGGAGACGTATCATGGCACCACGAATTTTGGCATTGTAGAGTGTGCCCACCTCCTCGATAGTGAGGTTATGCTTCCTCCCGAGCCATCGATGTTGTCATTGTCTCTATCACAGATGCGCCCATTCTAGCCGGCCGTCGTTGCTCGCCGTGGGCTCCATGGAGGTGTGGTGCGGATATGGCTAGTGTGAAGATGAGAAAGGCGATGTGGGTGACACATCTGGTCAATGGGTTTATACCGGATGGGTGGGTGGAGGGCCTTGAGCATTAACGTTGGCGACCGCATCGGGAAGACGTGTCGTCGCCATATTTGGTGACCGCATGGGAAGGCGTGCCGTCGCCACGTTAGTTCCCGCCTGAGGAACTCGCGAGGTGTTGTCCATTAAAGAAGGCTGACCCAAGATGTGTCGCTGGCATGTATGTCATAATATTACGTGACAATGTTTGTTGGCGTTGTCCGCCACTCCAAACCGATGTTCGGTGTGGGGCTGTCGGACAACTTATTGGACTGCGCCGGACAGTTTGACTCTCCTAGTATCATGGTTGGATGACCTTTTTATACAACGGAATTATTGGGTAGCCTGCTGGAAATGCTCTAATTTCACAAAACGGGCGGTCCCATCGTCCCAAACAAAATACTGACGTCACCCTCCCACCCCTGGCGATGGGCTGACCTGGGCGAGCGGCCGGTAGTCGTCGTTGCTTCCGCGTTGCTGGCCGCGTCTCCGACGTGCCCACGTGGGTCTAGCGGGAAAAAACGGTTTCCAACTATAAGCAAGGAATAAACAAACTGATTAAGAGTACATCACAGAAAGAGGAAACTGGTGGAACGAGGAGTAGGAAAAGTCCAACACTCGTGGTGCTCCCGAGGTCCTTCTGACCTTCTCGCCATCTTCTCCTTCTCCCCCCGCCTCCCCATCCCCTCTACATCACAGGCTCATCTTCCTTGCCTCGTCCTCACCCACTGTTCGCCGGTTGGTTGCTCGCTTGCTTACTACCGGCTGTTATCAATCGAGCTAGGCTCTCCTCGGTGCTCTACCAATCTGAAAGGTGAGTCTTGCGCTCTCGCCTCTCGCCCTGATTCAGCTGCCGGTGAGTTTGCTTCCATGCATGCATTGGCCCTGCTCGATCGAGTTTCGTTGGAAACGATGAGCAAATGGCTTCTCTGCTGAAGCCTTGGCAGTTTCACATTTTCATACCATCTTCTTGCCTGTAACTTACTGGGTCAAATCATAACCTGGTGATGGCTAGATAGTTAATCATAAGGGTTGTTCAGCTTCAGCTCTGTCATCATTTTAGATTCCAATAATTATAGGAGTACAAAAGGAATGTTGTTCGGTAGTCTGGCCTTTTTTTTTTCTCTTATCCTGCCCAATTTGTGTTCTATAAACTTGCGTCTTGCTGTTCACACAATAATTGACATTTGAGTCAGAAAACACCAAGTCAATGGGGGCTACCAATAGTCCTCTCTTTTGGATCCATCTATTTTTGCATTCAGACTTCAGAGTCAGAGTGAATGGTTCTCTTTTGACAGCCCACTACATATATCTCTTGCAGAAATTCCTTCCAGTTTGCTGTCAACATGGATTGCTGCATTCCATTGCGACGGAGATCTCATCATGCTATTCAAGGCGATGATGGTGAGCATCTTCTGCATATCTAAGCTCCTCGCACGCCATTCATGCTCGGACAATTCTGCATTCTTATACCATTTCTTCCGTTGTTTCTTTGCCTCAGGTGTGCATACTGTGAAGGTATTTTCTTACAGTGAGTTGACAAAGGCAACTCAAAATTTTAGCGACGCAAATAAGATTGGAGAGGGTGGTTTTGGATCCGTATTCAGGGTAAGTATGCAGCAGTTGCTGGAAGAGTGTCTGAATGTCAACATTATCTAGCGCACATCATCTGATAATATTTCATTTTGCTTCATCAGGGAATGCTTAAAGGTGGCACATCTGTTGCCGTGAAGGTGTTGTCAGAGACTTCAAGACAAGGCGTCGGAGAGTTCTTAACTGAACTCACGGCAATTTCTGACATTAAGCATGAAAACCTGGTCACGCTTATGGGTTGCTGTGCTGAAGGGTCCCATAGGATCCTCGTTTACAATTATCTTGAAAATAACAGCCTTCAACAGACATTGCTAGGTAACACTTTGTTCTACAGCCTTCACTCAGTTCCTTCCTTCTTAGGTTGTCATACTTACAGATGTTCTTGATGTGCTACTTCAGGATCTAGCAGCATTCAGTTCAACTGGGAGGCTCGCGTGAAAATTGCCATTGGTGTTGCCCGTGGACTTGCATTTCTTCATGAGGAAATCCGCCCTCACATTATCCATAGGGATATCAAAGCGAGCAACATTCTTCTCGACAAGGACCTCAGCCCTAAAATTTCTGATTTTGGATTGGCCAGGCTCCTCCCTCCCAATGCAACTCATGTGAGCACCCGAGTGGCAGGCACATTGTAAGCATAAACCCCAACGCTTGATTTTACAGCCTTCTTCTACAGACTGAACTTGCTGTTCTGATTTGTAATTTCACTTATGTTCAGGGGGTACTTGGCTCCTGAATATGCTATGCGATGTCAGGTGACGAAGAAGTCCGACATCTATGGTTTTGGAGTTCTTCTCCTGGAAATTGTTTGTGGCAGGTGCAACACAAACACAAGATTGCCAAGGGAAGACCGATTTCTCCTTGAGAAGGTAAGCTCTACTTGTTGCAGATAATACTGAGAACCTTGTAAATTCTAAACCATAAGTTCACAGACCAAACACCCAAGGAGTAGTTCTAAATTTGACGAAATCGGTTGTATTTGCCTTTTGCAGACATGGGTACTCTATGAGCAAGGACATCTAGAGGAGATCATAGATGCTGATATAAACGATGAGCTGGACGTCGAGGAGGCATGCAAGTACTTAAAGATTGGCCTGCTATGTACGCAAGACGCGATGGCACGCCGTCCCCACATGAGCACCGTTTTGAGAATGCTCACAGGATGCAAGAACGTCTCCATGCAGAAGATCACTAGGCCCGCCATGATCACCGATTTCGCGGAACTCAGCAGCACGCCATCCGGATCGAACCAGACGCGCTCCAACACGTCGAGATCCTTCACCACCACAGAAATGACGGAACCGTTCTCATCGTCGGGGACACACACACAGTCATCTATATGAAGAATTTGGACAGAATTAGCATTGTTTGATATGTAGATTGTCGTGTGATGTGATGAAGAGTACCATGTCTTGACGAGAGCGACGAAGAAGGGAAGCAGAAAAAGAGATGCAGAGCTCAGGGAAGAAGCAGTGACTTTGCGCTGTGCCAATAGGGAACGGCGCCAAACCGCATGTTTCGCGATACCAAAATGGGCGACTTAATCGGACTTTGGATACATGCCAGCATCTTTGGAGAGTTGGCGATGAATAACTGGAAGTGACACCCACCTGCGGTTCGGTCCCGGCTACTTTATCCACGAGTTGTTCAAACGTTCATGGCTGTATTAGAAAGCACGGACGTTTGAATGGCTCTAGTTCCTTCCCTATGCTTCTCTGTTTAATCCCCCAATCTGTTGAAACACTTGTATCTGTGACTGTGAGGTTCCTGATTTGAATCTCGTAGCAGCATTCTATGCCATATACACACCTTGTATCAAACTCCAGTTTTCCTTTTCCATTGTTCGCATATCTCTGCTCGATTTTATCCCGATTCCTTGTGAATCCTTAGTGAATGGCAGACAGCCCCCCTCCAACATACCATCAGCGTGCACCACATGCACCAGAAGCCACCACTGTCGTTGTACTATCGACCAGATCCGCAAAACCCATGGGAGGCCTGTCGTCGACGCAACCTCGGCGCTAAACAACGCCACGTCTGTTGACATGTGTCTGCCAAAACCCTTCATCGTCGATGCGCTACATGCGATTCCGCGCCACTGACCCTACAGCTAGAATATGCTCCTTAAACACCCCCATGAAGAAAAACAATGCCGGACGCTGCCATCGTCTGATCTGGAAAACCCAGATCTAGAGTGAGGAGACGAGAACCTCATCAGCTGCAATAAAAGCTCCAAAACGATACCTCCACAGAGGAGAGTGACGCTCAGAGAACGACCATCGGTTGATCCCACGAATGATGTCGTAGTGCATCTCGGCAACGGTCCAAATTGGACACTCAACCAGGCACAAACCCATATGACCATGGTAGCTATGCCTCGCTATTATAATGAAAGAGGGCTGTCTCTGCTACCAAGATGTTAGTATCATCGTCGAAATACTTGTCCAACGATGTATCAATGAAGCGTTTAAAGAAAAACTCGGTGTTGGCCAATGGCAAGGAATCCATGTCTGAGCTACTGTCCATCTACGAACAATGACAACGATAATGATCAAAAACAACTGGCGTCGGCAGAAATGGACAACACAATGGAGGCCAAGTTTTGTACCTCGCTGTTGGCAAATGGCCGAACACGATGTGTGCAGCATAGTGCTTCAGCGCTTCCGAGCCTGTAGCCGGCGTACCCCAACAAGCATGTTCAAATCCAGCATTTGAGAAGCAAAAGCAAGGGAGTCCTGACACCGGCGTGGTCTTAGGTGTCTGCGACACCGAGGGTGATGACAGGTCACAATGGGCCGATGGTTTCCGTCGAGAACCGGCAGGGTGTCTGGCACTGGCCATGGCAACCCAGCCAATAGAGACTACCTCAGCAAAGCAAAGGAGTCGCGAGAGAGCCTACATCAATGATGTGGAACAAGGATGGCGACAACGACATGTAAGATGCAAAGCAAGATGCAGAGCAGGATGTGGGTGCGGCCGACTGAAAGGATATGGGGGTTGAGAATGGTATCCACATGTCGCTAACTTGAGAAGACACGTGCAGACGCATGAGCAAATGCGTGCAGACTGGTTCCATGTGGGGTGTCCCTTAGTTGTGCTTCCTGCTGGCGACGACAACGTCTGGACACGCTGCCTGACAAGGGTATAGATAATAGAGCCCGTCAGTTGAGTATCCCAGAGGCCCGTTAAGCTAGGCCCAATTGTAATACTAGTCGAAATACGAGTTCTTACCGTATGTCGATATTGTAATCTGTGTCGGATCCCACCCGATCCTCGAGACCTGGCCATCTATATATAGGGGCCAGGAGGGGACGGTGTGGGACAGATTGAAAGCAAACCAGGTTCTACACCCACGTTTACTTTCATAGCCACCTTGTTTGACTGAGTTTACCTTCGAGTTCATCTGACGCCCTATCTTCCCGATTCTAAGTCCTTCATCTAGGACATTTGTCGAGTTAACCCCTCGTCAATTGGTGCCGACCGTGAGGACTCTGGGCGTTGGAATCATGAATTCGACGGCTTTTTCGCCTTTAACTAGTAACAATCCAGAAGTCGACGAAAATCAGGAGATGGAGTTGATGTTCGGAAGCTTAAGCTTCTGCATCGGGCCTTCAGGTTCAACTCACCTTTCGGATCCGATGAAATCAGGTCCATTGGCAAGCAAAACCGAGAGAATCACAGCATCTGGATCATCCGTGGGCTCTTCCAGCGAGGTGAACTCGCCGGTCAGTCTCACAGCAACAGAAGATATGATAGAAACACTCGAGGAATCCGACGAAACTCGGGGAAAGCTCGACATAGAAGAAGCAGCGGCTAAAACTCACAATAGCTCAAGGGATTTCGCCATCGAAAGCAGTGGCGTCTCCAGAAGCGTACATCAGTTATGCGTCATTATCACTAAAGCAGCGAAAGAGGACAATCATGAAGGCAACAAAGAGGTCGACTTGCAAGTTGACAAAGCGAGGAGTAACATCAAAAAGGAAAAGGAGAAAATTTACGTTTCAACCAGAGAGTGGAGAATTATTATGTCAGCCATCATCCACGGCACAGAAGTACCCACAGATTTAAGGAGAGAAGTTCTGATGGGGTACCAATACGCACTGCACCAGCACAAAAAGAAGCTAAGGAGGGAAAGAGATATGTTTATGAGAAGCCGAGATGACGACAGTACATCAAGTGGAGGATACTGGGATGAGTACAGCGACGCATCAGAAAGCAGCATGAAAAGACACAGAGACCCAAAACATAACAGGAGGACAACAGCACAGGTAAGGGAAGAGAGCCACGCGAAAAGTCAGAGCGCATAGCAGTCAGAAGAGGAAGAAGATTTTATTCAAGAGACACCAGAAGCAGCGTTGGTAGCAGCACAGGCGTACCTACTAACCACACAACCAGAGCCTAGAGATCCGCGGGAGCATATGCATCAGGCCGCAATACGAAGCCTCAGGCTAGTAGAAAACAGATTGATGGGAAACCTTCCAGAGGAAAAGGCGACACATCGAAAGGAAAGGCGAAAAGAAGAGTTTAAGCGCCAGCCCTCGCGAAACAACTCCAATGATTCATCAGAAGATGAGAGGCGACAAAAAAGGAAGGAGGATGCAAGGAACATAATAGCGCAAGCACGAGTAAACAACTCACGTTATGCGTGGAGAGAGGAAAATTATGAAGACGACAAAAAGGAGATGGGCGCGCTATGCTTTACCCGCAGGGTTCGCAAAACGCGGGTACCCAAAGGCTTCAAGTTGCCACATGACCAAGAGAAGTATGATGGGTCGCAAGAGCCAACTCTATGGTTGTCAGATTACCTGCAAGCAGTACGGATACTAGCGGGAACAAGAGCAACAGCCATGCAAAGTTTGCAGTTACACCTCACCGGCGCATCACGGTCCTGGTTAAACACCCTACCCAATGATTCCATTGGAAGTTGGGGAGAATTAGAGAATCAATTCGTGAGAAACTTTCGCTCAACGTATAAGCGCCCAGCATCGCTAGAAGTCAAGTCGTGCGTGCAACAAAAAGGCGAAACCTTACGTTCTTACATACAATGCTGGAGTGTAATCAAAAACTCAGCAGAAGACATCTCCGACGAAAGAGCAATAGACACTTTCTCGAGTGGCCTTCATCGTTCGGACCTAGTGGAAGAGATAGGGAGAACAAGGCCACGAACAGTGTCCAAGCTAATGGAAGTAGCCAACAGATTCGCCGATGGAGAAGACGCGTATAACAACAAAAGGGGGCGTTCACCAGAAGTCGACAAAATAAGTAGGCAAAGGCGAAGATACCGCAACGGCGACAACCACAGAAGGCAAAATTAGATAGCCGCAGGATACAACGGAAGGAATGAAGAAGGCTATGAAAATATAGAATTTCAGCAAGAGACGACAGGGGAAAGGAGAAGCCAAGGTACTCGGGTCCTTCGGCAGAAGATATGCTATATGGTCCTTGTCGCATCCATTATGCTTACCTAGATGGGAAAAGAGTTTCCAACCACCAGATGAAGGATTGCAGAACCTTCCTAAGGTTGCAAAATGCCATGGATTCAAGCCAAGGAGCATGGCAGGGAGGAAAAAGCATAAGCCAAGGATATCAAATGCAACGACTCGCAAAACAGCTGGAGTCAAAAGTATATATATCAGCAATGATTCAACCAGTGCCAAAATCGAAGAAAGAAAGGAAGAGCATATCAAGACAAGTTAACCTAGCAATATCATCGCCATCAGCTACTATGGAGTATCTAAAGTGGTCCGATCAACCAGTTAGATTCAGCAGAGCAGACCACCCAAGAAAAGTGCCCAGACCGGGCCACTCACCAATGGTGCTGAAAGCACAAATAGGAGGATACGATGTCGGGAGAGTATTCATGGATGCAGGAAGTGGCATAAACCTGATATACGCAAGAACGTTGAAAGCAATGTGCATATCACTGGAAAATCTAAAGCCAACAGATTGTTCTTTTCATGGAATAGTACCTAGAGCCGCAAATTATCCTTTGGGGAAAATAGAACTCGACGTCTGCTTCGGGAACAGCAGCAACTATCGCAGAGAGAAGCTGGAGTTTGAAGTCATGGACTGGCCTTCACAATATCATGCAATCCTGGGGCGCCCGGCATTTGCAAAATTTATGGCAGTACCTCACTACGCGTACCTTATACTCAAGATCCCAGGACCTAAAGGAACAATCACGGTACAGGGCAGCTTCGAAGTATCCAACACCCGTGACAAAGAATTCAATAGGTTGGCACAAACTTTCGGCATGACAGCAGAGTACGCAAGGCTGAAAGGCGAAATGAACCACAACGTGCTACCCGACGTCGGGCTATCCCTGCCAGATCAGGCTTTCGACACAATTCAAGACTCAAAGAAAATACAGGTCCACCCCACGGACCCGAACAAGACCATTTCCATAGCAGTGAACCTGGATCCCGCATAGGAAAGCGCTCTCATTGAGCTCATCGAGTTCCTTCGTGAGCGCTGGGAAATCTTCGCCTGGTGTCCTTCAGATATGCCAGGTGTTTCCAGGGAACTCGTCGAGCATGCACTAAATGTGGATCCTAAAGCAAAGCCAGTCAAGCAACCACTACGACGATTTGATGAACCCAAGAGGAAAGCAATAGCATCAGAATTACACAGGCTGGAAAATGCAGGGTTCATCTGAGAAATCAAAACATCGACTTGGGTATCTAATCCAGTTATAGTTCCCAAGAAAAATACAGACGTACAAAGAGTATGTGTCGACTACACATCTCTCAACAAGCACTGTCCAAAGGATCCCTTCCCTCTACCTCGTATTGATCAAATAATCGATTCAACAGCGGGGTGCGCAAGGCTTTCCTTCCTAGATGCATATTCTGGTTATAATCAGATCAAATTAAAGAAGGAAGACGAGGAAAAAACAGCCTTCATCACACCATACGGTGTGTTCTGTTATCAAGTTATGCCTTTCGGCCTAAAAAACGCAGGGGCAACCTACCAGCGGATGATGGAAAATTGCCTTGGAAGTCAAATAGGACGCAATATCCAAGTCTACATCGACGACGTGGTCATCACCACGAGGAAAGAAGAGTCTCTGATCAGCGACCTGGCAGAAACTTTTGACAACCTGAACAGGTACAAGCTCAAGCTCAACCCGACAAAATGCTCTTTCGGTGTATCAGCAGGGCAACTCTTGGGCTTCCTAGTATCAGCAAGAGGAATACCGGAAAACCCAGAAAAGATCCAAGCAATATTAACAATGGGAAAACCAACAAAGCTACACGACATACAGAAGCTCACAGGACGCGTCGCGGAGCTAAGTCGATTTGTGGCTCGATTGGGAAAGAAAGCACTACCTTTCTACGCGCTCATGAAAAAATCAGATGATAAATTCAAGTGGACAAAAGAGGCGGACATAGCCTTCGCGCTGTTGAAAAAAGTGCTTTCCACACCTCCGGTGTTGGTCGCACCAAAGGAAAAAAGAATCACTATTACTTCAACAGACAACGGGACAAATTTTACTTCAAAAGAATTCAAAAGTTACTGCGAAGGATTGGGGATCAAGCTCAAATTCGCATCTGTGGCGCACCCGAAGACGAACGGGCAAGTCGAAAAAGCCAATGGCCTGATATGTAGTGGAATAAAAAAGAGGCTTTTAGCACCTCTCGAGAAAGCCAAGAGCGCTTGGGTAGAAGAATTGCCCTCCGTTCTTTGGAGCCTAAGAACTACGCCCAATGCAGCAACTCAAGAAACTCCTTTCTTCTTGGTCCATGGCGCAGAAGCTGTGCTTCCAGTCGAAGTTACACACGAAGCTCCAAGAGTGACAGCGTATGACGAAGCGACGTCGACAGAAGCATTGCAAGACGACGTCGATGCGCTAGATGAAGCAAGAGACAAATCATTAGAAAGGGCTACGCAATATCAACAAAGCTTACGAAACTACCATAGTAGTCGAGTTCATCCACGATCCTTCATGGTGGGAGACCTTGTTTTGCGACTCAGGCAAGACAGCCACGGGAAATTGGAGTCCCCTTGGGTGGGACCTTACATCGTCACCGAAGTAATACCAGGAGGAGCGTATCGACTACAAGATAAGAAGATTGGGAAGGACGCGAGCAACCCGTGGAATGCAGAACAGCTACGACATTTTTACGCGTAGACTAAATATAAAGGTATCAATATATTTGAGTTAGCCTTCTGAACCCAGAACATGACGCCACAGGTCGGGTTCTTTGGGTTGAACTCGACAAAATTGTACGATTCTTTTGTTACTTCTCCGCTCGGGGGCTTCAACCCCTGGGTCGTACGAAAAGAATTATTATGGCAAGTTGGAGGCTTTTCTTCATTGTAAGGTTGTTTAGACAACCCGATGAATATTGAGAGAACTTGGTTCATAAGAAGAACCCGATATTATTCCTACCGTTTTTGGTTCGCAAAGAGCCCGATATATGGAAAACATACCTCAGAACATGACTTGTTCTCATGGTACTAGCAAAAGACATCGACACCAAGTACGAATATTCATTACAGACAAGCATGGTAGCTGATGCGTGGTGAATGACCAGCCCGTTGGGAACCCCAAGAGGAAGGTGTGATGAGTATAGCAGCTAGTTTTCCCTCAGTTATGAAACCAAGGTTTAATATCGTTCTTGAAGAAGAGAGACGGTGACGACTGAAGGTGATGCGGACTAGTTTGCGACAGCAGCGGACAATTTATATGGCGCCTCGTCCAAGCTTTGCTTGCTAGCTGCAACGTGGAACCTGCACACACACACAAACAAATACTTTGTTCCCAACTTGCGATGAGGTTGTCAATCTCACCGGTTTGCTTGAAACAAAGGCTATGAGTGTATCGAGTGGAAAACAGTAATAATGTGCTAGTAAAGTAAACAGTGCGGGAAAAGTAAACAGGTGATTGCAATATGATTAAAATAGGACCAGGGTCCACAGTTCACTAGTGGTGTCTCTCCATAGATAAATAACATGCTGGGTAAACAAATTACAGTTGGGCAATTGATAGAATAAAGATAACGTGATATGTCAAGAAGATCACTATGAGATTTACTCTGGGCATTACAACAAAATACATAGACCGCCATCCAACTGCATCTATGACTAATAATCCACCCCCGGGGATATCATCCGAACACCCCAAAAGTATTAAGTTGCGAACAACAGATAATTGCATTAAGCAAAGTGTGTAATATAAACAAAGCATATGCCCTTGAGCATATGAATGTTGTTTTCTCCCTAGTAGCAACAGCACATCTACCACCTTAGAGGTTTCTGTCACTCCCCCAGGTGAAATAGAGGCATGAACCCACTATCGAGCATAAATACCCCCTCTTGGAGTCACTAGCAACTACTCGGCCAAGATAGCTACTAACAACGGAGAGCATGCAAGATCATAAACAACATAGAGATAACAAAAGATATAATTCAGTACAGCAACTTAATCATAAACACCAATATTCATCGGATCCCAACAAACCAACATCATAGAATTACATAACGGTGATCTCAATCATGTAGGGCAGCTCATGAGATCTAAACATGAAGCACATGGTGGAGAGGACAACCATCTAGCTACTGCTATGGACCCATAGTCCAAGGTAGACTACTCACTCATCGCTCCGGAGGCAAGCATGGCGATGAAGAAGACCTCCGGTGGCGATTCCCCTCTCCGGCAGGGTGCCGGGAAGAGCTTCTGGACCCTCCCGATCTTCGGGTCGACGGCGGCGGCGGATCGCGATGTATTCTGGAAAACTGATCGGGCCCTTAGGTTTTTCTCGTCAGGGGGTATATGTAGGCGAAGGGGGGCTGTCAGAGGTGGAGCCACGCGGCCTCACACGGGGCTAGCGCGGCCAGGGGCCAGGCCGCGCCGCCCCTGTGTGTGGGGGCCACGTGGCCCCCCTCCGTCAGGTCTTCGGATGTTTGGGAGCTCCCCGGTGAAATATGACTTCAGGAACTTGTTTCGTCCAATTCCAAGAATATTTCCTGTGTATCACTTCTGAAACACAAAAACAGCAGAAAACATGAAACTGGCACTGTGGCACTTCGTTAATAGGTTAGTTCCGGAAAATGTATAAAAGTACCACTAAGTGTAACGAAACAATAGGAAAATGGTGTAAAAACAAGCATGGAGCATCAAAAATTATAGATACGTTTGAGACGTATCAAGCATCCCCAAGCTTAACTCATGCTCGTCCTCGAGTAGGTAAGTGATAACAAAAGAATAATTTTTGAGGTGACATGCACCTACACAATCTTGATCATATATGTAAGCATTGGTGAGCTGGGATCAATAGAACTTAAAACATGGGCATGAAAGATATAATCATGACAATAAGAACTTAGCAACCATGTTGTAAACATGCAAATGAACACAAACAAAAGATCATGATAATGAAACAATGAAAGTCAAACGTGTGTTCAAATCATAAGGAAAAACATACAAATGGTTTTCAGCTTGTCCTTCAAAGAGAGCAAAACATAAATGCATAGGACACCTCAAAGTTTAAGAGGGCGACTAGATACAAATAATTTAAGAACAAGTGAAACCAACAATATGAGTCAATCAATGAACCTTGGGACAATGCATATCACACTAAGAATGACAACTATGCTCTCTTAATGGTGCATAAAGAAAGAAGGTGGTGACTCAACATAAAAGTAAAAGAAAGGGCCCTTCGCAGAGGGAAGCAGTGATTGCAAGTTTTATAACCTTCAAAAATTATGGTACTTACCGGCTTTGAGCTCTCATTGCCCCCATTATAAGCATCTTGAATGGTTAAAGTTAATGCGAAAACAATTATGATGCATATGCTTGACAAATCATAAGTTGAAAACCTCGTGTCCCGTGAATACGAGTACCCAAACCATGCTAGTTTACTTAGAGTCCCAAGCAAGGCTCTTGTCATTGTAAGTATATGCATATCATTGAAAACCGCCAATGGGGTACCTCCGTGCCCGATGACATGGAACAAGCCCACACCAAAATGATAGGACAAGCAGACAATGAACACCTCGACATCTCTTTTATTTGCTATATTGTTTAGCTTTTTATTGTGAGATGCGTCGTCGAATGTTCACCATGGGTATGCTGCAAATTTCCACCATGAATTATGCATGGCTTAGATTGGCGGCCCGGCGTTTCCCTAACACATATAAAAACTCCATGATCCTCACAAGATTCCCAATTCATTTCACACAGCGGGCATCCATAAACAAAAGATCACAATATCAACTCAAATAGGAAGTGCAATGTTGAAAGCTTGCCCCATGACGGCATGGCTGGGCTAGAATCCAACTTACAACTTGCAAGCATAACAACTCAGCATAAAAGACCACAATGTCAAATTTTTAAGAACAGGAAAAAGTAAAGTGTGCCTTCCGGTTCGTGAGAGCTTTACTGACCGAATTTCGCATAACACTGATAAGAGTTTAATTTGAAGAGAATATAAAAGCAAGTCAAATTTACTTGGAATAGCAAATTTCTAGTAGGTATGTATGGTGGACACAATGGAAAACTTTGGCTTTTAGGAGTTGGATGCACAAGTAGAGCTCATACTCAGTACAAGGCGAGGGCTAGCAAAAGACTGGGAGCGACCAACTAAGAGAGCAATAATGGCCATAATCATGCAAAGCGACATTAAAAGAAGCATACGATGGCATCAAAAGTCAAAAACTAAATGATCATGAAGGCTATGGCGACTTTGGAAGAGTCTAACATGTGTGAGCATGCGCCAAGTCAACCCAAATAAAGCATCAAGGAGAAAACCAAAATAATGCTTCCATACAATAAAAACAACGCATGATTTTTTCAAAGGCTCATTAAGCAATCTCAGTTATTTGAGACAAGTCATGCTACAGCAAAACCACTAAGCATACTATCAAAAAGACATCAAGCATGACATGAAAAAGCCTAAGCCGCAGTCTACACAAGCTCCTTCTTGTACCACTATTTTGCACAAAGCTTTTTCTCTTTTCCAACACCATTTGAAATTTTTAAACACACCTCTTTTGATGAAAACCAATAAAGATCAGAGGCAAAAATACACCTTGATGAAAAGATATGACAAGATCTGAATGCATATCAAGGCGAAAACGAAAACCAAAAGCAGTAGCAGAAAAAGTAGAACGCTCGATTTTTAATAAGAGTGAAAACTAGAGCGTTCTTTGCAAATGAAAACGAGTACATCTCCTCCAAAGGAAATTTGTTGGGGTCCAACCATTTATTGCAGCAAACAAACAAACTAAACCAACTAAGAAAACTAAAACAACTGACGCTCCAAGAAAAACACATAGTGCATGAAGCAATAAAAATATAGTGTTTTGAAAGGTGACCTGATTTTTGCCGATGAAGAAGGGGTGCCTCGGGGGCATCCCCAAGCTTTGACGCTTGTACTTCTTGGATATTTCTTGGGGTGATGCATGGGCATCCCCAAGCTTGAGCTTTTGTCCATTCTTCAACTCATCTCATCATTCTCCAATCCCTACACTTGAAAACTTCCTTCATACAAAACTAAACACAATTCTATTAGCAACATTAGTGTAAGCATAAAATATATTCAACCTCTTTTAGCTTCAGGTTTCAACCCAAAACCACCACATATAAAGTATATACTACTGTAGCAACTTCCACAAGAGTTCCATGATAAAAAAGAACTCAAAAGAAAGCGATAAAGTGGCAAAAACAAATATTGGCAGAAATCTGTCAAAACTGGACAGCTGATAATGGACGAATTTTTGAGGGATTTTCCGTTGCTCAAATCAAAAAGTGTTCAACTAAGAAAAGTTTGGATATAACCTGGGGCATATGCACAAGAAATCGCAGGTCCAAAAGATAAACAGAGAATTTTCACGAATTTTTACGGTGCAGCACCGAATACAGTTTCAGGACAGCAATAACCCCAAATCTTTACCTCACTCAAATTAGAGGCTTCTCTTGGCACAAAAACGAAATAAACAAGATAAGGAGCGGTCATTATAGTAGTAATGACTTCCAAGACTCAAATAAAAGAAAAAGTACTGAAAAGTAAACAATGGGTTATCTCCCAAGAGTGCTTTTCTTTAACGCCTTTGAGCTAGGCGCAGAAAATTGCGAATCAAGTAATATCAAGTGAAGCATTAAGATCAACAGAAGAGGTCTTGTCAATAAGGCATTGTATTTCATCCACATAAGTTTTTGAAGACCCTTTGTGATCATGCTTTGGTACACTATTCTCATCAAAAAGATTTTCAGGACAAATCCAGGCAAAATTGTTTTCGAAAGCATCATTCAATCCCAAAAGCTTGCAAGGTATAGGTATCTCGGCCTCCCCATCATGTGTATCAATAACCGTTATAGGTGAACCAAGTTTATTAAAACGTTTAAGAACTTTCCTAGCTTCAACAACGACATCCTTAAATTCTAGGCGCAAGGTTTCCAAGATGAAAGCTTTCTTTTCGGGATCCTTAATTTCATGAAGCTTAAGGAACATAAATTGCACAAAAGGATTAAGACTAGCAAACCTAGTTTCTAACATGTCAATTAATATAACAGAAGCAACTTCAATACTAGGAGCAAGCTCAACCAAAGACTTTTCCTCAACTTCCTTATGCATACTAATGTGATTAAAGAACTCCTCAATGTTACTTTTGCCAATAATCGAACCACTACCTACTGAGAGGTCCTCCAGAACGAACTTAGGGAACAACATAATAAACTAAAGTAAAGAAATAACAACTACCAAGGATTCTAATTTTTTTGGGTTTTTGATATAAAAAGCAATGCAGGTAAAATAAAATAAAGTAAAGCAAAACAAATAACAAAGTAAAGAATGTGTGTGCGAAGAACTCCCCTCGCAGAAGTCTTCTCTCTTCCCCGGCAACGGCGCCAGAAAATTAGCTTGATGCGTGGTGAATGACCAGCCCGTTGGGAACCCCAAGAGGAAGGTGTGATGAGTATAGCAGCTAGTTTTCCCTCAGTTATGAAACCAAGGTTTAATATCGTTCTTGAAGAAGAGAGACGGTGACGACTGAAGGTGATGCGGACTAGTTTGCGACAGCAGCAGACAATTTATATGGCGCCTCGTCCAAGCTTTGCTTGCTAGCTGCAACGTGAAACCTGCACACACACAAACAAATACTTTGTTCCCAACTTGCGATGAGGTTGTCAATCTCACCGGTTTGCTTGAAACAAAGGCTATGAGTGTATCGAGTGGAAAACAGTAATAATGTGCTAGTAAAGTAAACAGTGCGGGAAAAGTAAACAGGTGATTGCAATATGATTAAAATAGGACCGGGGTCCACAGTTCACTAGTGGTGTCTCTCCATAGATAAATAACATGCTGGGTAAACAAATTACAGTTGGGCAATTGATAGAATAAAGATAACGTGATATGTCAAGAAGATCACTATGAGATTTACTCTGGGCATTACAACAAAATACATAGACCGCCATCCAACTGCATCTATGACTAATAATCCACCCCCGGGGATATCATCCGAACACCCCAAAAGTATTAAGTTGCGAACAACAGATAATTGCATTAAGCAAAGTGTGTAATGTAAACAAAGCATATGCCCTTGAGCATATGAATGTTGTTTTCTCCCTAGTAGCAACAGCACATCTACCACCTTAGAGGTTTCTGTCACTCCCCCAGGTGAAATAGAGGCATGAACCCACTATCGAGCATAAATACCCCCTCTTGGAGTCACTAGCAACTACTCGGCCAAGATAGCTACTAACAACGGAGAGCATGCAAGATCATAAACAACATAGAGATAACAAAATATATAATTCAGTACAGCAACTTAATCATAAACACCAATATTCATCGGATCCCAACAAACCAACATCATAGAATTACATAACGGTGATCTCAATCATGTAGGGCAGCTCATGAGATCTAAACATGATGCACATGGTGGAGAGGACAACCATCTAGCTACTGCTATGGACCCATAGTCCAAGGTAGACTACTCACTCATCGCTCCGGAGGCAAGCATGGCGATGAAGAAGACCTCCGGTGGCGATTCCCCTCTCCGGCAGGGTGCCGGGAAGAGCTTTTGGACCCTCCCGATCTTCGGGTCGACGGCGGCGGTGGATCGCGATGTATTCTGGAAAACTGATCGGGTCCTTAGGTTTTTCTCGTCAGGGGGTATATGTAGGCGAAGGGGGGCTGTCAGAGGTGGAGCCACGCGGCCTCACACGGGGCTGGCGCAGCCAGGGGCCAGGCCGCGCCGCCCCTGTGTGTGGGGGCCACGTGGCCCCCCTCCGTCAGGTCTTCGGATGTTTGGGAGCTCCCCGGTGAAATATGACTTCAGGAACTTGTTTCGTCCAATTCCAAGAATATTTCCTGTGTATCACTTCGGAAACACAAAAACAGCAGAAAACAGGAAACTGGCACTGTGGCACTTCGTTAATAGGTTAGTTCCGGAAAATGTATAAAAGTACCACTAAGTGTAACGAAACAATAGGCAAATGGTGTAAAAACAAGCATGGAGCATCAAAAATTATAGATACGTTTGAGACGTATCAGTAGCAAGGACATGATCAAATGAAATTACATAAAAAAACATAACAAGTCCTAATGGAAGCGGACTTCAAGCTTCATACTCCTTCTGGCAAAGAGTGCCATCGTAGATCTTCACATCAAACTTCGACGTACCAATATGGAAGTCGAAGGCCATGAAGAAGCCTTGATGGATGTCGTGGTCCTCAGCAAACTGCGACCAGCCACCCCTGAAGTACTGCTCGCCGTCGCCATCATACCACACTTCCACCTCGTATGGGATGCCACCGCCAGACTATTCACGGAGAACCGCCTCTCGCAGTTCGCGGCCATCCATAAACTTCGTAAAATTCAGCGGCAGTCGCTGAATCTCACGGCACTGCGCCATGGCAATACAAAGGAAGGAAAAGATCCGGGGAGGCGCAGCAGGAGCAGCTGGAGCAGCAGGAGGAGGAGCGATTGGACCTGGAGCGACGTTAGTCACTTTGGGTTTGTTCTTGCTACCAAGTGGGCGGCCGGGACGACGCTTAGCCGGAGCGTCCGAAGAAGTTCCCGCGGCGGCCGACGTGGTGTTCTTGTTCTTGCTTCCACGAGGGCGACCCCGACCTCGTGGCGCCACCGGGGAGCCAAGGGTCAGACGAGAACCTTCAACATCAGCCATGAGCACAACAGAAAAACTTCAGAAAAACCCTAGATGGAGGAAGAAGATGATGCGGCGGAGGAGGAGTCTGATTAGGGTTTTTTACCTTAATCAGTAGGCGCTTTATTTATAAGCACGTACTATTGGGCCTTCGGGCTACAGCAAAGCCCGCGAACATAATTTACAACAGGAGTTAAATTCTGCGCACAGCAGACGATAATATCAAAGAAGAAGAAAAGGAGATTATGCGATATAAAAACCTCAACTTGGACTCGGGGGCTCGTCAACAGTAAGATGTTCACAGAAGAAAGAAGAGCTGAACTTTGAGCCTATGCTTGACTACAAGTCGCCAAACATAGCCTCGGGGGCTACTCCCATCGGGAGCGCTGAGCGCGCACCCGATAGAGATGAGATAATCAATATTGGAGATGCGGAAGGATAAGCATACAAATTTCGATTACGTAGTCGACAAAATGAAGAAATATTACTCCCATCGGGAGCGAAGAAGATTAATTTAAAATCCGAAATTCTTTAGTTTTATCAGTTAAAAATTTGGCTGCGAATATGAGATTCTCGAGTTGCGTTATCGCAATGAAACTCGAATGCCGTGATTTATCACGAAGGTAAGACCCCGGGATCCGTCCTGTGTGGCCTGGTATACGCACATGGATGCGCTCTGCTGGTATGTATCCGTGTCTACGACGCGAAGAAAATCTTGGTGGACGCACTGGGTACCCTGAGAATCACTGGGATTCATTCTTTGTAAGTCCTAAATGCGGCAAAAGAGTGGATTTGACCGGTATCCCAAATTCAAGTCCAAGGGGATTGAATTTGAAGTAGATGACAAGTATCTGCTCCGGCAGTTAACTGACCTCTAGATCCGTCAGAGTTGTCAGGCTTGTTCATCAAACCCCCTTGCAAAAAATATCATGAAAATAAGTCGAAAAGACCAAGTCGAAGATTTGAAGATGTGAAGAAGTCAAAGAATTGATCAAGTCGGAGATTTGAAGATTAGAGATTCAACCTGAATCTACAATTCTGGTAGAATCTCAGGGGCTACTGACAAGGGTATAGTTAATAGAGCCCGTTAGTTAAGTACCCCTAAGGCCCATTTAGCTAGGCCCAATTGTAATGATAGTCGAATACGAGTTATTACCGTATGTCGATATTTGTAATCTGTATCGGACCCTACCCGATCCTCGAGACCTGGCCACCTATATATAGGGGTCAGGAGAGGACGGTGTAGGGCAGATTGAAAGCAAGCCAGGTTAAACACCCAAGTTTACTTTCGATACACACCTATTTCGACTAACTTTACCATCGAGTTCATCCGACGCCCTATCTCCCCGATCCTAAGTCCTTCATCTAGGACATTTGTCGAGTTAACCCTCGTCAATTACTATACATTGCAGCAACACATCAAGTGGTGAGTACAGTATTGGTAGTCGAAAGAAGTGAAGAAGAAAAAGCTCACGGCGTGCAAAGGCCAGTATATTTTATCAGCGAAGTACTCTCTCCGACAAAGCAAAGGTACTCGCATTATCAAAAGCTCACGTACAGTGTTTTCACAATAGCATAGAAGCTACGACAGTATTTTGCCGTGCACCCAATAATAGTGGTTTAACGAAGTCCACTATCGAATATATTGAATAACCCTTCAGCAACGGGACGTGTCTCCTTATGGGGAATTGAGCTATCACCCCTAGACATCACGTATGAAAAACAAAAGGCGATCAAATCACAAATCCTACCTGACTTCACAACAGAGTGGTTGGAATTACAAAGTGCAGGACCGCCAGATTTATCGAGTGTATGGACAATGTACTTCGACGATTCAAAAAGAATCCAAGGCGCCAGAGCAGGAGTAGTCCTGATATCACCACAAGGCGACAAATTGAAGTATGTGCTAAGGATGAGTTTTCGCCAAGCTTCCAACAATGAAGCCGAATATGAGGCGTTGCTCCACGGAATGAAAATGGCAAAAACCTGTGGAGCAACTCGACTGAAAATATTTGGAGACTCGAATCTCGTCGTCTAACAAGTAATGAACAAATGTGATGCCATCAGTGACAACATGACAGCGTACAGAAACTTATACTACTATCTCGAAGGAACATTCGATGGATACGAAGTTTCGCATATCAGCAGAGCCAGTAATGAGGAGGCCAACAATTTAGCAAACATCGGGTCCCAATGCTTGCCCGTACCACAAGGAGTCTTTTGGGAGGAAATCATAGAAAGATCAATAAAGAACAACAAAACATCGACTACAGAAGAACAAGGTCAACACCAAGCAACTGGCTCGGGGGCTGGAAAAGCAAGTACAGTAGAAACAGAAGAAGTTATGATGATTGAAGAAACTTGGATGAAGCCATATCTGGCGTACATGATAAACAAAACGCTGCCCGAAGATACGGTAGAAGCAAAAAGGATAATAAGATGATCCAAGGCTTTCTTCGTGTTACAAGGAAAACTATATAAGAAAAGTATATCAGGCGTCTTGCAATGATGCGTCACTCCTCAAGAAGGGCAAGAAATCTTAAAGGATATTCATGCAGGAGTATGTGGACATCACGCGAGTAGCAGAGCTATCGCGGCAAAAGCCTTTCGGGCAGGATTCTATTGGCTAACAGCCATCGAGGACGCCAAAGACATAGTTCGAAAGTGTGAAGCATGTCAAAGATTTGCATCTCGACCACACGCGCCAGCAGCAGAATTACAAGCAATACCATTATCCTGGCCCTTTGCGCAATGGGGTCTCGACATGGTAGGAAAACTGCACAAGTCTTGGCCAGGAGGGCACGTTTATATGCTGGTGGCAGTCGACAAATTCACTAAGTGGGTAGAAGCAGCCCCAGTGACAACCCAAGATTCTAAAGCCGCAATAAATTTCATCAAGTCCATAGTCTTTCGCTTCGGAGTACCACACAGCATAATCACAGACAATGGCACAAATTTCACGTCAAAGGAGTTCAAGGACTATTGCGAAGGATTAGGAATCAAGTTGAAATTTGCATCTGTAGCGCATCCGAAGACAAATGGGCAAGTCGAAAAAGCCAATGGCCTAATATGCAACGGGATAAAGAAACGGTTGCTGGCGCCCCTTGAGAAATCCAAGCACGCTTGGGTAGATGAGTTACCCTCTGTGCTCTGGAGTCTACGAACTACACCAAATGCAGCTACTCAAGAAACACCCTTTTTCCTGGTCCATGGTGCAGAAGCTATGCTTCCAGTTGAAATAACTCATGAAGCTCTAAGAATCGCGGCATATGATAAAGCAACTTCTACAGAAGCACTTCAGGATGATGTTGATGCACTTGATGAAGCAAGAGATGTAGCGCTCGCCAGAGCTACTCAGTATCAGTAAAATCTAGGAAATTACCATATCAGTCGAGTTTGTCCACGATCTTTTGTGGTAGGAGATCTAGTTCTACGACTCAAGCAAGATGGCCATGGAAAACTCGAGTCCCCATGGGTGGGACCTTACATCGTGACAGAAGTAATACCTGGAGGAGCTTATCGACTACAAGACAAGAAAACGGGGCAAAACGAGAGTAACTCGTGGAATGCAGAGCAACTATGACGGTTCTACGCATAAAACGACATAAGGTGATGAGGGATTTCTTCGAGTTCTGATCTTCTGAACCCAAAACATGAGGCCATAGGTCGGGTTCTTTGGGTCAGCTTGACAATATGTGTACATATTTTTTCCACTCGGGGGCTCGGACCCTCGAGTCGTATGAAATAAAGAACAAAAGTTATTATCGAGTACAATGATTATTATCTTCAAAATACTGCAAGGTTGTTTACAACTCGACATTTGGCAGAAACACACGCCGGTTCAAAAAAACCCGATAATATATTAAATCAAACACTTCAGAACTATGATTTGTTCCCCTGGTCTATTAAATAGAACGAGAGCATTACATAAATACGACTTCTTCCTATGGATAGCACAAGGAAGAACAACTCGAAGGATTACATAGAGAGGAAAACTAATGAAAGTGCACTTTGGCTTCATACTCCTTCTGGCATTGGGTGCCGTCGTAGATTCTCATGTCAAACTTCGACGTGCCAATGTGGAAGTCAAAGGTCATGAAAAAACCTTGGTGGAGGTCATGATCCTCCGCAAACTGTGACCAGCCGCCCTTGAAGTATTGCTCGCCGGCACCGTCGTACCAAACCTCCACTTCATAGGGAGTTCCTCCCCCAGAGTGCTCACGGAGAATCGCTTCTCGCAGCTCTCGCCCGTCTATGAACTGGGTGAATTTCAGCGGTAAGCGCTGAATTTCACGGCACTGTGTACCGGCGATGCAAAAAAAAGAATAGATCCTGGGAGAAGAAGCATTAGCAGATGGGGCACTTGGACCTGGTGAAGCAGGAGCCACCTTGGGCTTATTTTTGCTCCCAGCCGGACGGCCGGGGCGCCGCTTCACTGGACCAGATGATGAAGCTAGCGCAGCGCCAACTGAAGCCTTGTTCTTGCTGCCGCGAGGGTGGCCGCGACCCCGTTTCTCCATTGGGGCACCGATGGTCAGGCGTGATTCACCCGCATCGGCCATGGAGACAGGTGGTGGGAAACAAGAAACCCTAGATGAGTTCAAGAGGAAGAAGATGATGCGGCGGAAGGAGAAGCTAGTAATTGGATTAGGGTTTTTTACTCTCATCAGGCGTATTTTATTTATAAGCACGCACTAATGGGACTTTACGAAAGTACGGTCCAACATATTATTACAGGATCTTATATGCTGCTTAATGCAGACGATAAAGGAAAGGTCAACATATCAAGGACAAAGAAGCGTACAAAAAAGAGGAGGAGAGAAAAAAGGACAGGGATGAGAACATATCCATAAAAAAAACACAAGTTCACCTCGTCCTTAACTCAGGGGCTTGCGTCATAAGAAGGAGAGAATAATTGTAAAAGCAAATAAAGTCGACAAATGTCGTCAGAAGAAATATAAGGAACAAGTCTATCTATTTTTCTTGAGCCTATACCCGAAAAAATTCGGCTATAGCCTCGGGGGCTACTCCCATCGGGAGCGCTGGGCGCGCACCCGATGATATTTAGTCATGCATACTGGAGCAAAGAAGGCGAAAGAGGATTCAGGAAGCATCATTACTCCCATCGGGAGGGATGTTTTTATCGGTTTAGGTTAAATAACCCAAATATTTTGTACACTAAAACAGTCAAACAAGGCTGCGACATATGATTCTCGGGTTGCGTCATCGCGACAAAACTCGAATGCCATGATTAAAATATATCATGAAGGTAAGACCCCAGGATCCGTCCTGTGTGGCCCGGTATACGCATATGGATGCGCTCTGCTGGTATATATCCGTGTCTACGACGCGAAGAAAAATCCTGGTGGACGCACTGGGTACCCTGAGAACCACTGGGATTCATTCTTTGTAAGTCCTAAATGCGGCAAAAGAATGGGTTTGACCGGTTTTCCGAATTCAAGTCCAAGGGGATTGAATTTGAAGTACGTGACAAGTATCTGTTCTGGCAGTTAACTGGCCTCTTGATCCGTCAGAGTTGTCAGGCTTGTTCGTCAAAACCCCTTGCGAGATATTATAATGAAAATAAGTCGAAAGACCAAGTCGAAGATTTGAAGATATGAAGAAATCAAAGAAATGATCAAGTCGAAGATTTAAAGATTAGAGATTCAACCCGAATCTGCAATTCTGGTAGAATCTCAGG
The DNA here is from genome assembly GCA_007115705.1 of Dactylis glomerata. Taxonomy (NCBI): domain Eukaryota; kingdom Viridiplantae; phylum Streptophyta; class Magnoliopsida; order Poales; family Poaceae; genus Dactylis; species Dactylis glomerata. The sequence goes on along the minus strand of QXEO01000750.1, from coordinate 294,614 downwards.
GGCTACTGACAAGGGTATAGATAATAGAGCCCGTCAGTTGAGTACCCCTGAGGCCCGTTAAGCTAGGCCCAATTGTAATACTAGTCGAAATACAAGTTCTTACCGTATATCAATATTGTAATCTGTGTCGGATCCCACCCGATCCTCAAGACCTGGCCATCTATATATAGGGGCCAGAAGGGGACGGTGTGGGACAGATTGAAAGCAAGCCAGGTTCTACACCCACGTTTACTTTCATAGCCACCTTGTTTGACTGAGTTTACCTTCGAGTTCATCCGACGCCCTATCTCCCCGATCCTAAGTCCTTCATCTAGAACATTTGTCAAGTTAACCCCTCGTCACTGCCGCTCAAGTTTATAGGAGACTTGCTACTATGCGCTAGTGGCTAGCCCTTTTCTTAGGGTATCTCCAGTGGCACGACCCAAACTAGCTATCCAAATGATTGATTTTGTCGTCTAGGTGCAATTTATTTACAAGATCTTTTGTGGCTACGGCTTAAACCACAGCCACATAAGATCCTGTGAATAGATTGCTTGAATCCGAATAGAAGATGCCCTTAGGTCCAATACACCCATCTTATTAATTTTCTGCATGAATGGGTGTTTAGTGGACCGAGTTTTTATCTAGCCCGTAGCATGTACTCGTTTTTTAATGAGTACGATGAATTAGAGAGCAAATAGATTCAGCCGACGCACCTTGTGGCATTTTATATTGGATGTATACGGCGGCACAACGTCCCTGGAGTAGGTACACCAAAATTTTGGAATCTAAACTACTACAAGTAGTTCATGTGTATCAATTATCAACTACAATTAGTTGGATCCACTTGTTAAGAGCGATAGGTGCATACCCATCTCAACATTCCCCAAGTTCAACTAGATTAAAACGGAAGAGTACATAGAAAATTCTGTTTGGGTTACTAATATAGTTTTCTTGGCGATACGGACCGTCCATCTATCAGTAACCATTAACTACAAAAACTCGTAAAAGTAATACAAATAACCTGGTCCACCTAGCGATGACTAGAGACATTTGCACGAGAAGTCACGTAATCCTCGCCCCTCCATCACCGAAGTCAAACAAACTTGTGGTAGTAAAGCTTCTGGTATTAGAAAGGCGCACAATTGTGGTGCTAAGACTGAACAGACTAGTGCAATAGAACAACAACTATCACCAATAATAAGAACGCTATATTAGAAGAGCCCGTCCTAAAATCACATGACCAAACATGAAAACCGACTAGGAAGATCTGTCGATGAATTCAGGATGTCGTCGCTTCCTCACTATCCCAAAGAAGACATTGAAGAAACCTAAAACAAGAATTGCAATGGCTTGTTCATAATGTAAGAGCATATTCGACAGCGCTACCAGTAGCCGGTCCAGTAAAGGTGTTGGTGACCACTATTGGGGTGGCTCCCCGAATAGTTTTTTTTTCAAAAAAAAACATGAATACAAATTAAATCGGTGAATTTCATTCAATCTGTACTAATAATATTGCAATAGGACCGGTCCGTGTCCGTTAAATACGTTTCCAACCGACGCAATACGTTTTCATCCAGGCCAGACCGTACGTCGTCGGCCTTTTTGCACTTTAGCACCTCAGGAAGTAAGAAATCAAGCCGCAGTGCTTTCTTCTCTCTCGATGGACAACGGCGGGCCGGCGGCCGCTGCCCCTGGTGAACCTGCGCGCCGCTCGGCTGCCCGACCAGTGCCTCTCCGCTGTGTCCCAGCCTCCTCCAGCTCTCGTCGAGTTCCCTTCGAATGACCTACTCCATAGCATCGAGATCACCGCTAGGCCGCCATGGCTGGGGAGATCGTAGGCCGTAGGTCGCCCTTGTGGTGAAGAGGAGGAGCGGCGGTGCTTCGGTATAAGGGTGGCGTGCAGCGGCGGGCGGTGGCGTAGGCCGGGCGCCGCATCTATCTGACGGAGGCGGCAGGCAAGGAGGAGAAGACCACAGAGCGGAGCTTCTGGTTTTGCTATTTAGACTGCTTGGCGTGATTGTTGTTCCTTCTGTCGTGCATAATTCCTAACGATTGAGCATGGGATGTGAATTTTAGAGAACGACCTGTAGATTGGTTTGCCATCTTTGACCAACAGGCAACAGTTCCAGACGAACTGACGAGATTTGCAGGCTAATTTGTAAGAGCTCACCATGAAACGGGGAAACGAAGCTAGGAATGTCAGGGTCGATGCTCCAGAGAGAGGGACCTGCTAGAAGGGGATCATGAGAACACCAGAGAGAGACGATTAGAGTTGTGGTGGCCAAGGCCAAATACTACACATCCTAGCAGGTTCACACATGTATGTAGGCGTGTGTAAGTTTTTTGCCCATGCAAGTGTGTTAGCGGGTGTTTACGATGGGTTTTATTTTTTATTTCTATTAAGTTAGTTTGATATATCTAGCTTTATCTTCTCTTTACTAATCCAGACTTTTGCCCATGTATGTAGGACGAGACTGAGCGTCCCTCGGAGGATCCGGGGCGCTGATCCTCCGGGTCTAGAGGCCGCCACGTGTTCACCTAGTCCCCTCAATCCCGCTTTTGTTTCTATAAATGTACCAATGCAGCAGAAAATGGTTCGTTGTAGCAAAAAAATTATATGAATAGAGCAAAAACGTTTCGCACTAAAATCCTGAAATTGCTCCCGTGAAGCAAAACAAGCCCCGCTTTTGCTTCATTGTAGCAAAAAACGGTTCAAAGCAAAACATAGCAGATCTCGCCAGAGACCTCGTCGGAGCAATTTTTTTGTACTAATGTAGCATCGGAGCAATTTTTCGGCGAAGTGATTTTACCGGACACCTCGCCGGAGACGTCGGAGGAAAAAAAAATCCGGCAAAGTCCTCCGACGACTGTTACGGTGCAAATCTGCAGATGTGTAGCAAAATAATATGGTACTGTAGCAAAAATGGTTGTAGCAAAAACAATACTCTTACAATGCATATTCACACAACAAAAAGTGCAAAAATGTAAAATGGTTGTAGCATCGTAGCAAAAAAAAATGTTATGTGCCGTCTTCTCCAGCCACCGCCCCCGAACCAGACCCATCCCCCGCCGCCTCCCCCCCGACGCAGCCCCGCCGACGGCATCTCCGTCACCGATTCCTGCATGCGAGCGAGGACCATGAGATAGGGAGGACGGAGTCCAACGAGATGGGGAGTAGCGGGGCGACCGCAGACTGAGGACTCCTCACGCCCTCCTCTTGCGCTGGAGATTGGTTGGATGGTGGGCGGCGACGGTGCGAGCTGGGGGCGCGTGGCGGCGCGAGCTGCAGTTTCGCGCCCAGGTTACCAGAGGCTAATGGAGGAGGGACGAGGAGGTGCTCCACCGGCGGTGAGGATGGAGGAGCGCCGGCGAGGACCTCCACCGATGGCAGCGCGTGTGGGGAATAAAGCAGAGAGACAGAGAGGGGATGACCACGTGCTGGAGACGAAGAAGTGACATAGCGAAGGGATAAGATATTTTGGTACCGGGGCAGTGGGCTGGTGGGTCCATTGAAAATGACTTTCATCCGCACGATGTAACCGGATCAGACGGCCACGCACCCGGAGGACGCGCGCGACGCGATCCTCCGGCGGAATGCAAGCATTTTCCATGTATGTAGGCGTGTGTATGTTTTTTGCCCATGCCAGTGTGTTAGCCTGACCCAATCCCTTTCCTCTTTTCTCCTCCCGATGGGTCCGCACGCCTACTGCAATCTCTCCTCGCCAGCGTGGTTGAAATCTGAAGGATAGCAGGGTGAGACTATGCACTCGCGAACAGTACTCCTCTCTGTTCAGTGCCCTCCCCGTCGTGGGTCAGTTGGCGCCCCAGTCTTTCTCTACTCGGCTGAAGCTTAGCCGGTGAGGAGGGGTTAAGATTGCTCTTAATCAAGGGCATTGAAGCATCCTGGAGATTAATTGCCTTCAGATGAAGAATCCCAAGCAGTGAGTTGTCCGTCATGTATGTTGTTTGTGTGTGGATGGCTAATCTAATGCCCTGCTGGTCATGGCGAGAGTACTCTGCGAGGACGAGCTACATGATTTTCATGGGCTTCGGCTGTTGCGGCATTACAGAGGACGTTTTCTCCCCATAATAATTTCCGTTAAGTTGATGGTTTTGTTTGAGGGTTGTCTGCTACTCTTGTTTACATACTACTCCAGGGGCAGCGGCTTGATTTCTACCCCAGGCAGCACTTCCCATCCCCACCAGCTCATTTGACCTCGTATAGTTATAGTTTGTTGCAAAAGAGAAATGTCATGTACTAAGTATAAATCTCAATGTTGATTTTTTTACTTCATGACTTTATTATCTAGAAATGATTGAGGCGCCTTTTTCTCTAAAACATATTTTGCAAATGGTTTTAGAAGGCATCACTTAGGCTAAAAGCCTTTAAGATTTACAAAAAAATCAATTCAAATAGAATTTTTTTTCTTTTCAATGAGGAGATGTCGTTGGTAAACATTAAATAGGTTAAGGAAAATACAATATTCTTTCAATACATTTAACAAAAAACTATACTTTGGTTGATTACCTCAACGAATAATAGTACATATACAAATTTCTAACTTGCACATTTTTTATATCTTTGAGAATTACAATTGAGTGGAGTAGTAACACTTATCGTCACGGTGTCCCAGCTCCGCTTCATTCAGGGATTTTCCACACACATGCTCGATCGTTGGTGATTATCATTGACAAGATGCACCCGCACATGAGATCAGGCTAAGAGAAATGCCAACGTGATGCATCTTCGGTGCGGTGGAACAAGGGATGCAGTGGACTGAGACGCTAGAGAAAGTTAGTCTATGGAGATGGAGGCGATTAAGGAGCGAAGAGCTGGAGTGATATGTTTCATAGGGAGTTCGATATTTATTTGCATTTTATTGCGACATGCAATTTTTTGATGAGACGTAGCAACGCACGGGTATTCAGCTAGTTATATATTATAGTTTAGAAATTTTGATCGAAAGCAGATCCTAAATATAGGATCTACTCATTTATCGTAAGATAGGGCATTGACGTCGGCCTCTATCGCCGACTCCCTCTGCGCCAATGTGAAGCCTGATGTGTCAGTCGGGTCGTCACGGAGCCAGTACGGCGGTTGTGCCTCTGCCCGCGACATGTAGATAGAGGCATGATCCTGGGCATTTCATGGTCTTCAGGGGGGTGGGTGGGGGGCACACACTTCTCCTGCATCAACTCAATGATGACAACCCACGGTCGTGACACGCTACTTGTTCTGCGGCCGCGTACGCGGCTTCTTATGTGGCTCCATCTTGGGGACGAGGAGTGGCAAGGAACAAGATCTTGATGATGAGTGCGACATCGTAGGTGGCCACGATAGTTGATCCTTGTACGGGCGGCATAGGGCCACTGACGAGGTTCTAACCCGGCAATGCCCATGTTTAGGGCTTTCGATTTATGGAGCATATGTGGGCGTTTGGCGGATTCGATGGCTTCAGACAAAAACAGGGGTGCACACGAGTTTACCCAGGTTCCCCCCCCGGAGGGTAAAGACCTACATCCTGCTTGTCTGATCTTGTATTGCTTGTATAGTTGGAGCTGTTACAATGGTGCGCAGATGGGATCTGGCTATGGTCGAAAGATATGGCGTGTGCTAGCCTATGCGTGGGATCTATGCGAGATTGGCATGTCTAGGGGGTGCCCTTGGTGGCTTTATATATGCAGCCAGTTAGGGTTTACAAGTATTTTTGCCTTCTACTCTAAGTCGAAGTGGTGGGCCTTGTGGGCTTTGTGTATCCTTCGAGTGGGCTTCTTCCTTGGTTGATAGCAGGTAGGCTAAACATGAGGACCCGATGAGTCATGTCATCGTCAGCCACCATGTCCTCCAATGTGTGGTTGAGCATCTTTCACCATGATACGTCTCAAACGTATCTATAATTTTTGATGCTCCATGCTTGTTTTTACACCATGTGCCTAATGTTTCGTTACACTTCGTGGCGTTTTTATGCGATTTTTGGAACTAACCTATTAACAAGTGCCACAGTGCCAGTTCCCTGTTTTCTGCTGTTTTTGTGTTTCATAAGTGATACACAGGAAATATTCTCGGAATTGGACGAAACAAGTTCCAGAAGTCTTATTTTTCCCGGGAGCATCTAGACATCCGAAGGGAGGAAGGAGAGGGGCCACAGGCCACCCTCACATAGGGCTGGCGCGGCCCAGGCCCTGGCCGCGCCACCCCTGTGTGAGGAGGCCTGGGGCCACCTCTGACATCGCCCTTTCGCCTATAAGAAGCCTCAGGACGGAAAACCCTAGGGGAGTCGGCAATTTTCCAGAAGCAGTTCCGCAGCTCCGCCGCCACCGTCGATGAATTTCGGGGGACAGAAGTCTCTGTTCCGGCACCCTGCCGGGACGGGGAAGTGCCCCCGGAGCCATCTCCATCGGTCTCCATCGCCGGCTCCGCCATCTCCATCAACCTTGCTATCTCCTATAATGAGGAGGGAGTAGTTCATCCCCGGGGCTGAGGGCTCTACCGGTAGCTATGTGGTTCACCTCTCTCTCCCATGATGTGATCTTTATGTGATCGTGAGCTTTGTATCATGTTGAACAAGTAGATGTCATTATTTAGATATTATGCTACTCCTATGCTTAATTATTATAGTGTACTCTAGTGATGTTATTAAAGTAATCTATTCCTCCTGCCATGGTGTAACGGTGACAGTGCGTGCATCGTGGTGGTACTTGGTTTAGGCTATGATCGTGATCTCTTGTGGATTATGAGAGTAATTATTACTATGATAGTATTGAGTGATCTATTCCTCCTTTCATGGTGTAATGTTGACAGTGTGTGCACCGTGTTAGTACTTGGTCTAAGTTGCAATGATTTCTATCTTGAGTTGTGATCTGATTTGGATATCTCTATGAGTGGTGTTTGTCAAGTACTTGATGAACTTTAAGGGGTGCTTCTGTAGCCACTACGCAATGATTAGTGTTATTCAATAGGAGAGTAATTTAGAGTACCATCGTGGAGAGAAGTTGTTTATTTGTTCAATCATGTTATATTGTTGGGAGTGTGTCCACTAGTGAAAGTATGATCCCTAGGCCTTGTTTCCAAGCTTTGCACACCGTTTACTTGCTGTTTTGTTACATGATTGCTCGCAGCGATATTTATTTTAGATCACATTTGCTACTTATAATCATCTATACCACTTGTATTTCACTATCTCTTCGCCGAACTAGTGCACCTATACATCTGACAAGTGTATTGGGTGTGTTGGGGACACAAGAGACTTTCTGTATCGTAATTGCAGGGTTGCTTGAGAGGGATAGCTTTGACCTCTAACCTCCCTGAGTTCGATAAACCTTGGGTGATCCACTTAAGGGAAACTTGCTGCTGTTCTACAAACCTCTGCACTTGGAGGCCCAACAAGTGTCTACAAGAATAGAAGTGCGTAGACATCAAGCTCTTTTCTGGCGCCGTTGCCGGGGAGGTAAGGTAAAAGGTACTCGCATCCTCCTGTGTGAGTGCTCGGAGTTATTTCCTTTAGATTCTGCAATTACATCTTTTTGTTTCTTGTTTTTATTTTCACTAGTTAGGCTTAATGGAAAACAAAGAGTTCTTTAGTCTTTTTCCTGAGTTTAGATATGAAGTGTTTGAAGAGAAAATTGAAAAACCTTTGGAGCTTAATTCGCATGCTAATAGTTTTATTAGTATGAATGCTTTGAATACTGTTAATGATAATGCTATAGAAAAGTCTAAGCTTGGGGAAGCTGGTTTTGTTAAGCGTGATATTTTTAGTTCCCCAGCTTTAGTGGAGAAAGTTTATTCCGATAATATTTTATCTCCCATATGTGATGTTCCTTCTTATGATGATATGTTTGATGAGTATGCTTTGCGACATAGTAGTTCTCTAGCTTGTGATGATGAGTATAATATTTTCAGTTCACCTACTATTGAGGATAAAATTAGTTATGATTACAATATGCCTCCTATTTATGACGATTATGGTGGTGAGAATAATTATTCTGTTGAATCTGCTCCTACTATGACTGTTCATGTGGGGAGTATTCATTCTTTTATGCATGTAGCTCGTGATAGGGATGCTTTAAATGATAGTTATATTGTTAATTCTATTCATGATGCTACTGAAAGTTATTATGAGAGAGGGAAACATGGTTTGATGGATCTCAACAATATTGAGTTTCCCCTCTTTATGTTGCAAATCTTGAAGTGGCACTTGTTTTATCTATCCATGCTTGCTACTATGTGCCTCGTTGATTTATTTTCTTACAAGATTCCTATGCATAGGAAGTGGTTTAGATTTAAATGTGTTCCATATTTGCTTTTTGATGCTCTCTATTGCTTTAAGTTCCTATATGGCGCCTTTGCCTCAACCTCTTATATGGCGCCCACATGAGCATCTTTGCAAATTACTGCGCCTAGCTCAAAGGCGTTAAAGAAAAGCACTCTTAGGAGATAACCCATTGTTTATTTTTCAGTACTTTTTCTTTTATTTGAGTCTTGGAAGTTATTACTACTGTAATAACCGCTCCTTATCTTGTTTATTTCGTTGTTGTGCCAAGAGAAGCCTCTAATTTGAGTGAGGTAAGATTTGGGGATGTTGCTGTCCTGAAACAGTTTTCGGTGCTGCACCGTAAAAATTAGTGAAAATTCTCTGTATATCTTTTGGATCTGTGATTTCTTGTGCATATGCCCCAGGTTATATCCAAACTTTCATTAGTTGAACACTTTTTTATTTGAGCAACAGAAAACCCCTTAAAAAATCGTTCTTTATCAGCTGTTCAGTTTTGACAGATTTCTGCCGATATTTGTGTTTGCCACTTTATCGCTTTCTTTTGAGTTCTTTTGATTATGGAACTTTTGGGGAAGTTGCTACAGTAGTATATACTTTATATGTGGTGGTTTTGTGCTGAAATCTGAACTGAAAAGGGTTGATTCATTATTATGCTTGCACTAATGTTGCTAATAGATTTGTGTTTAGTTTTGTATGAAGGAAGTTTTTAAGTGTAGGGATTGGAGAATGATGAGATGAGTTGAAGAATGGATAAAAGCTCAAGCTTGGGGATGCCCATGCATCACCCCAAGAAATATCCAAGAAGTACAAGCGTCAAAGCTTGGGGATGCCCCCGAGGCACCCCTTCTTCATCGGCAAAAATCAGGTCACCTTTCAAAACACTATATTTTTATTGCTTCATGCACTATGCGTTTTTCTTGGAGCGTTAGTTGTTTTAGTTTTTAGTTTTCTTTTGCTTTGTTTGCTGCAATAAATGGTTAGATCATATCATGTTTCTTTTGGAGGAGATGAACTCGCTTTTCATTTGCCAAGAACACTCTAGTTTTCACTCTTATCGTTCAATGAGTGTTCTCTTTTTCTGCTACTGCGTTTAGCCTTTGTTTTTCGCCTTGATTTTTGTTCAGATCTTGTTATATCTTTTCATCAAGGTGTATTTTTGCCTCTGATCTTTATTGGTTTTCATCAAAAGAGGTGTTTATAAAAATTTTGAATGGTGTTGGAAAAGAGAAAAAGTTTCATGCAAAAAAGTGGTACAAGAAGGAGCTTGTGTAGACTGCGGCTTAGGCTTTTTCATGTCATGCTTGATATCTTTTTGATAGTATGCTTAGTGGTTTTGCTGTAGCATGACTTGTCTCAAATAACTGAGATTGCTTAATGAGCCTTTGAAAAAATCATGCGTTGTTTTTATTATATGGAAGCATTAATTTGGTTTTCTCCTTTGATGCTTTATTTGGGTTGACTTGGCACATGCTTACACCATGTTGACTATAAAATAAGTCGCCAATAGCCTCTATGATCATTTAGTTTTTGACTTTTGATGCCATCTTATGCTTCTTTTAATGTTGCTTTGTCGCTTTGCATGATTATAGCCATTATTGCTCTCTTAGTTGGTCGCTCCCAGTCTTTTGCTAGCCCTCGCCTTGTACTGAGTATGAGCTCTACGTGCATCCAACTCCTAAAAGCCAAAGTTTTCCAAAGTGTCCACCATACATACCTACTAGAAATTTGCTATTCCAAGTAAATTTGACTTGCTTTTATTTTCTCTTCAAATTAAACTCTTACCAGTGTTATGCGAAATTCGGTCAGTAAAGCTCTCACGAACCGGAAGGCACACTTTACTTTTTCCTGTTCTTAAAAATTTGATATTGTGGTCTCTTATGTTGAGTTGTTATGCTTGCAAGTTGTAAGTTGGATTCTAGCCCAGCCATGCTGTCATGGGGCAAGCTTTCAACATTGCACTTCTTATTTGAGTTGATATCGTGATCTTTTGTTTATGGATGCCCGCGGTGTGAAATGAATTGGGAATCTTGTAGGGATCATGGAGTTTGTATATGTGTTAGGGAAACGCCGGGCCGCCAATCTAAGCCATGCATAATTCATGGTGGAAATTTGCAGCATACCCATGGTGAACATTCGATGACGCATCTCACAATAAAAAGCTAAACAAAAGGCAAATAAAAGAGATGTCGAGGTGTTCATTGTCTGCTTGTCCTGTCATTTTGGTGTGGGCTTGTTCCATGTCATCGGGCACGGAGGTACCCCATTGGCGGTTCTCAATGATATGCATATACTTACAATGACAAGAGCCTTGCTTGGGACTCTAAGTAAAGTAGCATGAGGTTTGGGTACTCGTATTCACGGGGCACGAGGTTTTCAACTTATGATTTGTCAAGCATATGCATCATAATTGTTCTCGCATTAACTTTAACCATTCAAGATGCTTATGATGGGGGCAATGAGAGCTCAAAGCCGGTAAGTACCATAATTTTTGAAGGTTATAAAACTTGCAATCACTGCTTCCCTCTGCGAAGGGCCTTTCTTTTACTTTTATGTTGAGTCACCACCTTCTTTCTTTATGCACCATTAAGAGAGCATAGTTGTCATTCTTAGTGTGATATGCATTGTCCCAAAGTTCATTGATTGATTCATATTGTTGGTTTCACTTGTTCTTAAATTGTTTGTATCTAGTCGCCCTCTTAAACTTGAAGGTGTCCTATGCATTTATGTTTTGCTCTCTATGAAGGACAAGCTGAAAACCATTTGTATGTTTTTCCTTATGATTTGAACACACGTTTGACTTTCATTGTTTCATTATTCATGATCTTTTGTTTGTGTTCATTTTCATGTTATAACATGGTTGCTAAGTTTTTATTGTCAAGATTATGTCTTGCATGCCCATGTTTTAAGTTCTTTTGATCCCAGCTCACAAATGCTTACATATATGATCAAGATTGTGTAGGTGCATGTCACCTCAAAAATTATTTCTTTTGTTATCACTTACCTACTCGAGGACGAGCAGGAGTTAAGCTTGGGGATGCTGATACGTCTCAAACGTATCTATAATTTTTGATGCTCCATGCTTGTTTTTACACCATTTGCCTAATGTTTTGTTACACTTCGTGGCATTTTTATGCGATTTTCGGAACTAACCTATTAACAAGTGCCACAGTGCCAGTTCCCTGTTTTCTGCTGTTTTTGTGTTTCAGAAGTGATACACAGGAAATATTCTCGGAATTGGACGAAACAAGTTCCAGAAGTCTTATTTTTCCCGGGAGCATCCAGACATCCGAAGGGAGGAAGGAGAGGGGCCACAGGCCACCCTCACATAGGGCTGGCGCGGCCCAGGCCCTGGCCGCGCCACCCCTGTGTGAGGAGGCCTAGGGCCACCTCTGACATCGCCCTTTCGCCTATAAGAAGCCTCGAGACGGAAAACCCTAGGGGAGTCGGCAATTTTCCAGAAGCAGTTCCGCAGCTCCGCCGCCACTGTCGACGAATTTCGGGGGACAGAAGTCTCTGTTCCGGCACCCTGCCGGGACGGGGAAGTGCCCCCGGAGCCATCTCCATCGGTCTCCATCGCCGTCTCCGCCATCTCCATCAACCTTGATGTCTCCTATGATGAGGAGGGAGTAGTTCATCCCCGGGGCTGAGGGCTCTACCGGTAGCTATGTGGTTCACCTCTCTCTCTCATGATGTGATCTTTATGTGATCGTGAGCTTTGTATCATGTTGAATAAGTAGATGTTATTATTCAGATATTATGCTACTCCTATGCTTAATTATTATAGTGTACTCTAGTGATGTTATTAAAGTAATCTATTCCTCCTGCCATGGTTTAACGGTGACAGTGCGTGCATCGTGGTGGTACTTGGTTTAGGCTATGATCGTGATCTCTTGTGGATTATGAGAGTAATTATTACTATGATAGTATTGAGTGATCTATTCCTCCTTTCATGGTGTAATGTTGACAGTGTGTGCACCGTGTTAGTACTTGGTCTAAGTTGCAATGATTTCTATCTTGAGTTGTGATCTGATTTGGATATCTCTATGAGTGGTGTTTGTCAAGTACTTGATGAACTTTAAGGGGTGCTTCTGTAGCCACTACACAATGATTAGTGTTATTCAATAGGAGAGTAATTCAGAGTACCATCGTGGAGAGAAGTTGTTTATTTGTTCAATCATGTTATATTGTTGGGAGTGTGTCCACTAGTGAAAGTATGATCCCTAGGCCTTGTTTCTAAGCTTTGCACACTGTTTACTTGCTGTTTTGTTACATGATTGCTCACAGCGATATTAATTTTAGATCACATTTGCTACTTATAATCATCTATACCACTTGTATTTCACTATCTCTTCGCCGAACTAGTGCACCTATACATCTGACAAGTGTATTGGGTGTGTTGGGGACACAAGAGACTTTCTGTATCGTAATTGCAGGGTTGCTTGAGAGGGATAGCTTTGACCTCTAACCTCCCTGAGTTTGATAAACCTTGGGTGATCCACTTAAGGGAAACTTGCTGCTGTTCTACAAACCTCTGCACTTGGAGGCCCAACAAGTGTCTACAAGAATAGAAGTGCGTAGACATCACACCATTGTGCACAACCAGCGGAGTTCTTTCGTATCGGCTTGACATGGCTGACGTATTGGGCGAGCTCCCTATCACACTCTTTGCGAAAGAGCTGGTCCCAATTCGGGTCGTGGTGAGGTAACAGTCCCCCTCCCCAAACCAACACCGCTAATGTCTTATGTGTCGCTGACATGGTTGGCTCGCCTAACATATCCGTAGGTCCTGGCGTTTGCTAGCACTGTCCAACATTACTAAGCTAGACCATATGCTTCGAGGTCAGTGTGGAAGTGTCAGACGGTTTACTAAGCCACACCAGGCAATTTATCCCATCGGGGCAACAACTGGGCGATTTTTGTGTATTCGGGTGTACATCACTGAAGATGCTCTAATAGCAATATCCGATCGGCCCAAAAAGTAGCGCGTAAGGGCATCTCGAGCGGACCGATGCATTTTGGATCCAAATCTTGTTCAATTTGGACCGTTTGCGTTGGGCTGCGGGCATGTCCCTTCCCCCATGTCCATTTGGGTTCGGCGAAGGCCCAGTGGCCCAATGCGTTTGGACATGTGGCTAAAATTTTCTTCCATCTACTCTATTTTTTTGTGATCAACCAATGTTACAACAAAATGAATTGAAATAGTGTGCCAAATAAACATCACAGTTTACAACTAATGTAATCTAAGAAATAATTCAAAATAGTTCAAATTAACAACATAGTTTAAATTAATAACGTAGTTCGATACAAAACAAATAAAACCAAGATGCTATTTGGGGTTTCCTACCATTCCTGCCAATGCCTACTGATGTTCGATCAAATCCTTCTTTAGCTGATCGTGGGTGGTGCGATCACGAATCTCTTGGTGCACATGAGGAACTCCTTAAATGCAGCTGCCCCTGGATGTGACACTACCAACTCACCCTGAAATTCCTACTCTTGGCCATGGAGGTCTTCATCACACGCATCCTCAATGATCATGTTGTGCATGATCACACAAGCAGTCACCACCTCCCACATCACCTATATGATCTATGTCCTACCAGGGTGCTGAATAGCCCACCAAGATTGGAGCACATAAAATGCATGCTCCACATTCTTCCTGCATGCCTCTTGTTATTTAGTAAACCTCTTATTTTTCTCCTCCGTAGGTTCATAGATTATCTTCACAAAAGTGGACCACTCGGGGTAGATATCATCGGTAAGATAGTAGCACTTGTTGTATGGATAGTCATTGATCTCATAGTGAACCACGAAAGCATGGCCCTCCGCGATCCTAGCAAAGACCTAGGATCACTGAAGCATGTTGATGTCAATATGAGAACTGGCCATGCCAAAAAGAGAGTGTCAAATCTATTGATCCTATGATGCCACGACCTCATGAATGATAGTGCATCCCTCGACATGGCCGCTATACTACCCCTTCCATGTAAACAGATAGTTCTTCCACTCCTAATGCATGCAATCGATACTTCCAATCATTCCAGAAATTCCCCTTGCCTTGTTGATTAACAACAGCCGAGCAGTGTCTTCAACATTGGGCTCTCTAAAGTAGACGGTGCCAAACACGCAATCACCGCTTTGCAAAAGTTGTACATCGAGTCAAGACAGGTGGTCTCGCTCATTCGCAAGTACTTATCAACAAGATTACCGGCAGCTCCATATGCAAGCATGTGAATAGTTGCAGACCATTTTTTTATAGGAAGTGAAGCCAAGTTTATCGTTGGCAGGACAAAGTCACGGGCGAGTGGTGGGGCACTCGTCCGGCGGTGGAAATGGCAGCCGCGTGGCGGTGTCGCGATAGGGTTATAACGATGTTTTCGGGTCGCTTGGCCTATGTGCTACAATTTAGGCCCGGGAGGAAAAAAGGAGGACGCGCACGAACGCCACGCGCTGTCCTAGCTAGTGTATCCCGAGCCCAAATTTAATCTGCAAATGTGTTATCGTAAACACGACACGACAATTAATTTGTGCCAGGTCGCTAGGCTGGGGTTTTTCTAACCTGAATCAGAGACCGATTTGAATTGTAACGGTTCGTTTACGTCGGATCCGCGCGGCCCCGACTCAAATCAAATCAGCACGTGGGGTTACAGATGGGGCTGAGACGTGCCAGCGGGTGGTAGTCGTTGTTGCTTCGGCGTTGCTGGCTCTGTCTCCGGCGAGGGCACGAGGGTTGAGTAAAAAGTCAATGACTCGTGGTACTACCGACTCCTTCTCCCCCCGCCTCCCCATCCCCTTTTAACTGTGCCCGCCACCGCCGCCTCTACACCACCTCCTCATCTTCTTTGCCTCGTCCTAACCCACTGTTCGCTGGTCGGTTGCTCGCTACACGGTTGTTATCGATCGAGCTAGGCTTCCCTGGGTGCCTGTCTGCAAGGTGAGTCCTGCGCTCTCTCGCTCTGATTCAGCTGGCAGTGCATTTGCTTCCATGCATGGAATGGCCCTTTCGGATCGAGTTTCGTTGGAAATGATGAGCGCGTGGCTTCTCTGCTGACTGCTGAAGCCTTGGTAGTTTCACTTTTTCATACCATCTTCTTGCCCGTACCTTACTGAATGGAGTCATAACCTGGTGAGCCAGGATAGAAGTATATGGCTAGATAGTTAAACATAGGAATATTTTACGGTACATCAATGCAACTGGTATCGTCGGATTGGCTTTATCCTATAGTTCAGATCTAATATACTATCTCCAATTTTTATAGTATATTTTGTTATGAGGGGTTTATTGTATAACACTGTTTAAATCATGCATCCAATTCTCCGATCAAAGTGTAAGGTCTTAATTTTACTTATAAGTAAAATTATGATTTTATCCTTAAATTTTTTAACACAAACTTACCAAATTAACTACTGGCCCAATTAATTTAGACTGTCTCATTGAACCATATACTACACATAGATGTATAGTCCAATGCACCGTAAAATCTTCCTAAACATAAGTGTTGTCCATTTCAGGTTTCTTCATAACTTCAGATTCCACTAATTAAAGGAGTGCACAAAGAATGTTGCTCGGCAGTGCCGGCCTTTGTTTCTCTTATCCTCTAGCCCAATTTGTGTTCTATAAACTTGCATCTTTCTGTTCACACAATAACTGACATTTGGGTCAGCAAACACTAAGTTAATGGGTTACCAATAGACCTCTCTTTTGGTTCCATCTAATTTTGCATTCACAGCGAATAGTTTTCTTCTGACAGCCCACAACATACATTTCCTGCAGAAGTTCCTTCCAGTTTGCTGTCAACATGCATTCCTGCTTTCCGTTGCGAAGGAGATCTCACCATGCTGTTCAAGGCGTTGATGGTGAGTATCTTCTGCATACCTTAGCTCAAGCAGTTCTCCAATCTTATATCTTTTCTTCTGCTCTTTCTTTGCCCCAGGTGTGCATAGTGTAAAGGTCTTTTCTTACCGTGAGTTGAGAAAGGCAACTCAAAATTTTAGCCAGGCAAATAAGATTGGAGAGGGTGGTTTTGGTTCCGTATTCAGGGTAAATACCCATGAGCTCGCTGGATCAGTGTCTGAATGTCAACATTATCTAACGCCTTCTACTAACACTTCATTTTGCTTCATCAGGGAATGCTTAAAGATGGCACATCTATTGCAGTGAAGGTGTTGTCAGCGACTTCAAGGCAAGGCGTCGGAGAGTTCTTAACTGAACTTACGGCAATTTCTGACATTAAGCATGAAAACCTGGTCGTGCTTTTGGGTTGCTGTACTCAAGGGTCCCGTAGGATCCTCGTTTACGATTATCTTGAGAATAACAGTCTTCAACAGACATTGCTTGGTAACACTTTGTTCTACGATTATGCCTACATTTACTCGGTTCCTTCAAAGGTTATCATACTTACAGATGTTCTCGATCTGCTACTTCAGGATGTAGGTACAGCAGCATTCAGTTCAACTGGGAGGCTCGCGTGAAAATTGCCATTGGTATTGCACGTGGACTTGCATTTCTTCATGAGGAAATCCGTCCTCACATTATCCACAGGGATATCAAAGCGAGCAACATTCTTCTCGACAAGGATCTCACCCCTAAAATTTCAGATTTTGGATTGGCGAGGCTCCTCCCTCCCAATGCAACTCATGTGAGCACCCGAGTGGCAGGCACATTGTAAGCATAAGCCCCAACCCTTGATTTTACGGCCTTCTTCCACAGACTGATCTTACTGTTCTGTTCAGGGGATACTTGGCTCCTGAATATGCTACCCGAGGTCAAGTGACGAAGAAGTCCGACATATATGGTTTTGGAGTTCTTCTCTTGGAAATTGTTTGTGGCAGGTGCAACACAAACACAAGATTGTGTAGGGAAGACCGATTTCTCCTTGAGAAGGTCAGCTCTACTTGTTAGAGATAATACTGAGAACCTATAAATTCAAAATGGCGTCAATTTCATATCGAAGCAACTAAACCATAAGTTCACAGACCAAACGCCCAAGGAGTAGTGCTGAATTTGACAATATCTGCTGTATTTGCCTTTTGCAGACATGGGTACTCTATGAGCAAGGACATCTAGAGGAGATCATAGATGCTGATATAAATTACGAGCTGGACGTCGAGGAGGCATGCAAGTACTTAAAGATTGGCCTGCTATGTACGCAAGACGCGATGGCACGCCGTCCCCACATGAGCACCGTTTTGAGAATGCTCACAGGATGTAAGAACGTCTCCATGGAGAAGATCACTAGGCCCGCCATGATCACCGACTTAGTTGAATTCAAGATTAGCAGTACACCATCAGGGGCGAACCAGACGCGCTCCAACACATCGGGATCCTTCAACACCACAGAAATTACAGAACCGTTCTCATCGTCGGAGACACCCACGCAGTCGTCTATGTGAAGAAATTGGAGGCTGCTCCCTGTTTCGAAAAAATGTGAAGAAATTGGACAGAGTAGCGGTGTTCGATCTGTACATTGTGTAGGAGAATAAGATTGGGCTGCAATTGCACACCTCGATTGTTTCCATTGATCAACATATAGACATGCTTACAAGTTGTACTACAAGTCAATCTAGGACGGTTTGAACTACACATGGCAACCCACGATATGTTAAGATCTTGTTCTCTATCTAACACGGCCCGTAGTCTGAACGTGGGGACATACCGTCGCCAATGTGAAAACTGTACTAAAGTCGATAGTCCTTTGGTGAATATATCTGTAAACTGATTGCTAGAGGGAACATGAAGTACTCGCATAGCATCAAGATCAACCTTCTCCCAAATGAAATGATATCCAGCACAATGTGTTTGGTACCAGGGGCAGAGCTGAAGCTCAAGTCACCCTGATGCACCACTTACTATGACACAAAATGTTTGACTATCAATCTTACTAGTATATAAAAATATGGTTTATGGCTTCTAACATAGATAAAACAATGACATAATAGAAAATTAATGTACAAATACAAAAAGTCAGGTATTTAAAACTCAAAATGCTTGCTATATTTATAAAATGAAAGACGAAGTTTCTTGAAAAATATGTTTTGCATTTTCAAGTGGAACATAGTAGAATGACCAAGATTTATAGTTCTCAAGTAGCAAAAAGTTTCATATTACCTTTTACCTTTTACTACGTGTAACACTTTCATCACAGAATAGGAAAAAAATAGGGCACTACCGCAGAAGGAATAGAGTTTGTAATCGATTCATTGAGGGTGAGGCACTGGCAAAGAAATAGCCAAATAGGGTTGGGTCGTTGCCTCGTTGGGCAATTGGGCGCCTGAGATGTGGAATAACCTGATCGGATCGGAGGAGGATCTGCTGAGCTGCACACTTTCCGGCGTCTGCGCGACGATCGCTGAGGGCCTGTAGCTGGCGCCTTGCCTGTGTGCGACTTGCGACGCGCCGACGCTGAGTGCAGAGTTCTTCTTCGTATCGTCTTCGTACGAGGGCGTGCGGGGTGCCTGTGCACTGTGCAGGCTGTGCGCGTACGAGAGGAGAGGCCAGGAAAGAATGGGCCTGATCGGCTGATCCCTGATGCACCGGTGCCGGCCGACCCAGATGCACATGGCCTCTTTAGGCGATGCGTACCAGTAAATTGAACCCGTATTTCTGTGTATCAGGGATGATCTATTGGGCTCTGCCCGTGTTTGGTACGACGATGTTGCGCTGGATTTGCAGACATGTGAATAGTTGATATGTCACATAAACGACGGTGGCAAGCGATAAAGCTCAAGCAACAATTGAGGCAACCAAAAAGTCTCGCGTACACCTGTTGACTGCATGATACTCGGATTCCACACTACTACGTGGAACTTCAGGCTGTGGATGAGAAGACCAAGAGACCAAGTTGTCGCTCATAAATACAAAAAACCTAAACATGGAGCAGCGAGTATCCAAATATCTAGCTCGTCGTTACGAACTGTTGACTACTCCAAATCATCAAGTCAATTTAGTCGGTGAACAAAAGATAATGCTATAGGTACGGACCGTTTTCTTACGGAATCCAATTACGTACATATGTGGAAGAAAAGTAGCGGGATTAGGCCCTAAAATCACGGAAGGCAATAAAATTTGAACCAACGATGTGCTTCAACATCAATTTGTAATGCTGTGTTTGGATGTGTAGAATTTTGCCTTTGAATTAAAATTCTAGAACTGGGCACCAAATTCAAGCGTTTGGATGGTTTAGAATTAGGGCCTGGAAATGATGGCCCAATTCCAAGCACACACCGGTGCACCTCCTCAGGCATGACCGAATATGGGTAAATCATATACTCTGACCAGGTTGGCGCCTACGCCACGTCGCATACCCCCATGTAGTTATGGGTTGGCCCGGGTACGCCATTTTGGTTTTTCAATTCTTTTTTACTTTTTGTTTTCTTTCCTATTTTTTGTTTTCTGTTTTTTCTTCATCTCTTCACTTGTTTATAATTTGAAATATGTTGAAACCAAAAATTGTTTAGATTCAAAAAAATTGTCAAAATTTAGAGAAAAAACAAATTTGAAAAATGAGTAGAAGATGTCCACAATTATAAAATGTTGAAAAAATAATAATAATCAAATTTTGAAATATTTACAAATTCAAGAAATGTTTAGTTTTGAAAATGTTCAAATTTGCGAAAATATTTGGATTTTGATAAAAAAATAGAAAAATAAAAAATTCAAATTCAATATTGTTTAGGTTTTGAAAAAACTCATGTTTCTAAAAAGTTCAATATTGAAAACACAAAAAAAAAAGAAAAACAAAAAAGCAAAAAAAAAAGGGTAACTATGTCGACCCATACACCCTGCCTGGGGATGTGCAGCACCTAGTAGGGGCCAACCAGGGTGGTGTATAGGCGCTCTGCTAACTGCCTCTGTATCGGCGTGGAATACCCCCCTCACCACCCTTTGTCCTGAGCGGAACAGCAAGCGGGCGGAAAGGAGCGCTCACTAATCCTTCCCCTCCACCCTTCTCTTTGGTAACCCTATCACCCTTCCTCCTTCCCGCCACTTCTGTCAAGCTCATCCTCCTTCCCAACCATGTTGTCCTCCCAATATCCAGCTCCCCTAACCCTAGATGTTGTGTGTGTCAGCGGCGGCACAGGAGGGAGGGACGAGGTACGAAACAATGGATTCTCCCTTGCCATCCCATCTCGGCTTCCTCGATGTCCTCCTCCTCCTCCCTGCCATGCCCTGCACTTGTTATGTTGTGTAATGTTTTCCCTCTTTGAATGGAAGATTTTCAAGATATTAGAGTCTACCAAAAGGTATAATGTGTACTCCTAGTTCATGTATGCCTAATGTAATTGTTTTATAATGTGTACTCCTAGTTCATGTGTGTGTGTGCGTGCGTGCGTGCGTGCGTGCGTGCGTGTGCATGTGTGTGCGTGTGTGTGTGTGCGTGTGTGCGTGCGTGTGTGTGGGTGCATGTGTGTGTGTGCGCATGTGTGTGTGTGCGTGCACGCGCGTGTACGCGTGCGCGTGCGCGTGTATGTGTCGGAGCTTCCTCGATGAGCGCTTGTTTGAAGCGTTCACGATGCTCCCCGGGAAGTTTAAGAAGTATTATCTATTGACCTTGCCTGTTGCCTTGATGGTTGCTATGATGAGTGGTTGTTGAGGTTAACTACTCCTATTGTTATGTAGTTTTTCTTTCCGGCTAGGATTGGAAATTAGCACTCAATTCAAATTCCAAGCCCGACTTCTATGCGTCCAAGCACATCGTAAGGCTATTCCGTAAACAAAAAAAAAATCCGTAAGTCTAGCATTTGATGGCACGTGTGCACATCGGCGACCACTGGGTGCTCAGCAGTCTCGTCGCCATCCATCGACGATGCATCTGCCCGTCCGTACCGCTGCTTGTCGTCGTGTGAACGCTCGCGCCTCCAGGGTCACAGCCGGCGACCGGCGAGGCGGCGACTTGTGCAGCTCTAGCTCTCCTGCCAAGTTGACACAGATCGTCCAACGTATTTATTGCTACGGCCGGGCTGATATTTTTGAATACTCCTATGTTTCTTTCTTCTTTGGCTACGGCAGGTGGTTGCATGCATGTCTGCGGGCCTTCCTTTGACCGGATATATCCCGAATATTCACATTATTCAAATTTTTTATTGTCTGGTTATCCATGTTTACTCCGTGTTTTGTATGGACTGCAAATTTCATGCGCCTAGCTGGAGACCTGGATTAGTGTATATACAGTGCATGCGCAATTGTGCATTTGTGCATATGCAAGTGGCTGGGAGAGGGCACCTAATGGTGTACGCATACATGCATATGATTTGAACTTTGAACAATTTGGGTCATGTAAACAAAAGTAATGGTAAAAAAGCGTTTCTGAACAGTGCAACAACCGTGCAAGTGAGCCACCACAAGCGTCTAGGGCCCAGGTGCAAAAGCGCAGACTGGCCTACATGCGCCTTTGTGTATGTATGTTAACACCTGTGTGTGAAATACCTTTATGATCATCTAATTATTTTTACTTTTATGACCATCTAAAAGAATACCTTTATGACTTTCGATAGCGGTTAATTCCACTACTACTTCACTGCAAAGTCACAACATTACTTTTGGTGAACTACCTTTTTTAAGAAACTTTACAACTTGATAATTAACTAACAACTGTGTATCAGACTGAAGAATAAAATACACCCTAGGAACAAAGATTCATGATGCACTGAAAGTAACATATAAACATCGGTAAAGTCATCGGCTCTAGCTTCACATTTTATGTCTCCTCGTTCCTCCAAAACTACGGTGAATTATCATGAAAGGCCAAACCTGTACAAGTTAGAATATGATGGCACGCCAATAAGGCATAATCTTTAATTGCTCACCGTTGGAGAAGGAATCCATGAGGAAAAAAATAACGGAACATGAGAACTACTCACAACACCAAACCTAGCTAACACCCCTTTTTGAGAAGTCGTGCCATATATCTTCCGGTTCTATTGTTATTTACACCATCCACAGATTATTTATCAGTTTTTAGAATATTTATAGGATTTTTCTCAAGAATTCGTTTTTTTATTTGATTCTTGGAGGCCTCTTTTTCTAATTTTATTGTTCCACGAACCTTCTAAACTCCATATAAATTGAGGAAAAATACCACACATATTTTCTAGGAGAACAAAATCTGCAAGCTTTGGAGGCCCACATGAGGAGCCACGGGGCCCAGTATGGGGCCCATGAAACGCCTCTCTAGACCAAGTATGTCATGGTGAGTCCCCTCGCCTCATGGTTCACCTTGTGATCTATTACCGACGCCTTTGTATCGTGAAAAAAAATCCTACACCAGAATT
The DNA here is from genome assembly GCA_007115705.1 of Dactylis glomerata. Lineage (NCBI taxonomy): Eukaryota > Viridiplantae > Streptophyta > Magnoliopsida > Poales > Poaceae > Dactylis > Dactylis glomerata. Next base: position 272,088 of record QXEO01000750.1, on the reverse strand, counting down.
TACGATAATTTTATAAGGTGGCAGCTGATCTAAAAGTCTTCTCTTTCTTCGGGAAGTGGAACAACTTGTCGCACTGCCGCCGCCAAGGGAAATCAGCCGTGATTGACACAAACACCTCTACGGCATATGGAGGACCATCTTCATCACAATTCGCATCACAACATTGTCTTCATCTCCAAGACGAGATCAACATCACTCCCTCATAATATTTGTATATCGAAACACTAAATAGTTTCCTAGTGTTGTTTGCATGATAGTATTAGGCAATGTGCTATTCTTTGTTTGTGAAGTTATATTTTCAGATTCCCATATGACACTAGTCATTACAATGTTTCACCGTTCTGAGTAGTTTCCAACGTTCCTGAGGACAAAGGATGAATTGGCCATTATTTTCATATAGCATGCTCTCAGTACTTTGTCAAATTTTATATTTTTTATTTATGGTTCTATGATGGTTATATATGAACATCATTTGTATGTTACTTCACCTATATGAGATCATAGGGTTGCATCCTAGTCTAAGGAAGAGAGAAGGGATGACTAGAGATGACAGAAATTGTCTCTATCATTGGACTTGCGGTAGGGAGGTTCTGGATTGTGGACCCTTGAACTAAAAGCGATAGTTGGACATTTATGTCTTAATAATTTTTTTCCGTATGCATGTGGTCTTGGGATCAATCATTGAGAGGGTGTAAGTGCTCATGTATGTGGATGCACCTAACTTAGGTTCCTTTCGGTAAGAATAAAACTTGACAAGATACCTATCATATCGTATGTGGAAATTTATGTGCTAGGTAAGTCCATGCTGCCATCGGGAAACACTTGTTACCCCCTCTTACTACATGGAGGATTGAGATTTCTCACGTCAAAAAATGATTGAGATTTCTCTAAATTTTTTATTTACATTTACCTTCAATTTACATTTCAACAACACACACATACCAAGGTAAATCTCTGTATATTTTATCATTAATCCTTTGCCAATTTTTTAACCAACATTTCCACTCATCGTGAGTTTGACACTCAGTATTTATGGATAAGTGATACAATCAACCCCTACATTTGTGGGTAACAACGACCTAATGGTACAATTATGATATGCCTTATTCATCTGTAAATATCACCCTCTTTTATATATAAGCGCACTCAGTGTGTGCTATTTGTTGTAAAATATGGTAATGTAGTATCTGACACAAAATTAGAATCAATGCTCACAAATAAAGATGCAAATAGGTTGGTGTGTCCATAGAAAAATCTTATGACGCGTTGTTGCATGTTTGTAAACTGTGCAATAAACCATATTGAATTTCTAGTAGTGCCTAATGGTAAAATATGATCATGATTTGGCTATCTTTTCAAAGAGAATTATTGGTCTTCATGAAATCTTATTTACAGAGATTGGCAGGGAGAAAATAGCTTGGACAACAAGCACATTGTTTAGCTAACCACAAACGCCCCTATACTTTGTTTTATAACTTTTCCGATAAAGGGTTATGTATTTTACAACTAGAGTGGGCTGGTGTAATTCTATAGGTGGCAATCTCGCGTTGCACCATAAAAAGACTTAGCTGGTGTTACATGAACTTTGAGGATCAAGCATTCAAGCTATGCCTTAGTGGCTAGGCACAACATTGTTTGGCCGAGTTCGATCCCTAGTGGATCAAATTTTGATAGGTGTCAACCACCTACCCCGCTCTGAGGGAGGTTGAGCTAGCCTTTCTTGTTTGTGATTTTGTCGGAGAAGCGGCTCTTAAATTGGTAAGGAGTGAAACCCTTGTCTTGCTTGCCACCTTTCTTCTTCGGTGTGCCCATCCATGAGCAAATTTTAAGCAATGTTCAAGTTAGCCAACAGATGTGAATAGTTAATCATGTCCAATTGTCCATCACCTTATCTTGACATTATACCCACTTGGACTCAGTGGCGGAGCCACGTTGTGACCTGTGTGGCTAGCTGACCACACAGGATTTTAGAAAACCCTTTGTATACAAGCATAGATCATGCCAAAAATAAGTATAAATTTAGTAAAACTACGTACATTTGACAGCACAAATCTAAAATGATAACACATACTTAAACTTTTGGCTCCGCCACTGCTTGGACTGAGACTATAAACTTGAGCCAAGCAACATGACGACGGTGGCCAGATACGGCGGCTCGGGTGGGGAGTGTCCCGCTCTGGTAGTTGGCTCTCCAGAGCGAATTGTGTCGTTTTGGTTCATTTTTCGTATTGCCAAATGTACAAAATTGACATTAAAATATGGAAACCTTCTTGTATGTGGTCGCGGATGGGTTAGGTGTTGGAGCAGGTTACTTGTTCTAATACTAAAAAACTGTTTTGAAGTGTTGGAAGAATTTTTTTTTGTAAGTAGTTGGAGATGCCCCGCTGGCTGTTTCGTCGTTCCACAAAAAGGGCGCCACGTAGGCAGCATGCACATAGGGCCCCCCGGCGAAGTGGACGTGGGGTTAACGGATGCGTATGACCAGGAGAAACTGGGCGGTAGTAGTCGTGGTTGCTTCCGCGTTGCTGCCACTGCGTCCAACGTGATAGCCGCGCACGCACGCGGGAAAACCCCTTCTTTCCCAACAATTTTTTAACCAACTCGATCCTTCTCCCTTCAGACCAACCAAAACGATAATAAAGAAACTGAACGCAGGCACAGGCTGAGGTAGAGTCAGGTGGAGGAGAAGGAGGAAAAGTCAAAATACTCGTGGTGCTCCCGAGATCTTTCTCGCCACCTTCATCATCCCCCATCCCCTTCTCCGCCTGCTCCCCCTCCTCCTCCTCTCTTAACTGCGCCCGCCACCGCCGCCTCCACACCACAGCCTTCTCTTCCTTACCTCGTTCCCACCCACTGTCTGGTCGCCTGGTTGCTCACTGTCGCCTGTTATCGATCCAGCCAGGCTCTCCTCGGCGCTATCAATCTTATCTGCAAGGTGATTCTTGCGCTCTTGCTCTGTATTCGTTCTGTCGAGCTCCGATTCACCTGCCGATGCGTTTTGTTCTGCGTGGGATTGCCGTTTGCTTCCATGGATTTTCCCTGTCGGATCGAGTTTCGTGGGTGTGGTTTGTTCTGAGATCTTTTGGGGCGAGAGAAAGGCGAAAAGTTCCCCTCGCTGGCCTTTTTGCGACGCTTTATCTCCTCTTTTGAATTGCCCATCAGTTTCTCTGCATCTGAATTCGAACTTGCCCACCAGGATTTCGGGTGCAGTTGGCCCTTTTTCTTTTGCTCTGTGCCAAAATTCAACTTTGATTCCGAATTGGATGGCTTATTCGATATTTTCTGATCTTCAACCGGGATAGCTGGACCAGTGGTTGCGTTAGCTGCTTGTTCCTTTCAGACAGACAGCGCCGCGATTGCCTGTGGCAATTAATGCTTCGTTCCTTCAAAATGAAAGCCTTGGTAGTTCCACACTTTCATACAGTATCTTCTTGCCCGTTCTTTACTGGGTAATCATAACCTAGTTTGCTAGGATAATGTAGCCAAACAAAACGATAGTTCAGCTTCAGGTTTCTATTAAATAAATTTGGATTCCAATAATTAAAGGAACACAGACGAATGTCGTTCGGTAGCGCCCGGCATTTATTCTCTTATTATCTCCAAGTCCAATTTGTGTTTTTAAATTTGCGTCTTGCTGTCCAGGCAATAATTGACATTCGAGTCGGGAATCACTAAGTTAATGGAGTTGCTAATAGACCTCTCTTTTGGATCCATCTATTTGTTGCAATGGAAGTTTATTATTGTCTTCTGATATCCTAATACATATATTTCTTGCAGGAACCGCTTCCAGTTTACTGCAAACATGGATTGCTGCTTTATGTTTCGAAAGAGATCTCAGCATATTGAAGGCGATGATGGTGAGTACCTTCTGCATATCTAACCATGGCACGCGCCCTTCATGCCCTAACAATTCTCCCTCCTTATACTGACTTCATCTGTTGTCCTTTGTCTCAGGTGTACACAGTGTCAAGGTCTTCTCTTACAATGAGTTGAGGAAGGCAACTCTAGATTTTAGCGGGGCAAACAAGATTGGAGAGGGTGGTTTTGGCTCCGTATTCAGGGTAAATATGCACGAGTTGCTAGCTACTTGATCAGTGCCAACATTATCACACACCTTTTGCTAACATTTCATTTTTGCTTCATCAGGGAATGCTCAAAAACGGCACATTGGTTGCAGTTAAGGTGCTGTCAGCGACTTCAAGGCAAGGTGTCCGAGAGTTTTTGACTGAACTTACAGCAATTTCTGACATCAAGCATGAAAACCTCGTCACGCTTATTGGCTGCTGTGCTGAAGGGTCACATAGGATCCTTGTTTACAATTATCTTGAGAAAAACAGCCTTTCACAGACATTGCTAGGTAACACTTTGTTCTACCGAACATGTCAGCCGTTCATCTCGATTCTTTCATTGATTATCGTAATAAATGTTCTCGATGTGCTATTGCAGGGTCTAACTACAGCAGCATTCAGTTCAATTGGAAGGCTCGTGTCAAAATTGCTGTGGGTGTTGCCCGTGGACTTGCATTTCTTCATGAGGAAATCCGTCCTCCCATTATCCACAGGGATATAAAAGCGAGCAACATTCTTCTCGACAAGGACCTTACACCAAAAATTTCTGATTTTGGATTAGCGAGGCTTCTTCCTCCCAATGCAACTCATGTGAGCACCAGAGTGGCCGGCACATTGTAAGCATAGCTCCCGGCAACTGATTTTTACAGCCTTCTTTCACAGGTTGAATTTCTTGTTCTGACATGTAGTTTCATTTATCTTTAGGGGATACTTGGCTCCTGAATATGCTATCCGAGGTCAAGTGACAAAGAAGTCGGACATCTACAGTTTTGGAGTTCTTCTCTTGGAAATTGTTTGTGGCAGGTGCAACACAAACACAAGATTGCCTAGTGAAGACCAATTTCTCCTTGAGAAGGTAAGCTCTATTTGTTGCAGAATGCAGATACATCAAAATTGGCATTAGTTTCATATTGCAACAACTGAACTTTAAGTTCACCCACCAGATTTGCAGGGAATAATGCTGATTTTGACAAAATCTGCTGCATTTGTTTTGCAGACATGGGCCCTCTATGAGCAAGGACATCTAGAAGAGATCATAGATGCTGATATAGACGACGACCTAGACATCGAGGAGGCATGCCTATTCTTGAAGATTGGCCTCCTATGTACGCAAGATGCGATGGCTCGGCGGCCCCACATGAGCGCCGTCGTCAGGATGCTCACGGGAAGCAAGCATGTCTCCATGGAGAAGATCACTAGGCCCGCCATGATCACTGACTTTGCGGAACTCAAGATTAGCAGCAAACCACAGGAAGTGAACCGAACAAGCTCCACCACGTCGAGATCCTTCACCACCACGGAGGTGACAGAGCCGTTGTTCTCACCGTCGGAGACACCCACACAGATGTCTATGTGAAAAAATGGAAAGCGTTAGCGTTATTCGATTTGTACATTGTCGTGTGATCGATACGCGCAATTTTTTGAGAAAATTTCTTTGTACTACGAGCAGAGGTTGGATAGTATTAGTAGGCAACCTGTCGCTTGATTGCTTTATACAATGTAAATACCTTGGGATGGATCGGAGATGATCATGATAAAGCTTTTGCAATGATTCACATCCATGTCTGAACCACTACTGTCTTGCAATGCTCTGTAACTTCAGTCTTCAGTGTGACCCGTGGATTGCGTTCCAGGCTGCTGGTCTGGATGAATTAACTTTCAGGTCATGCATGATGAATAATTTGGACGAACATAACTTTCTCCAAACTCTATCTCAAATATCATGGACAAACGAGTTGAATTTATGAGCCACACCTGACGAAACAATCACGCCATGCCGATGTCGGCATAAAGAACTCCGTGGATATCACGCGATGTTACATGGATACGGTCAAGCAGCGCCAAGTATCGGCAGACGGTGACCGGCGGCGTGCCGTCGGGAGGAAGTGAAGAACGGGTAAAAACCCCAAGATTTCTCCGGCCGTACGCGTCCCCGTCGTCCATCGGCGAAATTGGTTGCCGTGAACATGTCAAACCTTACCTGTTGAACAGCAGGATAGTCAACTCGTTAAGCGAGAGCGACCAATGCAGAAGTCAGTGATCACACCATTCCCATGTCTTTGTCTGGCGGGTGGGCCTCGCCGGCAACGCAGGAGAAAACTTCTGCATCTGCAGGGATGTGGGCAGAGCAAAACAATCGGTGAGGTAAACAAGGTTGACAAACCTGAGCTGAAGAATCAAGAAACGCGAAGAACAAAACGAAAGAAAATCACCGCCACTTGGTCAAACTATTTCGCTGACATAAAAACTCGGTCGCGTAGTACAGCCGGCTTATCGAAACTTCGAAAAGAAGCTGAAATTTTGTACTGGTACATATTTCCCCCAGAATTCAGCACAGAAAGTAGTCTAGATAGATGCAGCCACCAGCTTTTGCCGCCCCACCTGTAACTGTCTATCAGTACCATGAAATTTCTGAGAGGAATGGCGGTACGGTACAAGAAAAGTAGCAGGCAAGTTGGCACAAGGATGGCAGAGCGGAACAGTAGAAACATCTGGCGATTACAATTATTTGGTCCCTAGAGCGTCGTACGTGCCAGGTACCACCGATACTTTTGCACGCTCAGAGACATGGACCAGGACAGTGTAGAATGCTACTGATCTCAGCAAACTGGATGCACACACTCTTCAGCAGAAGAAGTGAATTCAGTGATCTATGTATACTACGTATGGGACAGCAGCCGCACTTGATGCAGCTGCGACAATAACAACACTTCAGCAAGGATGATGAATAAAGAATACAACATAAGATTTCGTACTATTTTTGAAGAATGTTAATAAAAAAAGGAAGTTCCAGGTAAACTGAACTGAATGCTCTCTATGCTCTCGACCAGACATTTAATCGACAGCTCCACGAAAAGGGCGGGTGCCATTTCTGAATTACAAGTCATTATATAATGGTAGCTAAATGGGCAGCGAAGAATTTGGTGGTTTTGGTAAACAGGCGGCATATACTGAAGCAGCCAAGGTAACTCATCAACACCCCATTATTGCACAGTTGTGAACGAAAACGCCAGCACGCTCCTTCACCGACAGCACCTCCCAGTCAGCGCCGCCACCGTTCCCATCTTCAGGGCACCAAGAATGCAGCAATATGACTTCACCACGAGCTCCTCTATGGCCACCAATGACCAGCAATCTATCACCACATGCCCTAAAAGCTAGGCCCCAGCCATTGGAAGAGTCCGCTCTGACGGGCAAAGGCTTCACAATGTTCCATGTGTTATTTGCTTTGTCGTACTTCTTAACGACGTTTGTGGACTGGTCAGCCGCATAGAGCTGGTTATTTACAATGGCAATAAGAGGGGGTGACTGAGAGGCACTGGTTCCTCCAGGGTACATATCATTTATCCTTCTCCATGTCCTTGTGCCAAGATCATATTCCTCTCCGCAAGTCAGAGAAACCCTCTCACTTGTCACACCCCCAATGACATAAAACTTCCCATCCATGAAGAAACCTGATGACAGTCTCCTGGGTAAGTTCATGTCTGGTAAAGTCTCCCAATGGCCAGCTTCCGAATTGTATAGCTCGGCAGATCTCAGCACCTGACCGTTCCTATCACACCCACCAGCAACAATGGCAATCTCACCAGAGCTTCCCGAGGCAAACAGACAGCGGGGAAAATTCATTGGAGTGCTAGGAGTCCAACTACGTGTCACTAAACTGTACATCCAAATAGCAAGACCTGTATATTCCCGGCCAAAGACAAGCAGCTGTGTCCCAACGGCAAGTGATTCCTTGTCTGCACAGGAGAAGCACTCATCACATGGCAGTCTAGGGAGCTTCATCCATCGATTTCGTGATGGATCAAATGCTTCCCAGGGCATCAAACTACAAGCCAGATATACCCAATGCTCAACAATCCCGTATTGCCTCCGCAGTTTGTACAGGTATCCACTGTTAATCAGCATATTGAATTTCTTGTTCAGACCGGAGAGTGAAGAGTAGTCTGATCTGCTTGTCCAGGCAAGGCAGTCTTGAGCCAGGTCATCATGAAGGCCTGGAAGGAAACAATCATTTGATCCATTGGCACTAGAGTCACCTCCTGCTTGAGTCTTAACAACAGCATTCTGCTCCTTCAGTTCCAGCTCTTCACTGCCCAAAACTGAACTATCACTGCAGCGAACCTGTTGCACATTCCCAGCTGAATGTTTCCTTGGCTCTCTGGAGAAGTACTCATTCCTGACCAGAAGAAAGTAAGCTAAGGCGTACTTCTGCCAGGAATTATCCTGCTGACCGAACAGCCTAAAGAGGTGCAGAACCAGAGAACCAGGAACTGCAACATGGCTTTTGGAGTTGCAATCTTGTAAGTCTTCCATTGTTTTCTCTAACAGGTCAATGAAACCCAAGGACAAAAAAATCGATGGCTCAGAGAGTACCCCTGGAAAAGGTATTGAGAGAAAGATCAAAACATGCAAAATGTTGTTTTAAATGCGATACAGAGATTCAGAGTGAGAACATGATTAAACACTGAACAATATACTAGTTGACCATAGTGATCAGTACAAAGTTAAACATCAGACTGAGGCAAAACATTCACCATTGTCGCTGACTTCTTGCTACAAAATGCAGGACGTTTTTTATTTCAATCGAAGTCATTATTTTCTAACCTTGCTGTATCTAGATTCTAGAATCAAGCAAGAAACTGAACAGCGGCACCAAGAAGGTGCGACGCTGCAACTGAAACAGGACAATGGCTGCACGATTTATTCTTCACGAATTTAGACAGGAAAACAAACGAACAGCTTAATGGAGCATTACCACAGATAGGACAACAATAATTAGTTGCTACTGTTAAACTATCTTTAGTGAAAGCATTTGCTTAATGAACAAATACCCAAAACATCCTAACATCCTTCAATGCATACATTCCAAAAAAGTACTCAACAGGTTGCAGAACAAAATCATCATCTCACACCCCCTTAGAAATAAATGTAAGCTGTAGATCCAAGACATGACGAAATTGTCCGGATGTAGTCGTCACGATGTATAACAGATTCGCACGCAACATACACTAACTCATAGCCTCAACAAAAAGAAGGTGAAAGAACTAGATAACGATCTCAGATTTACAGAACACCCGGCGAAAACGATACTTACGTCTGTGTTCTCGCCGCAAAGAAATTCGTTGCCTCAGTTAAAAAGATGGAAACACTAGAAAACGATCTTCAGATTTACAGAACACGGCTAAAATGACTAATCTCTGTTCTCGCCGCAAAGCAAAATAAAACAGAGACATCTAAAATGCTCTAAAAGGCGCACATTCTACCGTCCCGAACCATCTCGCATCGCCATCAGAAAAGACGATAAAGACATTTTATCCAACCAATTTCACCAACCGGCTGTCTCCGTCGACAAAACGGAACTAAGTTTGTTCGGTATACTGTCACTCGGTGAACTCTACCGAAAAGGAGAGTCACCAGAAAGGAAGATCACTGCGCCTTAAGAACGACGCAACACACAGGGTGCGGAGACAGAGAGAAGAGAGTGGAGTCCTGACCTGACGGAGACGCCCCGACGGCGAGATCCAGGCCACCGGCGCGCGCCGACCGCCTCCATCCCGGCGCCAGGCACGAGCGGCTCCCAGAGACCTGCGAGCACGGACCAGATGCGCAAGCGGTTACGACACGGAAGCCAGCGAATGAGCCCGAGGAACTCCTCAGAGCGCCGCGCCTAGACCCTGAGGCCGGCCGGGCGAGCCGGGAGACTGTGCTGGAGGGTAGAGGGTGTGGAGGGGCTCACCGGAGACGGCCGCTTGGCTTCGCCGGGGAGAGTGGTGGGATGGGGCGGTCTCCGTCTCCGACGAGCGCGGCCGGACCGGGGAGGGGCGAGGTGGGGCGGTGGGGACCACCGTCAGTGGGACGGGGAGGGCATGGGGAGCGAGATTTGGAAGCGGGGCTGCTGGGGGGAAAGGCGGTATATATACTCCCCATGTGCCGAAGCGCCAATGGATTAATTGCGAGCCTTGTTTTTTCGGTGGCCAACTGTCGCTCACGCCAAACATTTCCCATCTTTTTAACTTTTACCCCCTCGCCCGCCTAGATTTCCCCGCCTTAATCCTACTGTTAATCTCGAAATCACCCCCACGGATTAGAAAATTTCCCTCTCCGTACGAGATGCATATGCCGTCACGCAGCTGCCTGGCACCACACTTTTGTTCGAGAAAAAAGAATTTCATGTGCCATTCTTAGTATTAGTGAGTTTTTATCTCAGAAATTAGATCGGAGTAACCTGAAACAATAATGAGCTTAAAATCCGGAGGGGAATGTGGACGCGGGCATGGCAGGCAGACGCACGCATGGGGAGCTGCACAGCAAGTACTCTGGCTGGCTGGGCGATCTGGTCTGCCCGGCCGGTCTGGGTCTCTCCTCCCTCTTTTCTGCCCCTTTCCTTTTAGCTATTATGGAATGTTTTTGGCACAGTGTACTTGCCTCTCTTGGGTTCAGAGCGATGTGGTGGTGGAGGTGGATGGATAGCTACATCGATGGAACGGATGGTGAAAGAGAAGAATCTCCCTCTCACGAGATAGAGATAGGGAGAGAAGCAGTGACCGAAAGCTACCCACCCCCATGCTTGAGGCTCATCAGGTAGGTAGGCCAGGCATGCACGACCGGTTTTCACGCACGTTGGAGCGCGAGCGAGCCACAGGGTGAAAAGGACGGCGCTGCATTATCCTTTTCTTTTTTTTACTCTCAGCCCTATCATCATTCCTGTCAGACCACTAGTAGAGAAATATAGAAGAGAGAGAAAATATATGACGAGGACGACGATAGGGACGTTATGAATGAATAATATAAATAAAGGTGTGTTTTTGTTATGTGGCCACATTTATATGTGAATAATTGAAGTATTTTAGTACTATCAGCAAGCAAAGAGGACTTGTTAGCAAGTGGCATGTGAGTAGTATTTTTAGTAGTTCCGTGGCAGATGGCACTTGCTTTCTTTAATCGGGCGCCAGGCTGTCCGGCCCGGTGTGGATAAGGATGGCTGTCCTTTCTCACCATACACAAGCGGAGGGGCCGGCTCGGAGGGTAAAGTTTCCTCACCGCACCGGTAAACGGGAAAGTTACGCGCCGTTCATTCGACAGGTCAAACAGTGGCCGTTCGCAAGTGGCCGCTATCTTCTCTCGGCAGCGTTCGAGTAGGAGTGGTGATTTGTACTGTACTATCAAGCCATCGTGTTTGACCGCTAGCGAAAACTTACTGCAGCGCCGCTTGACCCCTCCCGCCTTTCCGAAAGTTTTGGTTAAGCCCGGTGCGTTCCGATGACGTCATCAGGTACATGATAAACCAAAATGTGAATGGTATGGAACATTTCTACTAGACCGTCCATGTTAACATCATACTATTCTGAGGCCAAAAGCATCGGCAAGAAGACCCAAACCGTACTTGTGATCGACGGTGAGAGCGGTCGGTCGACGCAACCAACCACGGAGCCGATCTCGCCCCGGAAACATCTCGTCGACACCGCGGCCGGAGTCCTTTCTCTCCCCCGGATCCGGGACAAGCGCCGGGGCCATGGAGGAGATGGAACGAGGCAGCGGTAATACGTACGTACGCCCGCAGGAGACTTCGTTGGTACGTATCCATGGGAAGAAAATTGGATGGACGGAAAACGGAGGCGCATGAGGAGGGGAATCATCTGGAAGGCAGGCGCCACAGTTAGTAGTAGCGGCACTGTGGCATGTGGTGCGCCATAATGGAGGGTTAAAGGCTACTGCCATGCGCGTATAGCTCACTGTTAACCGTGCGATGGAGGTACTGATTGTATTTTTCCAGGAGCTGCTACCATCAGACCAGAACGCGCCTACCTACCCCTACTCTAACGGATAACTCCTCCGGATAAACTAGGACAATATATATGGTTACTTAATTATGTGGAGAGAAAATGTTTTGTGTCTAGGGGGAGACGGTTAACTGGAATATTGTACTATCTTTGTGTAGAGATGGAAGAAGGTGTTGCTGTTGTAGTAAGTTAACCGTACCCCCACCCACCTCCCCAAGCTGTGCTTTGCAGGACAAACACAACGCAAAGGCGCGTTGATTAGTGGTGGTGGCGGCTTTACTGGCGGTACAAGCTAGGCAGTGATAGTGGTGGTGGCTGCACTGTGGCGGTAACCTACCGCAAGTGGAAAAAGGCGCGCGTCGAGACGGAATCGGAACGGAAATGTGGCGCTCACATGATCCTCACATGCATGCTAGTAGTGTTGATGGGGGGTGGCGGTGACAGCGGTGGTGGAGGGCCCCACCGCGTCCTTCTGTTTTCGTGATAGATCCACCAACCGAGCTCCCCTTTTCTTCCGTTGGCGCGCGAGGGGTCCCGCTTCTCTGTCTTTTTGCCCGGTTCCTTCCTCGTGTGTGTATCCCTCCCTCGTTTCGTTTCTTCAGGGAGGAGAGAAAGCTATCCTGGTGGCCGGTGCGGTACACCACCAGTGACCTGCTAGGAAAAATCCTCTCCTACTACGAAAACTCGTGAGCGTATTCTCTTCCATATTCGAGCTTCTGCTTTGGTATAAAAGCTCATTTTAACCATATGTCTACTGCTACATTGTACTATGTACGCAAAAGCCTGCAGTGCTACAACAACAGCAAATTACACGACGGATGATCATGTGCTAGGCAACAAGGAGGGATCCACAGCTCGCAACGTGGTACAACAGTGTCCGCGCGTGAAGATCATACTAGGGGAGAGGCGGAGCGGACAAAAGCGGAGGCGGAATTGAAGCGGGGCAGGCAAATGAGGCAAATCAAGGGGAAGAAAACGGACGGTGGCGCGGCCTTAACTCGATCGCAGGCGCAGGTGCGGGTGGTGGTGGTGGTTCCGCGTTAATCCGTCGCCTCGCCCCCATGTGACCCTCGCCAGCGGCAGCTCGCCCTTAATTATTCGCGGCCCCATCGTCGTCGTCCATGGCCCCCGCTTCCCCTTCCGTATCCGTCTCCTCCTCGGGGGCTTTGCGGTTCAGCGGCCACATGAACCCCAACACGCCGCGGTGCTGCCCCCTACTCGGCCTGAAGAAATGGTGCCACGGTTGACACAACGCACGCTTGGAGGTTCGGTTACTGCCGCTATATCCTACGTTATCTGTAGAAAGATGGTGCGAGACCGTTAGAGCGCCATTTTCTTCTACCTCTGTGTCTAGAGAAAAGGGAATAATAATGGAATAGTGGGGCGCCTTTTGTGCTGGACGGCCGGCAATCAACCTGCCCTGCCTCTTCGTTTGTGTGTATCTATCATCCATGATCCATGAGAGCTAGCTTTATAAAATTGAGGACTTTCAGCAGCTTTTCGGTTCCATGGACGGTCGGATAGATGGATCGTAGATCTGCACACGATAGATTTTCCAACGGCCGCGCCCAGATAATACTATAATGCATCTCCAAGTACACTGTACATGGAGAAGATCCAAGGAAATGGGTCGAATGCCCCTCCTCTCCTCCAAGATTCGGCGTTTGGTCAGGGCCATTATTGTTAAGGCGCCCCGATCTATCTAACCAAACCACGCACTGTTTGATACGGTTTCTGCGTGCGTGCTACTGCTGTGCTCCTCCAATAACTGCTGGGCGGTGCTGGATCTGACCCACCGTTGCCTGTTGTGTGCTACGGAAAATAATAGTAATGCTCCCAGATAGAGAGCGCAAATTATCATGGTGCCTGTCGTTTTGCGATTTCTGGGGTTGGCAACGTGAGAGCTGCACATGGCGAAACGGACGGATCTCCAAATACTCCTGCATCACACGCTATGCAATGTGCTAAGCTTAAACTGTAAGTTTGGCTTTAATGAATACTTACAGGTGCCACCAAAGTTTGTCAACCTTGATGCAGACAATTAAAAGCTGTACGAAATTGAAGTGTCGGTGACCATGACACTCCAGCTTAAACGCAATCAAATTGGCAGGCAAACAGCAAACCATAGAGTACGAGTAGATCTATCTGCAGTTCATATTGGGGCAGCCGTAAAAAAAATTTGCGTGCAGGAAAAAATAAAGACAGACGGAGTACCATTTGATTACACAAAAGATTACATGAACTGCGTAAGGCTGTAACCACTGAATCAGCCCAGCAAGCGAATTAGAATTCAGCCGCATTTCAGGACCCTGCCGCTGGCACTGGGTATCTCAGCTGGCCCTGTCGTCCGTTGTCGGTGACCATCAAACTCTGCTGCACGCAGATTGTAGGCTAGGAGTAGCAGATTCGCTAGAAAGCTACTGCTGCTTCCTACGATCCTACACACAGTCGATTTTTTTACAAATACGACCCCCTACCTAATGTTATTGTCAAAAATGATCCCTAATGAAATCAATTAACAAAAATGACCTGACGGAAGGAGCAAAAGGTAACACGTGTCTCTTACAGCCACTGGGTAAGGCGGAAAGCTCTTTCAGCCATACAGAATGGCGGGAAGCATGCACAGACATAGGGAGTGGCGGAAAGCTGTGTCGACTAGCGCGCATGCATATTCCCTGCCTTGGTTTGCTACATGGCCATTCCATCATTGTAACAAATATAGATATTATAATCATAAGGTGCATAGGGATAGTTTATTTGATACAGATTCAAGCATGTTTTGGAAGAGCTACCACAACAACGCCACCTTCCGCCACCTGCTAGAGTGGATGGAGTCCTCCTGCCAACCTTCCGCCAAATGCAACGGCGGGATGTGCATTCCGCCACTCCCTGAGGCGGGAAATCAGCTCCGCCATACCCTGTGGCGGTACGTAACACGTGTTACCTTTTGCTCTTTCCGCCAGGCTATTTCTGGCAAATGGTTTCAAAGGGGATCATTTTTGACAATACCACTCAGTAAGGGTTCATATTTGTAAAAAAAATCACACACAGTCAAGTCCACTGCAACTTCACTTCTTCCCCCTATCTCGAGGCATGCTTCCAGCCTGGGCGGGCGCTTCCTTTGATGCCCGCAAAGAAAGCGCTACACCTGACAGAGAATATAAGTCAGTACTGGTAGCACAGATAAGGAGAAAATTACGGATTACCCGTAGTACAGTAAAGTAAATACAGAACTGAACGGGTTAGAACATGACAGCCAGCATTTTTGTCCCCAGGCCCCAGGCATGGGCGTCAGCTCCAAGCCTCTCAGAGAAAACATATTACTGAGCTAACATTGAACACGCTAGTTATTTATTTTTGTTTAAAGGAAACGGCGTACGAATTACTACAAGCTATAAGCTTGAGATTGACCCAGCCCTTTGAGGCACTCCTATCGCTGGGTGTTATCAGCCATAGGATCTCGGGAAAATATGATCTAGATCGTTCATTTAGGCTGGTAAAATTGGTTTTTTGTTACCACGTGCGACGCCCCTAACGTGTAGAGAATGGCCCCACCCCGACTGCGGTCCACGACACAGTGACGATGGGAAAAAATGCAGGCGACGCCCATCAAAGCCGCTAACCCGGACGTCGTCTCCCATCACCGATTTCCTCCCCCCTATCCGCACACCTTGAACCTCGGCCTCCGTCCCGCCCCCTAGCCTCTTGCCGCGGCGGCGCCCTCAACTTGCCCAACCAAGGAGAAGTACACAGGTTGGCGGCGGAACTAAGGCCGATATACCCTCCTCTGCGCTCAAACCGGCCACGCGGAGGCTCAAGCGGTGGCACCAAAGATGCTGTTCTATTCATCTGTTCCAAGATCCCCAAAATAATCCATCCAGCTATGGAGAAGGACGGGTTGAGAGCGGCCGACAGCTGATACGTCTCCAACGTATCTATAATTTTTGATGCTCCATGCTTGTTTTTACATCATTTGCCTAATGTTTCGTTACACTTCGTGGCACTTTTATGCATTTTCCGGAACTAACCTACTAACAAGTTGCCACAGTGCCAGTTCCCTGTTTTCTGCTGTTTTTGTATTTCAGAAGTGATACACAGGAAATATTCTCGGAATTGGACGAAACAAGTTCCTGAACTCTTATTTTGTCCGGGAGCTTCCAGAGATCCGAAGGAGAGTAGGAGAGGGGCCACAGGCCAGGCTCACACCAGGCTGGCGCGGCCCAGGCCCTGGCCGCGCCGCCATGGTGTGAGGGGGCCTGGGGCCACCTCTGACATCGCCCCTTCGCCTATAAAGACCCCCCAACGGGAAAAACCTAAGGACCTGATCACTTTTCCAGAACACATCGCGATCCGCCGCCGCCGTCGACCCGAAGATCGGGAGGGTCCAGAAGCTCTTCCCGGCACCCTGCCGGAGAGGGGAATCGCCACCGGAGGTCTTCTTCATCGCCATGCTTGCCTCCGGAGCGATGAGTGAGTAGTCTACCTTGGACTATGGGTCCATAGCAGTAGCTAGATGGTTGTCTTCTCCACCATGTGCTTCATGTTTAGATCTCATGAGCTGCCCTACATGATTGAGATCACCGACATGTAATTTTACATGTTTGGTTTGTTGCGATCCGATGAATATTGGTGTTATGATTGAGTTGCTATACTGAATTATATCTTATGTTATCTCTATGTTGTTTATGATCTTGCATGCTCTCCGTTGTTAGTAGCTATATTGGCCAAGTAGTTGCTAGTGACTCCAAGAGGGGGTATTTATGCTCGATAGTGGGTTCATGTCTCTATTTAACCTGGGGGAGTGACAGAAACCTCTAAGGTTGTAGATGTGCTGTTGCTACTAGGGAGAAAACAACATTCATATGCTCAAGGGCATATGCTTTGTTTACATTACACACTTTGCTTAATGCAATTATCTGTTGTTCGCAACTTAATACTTGTGGAGTTCTCGGATTGATTCGCCACAAGTGGATTATTAGTCATAGATGCAGTTGGATGGCGGTCTATGTATTTTGTTGTAATGCCCAGAGTAAATCTCATAGTGATCTTCTTGACATATCACGTTTATCTTTATTCTATCAATTGCCCAACTGTAATTTGTTTACCCAGCATGTGTTATTTATCTTATGGAGAGACACCACTAGTGAACTGTGGACCCCGGTCCTATTTCCATCATATTGCTATCACCTGTTTACTTTACTCGCACCTGTTTACTTTACTCGCATACTCTACTATTTTCCACTCGATACGCTCATAACCTTTGTTTCAAGCAAACCGGTGAGATTGACAACCTCATCCCAAGTTGGGAACAAAGTACTTGGTTGTGTTGTGTGCAGGTTCCGCATTGCAGCTAGCAAGCAAAGCTTGGACGAGGCGCCATATATAAATTGTCCGAAGCTGTCGCAAACTAGCAAGCATCACCTTCAGTCGTAATTGTCTGCTCTTCTCCTGAATGATAAACCTTGGTTTCTTAACTGAGGGAAAACAAGCTGCTATACTCATCACACCTTCCTCTTGGGGTTTCCAACTGGCCGGTTATTTACTTCATCAACTTGGCACCATCAAGCTTCTTTTCTAGCGTCGCTGCCGGGGAAGAGTGGAAGACTTCTGCGAGGGGAGTTTTCGCACGCACATGCTTTACTTTGTTATTGTTTTGCTTTACTTATTTTACCTGCATCGTTTTATATCAAAAACCCAAAAAAAATTAGAATCCTTGGTAGTTGTTATTTCTTTGCTTTTAGTTCATCATGATGTTCCCTAAGTATGTTCTGGAGGACCTCTCAGTAGGTAGTGGTTCAATTATTGGAAAAAGTAACATTGGGGAGTTCTTTAATCACATTAGTATGCATAAGGAAGTTGAGGAAAAGTCTTTGGTTGAGCTAGCTCCTAGTTATGAAGTTGCTTCTGCTTATTTAGTTCACATGTTAGAAGCTAGGTTTGCTAGCCTTAATCCTTTCATGCAATACATGTTCCTTAAGCTTCATGAAATTGAGGATCCCGAAAAGAAAGCTTCTATCTTGGAAACTTTGCGCATAGAATTTAGAGATGTTGCAATTGAGGCTAGGAAAGTTTTTAAAAAGTTTAATAAGCTTGGCTCGCCTGTTGAAATTGTTGGTACACCCAACGAAGATTCTAGATTGTCAATACCTTGTAAGCTTGTAGGAATTCATAATGCCTTGGTAACTAATTTTAGTTGGATTTGTCCTGAAAATCTTTTTGATGAAAATAGTGTACCAAAGCGTGACTACAAGGGATACTCGAAACCTCAGTTGGATAGTATTTATCTCTTTATTCCTATAGTGGATCCTGATCCCCCTTTCATTGTTACTTGATTCGCAATTTTTTGCGCCTAGCTCAAAGGCGTTAACGAAAAGCACTCTTGGGAGGTAACCCAATGTTTTATTTTCAGTACTTTTTCTTTTAGTTGAGTCTTGGAAGTCATTACTACTATAATGACCGCTCCTTATCTTGTTTATTTCGTTTTTGTGCCAAGAGAAGCCTCTAATTCGAGTGAGGTAAAGATTTGGGGATGTTGCTGTCCTGAAACTGTTTTCGGTGCTGCACCGTAAAAATTCGTATAAATTCTATGTATATCTTTTGCACCTGCGATTTCTTGTGCATATGCCCCAGGTTATATCCAAACTTTCGTTAGTTGAACACTTTTTGATTTGAGCAACAGAAAACCCCTCAAAAATTCGGCCTTTGTCAGCTGTTCTGTTTTGACAGATTTCTGCCAATATTTGTGTTTGCCGCCTTATCGCTTTCTTTTGAGTTCTTTTGATCACGAAACTTTTGGGGAAATTGCTAAGTAGTATGTGCTATATATGTGGTGGTTTTGGGTTGAAACCTGAAGCAAAAAGAGGTTGATTATATGTTATGCTTGCACTAATGTTGCTAATAGATTTGTGTTTAGTTTTGTATGAAGGAAGTTTTCAAGTGTAGGGATTGGAGAATGATGAGATGAGTTAAAGAATGGACAAAAGCTCAAGCTTGGGGATTCCCATGCATCACCCCAAGAAATATCCAAGAATTACAAGCGTCAAAACTTGGGGATGCCCCCGAGGCACCCCTTCTTCATCGGCAAAAATCAGGTCACCTTTCAAAACACTATATTTTTATTGCTTTATGCACTATGTGTTTTTCTTGGAGCGTCAGTTGTTTTACTTTTCTTAGTTAGTTTAGTTTTGTTTGCTGCAATAAATGGTTGGACCTCAACAAATTTCCTTTGGAGGAGATGTACTCATTTTCATTTGCCAAGAACACTCCATTTTTCATTCTTACAATTTCACCGGGTGTTCTTCTTTTTCCGCTACTGCTTTTGGTTTTCGTTTTCGCCTTGATTTGCGTTCAGACCTTGTCATATCTTTTCATCAAGGTGTATTTTTGCCTCTGATCTTTATTGGTTTTCATCAAAATAGGTGTTTATAAAAATTTCAAATGGTGTTGGAAAAGAGAAAAAGCTTTATGCAAAATAGTGGTACAAGAAGGAGCTTGTGTAGATTGCGGCTTAGGCTTTTTCATGTCATGCTTGATGTCTTTTTGATAGTATGCTTAGTGGTTTTGCTGTAGCATGACTTGTCTCAAATAACTGAGATTGCTTAATGAGCCTTTGAAAAAAATCATGCGTTGTTTTTAATTATTTGGAAGCATTATTTTGGTTTTCTCCTTGATGCTTTATTTGGGTCAACTTGGCGCATGCTCACACATGTTAGACTCTTACAAAGTCACCAATAGCCTCTATGATCATTTAGTTTTTGACTTTTGATGACATCTTATGCTTCTTTTAATGTCGCTTTGTCGCTTTGCATGATTATGGCCATTATTGCTCTCTTAGTTGGTCGCTCCCAGTCTTTTGCTAGCCCTCGCCTTGTACTGAGTATGAGCTCTACTCGTGCATCCAACTCCTAAAAGCCAAAGTTTTCCAAAGTGTCCACCATACATACCTACTAGCAATTTGCTATTCCAAGTAAATTTGACTTGCTTTTATTTTCTCTTCAAATTAAACTCTTACCAGTGTTATGCGAAATTCGATCAGTAAAGCTCTCACGAACCGGAAGGCACACTTTACTTTTTCCTGTTCCTAAAAATTTGACATTGTGGTCTCTTATGTTGAGTTGTTATGCTTGCAAGTTGTAAGTTGGAGACTAGCCCAGCCATGCAGTCATGGGCAAGCTTTCAACATTGCACTTC
The DNA here is from genome assembly GCA_007115705.1 of Dactylis glomerata. Taxonomy (NCBI): domain Eukaryota; kingdom Viridiplantae; phylum Streptophyta; class Magnoliopsida; order Poales; family Poaceae; genus Dactylis; species Dactylis glomerata. Next base: position 252,047 of record QXEO01000750.1, on the reverse strand, counting down.
TTATTTGAGTTGATATCGTGATCTTTTGTTTATGGATGCCCGCGGTGTGAAATAAATTGGGAATCTTGTGGGGATCATGGAGTTTGTATATGTGTTAGGGAAACACCGGGCCGCTAATCTAAGCCATGCATAATTCATGGTGGAAATTTGCAGCATACCCATGGTGAACATTCGACGACACGTCTCACAATAAAAAGCTAAACAAATGGCAAATAAAAGAGATGTCGAGGTGTTCATTATCTGCTTTTCCTGTCATTTTGATGTGGGCTTGTTCCATGTCATCGGGCACGGAGGTACCCCATTGGCGGTTCTCAATGATATGCATATATTTACAATAACAAGAGCCTTGCTTGGGACTCTAAGTAAAGTAGCATGAGGTTTGGGTACTTGTATTCACGGGACACGAGGTTTTCAACTTATGATTTGTCAAGCATATGCATCATAATTGTTCTCACATTAACTTTAACCATGCAAGATGCTCATGATGGGGGCAATGAGAGCTCAAAGCCGGTAAGTACCATAATTTTTGAAGGTTATAAAACTTGCAATCACTGCTTCCCTCTGCGAAGGGCCTTTCTTCTACTTTTATGTTGAGTCACCACCTTCTATCTTTATGCACCATTAAGAGAGCATAGTTGTCATTCTTAGTATAATGTGCATTGTCCCAAAGTTTTCATTGATTGATTCATATTGTTGGTTTCACTTGTTCTCAAATTATTTATATATAGTCGGCCTCTTAAACTTGAAGGTGTCCTATGCATTTATGTTTTGCTCTCTTTGAAGGACAAGCTGAAAACCATTTGTATGTTTTTCCTTATGATTTGAACACATGTTTGACTTTCATTGTTTCATTTTCATGATATTTTGTTTGTGTTCATTTGCATGTTTACGACATGGTTGCTAAGTTTCTATTGTCAAGATTATATCTTTCGTGCCCATGTTTTAAGTTCTTATGATCCCAGCTCACAAATGCTTACATATATGATCAAGATTGTGTAGGTGCATGTCACCTCAAAAATTATTCTTTTGTTATCACTTACCTACTCGAGGATGAGCAGGAGTTAAGCTTGGGGATGTTTGATACGTCTCCAACGTATCTATAATTTTTGATGCTCCATGCTTGTTTTTACACCATTTGCCTAATGTTTTGTTACACTTCGTGGCACTTTTATGCATTTTCCGGAACTAACCTACTAACAAATTGCCACAGTGCCAGTTCCCTGTTTTTTGCTGTTTTTGTGTTTCAGAAGTGATACACAGGAAATATTCTCGGAATTGGACGAAACAAGTTCCTGAAGTATTATTTTGTCCGGGAGCTTCCAGAGATCCGAAGGAGAGTAGGAGAGGGGCCACAGGCCAGGCTCACACCAGGCTGGCGCGGCCCAGGCCCTGGCCGCGCCGCCATGGTGTGAGGGGGCCTGGGGCCACCTCTGACATCGCCCCTTCGCCTATAAAGACCCCCCAACGGGAAAAACCTAAGGACCTGATCACTTTTCCAGAACACATCGCGATCCGCCGCCGCCGTCGACCCGAAGATCGGGAGGGTCCAGAAGCTCTTCCCGGCACCCTGCCGGAGAGGGGAATCGCCACCGGAGGTCTTCTTCATCGCCATGCTTGCCTCCGGAGCGATGAGTGAGTAGTCTACCTTGGACTATGGGTCCATAGCAGTAGCTAGATGGTTGTCTTCTCCACCATGTGCTTCATGTTTAGATCTCATGAGCTGCCCTACATGATTGAGATCACCGACATGTAATTTTACATGTTTGGTTTGTTGCGATCCGATGAATATTGGTGTTATGATTGAGTTGCTATACTGAATTATATCTTATGTTATCTCTATGTTGTTTATGATCTTGCATGCTCTCCGTTGTTAGTAGCTATCTTGGCCGAGTAGTTGCTAGTGACTCCAAGAGAGGGTATTTATGCTCGATAGTGGGTTCATGTCTCTATTTAACCTGGGGGAGTGACAGAAACCTCTAAGGTTGTAGATGTGCTGTTGCTACTAGGGAGAAAACAACATTCATATGCTCAAGGGCATATGCTTTGTTTACATTACACACTTTGCTTAATGCAATTATCTGTTGTTCACAACTTAATACTTGTGGAGTTCTCAGATTGATTCGCCACAAGTGGATTATTAGTCATAGATGCAGTTGGATGGCGGTCTATGTATTTTGTTGTAATGCCCGGAGTAAATCTCATAGTGATCTTCTTGACATATCACGTTTATCTTTATTCTATCAATTGCCCAACTGTAATTTGTTTACCCAGCATGTGTTATTTATCTTATGGAGAGACACCACTAGTGAACTGTGGACCCCGGTCCTATTTCCATCATATTGCTATCACATGTTTACTTTACTCGCACCTGTTTACTTTACTCGCATACTCTACTGTTTTCCACTCGATACGCTCATAACCTTTGTTTCAAGCAAACCGGTGAGATTGACAACCTCATCGCAAGTTGGGAACAAAGTACTTGGTTGTGTTGTGTGCAGGTTTCGCGTTGCAGCTAGCAAGCAAAGCTTGGACGAGGCGCCATATATAAATTGTCCAAAGCTGTCGCAAACTAGCAAGCATCACCTTCAGTTGTAATTGTCTGCTCTTCTCCTGAACAATAAACCTTGGTTTCTTAACTGAGGGAAAACAAGCTGCTATACTCATCACACCTTCCTCTTGGGGTTCCCAACTGGCCGGTTATTTACTTCATCAACTTAGTACCATCAACGGCTCGCGCAGAGCTTCAAACTGCGGCCACCAGCCACTGGAGCAACAGCAGAACAAGATCCCCTGCCTAGGGACGCCACGAGTTCCTTACCGCTAGCCGCCGGCCAAGCTGCCTAAAGTCACGGGATTGATCTGGCCGTCATGGCGACTGGCGGCATGATGGATGCGGTCGGCGTCCTTCTCTTTTTCCTAAGGAGGCTACAGTACATCTACCTTATGAGATACTGCTCCAGCGCATTGGTGGCGAGTGGCGACCAGCATGCGACCTCACTGTCGGACCTCGGCCTCGTCCTGTCCACCCCGAGAAGGCATGTATATGCCCACCCGAGTTCCTCTTGTCTTGAGCCTGAAATCCTCTGCCCGTCCTCTCCACTCTCCTGGTCTTCCTGGCCGAGTTTCTCCTTTGCTGGCGGCGTGTGGTCTAATTCTGTTTCTCCTCCAAAGATGTAGCCGTCGCCAACACTCTCCCATGGTCGCCCCACTCCCTATGCCTCTGTCACCGTAGATGAAGGAGGAAGGATAGGGCGCTGGCTGGGCCTCCAAGACGGCGTTGTCAGATTGACAAGCTGGGATGGCAGTGGACTGCGCCGGAGGGTGGGACGGCGGGTCGTCTTGGAGGCGACGACGCAATTCCTGCGTGGCTGGGGGCCGTATTTGCGGAAGACCGACGGTGGCGCGGAGCTCGCTGGCAAAACGGCGGGAGGACCGTGGCGGCGCTGGAGCAGGACAACGGCATGGAGGCGGGGCTGCGGTGGTGGCGAGGACGCCGACGACCCGGAAGGCAACAAGGAGCCAGGCCGCGTCAGGGAGCTGGCGCCGCAGGTGAATCTTCCGTCCTCGCCTCATCGGCCTGTCTATTATAGATGTTTCTCATTTACGTCACGGTCTTATTGGGAAGGGATTTCCTCTAATGCCATTTCTGGTTAGTTTCCTGATTTGTTCTCTCTCTTTTGGTAACATGTGTATTTTCTTTGATTTTTTTTTGTTTTAGTGTGTTTCTTCAGGTATCTGCAGGGGCCCTTTTCGTGTCCTGGATGTTCCGCCTAATGTATCTACTTGTGTCATCATGTTGATGACGACAATTTTCTCCAGCTGACATCTCTTCTTCTTCTTCTTTTTACTACTTCATTCTCTAAATGGGAAGGTACTTTCAAATAGGACTCCCTGTATAAATGAAAAGTAATATGATTTTGATTATATCCACTAGATATACTTGTGTTCTCTGTTGAATTTACAATTAATTGGATCAACAGCAATGTCAATGCTAGATTTTAATTAATTATTTTCAATAGGTTACAAAGGGATTTGATTGGAGATGTTTTATCTTTGTCTGGACCAATACAAAGAATAACGAAAGAGATTTCTTTCTTTCATCTTTTTATGTATGTGAACTACAGAACATGGTGCTAAGTGCTAACCACGGACATAACATGCTATCTATTTAGTTGTCTAGCTGCACTTCTAAATCTCTAAGGCTTCAGATTTTGTAATTTTGATACGTTGTGGGAGTTCGTGGACATGTGCATTCGAATTATTTGAACATTGCTCTAAGCATGATCACTACCTGGCTATCCCTCGCAAACAAAACACTACTTGGTTATGTTCTTAGTTTTTTTTCTCTAGAATGCAACCTGCTAAGCTTATCCTATAAATTTTGGAGTAAGAATTTATTCAAAATAGGATGGATTTGTATAGAAAAGAGAGAGTAAAGCAAGGATTGCGCAGGTCCTCTTGACTTGTGATGGCCATTGTTGACATGCCACAGCAACAATTACCACACTCTTACTATGTGGCGCTGAATGTTGGTTAAGCAGAAGCACTCCAGGTTGATGATATGCCCCTAACTTATTAGCTTCTTCAAACAGTGATGTGATATGTTTCAAATCCATGTACATAAGTTGGTAGCAAATCCATAGGCCTCTTGATAAAATTTCTACTCCATGTGTATCCTTCTAATTTGGATCTCTAACTTAACAATGGCAAGTTGGACCATGACCCCCTTTGCTCATCCTAGGCTGGCATGGTTTGAATGTCTCAGAAGGCATCTCTCTACTGATGGCAACACTTGGATGGGTTCCAATCACAACATAGACGTCGCTAGCCCCAGTTCCTTGATACGAATCCCTATAATAAACCAATTCCTGTGAATTTTAATTTTCCTTTGTTTCCTTTTCTATAGATCAGGATTGGTGTAGCACAGATCTAGCATCAATGTTGGGGATATACCAAATAGGTATACCAGCGACGTAGTCCTAAATCAGCAAGCCAGGGTGGCCCATCAGGGGTGGTATGGCGGATTCGCCATACCGGGCGGCCCAGTTGCTGAAGTTGGCACGGCGGTACTGGATGCAGGCGCTTATGGCGGATCCGGAGACAGGCCTATGGCGGGCTACTAGCGGCGAGCTTATGGCGGATCCGGATGACGGCCCATGGCGGGTGACCTTGTAGCACACGCATAGGACTTAGTCTAGGACTCCAAGTTGTATCCGCTCCGGTACCAACGTGTAGCCCACGCCAGGCGCCTTTATAAGCCCGGCGTGGAGTAGCCCTTGAGGCAAGAGCAAGAACGAGAATAGGCCAATCGCATAGCGAAACAGCCAACCTCATCATTGTAACCGAGCACTTGTTGCCATATAGTGAATTATAGCAGCACGTAGGATCTCGCCACCGTCGCGGGATCTGAAGCTGGGTAAACTCGTGCTACCACCGTCCTGGATCGCTCCTCCGTGTTCACCCCCTTCCACAAACCGCCATACACCTACCCCTATGGCAGATCTGTTGACGAAACCACGACAGTTGGCGCCCGCCGTGGGGCTTAGCGCGTCTGGAGCGCGGATCCAGGCGGGATCCGCCTTTGCAGGCATCGGCGACACCGTCGCCATCAGGCGCGTCCTCTACGATTCCGGCTTCCCCATCGTCCCAGCGGATAACCTCTGGGTGCCGGCTAGAGAAGACCCTGCTCGATTCACCGTCATCCCGATTGGAGATATCCATATCTTCATTGGACAGACAAACCTTACCCCCGCTACGGAAACCAATTTCCGGCGGATTGGTATGGCTGAAATCCCCAAACGGACCGCTTTCGAGCTGGATACGGAGGAGGACTCATCTGATCTGCTACTTTCCAAGCTATCCAGATCGGATCTGAAAAGTAATCCCACCCAGCCCGCCCTAGAGGTAGAGGAAGTGGTGGAAGACCGCAGTGAATCCGCCATGAGCAATCTGGCGTTAGAGACACCGCGGTACTGCCTTGTTGCGTTCGCAGGTATCACTTCAGGATCTACCTCCAATGGAGAAGATAGCCCAGGTGAATCCATCCTAGAGGCACTTAACGAAAGTGGTGAATCGGATGACTGGGACAGCAAAGGCTATGATTCTGACCATTACGATGCCGCCATGAGGAAACTCGAGGCGTAATTGGCGCAGCAGGCACTTGAAGAGCAACACGCAGCGGCCAAGCAGGTGTTTGTCACCAACAAAGGAGATGATGCTGGGCAGACAATCGGCGATCCGCCATCTCAGGCAGTCCACGACGGAGATGCCGGCAATGAGCAGGGTAACCCGCCACCAGCTGTTGATCCCGCCGCGGAGCAACTTCCCGAGATTCATGGCAGACCCAGGCCGCTACCCGCCATCCCAGAGGACCAGCACCAAGAAGACTTCACGACCCCGCTGGATAAGGTCGTCTACGGAACTCTAGCAGATCCAATCACCCCTGACTATGTCAGAGACGTGAACGATCTCGAGAAGAAAAGGCGAGCACTCCTCAAGGAAGCAAAGCGAGTCGAGAAGATGGGCAAGCAGGTTGATGACGACATTGCTAAAGCTCAAGACACGCTGAAGCGCGCAAGGAACATGGAAGAAAAGTATGTTACTCTCGTCCAGAACCAGATCAACGAGGGAGGCGACCCGCAGTTGGTACGAAACCTTGAGTTCACCGTACCAACAGCGGAAACTCTGGCCAAGATGTATATCAAGAATCCGCCATACGTGGACAAAAACCACGATGAAGTCAGGGCTACGCCCATCGAGAACATCGTGGCTGCAAAGGAGCTATTGGAGCATAATAAAAGCCCAGCAGCCCTAGAGACGGCAGTTAAACTAATGACCAAAGCATTAGTGCAGCAGGAGAAGGCTATGTCGTCACGACGCCTCGAATCTGATCCTGCGCTATGCAGGTCCAGTACTGCCTCTAAAGCTCAGGGGGCTGGCAACAATGGTGGACGTCCTGACAACGAATCTCATACCGGATCCTCGGAGATCCGAAGAAGAGAAGCTCGCAATCGGCGACACGCCATCCCAATATCCTCTAATGACAAACCACATGGCAAAGGCCCGCAGAGAAACCCATCGCCACCCCGCAAGAATTACCCAGCTTACGGATACCAACAAGCCACTGCTGCTCCTCGCCATAAGACCAACATGCCGCCACCAAAGCATAAGACATTCGAAATCCGCAAGGGAGGAATCGTCATACGCGACAATGATGGCAAACGAGGACGAAGCCGTGACGCTGGACGCAGAGACGATCCGCCACGACGGGAAAACAGCAGGGATGGCGGATCCAAGAGAAGGGACAGATCTCGCCATGACGACGGCGCGCATCGTGACGGTGACAAGGACAAGCATCGCTCCACTCGCCGTCACGACGACAAAGGGCAAGGCTCCCGCCGCCATGACGACGATCCATCTTCACGAAGAACAGAAGGGAGTCGTCGTAGCTGCAGAGAACAGTCGCAGGATGGCGAGAGTAAGCGCAGATGCGACCCTTCGCCATCCCCACCAGGTAGCCCCCATGGCGGCAGCGGTGGTGGTGGCGGACCAGCAAAGTCGCGCAACTCTCGCAAGGATCCGCCAGACCAGAAGCCCTACGACGCCCGTACCCATCTGAATGAGATTGCCAAGTCTCAAACGGCCTTCTTCCTCGGCCCAAAGTGCTTTGGACAACGGATTCGTGATGAGCCCATCCCATATGGGTTCAAAATCGAGAAAAATATCCGCCAGTACAATGGGGTCGATAGGACTTTGACTTGGCTACAAGACTACTTCAACGCAGTACAATTCGCCGGGGGATCTCCCAATGTTGCTGTCCGCTATTTGCCCCTGATGCTATCCGGCACTGCGAGGCAATGGATCAACGACTTGGCAGAAAACTCCATCCAAACCTGGTTCGATATGCAAACTGCGTTCACCGAAAATTTCGAGGGGACTTACAAGAGACCCCACAACATTGGTGACCTCCAACGGTGCCGACGAGCTGACGACGAGACCTCCCGAACTTTCCTCGCACGATGGCTGGATATGAAGAACTCCTGTGAAGGGGTTACTGACGAATCCGCCATCCTCGCGTTTATTGATAGTTTGGAAAGAGGCCAACTGCTCCGCCATCGCCTGTTGCGGGAAAGGAACGAAGGGAAATTGACCCTAAATTCCATGATCACCATCGCAAGCAACTACGCGGCCGCCGATGACGACGCCCGCGAATCTCTGAAGGCTTCCGCCATCCAGAACACTGGAAAGCGGAATAGCAGTAACAAGCGAAAGAATCCGCCAGAAGAGCCGCAGGCTCCGGACATGGTGGCCACAACCTTTGCTGACAAAGGCCAAAGCAGCCAGCGCGGCCGGGGACGCGGAGGTGGCGGTGGACAGCCGCGGAGTTCCACAACTCCCGCTTCAGCGCCATCCGCCCCCGTGTCCTACGACGAATACCGCGATATGCCATGTTTTGCCCACCGCGACGCCTCAGGAAAGTGCAACCACACCAACCGGAACTGCAAGTTTGTCAACGACCTCAAGGCGGATCAAGAAGCTGGCTTCAAGCGCAGCCGGCGACAACGGCCTCGTGGCAAAGGAAAAGCGGATAAAGACAAGGAATCTAGGGATGGTAGCGATATGGATGAAGACCCTGCGCCCAAGCCCGCCGAAAAGGCAGAGGGTGGTGCTGGCAAGGGTAACCCAATCAAGGACAAAAAAGGCGCCTTTCACACATTCCTTGGACCCCCCACGGCTAAGGCACAGAGAGCTGCTATGCGCTCACTTAATGCCACCGTGCCAAAAATCCGCCAGTACGTCAGATGGTCCGAAGTACCGGTGCACTGGAGCCGCGATGATGATCCAGAGCATATCCCAGATGGCTATTACGCCATGGTGGTATGCCCTGTAATCCATGGCTATGAGTTCTCCAAATGCTTAATGGATGGCGGCAGCAGCCTGAACATCATGTACGTGGAAACTTTGACAAAGCTCGGCCTTACCAAGACCCAACTCCGCCATAGCGCGGTCACCTTTTATGGGGTGGTTCCTGGTCGCCAAGCTAAGTCCCTCGGATCCATCACACTCAAAGTTGCCTTCGGTAGTGAGGAAAACTACAGAGAAGAGCTCATAACCTTTGAGGTGGTCCCGTTCAAAAGCACTTACCACGTGATCTTCGGGCGCCCCGCCTTCCACAGCTTCCATGCAAGGCCATGCTACATCTACAATCAGCTGAAGATGCCAGGACCGGATGGCATAATCACCATTTATGGCAGCTTCCGGAAGGCAAAGGAGTGCGAGGAAGGAGAAGCCGCCTTCGCGGAAGCAGTGTTCTTCGGTGAGGAGTTCAAAGAAATCCATGCCGCTACGGACCCCGCGGAGATGCCGGCATCCAAGCAGGAGGTTTCCGCCTCCCCGCCCACCTTCAAGCCTACAGTCGATACAAAACAGGTGGAACTTGTCGCTGGCGATGCCGCCAAGACTACCGCCATTGGGACAAACTTGTCCCCCAAATAGGAAAGCGCGCTCGTCGAGTTCCTCCATGAGAACCGGGACATCTTCACATGGCAGCCATCTGACATGACGGGTGTACCCAGGGAACTCGCCGAGCACGCTCTGCAGATAATTCCTGGCTCAAAGCCAGTAAGACAAGCCATGAGACGCTTCGGCGATGAAAAGCGTCGCGCCATACCGAAGGAAATTTCCAAGCTGTTGAAAGCAGGCTTCATCAAGGAAGTGATACATACCAAGTGGGTGGCCAATCCGGTACTAGTTCCTAAGAAAAACACAAAAGTTCCGCGCATGTGTGTAGATTACACTGGCCTGAACAAAGCATGTCCAAAAGACCCTTTTCCCTTGCCTCGCATTGACCAAGTCATTGACTCGACGGCGGGATCGGAGCTACTGTGTTTCTTAGATGCCTACTCCGGATACCACCAGATCAAGATGAAAAAGTCCGATCAGCTCGCCACGTCGTTCGTAACACCTTATGGCACATATTGCTATGTCACAATGCCATTCGGTCTGAAAAACGCAGGAGCAACGTATCAGCGCACCATGCAAAAGTGCCTGGTGGATCAAATCGGACGAAATATCCATGCATACGTGGACGACATCGCAGTTATGTCTAAGAAGCAAGATGGCCTTATAGCGGATTTGCAAGAGACGTTTGATAATCTCAGGAAGTACAACATGATGCTTAACCCAACGAAGTGCGTCTTCGGGGTTCCAGCTGGACAACTCCTAGGATTCATCGTCTCCCACCGCGGAATTGAGGTTAACCCGGAGAAGATCAAGGCAATCCTCGACATCTCCCGGCCTATTGACCTAAAAGAAGTACAGCGACTCACAGGCTGTGTGGCAGCAGTGAGCAGATTCATCAGTCGTCTTGGCGAGAAGGCTTTGCCACTCTACAAGCTGATGAAGAAATCAGACGAATTCGTCTGGACCGACGAGGCAGACGCTGCACTTAAGGATCTGAAGAGAGTGTTATCCACTGCACCAGTCCTAGCGGCACCCGAAGACCAGGAACCCATGTTACTATACATGGCAGCAACCAATAGGGTGGTCAGCATCGTCATGGTGGTAGAGCGTAAGGAAGAAGCGCAGGAGTATGGCGTACAGCGACCAGTCTACTATGTCAGCGAGGTCCTGACGGAATCCAAGCAGCGCTACCCTCACTACCAAAAATTGGCATACGGAGTTTTCCTAGCTTCCCGCAAGCTAAGGCATTACTTCTATGACCATAATATCACAGTGGTGAGCAAAGCCCCACTGAAGGACATCATCAACAACAGCGACGCAACAGGACGAGTTGCGAAGTGGGGCATTGAATTGGCCTCTTTCGACATCGACTACAAGCCTCGCACCGCCATCAAGTCGCAGGCTTTGGCAGAGTTCATGGCGGATTGGAAAGAAGCGCAGGAGACTACGCCAGTCCCAGAACCAGAGCATTGGGTGATGCACTTTGATGGCTCAAAGTTGCTACACGGCTCGGGGGCTGGAGTGACGCTCAAATCTCCTAAGGGAGATGAGTTAAGCTACGTTCTCCAGATTCACTTCCCCACCACCAACAACATCGCGGAGTATGAAGCGCTACTACACGGGCTACGTGTCGCAAAGGAGATAGGCGTACAACACATCATGTGCTGTGGAGACTCTGACCTTGTGGCTCAGCAGGTGGCTGGCACATACAAAGCTCGGAACGAAGTAATGGCGGCATACAGGGACGAAGTGGACGAGATGGCCAAAAGTTTCCTCGGCTACGACATAAAGCACGTACGGCGAGAAGATAACATGGCGGCCGATACCTTGTCAAAACTGGGATCCAGCCGTAGGGCAGTTCCGCCAGGCGTATTTCTCGAGCATCTGCGCGTACCATCAGTTAAGATGGTGGATCCAGAAAATCCGGAGATGGCGAGCTCCCCTGTTATGGCGGTTTTGCCTAGCAATCCGCCATGGGCTGAGCCCTTCCTGGAATATCTGATGAGCAAGAAGCTTCCCAAAGACGAAGTCCAGAGAAGACAAATCGAGCGTAGAGTCAAAGCGTACACCATCATAGATGGCCAACTCTACAAACGAAGCACCTCGGGAGTTTTCATGAAGTGCATATCCCATGTGGATGGAATCAAAATACTAAGAGAGATCCATGAAGGCGAATGTGGGCATCACGCCGCCGCCAGATCCCTAGTAGCTAAAGCATTCCGCCATGGGTTCTACTGGCCAACAGCCAAAGCAGATGCAGACCGCATTGTGGAGCTCTGCCATGGTTGCCAGATGTACTCCAAGCAAACCCATATGCCCGCCACAGCACTGCATACGATCCCTATAACTTGGCCTTTTGCAGTCTGGGGGCTGGACATGGTGGGTCCGCTAAAAACAGCACCTTCGGGATTTACGCACCTTTTGGTAGCGGTAGATAAATTCACGAAGTGGGTGGAAGCTAAGCCCATCAGAAAACTTGATGGCAAAACCGCCCTAAAGTTTGTCAAGGACATTGTGGTCAGATTCGGCATCCCACACAGCATCATCACCGATAATGGCACAAACTTGTCTCAGGGAGAAGTTGAAGAATACTGCCATCACAACGGAATCCGCCTTGACCTAGCATCTGTGGCACATCCACAGTCTAATGGCCAAGTTGAGCGGACCAACGGACTAATCATGTCAGGGATCAAGCCACGCCTAGAAGCACCGCTACATAGAGCAGCTGGAGCCTGGGCAGAGGAGTTGCCATCTGTACTGTGGAGTCTACGGACCACGCCAAACAGATCAACCAGCCTCATCCCTTTCTTCTTAGTCTACGGAGCAGAGGCAATATTGCCAAGTGATGTTCAGTACGATTCTCCCAGAGTAGAGGCCTACAAGGAAGAAGATGCCGAAGCGTCCAGACAACTATCTGTGGACCTGCTGGAAGAAGAACGAGACCTAGCAGCCCAGAGATCCGCCATCTACTAGCAGAATCTCCACCGCTATCACAGCAGGCGAGTTCGCCAACGCTCGTTCAAAGAAGGTGACCTGGTGCTACGTCTGAAACAGCAGAAGTCCCACAAGCTATCCCCGCCTTGGGAAGGACCCTTTGTTATCAGCAAAGCTCTACTGAATGGTTCCTACTACCTCGTTGATATTCGCGAGCTAGATAAGCGACCAAGTAAGAAGCGCAAACGAAGAGACCCTGACGATATCTACGACGAGACAGATCGTCCATGGAACATCGCACAGCTACGTCCTTTCTACACTTAGCACTTTTCTAGCTATGTAACAGGCACCTCTATATGATCAATGAAATAAATCATTTGGTTTACTCTTGATTTTTTCTGAGTCTTTTACCTCCTTTATTGTTCATTTAGATCGTATAGAACCTTTTGCGCAATTGTGCTTTGCACTTGCGTCTCTTTTAAATCCGCCATAAGCGGTCCGCGTAGCTTTTTTATGTTTTGATCTTCATCCGATGTTCTCTGTGTGGATTCCAGAGTAGTGACTTTTTGACGATCTAAGCCGCCATCTGCTCAGGGTTCTGGACGCTTGCTATTAAGTATCGTCGCCCTAGCGGATTGTTCGTGCGAAGATTTTGCCATCTCACGAAAAGTCAAGCACAGAGAGCCGGATGGCGGATCGCATAATCCTACGCGTGAAAATTTTTAAGTGTTGTTTTTTGGGCATGGCAAAAACTGTAAGTTGCATAAAACTAGGCCTCGCAGTTTCTTCGCGCAATTAAACCACTTCATAAAAAACAAACTGCAAAAGTTCACAAAGCATTCCACTGATCCGCCACAAGCAGATCAGTCACAGTGCAGACACATCACACGCAGTTTAAGTTTAAATTACAGATCCACTCAGGGGCCGAATTGATGCAAAGTATTTTTTCCTGCCATATTGCAGGGCACATCTTAAGAGGATGGCGGAATCTTGGAGGACACCTCATCCCCGCCATCACCACCTGCGGTTGCCGCGGAGGCGGATGCCGAAGCTTGGCTTGGCGACCCTGGCAGCTCGTATGCTTCATAGTATACGTTCAACTGAGTGCCAAGGACACACAGCTGATCGTATCCCAGCACGCTCTGCCGGATGGCGGCCTCGTCTACCGGCGCTCCGTCCTCGCCGCTCTCAGGGATGCCGGAGGTGAGCTGGTCCAGGTCCATCTCGGGATAGTGGGCCTTCGCCAAGGTCAGCGCTGTTCTGGCACCACCCCGAGCAGAGGACAGCTTCCAATCCGCCACCAGCCCTGGTACCAGCAGCAGCTTCTGCGTGAGCGCGATGGCGGAAAGGTTGGAAGAACCCGCTATCTACAGGCTCCCGCACGCTTGGCGACCAGCGCTGAGAAGGCCATCAAGCTCCTTCCTCGCTGCGTCGGTGGCCATGCGCAAGCCCTCAGCGGTGTCCACCTCGCTTTGCCCCAAGGAAGCTGCATGGCGGAAAAAAGAAGATGCGTCACGAACTGCATAGCAGAAATTGAAAAACTTTACGTTATAAGAAGTGGTACCTAGCAAGTTGTCTTGGAAGTGATGGAGGAGCTCGTTAAAGCCTTCACGCCGCTTCTCAAAATCAGCGGCGGCTTTGCGGAGATCCGCTATCTCCTTGTCCTTCTTCTTGCCCTGGTTCTCCTGGTCCTTCAGCTGCCTCTCGAGGGTGGCGTTTTCGGCCAGTGATTTTCGGAGCTGTTGGTTCAGCCCGTCCATCGCAATGGCATGGCCCTTCTCCACCCCCTCAAGTGTGGACTTAAGCTTGGCAGCATCTGCATGGCGGAATTTTGTCAGCTCAGCATTTGATTGAATAAGCATAAGGAAAGGAACCTTAAGGATAAGTACCGCTATTCTCAAGCTGCTGCCGCAAATCCGCCATAAGAGCGCTTTTTTCCGTCAGCTCCTTCTCCTGCGAGCTGACGACCTGGACCAGGTCCTCCACCACCTTCTTGTAATTCTGGCAAAATTTGAAGTGTTAGTCAATCTTAGAGCTTTATGCCGGATGTGAATCCGCCATAACGCTCGGGGGCTACTCACTGATTCTTTTTTAGCCACTCTTAGAGCATCATGATGAACGATTATCCGCCATGATGCTCGGGGGCTACTTATGCTGATTTTTTGTCTTCTAAGAGCTTTATGCCGGATAATTATCCGCCATAACGCTCGGGGGCTACTCAGTATAAAAATTAAGTTCTCTATAGAGCACTATGTGAACTACCAGCGCTCGAGGGCTAAGTTATTTAAAAACTTACAGAAGTCAACCTTGGAGCCCCATAGCGGATCGAGTCTGTAATCCGCCATGGCGCTCGGGGGCTACTGGGAGTACATACCTTCTTCATGGTCGATGTTTTTCTCAACAAAAGCGGCAATGCCGCTGGACAGCTGGTTGCTGGCATCTTCCTGGCTAGAAATAAGATTGACGACCTCAAGTTGCTTTTGCCTCCAGTATAGGCTGCCCCCAGACGAAGTATCCGCCACTTGACCCTGAGAGCCAGAAGTCTTTTCGCTTTGGACGACATCATTAGCCGCAGCTTCAGTCGTTGGGTTGATTTCTGGCATTGGGTCAAACTGACCACCAGCATCCTCCATATCAATATCGATACGAACAGAAGGAGTTGGTGCATCAGGGGTGAGCGGGATAGTCGCAGGGGAGGGCTTGGCTCGCTTGGAGGACGGCTCCTTGACAGTAGGCTTCTTTCTTCTAAAAGAAAAAGGATTAGAAATGGAAAGCAGTAAAACAATGAAAAAGGGTGTCCAAAGATTACCTTGACTTGGGCAGATTGATGGTAGCGGTACTCTCGGATGGCGTTTCAAGCTCCGCCCTGCGTTGAGCTTCGAAACGACGGGAATCAGCAGGTTTCCCGCCACCTCCGCGAGTTTTCCCGCTACCGCCCCGTTTCTTGGAAACCGCCTTCTCTTGGGTCGTACGGGCTGTGTCCTCCACATTTCCCGCCATCTCATCTTTGTTTCCGCTAGAGTGAACAACTTCCTCCTTGGCGGCAGATTTGAGGTTGGAACGGTGAAGGGGATGGGCAAAGTGACCAGGTCCAAGCGATTTGAGCTGATTATAAGAAAAATGTTATATAAAGATACTGTACAGTATTATGGCGGAAAGGGAACTTACCGAAGGACAGGTGCCATTCTCGAACATAGCCATGCCGAACTTCAAAGGCTTCTTCCTGGGAGACTTCATCAGGGAACGGATGCGCTTCTCGACCACTTTTGGGTCTAGCTCTTGGTCTGAACAACGCATGCCATCATTTGCACCAGTATACTCGTGCATCAGGCGATCGCGGTGTTGCAGCGGCTGAATCCGCCGGGATATCCAGCAGTTGATGGTGTCTATTCCCTTCAAGCCATCCACAGTTAGCTTGGCAATCCGCCGAGCCAGGAGCTTGACATAGGGAGTGGCGGTTTCGTCGTTGACAGCTGTCCAGGTGTCGCGGGACTCGGCAGCGACATTCGTGAATGGAGGAAGGCCGCGGGCTTGAGATGGCGCAGGCTTGTCCGCCATATAGAACCAGGACCCTCTCCATCATATGGCGGAATCCAGTGGCGTGATGAAGGGGTATTCTTTCGACCTTCGCGGAAGAAAGCAAATTGTCCCGCAGGTTCGAAGAGATCCGTCATCTTCATAATTGGGCCGCACAGAGAAGAAAAGTTGGAAGAGGTCCACCCTGGGGCGGATCCCAAGGTATCCCTCGCATAAAGCTGCATAACCCGCCACAGACACCAAGCTGTTTGGTGATATGTGGTGGAGTTGCAGTCCATAGTACTTCAGAAGATTCGTGAAGAAAAGAGATGGAGGCATACTGAGACCCCTCTCCACGTGGAATTTGAGCATCACGATTTCGGAGGGGTTAGGAAGAGGCACTAGGGCCTTGAAGTCAGTCCGCCATCCGGATTCAGCTTGAGGAGTCACAGTGCCCTCGCTCTCCATGGCCCTGACGTCAGAATCCTTAACATGGGATTTCTGCCAGTACCCATGGAGGTTCTGAGGGATCTGTTCTTCTTCGTCCTCTGCTTCCTCCTCCTCAGCTTCGCCATCCGCAGTGGGATCATCTGGGTTAGCACCCGCCATCTCCTCCTCAGCTTCGGACATGTTGTCCTCTGGATCCAAATCCGCCATCCCAGGATGTTCTCCCTGGACTGACTGTTGCAAAGGAGAGTCTTCCTCTTCAGCATCGGAATAGTGGCGAGCTGGTGATCCGGAGTTCATGGCGTCGGGCGGAAGGAAGTTTTCTCCGGCAGAAAATGCTACCGGCGGTGAGGTTTTCTGCGGTGGCTCGCCGGAGATAGCGAAGCTCTCGTGGTGGCGCTGAAGAGAGAGAAGGTGACGGGGGCGAATGAAGGAGTGATTGGCTGGGGGTGAGAGGCCGGGGTATATATAGACCCCGGGCCTCGAGATTCGTGCCCACCATCACCACCGTTCATCCTGATCGCAGAAACCCTAATCTGGCGACACGTGTCCAAGGGTAAAAAAGTAACTTGGTGAAAACAGTGCGTGCACTGTAGGCCTTGCCCTAGAAGGAACTGTGTGCCGAAATTTACGGCGGATTTCAACGGTATGATCCAACGGATCCCGAAAATCTCGCTAAGATAACTACGTCACTTGATCCGTTATTTACGGCGGATTGATAGATGGAAGAAGGAACATCAAGATAACCGCCATTCCAGCAAAGAAGAGCTATGGCGGAAATGACCTATCAAGAACAAGCATGGCGGATGTAGATGGCAATCTTGAAGTTCCCTGGGGGCTACTGTTGGGGATATACCAAATAGGTATACCAGCGACGTAGTCCTAAATCAGCAAGCCAGGGTGGCCCATCAGGGGCGGTATGGCGGATTCGCCATACCGGGCGGCCCAGTTGCTGAAGTTGGCACGGCGGTACTGGATGCAGGCGCTTATGGCGGATCCGGAGACAGGCCTATGGCGGGCTACTAGCGGCGAGCTTATGGCGGATCCGGATGACGGCCCATGGCGGGTGACCTTGTAGCACACGCATAGGACTTAGTCTAGAACTCCAAGTTGTATCCGCTCCGGTACCAACGTGTAGCCCACGCCAGGCGCCTTTATAAGCCCGGCGTGGAGCAGCCCTTGAGGCAAGAGCAAGAACGAGAATAGGCCAATCGCATAGCGAAACAGCCAACCTCATCATTGTAACCGAGCACTTGTTGCCATATAGTGAATTATAGCAGCACGTAGGATCTCGCCACCGTCGCGGGATCTGAAGCTGGGTAAACTCGTGCTACCACCGTCCTGGATCGCTCCTCCGTGTTCACCCCCTTCCACAAACCGCCATACACCTACCCCTATGGCAGATCTGTTGACGAAACCACGACAATCAAGAAGCATGCAAAATCCCTACCAAATTAGCAACAAAATTATTTCCATCTACCAGAGAAGAGTTTGTTACTTCCATTTTCAACACCTTGCCCACTATGATTGTGTCTATCCATTTTTTAGCTATTTCGGTATACTTTGTGAATGCACCTTGATTTAATATATGGCTGTAAGCTAGCATAAATGCTTTCCATGCAGCATGATAACATGGACTTCCTGCATTTTGTCCTAATTTATTTATTGGTATTTGTTGTTTATAGGCTATTCACATATCTCACAAAATGATAGCACACACCATGATCGACCAGCGTGGCTTCTATGTCTGTTCAGAACGTATAACCAGTTTGGGTTCAGCGAGAAATACCTGATCTGAGAGCTTAGGTGAAAAAGTGATGCAGTTCATGCAAGGATTTATGATTCGGATTTTTTTGGAAATGCCCAACTTATCAAAAATGATGTAGAAGAGAGCCTGGGTGAGGAAGTAATGGAACATATCGTGGTTTTCACAAGGTACAACATCATGACACGAATTACGGCTTCTGCAATGTGGCTTGATAAGTTCTTTGATAGAATCCGTGGATAGCAGGAAGTCCGCATTTCTGCAGCCACGGCTTAGAATTGCTTGATTGAGTACTCTAGCATTTTCCTTAATCTTTATCGATACGAAGTGTGCTGCCATTTTGAGCTGTTACCGTGGGAATTTATGATGCTCCTGCTATACCTGCGTCTGCTACACCTCTGCCCAAGTGTAAGCAAGGATAAAAGGCCTCGAAGATCATGTCTTGTGTAGTTGTGTACCATGATTTTACGTGCTCTGTAGGTCAGCTCTAACTCTGTAACTAAAGTCTGTAACTAAAATTAGATGTAACCGTGAATTGCTGTCAGCTTTTGGGCTGGTTGTAGGCTGATTGTGTCTGTAAAATACTCTGATTTTCAAACACAATATTTGAGTAACTATTGTGGAGTAATATGGCTGATGTAGCCTTTTGCTCAATGCTACCGTGCTAAGGGATAAAGACCCACAACAAGCACGGTAGCTCCACACGCTTGAATGCACATAGTTATGATGTATGCATGAGGATTGCATAGTACTGAAGGTCGTGTATGAGGATTTAGTAATTTGGGAAGAGGCCGACACTGAACGGAGACTCACGGGGTGACGAAGAAAGACCGGCTGGAGAGCTTGGCCTCTCCATGCCGCACAAGCCGGAGAGCTCCTGGCTCGCCTGCCGCGCTCCCATTGCTCGGTTCGTGTCTCGGGGGCGAGGCCGTTTGGGGAGGACAAACCTGACGCCCCCGAGTCCATGGTAGGAGTGTAGCACGGTGGCAACTTCGCCGGAGTCGAGTGGCGGTCGCTGAAGTGGAGCTCAGACCTGGGCGGGTGGATCTGTGGTGGAGGTGTCAATCTCGATGGCCCGCCAAGGATGTGCCGATCTTGGCCTGGAGTTTTTTTCCAACACAGCATCGACACCACCATCCCTATCGAGGACACGGTCTCCTTGCTCCGGCCCACTTTTCTTGATTAATTACTTAATTACATACATTCGAATCCGTGTGTTTTATTGCTCTGGTTGCTTCCTATAATTTTTGTGCTGAAATTTCTGTAGATCAGTGAGCTCAAGAGGTTGATGGAAGAGGGGAAGATAACATCAGATTAGGGGAGGCAGCCTCCTACACCAACCTGCTGCTCCCGCTGTGAACCTGATCTCCACCGTGCAAAGGGGTTTTTGTGTGCTCCCGACAATGATCACTAGACTATGTCTGCAGGTTAATTTCACATTACAAAATTATTCGGTAGAATCTGATTCATGCATTACTTTTGGAATGTACCTCAGAGAATTAGGAGTTGGAAATGTTCATTGCAGTTGATTGCTTGTGAGTTTTTCAGCTTTCTGCAGCATTCAAATTTTAATTTACTAGGCTTGAATTAGAGAGAGCATCCACGGTTTACAATCCTGGAGAACAGAGGACTACAAGCATATGTAACTAAAAATGGAAGAACTAGCCAAGAATCACCAAGGCAGGTTTTCACAGCTAGAGTTAGCTTGGGTTCTGCATTAAGGGGATGCTATGGCTGTTACCTGGTTAATTTTGTAAACCCTTCTCATGTCATTGGTACTTTGGTAGCACGTGGTGTTAAACATGTTGAGTGATCTCTGGTGGGTTCTGTGTGCATTCTATTTTGCTCAGATTAATATAGAACACTCTATTTTCAGAGGTAAAATATTTATAGACAGTGTGTTCTCTAGATTAATTATTGTGTTCACCAGTCAGGATGTCAAAACTGCACGTTTGGATCTGGCTAGGCTTGTTCTTTGAGTGAAAACAATATACTTTTCTGTTGTGGTGAGAGCTTTTTGGCATCATCAATTAGAAACACAATAACTTTTAGAGGTGCTCATCATATTAGATATGTTCGGGTGAATAGATATAATATCATTGCAGATTTCTTATTTCTGAATTCATACCCAAACTAGCTACATTCAGTGTTATATACTAATTCTTATGTTACTACCTTATCCCTCTTATTACTGGCTTGAGTCACTAATTTACATAAATATTTGTGGTGCGGGATTTTTTCATCATCATTTAACAACACTATATTTTAGAGATGTCCATCATATTATTTATGTTTGTGTAAATAAATACAACACCGTTGCGAATTTCTTATTTCTGAATTCATAACAATACTAGGTCCATGCAGTCTTCTCTATTAATTTTTATGTTACTACCTTAGCCCTCTTATTACTGGCTTGAGTAACCGATTTACATAAATATTATGTGCTTCACAAATGGATAGGTGAAAGCGTCACTGATGTTAGTTTGAGAAAAATTTAAGTTCGGCAAACAGATGATTATATTCCATCTTTTTCATGAACTTCAATACTTGGTTGCCATATGTGAGAATTTTAGTGTCTTTGACCTGAGTTTTGAGAAATCACCAGATAGTGTGATCTGCTAAGTAAATTGAATGTTTTATTAGCACATAAAGCTAAGATAAGTCTGCTGATACCCACCTAAGCAGAAGTCCATAATTTTGTTTGTACTGTCAGGTAGTATCTTTCACAAGTCTATACATTTGGCGTGTGCCGTTTTATTATATTGTGTTTTGCAATCCGTAGCTATCTTCATCGGTTCGTATTTTATTTGCAGGGAGAGGGAATCCATGGTTTTGTACCAGAAGCTCGGGTTAAATTTTTTGAGCATGTTTAGTTGACGGTCAGGTATACTATCTCCAGTACTTTGAAGTTGAACAATTCCAACCAGTTAGCCTTAGGTTTGAGCTGCGTTTCACATCCTGCAACCTACAGATGGTAACTACAAGATATGTTTTGACCAGACATGCTATTGCACGATATTCTTTTCCTTCAAACTATTACAACCTGAGGTCATTCAGAGACATAATGGTATAATCACTTGAATAAAGTATTCTATTGAGTGGATTGCTGAAAGAGGGCAACGATTTGAGTCTACAAAAAGGGGGCCTGCTACTATGGCTTATCTGTAAAACCTCATACCGCATAAAGCAGTGTTAATAAGTGGTTTGTACATAGTATGTGTTTTCCTAGATTGCGATCTGATATCACACTATTTGCAGAACCAGATTTTTCGCTACAAGATCATTGTCTAGGCTATGACTGGCGGTGTTTGTTTTTTATGAAGTGTTACAGTTCGTATGTTTATTCTTTTGACTAAGAAGAGGTTGGGTAGACTATCTGTTAGCATGCAAGTGTGTAGCTTGATATGGCACACCGAACACATGCTTCTTTTGTACTCCTTGCTGAGGTATGTCAGAGGGATACCCGCTAATTGCTGAGGTATGTTAGAGGAGTGAAAAAGGTTGGCATTGATCCAAATGAATTAGTCATGTAAAGCTTGGAGTCATGGAGTGTGATGTAGGGTCGTTTTAGATATATTGAGAGTGAAAGAATGTGAGGGTTGTGCTTCTCATATGTCTCATTCTTAAGTATAGTTTTGTGTGCATTTAGTTGTTGTGGCGAACTTCTGCAATTCTAACATGCTGGTCACGCAGTATCAAAACAAAATATAGGTGACGAGGAGAAGCACGCATATCTAACTAGACAGATACAATTTCTTTTGTTGATCTTTTAAATTTGTTGTACTTAGATCTAAATATTAATGGTTGTATTCTAATTATATATGTTTCCTAACCAATCATCTAACCGGCAAAAGATTGAAATATTAGCTTCCTTGGCATGGAGATATATCATGTTATTTTAGATAAACATACATATGGTAAGGTTCTTATAAGCTGATCAAAGGTGAAGCATTTTGCTCAGCGCATTACCACCGACCAGCTCTCTTCCAGTGGCATATTTAATAGGGCTTTCTATTTTCGTGCCCTCGGGTCCTTAGTTGTACTCAGTTTTCCCCAGCTCCTTAGTTTTTCCTCAGTTTTCCCTAAGCCCTTGTCTGAAACCCTCACAAGGAGCTCGGACGGGAGGAATCCCGTTCAGTTGACCGTTCCATGCTGACGAGTGGGGTCGCGTCGTGTGCGGCTGGTAGAAAGGGACCGCGTGGGACAGGACGAGACCGTGTTTGGTCATACGAGCGGAGTGTGGGGCCCCCGGATTACCCATCCGGAATACCCGATATGCATACAATTCACGATCCCATGATCAGTGTGTCATGAATCCACATATCCGAGTTGATAACAGAATTACATCATCCTTTACAATATCGAATAATATACTTACAATTGGTCACATGACCAAGCATGATATTGCCACGCAGGGCAAGTCTATAACTAAGCAGCAGATACCAAGCAGCGTTGATGACCCATGTCATGCCTACTACCCTACATGCAACTGACTGGGAGACGTTCCTAGTTCGCATCAGCGTCGTCGTTCCCACCATCATCTTCCTCATAGCCTTCTTCATAGTCTGACCAAGTTAATAGCCAGGGACAAAGCCGTGAGTACATTTTGAATTGTACTCGCAAACCATCTAAAGAGAGAGTGAACTGATATGAAGTTTGGCTGTAGCAAGGAAAGGCTCTAGTCTAGTTTATCCTAACTAGTCAACTTCTCGTGTCGATATAGCATGTCTTACGACATCTCTATATCCTTATTAAAGAAGATTTGTAGAAAGATTCTCGTGTCGATATAGCATGTCATACGACATCTCTATATTCTTATTAAAGAAGATACTTACAAGAGAAGTCTTTGCAAAAGCTCTAGGAAAGGGGGGGAAACTCCTTTTTAAGAGAAAAGCCGGCGGTCAAGCAAACATGACCACCATCCTCATTAATTCCGGTCAATCACACATGACCACTTCCCTTCCTTCGGCGGTACCCTGCAAGTACTCCGAACCATAACCGTGCCACGGCAGTACCCTCCGAGTACTCCGTTCGGCACCCTTCTCCATTTTCTTCTTAAACCATTTATAAAACCAAAACCTGACATTGGGCAATGTAGTGATCTCCACAACCGTCCATAACCGAGGACGCGGCTATTCGAATAGTTTTACACTCTGCAGAGGTTGTACACTTTACCCACACCAACCGATAAATCCGCCGGGATACCACCACGGACCGTCATACATAAGTATGCGGGGTTCGGATAATCGATCAAAGCCTCCATCTATCTCCCTTAGTACGGGTGCCTACCCTGTGGAGTTTACCTCCCCGGCACGCCCCGGCAGTACCTCCTTCAGAGTGTCACTCCGGCGCCACGGCGGGAGAACCCAAGTGTCTTCCGGCCGGATAAATCCCGAAGGATCCCGATTTACTATTGCCCATAAACTAGCGGCAACCCGAATTCCGGAGTCCTGCAAACCCCTATATAGTATGAGGCTCCCCGCACTAAGTCAAATAAACTTCAAACTAAGCCCGTCCCATACCGGGTAATGTGGTTGCACGGTTTAATTGCTTCGAGCGACTACAAAGAAACACCGATGCCTTTTTCTAAATCCACCAACTCCTTTCCTCCGTAACCCAAGTGTCCATTTGTCCCAAAATCATTCAGAAAACATTTCAGTGGAGTAGGTACTACTCCAAGGTTTTCGTAACCATTTTCGAAACCTTTCCGGAAGTTATCCCATCCTAGAGTTTTTGGCTCCACTACAAGGGTTTCCCAAAGACTTCGATGCTAATCATCGAGCCTCTACAACCAGGGGTAATGATAGGGGGTAAGGGAGTCATCCTCCATGGATGATGTCAATGTGACTCGTGGAGCTAAGTCGCCAACTATTGCTATATAAGGGAAATAGCAATATAAGGAAACAATGCATAGAAATGGAAGCAAGAGTAGAGCAATGCATAGTGACATATTAGGATTCAGATATGCAACAAGTAGATGGCTTGCCTTGGTTGGCTTGTCCCTGATCTCCTTCTTCTTGATATCCAAAGATTTCCCCCCTCCTCGGTACACTCCTCGCTCGATTCTATCGCCGGAAAATAATAGCACAAAATCAATATACATGCATACACAAGCCACAAACATTTCATTCTCTCAATACCACACAAGCAAGGAGTATCAGAAACAAACAAGTTTAGAAAACAAATCAAGGTTTTAAAGATTTTAGTTATTAAGGTAATCCTATTATAAACTAGGGTTTTTCAAACATAGCAAGCACATCACCACTTCACCTCAAACAAGCATGCAGGTGGCCACATAGGTCAAATAACAAATTCAGCATGCTTACAGATAAGCAGCAAGTTTTCTGAACCAAGACTTCATCTTATAAAAGTAAAGCTACTATATTAATAGGGAAAACAATTTCTAGTAGTAGATAACCCTATACTCAACCCAAACATCAAGCAGGCATCATATTTGATCAAAACAGGTCATCCAACATAGCATCAGATAGCTGACAGTAATACAAACCCATCAAAATTGGATTTGCAATTTTCTGATTAACAGAGAATATTCTAATCATTTTATGGTGGAAATAACTACTGATTCAGAGATAAATCTACCAGAAAATTCTACAATCTCAGAAAAATTTATCCTATGGTTGGTAGCAAGAAATAACAATACAAGATCACCTAAAATTGGTTTCACCCAAAAATAATTCATGGAATAAGTTCTATAATTCCCTAAAAGCAGATCTGGTGGTATTTTGCAAAAACAACCCTGCAGTAAATAAAGGCTCAATTTTATGAAGGCCAGTGGCATTTGAAAGGTACTGCAGAGGGTTTCTCTACAAAATTAGACTCAAATCAATTGGGTCTCTGGATCACAAGATATGGATTTTCTAGTGAAAATGACACATTAAACTAGATTAAATGCCATAAATAAATCGGAATTTATTTTGGCAAGAAATTGGTTCTGCATATTAGATAAAAGGTTCTAGAACTCTCAGAAATTTATACATAACCATTTCATGCATTTTATAAATTGTTTAGGAATTAATCCTAACAGTAGATTAAACAGATCTGGAGAAATATTATTAGTTTCTAAAAAAATGCTTAACGGACCCAATCCAGATCGGATCTGGGCCGATACATAGCAGACCGGACCGGAGCTATGACTAGACAATTGCTAAAAAAAATAACAAGACTGAAGCTTTAAAACTCGTGCAGCAGACTAGCTAGATGCACGATCGATGCCTTTGCTATCTGTACTCGACGGATCATCTAGAAACAAGAAGCTGTACTCACCGTGGGGCTCACCGAGGAGGAGTTCTTGGGCGGTGGTGATGGAGGAACGGATCTGCAGGTCGTAGCGGAGCAGCCGGCCGAGTCGCTCGCCCACGCACG
This sequence comes from Dactylis glomerata, assembly GCA_007115705.1. Lineage (NCBI taxonomy): Eukaryota > Viridiplantae > Streptophyta > Magnoliopsida > Poales > Poaceae > Dactylis > Dactylis glomerata. The sequence continues at coordinate 226,540 of QXEO01000750.1, read as the reverse complement.
CTCCCAGGCGAGTGCACGGACGGCCCGACACCGGCGACCTCACGGACAGACGTCGACGACGGCGACCATCCGTGGTGTTACCTAGAGCAGATACTAGGAAGGTTGAGTCATAAGATCTTCAGAGAGATAATAAGAGAGAGAGAGAGAGACAAGGAGGAGAGCTGGAGAGCAAGGCAGCCGCCGCGTCTTCGACGTGCTGCGGGACGAGCTCCGGCTTGGATTCTTTGGTGGCCGTGAAGAGAACTAGCAGGGCTTCGCCCCAGGTAGTCCTCAGAGATAGAGGGGAGTAAGAGGGTGAGGAATGAATGCGTTTGGGAGAGCCGCGGAGGCTGAGTTTCGTTTTGTAAAGGCTGGCGGCAGTGCACGATGGGCGCGGTGCCGACTCACAAGCGACACGTGCACGGTAACGATAGTGGGGAATGACGGTGGCATCATGGACGGCGTGAAGAGTGGAGTGCGAAACAAGGATCTTCCAGCTCGGGGGCTAGCTGTGTCGGTCAAAACTCGAGGTTTGGGTTGGCATGTGCAGGTGTTCGATTGGCCAAGTGAGGCGGTGAGTGCACGAGGGAATCAACTAGGTATACCGTCGGGGTCGTGGAACGATGCCTTGCATGTTTTAGAAACATTTCGCGTTCATAGACGTCTAACACGACGGGAACGCCACGCGCGTCCAACGGGTAGCTGGGCACGGGTTGGGGCGACGGGACAGGGCAGTGTAGGGGTTCAGTAGGTCGGGTTTCTTTACGGGTGTGCAGAGAGGAGTCGCAGGGGTGCTTGATGGCGTGGTTTCAGAGGCTGGCTCGGTCTCCTCCTTCCCGTCCAAGTTACCTCGGTGCACGAGAGCGTGAGGGAAAAGAGGGGGCTGGGGGAGGCCTAGCTCGAGCTACTGGAGTGTGGGGACGGGGTGTTGTGCTGGAGAAAGCTGCTGCTCCGATTGGGGGTCGATTGGGAGAGGTTGGAGTGAGAGAGAGAAGGTGCAAGATCTGGTAAAGATTTTCCAAACGGGTGCCATGCAACCTCCATCCATTTGAGACAAAGATGCTATTGTAGCTGAACAGCACGCTGCAGGAGTGTGAGGGATGATGGTGGTCATTTAGAGGGTTTGATGGTGACCAGAGAAGGCTTGAAGGATTAGAGACATAATTAGATATTGGTGTCTATGATGAACATGAGGGCATATGATCACACTTTTTTTTGCCAAAGTGATGAGGATAGATGGTAGATCAGAGAGTTGTGGTTCATATAGAGAAGATTCTATTTGAGTAAGAATTTGTTTGCATTTGTTTGATCACCAAGTGTGAGTGTGTTCGAGTTTTGATTAAATTTCAACAACGTTAGCTTTAAAAGATTTTGAAAATAGAGGATGATATCTTGTTTTCAAAATGTCCCAAAGCATAAGATAGCATAGTGGAATTTTATAAAATTAGTTTATGATAAAAAAGGTGCAAGGAAACGACATAGTTTCCATTCCCATGTATTTTTCAAAGTAGGGGAAATAATGAAAATAAATAATTTAACAGAAATAAATTTGTAATGATAATTTGAGTGATATGGAAGATCTATCACATTTCCCAATTTTATTTGGGAAGAAAATTCGAAAACAAAGGTAAAACTTTGAAATGATTTTGTAGAAAGGAAGAGGAATAAAAGGGGTTTTGGATGTTTAGAAATAAACGGGAGGAAAAACTCTAGTTGAATATTGAGTTGATTTCCTTTGACTTGCATACGTCTTTAGGGTTGGTGGTTTGCTTTAATCCACCAAAGCAAGGATTTTATTTGGTATGGATCAACTACACACTCACAAGCTACGATGCAATTAATTTGAATAGTGAGATTGTTTTTGAACCATTTTGAGAAGAGAAGAGATGAATTTGTACTCTAAATATATGATCTTGGAAAGATGGTAGATGTAGATAGCAAGATATATATAATTCCTAGAGGCATACTCGGATTTATTTGAGAAGTTCTTGATGATTTTTGGGCTGAGACACACGCCCACATGCAGATCTTAGCTACACACAATAATTTACACAATAGCTAAACTAATCAACCAGTCATACAATAGCAATTATTCAGGCATCACAAGAAGAGGTGTTGGACAAGTTCTCAATAGTGATCATGCCATGGTGAAATTGAAAAAGAGTTTCAAATAGGGGAATAAGGCTTTTGTAAATATTTCCAGAAACCATTGGAGGCATAAACATCTCCTTTACCAAGTTTTCTCAAAGGTGTTATATAAAAAAAAACTCATCAAAAGTTTATACAATAGTAGTTTTATCAAATAGTTGGACTACAACACTATGTCCCTGTAGTTTTGTAAATACTGGATTTTGAGTAATAGGTCTTGGCTCCTGTTTTGGGAAATTAAAAGATTAGAAGTAAGGGAGGTGCCAAGATACTTTATTTTGGTAAAAACCTAGTAACCCTAGATCAAAAAGATTGAGTCGGTCCACAAACTTATCCATCAAACAACACTCTTGCAAACAAGATTTTCTCAACAATCCAGGCAAACACACAGGAAACTCTATTTTATTTATCTAGCTTCAAAAAAAAAATTGTTGGCCCTCATTTTTGCATTACCAAACTCGGCTTAAACAGGGTAACAAAAAGTGGGGTGTTACACGGAGCGGGGGCCGTAGCATGTGGGGCCGTAGAGTGTGGAGCAGTGTGGGTCCAGGACATGGGCACGAGTGGTTTCTGTCTCTTTCGCCTAGATTAGCAGTTTTCAATGCACCTTTTTCCTCTCTCTCGCTCGATCTCATTCATTCTAGATTGCCCAAATTGGTAGCAAATCTAGAGCAACTTCTCCTTCTGTTTTTTAACGCCATTCCTTTCTTTATGCCTTCGTTTTTGCCCAATCAGGTAGGAAATCTAGGGCACAAATCCAGAGAAAATATAGGATAAGTTGCATACAGTAGCCAACATAGCATAGATATATTCACGACAGATCCAACAATACTACCGATAGATCCAACATAAGCTACATTTTACATGAATTTAATCTGCTTGGAGGCTGTGCAGGTGAATCCCAAGTGCTTTGTGTTGGGCCATGAACGCATGCATGTTCACGGTCATTCCAACTCTAGTGCCGCCAATGGATCTGCCAATGGATTCAGCATGGTTCACCAGGCAGTTGAAGTCAGTGGCGCGGAGCTTCCTGTTGCAGAAGGGGCACCTGTAAACGCCTCGAGCAAAGTGGCCATCGTAATGGCCGGACTGCAGCCTCCTGAGGACGTGACGAGTCTTGGTGTGGAAGGACTCATCGTCGCTGTCGATGTCGCTGCTCTGCACCTGTCACATAGCACCAAAGATCGTGCAAAAAACATGGAGTCAATTGCAACGATAATGGAACAGAGAGTGAACAAAAGATCATGCATGATAATATGGGCACGAAAAAAAGAGGTAGCCTCAGTTACATTGGACACACTTATATGCAGGATTTGAGTCGGTGAACCAAAGATCATGCACAACAAATTTGTACACACCAATTGTTCACTGACCAAACCCTGAATCAATTTGTGCCCAAATATTCATCATCATCGGCACAAATTAACCGGATGGGATTGATTACTCACATAAGTTAACCGGATCTTAAACAAAAGCAAATCACAAACACTAATAACGCAAGATCTAGAACTAGGAACAGACAAACCTTAATAACGCAAGATCTAACACAAAAGGATTGAACTAGGAACAGACGAACCCTAATAACGCAAGATCTAACACAAAAGGATTGATATAGGAACAGACGAACCCTAATAACGCTAGATCTAACACAAAAGGATTGAAATGGGATAAGAACAAGGGAACAAAGGGTTACCTCTGGCTCGTCGTCGATGATGCTGGTGTCATAGGGGTTCTCCGGCGTGACGTACGACACTGGTTCGTACGGGTCCCAAGCGACGGGGGCCTGGACGGGGGCGGCGGCCGATGCGCCAGTGGCTGATGCGTCGGCGGCTATGTCGGAAGCAGCGACGGGGGCCTGGACGGGGGCGGCGGCCGATGCGCCGGTGGCTGATGCGCCGACGGCTATGTTGGAAGCAGCGACGGGGGCCTGGACGGGGGCGGCGGCCGATGCGCCAGCGGCTACGTCGGAAGCAGTGACAATGGGCATCTCATTCTTCTCCATCGCCGGCGGTTTTCTTTGGGGTTTTTTCTTCGGTTGTGGAGAAGATGATGGGACAGGAGAGGCAGTTGCAGTGAGAATGAGAGAGTGGGCGAGCGTCGAGGGAGAGAAAGAGGGGCTCTATAAAGACGAAGGTGGCGTGTACCGCAACACGCGTCCGCTATGCATGGCTGCAGCGTGCACCGCGACACGAGGCTAACCCTAGGACGTTTGGTGTACTCAGTTATAACCTCGGGCCTTATACAGAAATTTTATCTGTACTCAGTTTTCCCCTCGAGTACTTAGACTGGCAAGTGCAATATACTCAGTTTTACCCTCAAGTAGCTGGTCAACAGAGAGTCAACAAATGAGATTAACATAGCTAATTGAGTCATTTCATGCGCAAAAAAATCCAAAAAAAAAACATAGTGGCACCTACTCATGGAGTCTTCCTACGCAACCTGCCACCTAGGAAACCTTAACAAACATAGATAAATCAAGTTTTACCACAAATTGGCACTTCTCAGAATCACTAGTAGCTATGAAGATGCATGGTTTTCCACTCAAACCCATTTGCAAAACATCTTCCCCAAAATATAGTTTGTCTAAATGAGGCCATAATTGTCACACTCATGTATATTTGAATTGCAAATAATTTGATGTAGCCCAATATGAATTATATTGTATAAAACACGCATTTTTCATTTTGTAATTCTTTTGTTTGAATCCCTTAGTCTATTTACTATTTACGTGCCCTTGGTTTCTTAGTACTACTCAGTTTTGTCCTCAAGTACTATCACAAATGCTCACAGAAGCCCAAACTTATCCTGATTGGTTGAGCCGTTGTCACACGGATCGACTCCACCAAACGTTGATCCACTGATCTAACGGGCAGTATACCCCTCTCCGTCTCTTCGTGGCCACCCCTCTCTCTCTCTCTTCGTGGCCACCCCTCTCTCTCTCTCTGTCGGTGGACAGTGTCACCCCTCTATTTATGTGCAATAACGAGTTTGCCACGTAACTATATTCTCTCTATTTATGCATTATTTTCCACGATCTAAAAATGTTAAACTAAAAAGTGGTATAATTTTGGTGTAAACAAGAGACATACATATTTGCGGATTTCGGTGAATGCATTATTTGTCACCCCTCTAACATTTATCAACTCTCTTTAGCATTCCTTTTCTTTTAGGGAATATAGTTTGGGATATAGTTTTGGTAATTTGAAACGGCCCAAAAGTGGTATAATTTTGGTATAAACATGAGGCATACATATTTGAGGGATTTTGGTGAATGGATTATTTATCACCCCTCTAACAATTATCAGCTATCTTTAGCATTCCTTTTCTTTTAGGGAATATAGTTTTGGTAATTTGAAATGGCCCAAAAGTGGTATAATCTTGGTAGAAACATGAGACATACATATTTGGCATATTTGGGGGATTTCGGTGAATGGATTATTTATCACCCCTCTAACAATTATCAACTTTCTTTACCATTCCTTTTTCTTTTAGGGAATATAGTTTTGATAATTTGAAATGGCCCAAAAGTGGTATAATTTTGGTAGAAACATGAGACGTACATATTTGGCATATTTGGGGGATTTCGGTGAATGGATTATTTATCACCCCTCTAACAATTATCAACTTTCTTTAGCATTCCTTTTCTTTTAGGGAATATAGTTTGGGATATAGTTTTGGTTATTTAAAACATCCCAAAAGTGGTATAATTTTGGTATAAACATGAGACATACATATTTGTGGGATTTTGATGAATGCATTATTTGTCACCCCTCTAACAATTATCAACTATCTTTAGCATTCCTATATTCCCTAACACTTATTTTTTTTGGTAATTTTGGTGAATGCACACACTAACTTTGAAAAAAACTACAAGTACATGTAACTGAATAATGGATTTGTAACAAGGGATCCCTTGTAACAAATTCTAGCGCCTGATAAGCAATGATAAGAATCTGATCGCAATTATACAACAAAAAAAACAACCAGCCATCAGATTAGCTTGCTTCTTCAACTCGATCAGCTGCCTTAACTGCTTGTTCATTTTCTTCAGTTCTCCCTTCACTTCCACCAGTTCTGCATTGGGAGCATTAGGCATAATCGGAACGGCTCCTCTCTCCGCCGCATTCTCTACAGCAAGTCCCTCCTCCCAAATTGCGCTCCCCAATAGCGCCAATTGATTCCTGCAATTTAAGCCTCTGAACGTACACATCGATCCACTCGAAATACCTGCATTTCTTCAGGATCTGAAAACAACAACGTGAACCCTAAATCCCAAATTCGAGGGAATAACAAGAAAATCGAGAGAAAACAGAGCAATTGGAGCGAGATCTAACCTTATCCCCCTCTCTATATGGCAAGCTCTCACATGCAAGGAACTCACGTCCACGGTTGTCGTTGTCGTCCGTCTTACAGATCGACCACTTCAGAGGCTCCTGGCGTGGGCAGTTAGGGAATCTTGTCAAAGGCACGGGTCCATACTGCGGCCATGAAGAACGGGGGGTCGAAGAGAAACTAGACATCACCCGTCTGCCGGAGAAGGGCTGCCGCTGGCGGAGAAGAAGAACAATGGGGCGCGGGGAAAGAAAGGGGAAGCAATGACACGGGCACGGGCGCGGGGCTGGCTCGAGCTCCCATTTTGCAATGGTCACTTGGGTAAGCTGTGGGTCCGGCGCGCTAATGTGGACAAGTTGTGGGTCCCACGATGATATGGATAAGTGGAGACGTATTCACTGCGGGGCACCAACAGCGGCCCTACTTGCCAGCACCAACCAACGGTCAACTAAACAGGATTCCTCCCGTCCGAGCTCCTTGTGAGGGTTTCAGACAAGGGCTTGGGCAAAACTGAGAAAAACTAAGCGGCTGAGGAAAACTGAGCACAACGAAGGACCCGAGGGCACGAAAATAGAAAGCCCTATATAATATTACAATTTAGGCCCATGTTAATGCCTTGAACGCACTGTTAAGACTGAAAGAGCATTTCCCTAATAAATGTATTTTGGTGTTTGTTAACAATATTTGGTGAATTAACCATGCTATTAAAGTTCTGCAGATTTTCTAGGTTGATTCAGGATCTCGCGGAGGTTCACCCCAAAAAGGAAGAAAAGATCGGAGCCCGTAGTCCAGTAGTGGAGTTAGGGCTTAGTTGTCTTGTAGGGTGCTTCGCAAAGGTGGAAATGGTGGAGAGGGGATCCATGAAGTGCTGCTGTTGCTTCTTCTAGGGCGGAGACTCCGGCCCTGGTAGCCGGAGACTCCGGCCTAGGGGACTCGCCCAGGCAATCCCCAAAGTCGGACGCTTCAGATGCCCGTCCGGCCCTAGTCGTCCAGCAACGGCTACATTTCGTGGAGGACTATATAAAGCCTTCTTCTACCTCAAGAGGTGGCTGCGGCTTCCACTCTCTCTCCTCCATTGTTGCTAAGCTTCAAAGCACTAGATCTCTCTCCCTAGCCAATAGAACTCAATGCCCTTTTGGGATTTGAGGGAGAAGACCTAGATCTACACCTCCACCAAGGCGATTTGATTCCCCCCCCTCTCTTTGTTGAGGGGCTTGTAACTTGTGTGTTCATCGGATTCCTAGCCGGAAGAAGCCGTCCTCCAAGCTTATCTGTGTGTGTAAGAGCTTGGTGGGCCTATTGGGACCCTCCAATTGAGTTGTGGAGCTTGCCCCAATACTTTGTGTAAAGGTGTCGTGCCGCCTTCAAGGGCATCGCTTAGTGGAGCGTGGACTCGCCTTTGTGGCTTGTTCACCGGAGAATAGGGTGAGCCTTTGTGGCGTTGGTGGCCTTTGTGGCACCACACCTCTCCAACGTAGACGTACTTCCCGTAACAAGGAAGGAACTATGGGAATACATCCTTGTGTCTTCGTGTCTCCATTGCGGTTACCTCTATCCTTTACTCGTACCTTTACTTATATTGTTATTGCTAGTTTGCTTGTCACTCTAGGTAAATTCACTTAGTAGCACATCTAGAGAATTTACCTTCTTGTCTAGCCTTAACTTGAAAAGAAGTAAAAATTTGGGTAGCTCCTATTCACCCCCCCTCTAGTCGCTCATACGATCCTTTCAATTGGTATCAGAGCGTGGTCTCTTATTCGGGCTTAACCGCCTAAGAGTTTGAGCGACTATGGATGGGGATAAGAGTAAAGAAACTCCTCTCGAAGATACTCCTCCATCTATCTCTTCCTCTTCAATCTCACGTGAGGAGCATTTGGCGTCCTTGGACACAATGCAAACCACCATGAGATTGGAGATGAAGGCTATGTTTGAGGAATATTTTGGAAGAAAACCTTCCGGGCCCACCGACCCAAACACCACACCTATTGTGGAACTCTCCTTGGCTAAGGTGAAGCCACCTAACAATGGCTCCACCTCCGCCGAGAATAAAGGTGACCCTCCTAAGGAAAATGATGGTCCGGCAAAGGGTGCCTACATTCCACCCCCTAACACTTACTCCCCTCCGCCGGTCCATTATCCTATGCCACACATTAACAACATGGGATCTCCACCTAAGCTTGATTCTCACAATTTTATTAGATGGCAAGGACTAATGAAATCTCATATTTCTAGCTCTTCTACTCATTTGTGGAGGGTCATACAAAATGGCTTTGCACCTCATGATCCTCACAACTTGACCGGAAGGGAAGAAGTTGATGAGCAACTTAATGCTACCGCCAAGCATCTCCTTCAACAAGCTGTGCCGGATACTCATGCGGCACACATCAACAACTTGAGCACCGCCAAGGAAGTATGGGACTATCTCACTATGCTCTTCATTGGGAATGAGAGTATTCGGTCCTCTAAGTTTGATGAGCTCAAGAGTGAAGAGAGGGATTTCATTATGCGTGACAATGAGACTCCCGATGAGATGTACCAAAGGATCTTGGCTCTTGCAACGGCCTTGACCGGGTTCGGGTGCAAAGACAATGGTGATGAATATATCAAGCGTATGTTCATTACCTCTATCAACCCAAGAGAACCCATGCGGTCCGAGATAATCCATTCAAGACCGGATTTTGGGAGTATGACCTCAAATGAAGTTCTTTGCGAGTTCACCGCCTTGTCCATCTTGAAGAAGAACGCGGAAGAGACTAGAGCTCATGTTCTTGCCGGACAAGGAGTTCACAATCTTGCTCTCAAGGCCAAGGTGGTGTCCAAGCAAGGTGAAGGAGAAGAAGAAATATATGAAGAAGAGTGTTGGTCTCCGGAAGATCTCAAGTTTGCACTCCATGAACACTTGGCTCTCAATGCAAATGCTTTTTGGGATGCCAACAAGCACAAGACGAAGGGATCTAAGTTCAAGTCTTTTCCAAGGAAGGGTGGTGACACTAAAGTGAGGCATTGCTACAATTGTGGAGGAATCAAGCACTTCATCGCCGAATGTCCTTATGAGAACAAGGAGGACAATGAAGGCCGGCTCATCCCCAAGCGCCGGTCATCAAAGTTCTACCCATCCAAGAAGCATGGGAACAAGGACAACAAGAAGAAAGGAGAAAGGGTGTTGGTGGTTCATGAGGAGTATGACTCCGGGTCCGATGATGATGACTCCGTTGATGAAGAGAATGGAGAAGTGGCTGCCATTGCCATTGTCTCCACTCCACCTACATCCCTCTTCAACTCACAAAATGAGAACGCCATCATCACCACTCACAAGTGTCTTATGGCCAAGGCCTCGGAGGTAACCTCATCACCTACTCCTTCATCATCTCATTCCGATTCTACTTCTATGGATGATGTGAGTAGTCTTAAGATTAAGAAAGAACTAGTTTCTTGTGATGAATTTATTGCTAACATGAAGGGGCCAACCAAGATATACTTTGTGACACTAATGTGTGAAATTGGTGATGCCCATGACACTATCAAGGAGAAGGAGGAGTTGGAAAGATTAGCCACCGATGATATTGGCTCTCTATCAATTGAGCTCGAAGAAGAGCAAAACTTGAGAGTCTCTTTAGAGGAGAAATTGTTGGGACTAGAAGAGTCTCATAATCTAATCTTGTCAAAACTCACTAAAGAACGTGACCATGCTCTTGCTATGGTCAAGTTGCTTAAAAAGGAGAAAGTTGAATTTGACGTTGGTCATAATGATCTTCGTGAGAAGTTTGAGAAGCTTGAAGAAGCCCACAAGGCTTTGGAGGGCAAATTCTCTCATCTCACCAAGATTCGTGAACAACTTCAAATTCAACTAACTATTGAACAATCTAAAGTCCCACCAATGCAAGTTATTGAAGTTCCTTGTTCTTCTAACTCTATTTGTGATCATAGTGATATCATTGAGGAGAACAATAGGTTGAAGGCCGATCTTGCTAAGGGCCTTGCTACCTGCATTCAAGGAGAGAAGAATCTCAATGATCTCTTGAACAATCAAAGATTGTTCAAGGGTAAGGAGGGCCTCGGATTTGTTGCCGAGTCCTCAAAGAAAGGGGATCTTGGTTTGGTGGCCAAGCCCTCAAAGAAGAAGAAGAATAACAAGAAGAACAAGAAGAAGTCAAAGCCTGCTGCTGCTCCTACTCCTCATGTCCCTTTTGATATTTGTTACACAGAGGAGGAGTGGGAGGAGCTGAATGGAAAGAAGAAAATCGAGGAGACCGGAGTCTCCGGGTCAAAGGGTCCGGAGTCTCCGGCTAGTTCATCTAGCCCGGAGTCTCCGCTCCCAAAGGCCGGAGTCTCCGGACCCACTCACAATGATTTTGCAGGAAAATATAACCCTCATTATGTTCTTCTTAGGGATTATTATGGTGATGTCTATGCTAAATATGTTGGTCCCTCTGATGGTTACTTTGAATATGCTATTTGGGTACCTAAGATTCTTGTGACTAACAAAAGAGGACCCATCCAAAAATGGGGACCTAAAACCAAGAATTGATCTCTTGTAGGACATTGCTTCCGGAGGAGGAAAATGGATTATTGATAGTGGTGCCACAAGCCACATGACCGGAAGCAAAAATATTGTGGAAGATCTAAAGCCAAATACGTCAAATGTCACGGTCTCATATGGTGATAAATCATCCTCTAAGGTACTTGGTTTTGGTAAGGTGGTGATCACTCCGGACGTGTCCCTAGTGAATGTCATGCTTGTTGAAACCATTGGTTATCATTTACTTTCCGTTCATCAACTTGCTACTATGGGCTATGCCACATATTTTGATGTTGATATTGTGGTCGTCATGTGGAGTAAGTCTCTCAAGGTTGCCTTTGTTGGGTATGTCGAAAATGGCTTGTATGTGGTGGACTTCTCGGAGAAACCCACTACGGCCGCGATATGCCTAATTGCTAAGGCCGACGTGGGATGGCTTTGGCATCGCCGGTTAGCCCACGTCAATATGAGAGCTTTGCAAAATCTCTACACCGGCGGCCACATACTCGGACTAAAGGATGTTTCTTTTGCCAAAGATCGTGTTTGTAGGGCATGTATTGAAGGAAAGATGCATGAAACAAGCCATCCGAGCAAGACTATTATCTCTTCCAAGAGGTGCTTGGAGCTCCTTCACATGGATCTCTTTGGACCTCCCACTTATGCAAGTCTTGGTGGCAAGAAGTATTGCTTGGTGATTGTCGATGACTATTCAAGATACACTTGGGTTTATTTCTTTGAGTTCAAGAGTGAGACCCAACAAACCGTCAAAGACTTTGCCACCGAAGTTGAGCGTCAATTCAATACCACCATATTGACTATAAGAAGTGACAATGGCACCGAGTTCAAGAACTACTCCCTAAATGAGTTTCTTAGTGATGCGGGTATCAAACATCAATATTCCGCTGCATATACCCCACAACAAAATGGAGTTGCCGAGAGGAAGAACCGGACTCTTATGGATGCGGCAAGAACTATGTTGGCGGAGTTCAAGTCTCCATACAACTTTTGGGCCGAAGCTATTAATACCGCATGCCATGCCACCAACCGGCTTTATCTCCGCAAGAACTTGAACAAGACTCCATATGAAATACTTACCGGGCAAAAGCCCAACATCATGTACTTCCGGGTATTTGGTTGTAAGTGTTTCTATCTCAAGAAAGGTGTTCGTTTGTCAAAATTTGATTCTAAAGCTATAGAGGGTATCTTTGTTGGTTACTCCACGGACTCACATTCCTATAGGATCTATAGCAAGTCCACCGGGCATGTTATAGAGACTTGTAATGTGAGGTTCGATGAAGATAATGGTTCCTTTGTGGGACAAAAGGGTGTTCGTGATGTAGGTGACGAAATTCCTCCCTAAGCCATAAGAAGAATGGGTGTCGGATTCTTCCGGCCCATTGAGGGACACCTTTTGGCCGAAGGAGAATGACAATGCTCTACACAAGTGGAGCCTTCACCTGCTGAACACCCACAGGACATTGACCAAAGACAAGCTGCGCACCCTCAACCTCAAGATCATCCCACCGAGCAATCTTGCCCGGAGTCTCCGGCCCCTGCGGTCCGAACTCTCTGGCCTATACCGGAGTCTCCGGGTTTGGATACCGGAGTCTCCGGGGGTGATCAAGGCCTTGATGAAGATCCTTCAGAATTCCGTGGCTATGGGCCACTTGATGATCAAGGCAATCCAACTGGTCAAGGCGAGGACCAGAACAGCGATCATGAAGATGATCAAGTAGTCTCTCAAGAATCTCCTCTTGAGGCTCGTACTCGCCGTGAGAAGAAGCTTGAGTCCATTCTTCGACGAAGAAGCATATCCTTGGAAAATGTTGTTGGGAGTGTTCGTAAAGGTGTCTCCACAAGGAGGCAACTTTCTAACTTTAGCTCTCATCATGCTTTTGTCTCTTGTGTAGAACCCAAGAAAGTTTATGAGGCGCTTGAGGATCCGGATTGGCTTGATGCCATGCATGATGAACTCAACAAATTCGAGCGCAACAAAGTTTGGACTCTAGTAGAAAGGCCTAAAGATTGTCGTAATGTCATTGGGACCAAGTGGATCTTCAAGAACAAGCAAGATGCAAATGGCATTGTCATTCGTAACAAGGCAAGATTGGTGGCTCAAGGTTTCTCCCAAGTTGAGGTATTGACTTTGGTGAAACTTTCGCTCATGTTGCCCGTCTTGAATCCATTCGCATCTTATTTGCATATGCATCACATCATAACTTTAAACTTCAACAAATGGATGTTAAAAGTGCATTTCTCAATGGTCCCTTAAATGAATTGGTTTTTGTGAAGCAACCCCCGGGCTTCGAAAACCCTATGTTTCCTAACCACGTTTACAAACTTGATAAGGCGCTCTATGGCCTCAAACAAGCCCCACGTGCGTGGTATGAGCACCTTAAAGAGTTATTGGTTGATCGTGGTTTTGAAATTGGGGTGATCGATCCCACTCTTTTTACTAAGAAGGTCAATGGGGAGCTTTTCATTTGCCAATTATATGTTGATGATATTATATTTGGTTCTACTAACAAAGCTTTCAATAATGAGTTTGCCAAGCTCATGACCGACAAGTTTGAGATGTCTATGATGGGGGAGTTAGAGTTCTTCCTTGGATTTGAAGTCAAACAATTGAAGGGAGGGACTTTTGTGAACCAAGCCAAATATACCCAAGACATGCTCAAGAGGTTCGAGATGATAGGAGTCAAAGGTGCAAATACTCCCATGCCAACAAAGGTTAATCTTGATCTCGATCCTAATGGTAAAGAAGTGGATCAAAAACTTTATAGATCTATGATTGGTTCCTTGCTTTACCTTTGTGCATCTAGACCGGACATTATGTTAAGTGTGGGAGTTTGTGCACGTTTTCAAGCCGCACCAAAAGAAAGCCACTTAGTGGCGGTCAAAAGAATCTTTCGATATTTAGTGAATACCCCTAACTTTGGTCTTTGATATTCAAAAGGAGCAAGTTTTGATCTTGTAGGTTACTCGGATTCGGATTGGGCGGGAGACAAAGTGGAACGGAAATCAACCTCCGGGGCTTGCCAATTTCTTGGTAGGTCTTTGGTGTGTTGGTCATCTAAGAAACAAAATTGTGTGTCTCTCTCTACCACCGAAGCCGAATATGTAGCCGCGGCTAGTTGTTGTGCACAACTCTTATAGATGAGGCAAACTTTGAAGGATTACGGTGTCATTTTTGACAAAGTGCCTCTTCTATGTGATAATGAAAGTGCAATCAAGATCGCTCACAACCCGGTGCAACACAACAAGACGAAGCATATTGAGATTCGTCATCATTTCATTCGGGATCATGTCAACCGTGGAGATATTGATCTATCTTATGTTGGCACTAATGAGCAACTTGCCGATATATTCACGAAGCCTCTTGATGAAGCAAGATTCCGGGAATTGAGGCATGAACTAAATATCATTGATTCAAGCAATGTGGCTTGAGCTAGGTGCATTTACTCACATACTCTAACCTGTGTGTTGTTCTAGATGTGGGCATGGAAATAGGGGGAGTGCGGTCCTAATTAATTGGACTATCCCTCCCCCCATAATGCCAATAGTAAGCGTATTGTTCTATCTTGTCATCTGTGACAATTTTGAGCTTAATCGATGAGTCTAGGTTTTGGGTCCAAGATATATCTTCGCGGTGCCATACCTATATACTCATACATGGTGGCCTTTTGGTCACCAACCTCCCTAGTGGAGGAGTCTCCCATTTGATTTTATTGTCTTATTTTTTTTCTATGGGAACATGCTCATGTTTGGTCTTATTTGATTTTATTTGCATGTTTGCAAACATGAGCATTTTGTACCACACAGTGACATTGTTTCCATCCCAAGCCTATCTCATCCTCAAACATACTTAAACTCTAAATGACATGTCCTTATTACACCATAAATGCTGATCTTGTCAATGGGGCCGGAGACTCCGGGGCTTACAGCCCGGAGACTCCGGTTGGCCGAAGACTCCGGGGTAAGTACCAGAGACTCCGGCCGGGCAGTTTCGAATCTATAACTAAGGGCACGGGGTGGGGAAGAACGGTTCATTCTTCTCCATCCACCCCCGTGCCCCTACTCTCCCCCTGCCGCCCCCATTGCCCTAGATCGCCCCCTGGAGCCTCTCCAAGCTTCGGGATCCGCCGTGCCACCGGAAAATCAACTCCTTGGAGGTGTGGGATCATTCCCACCGATCGATTTTGTGCCATGGACTCCGGTAAACTTGCCCTCCATCTCCTCCATCTAGTTCTCTCTAGATCTATGAGATATGCATGTTTCCCTTAGTTTGATATGGTGTACTACCTTCTAGTGGCTATCAATCATCTTCTTAGCAACTCTATTGTGGTTTTTGCACTCGATTTGTTCAATGTGGTCTCCTAGGCTCAGGCTCCTGCATCCAACCGGAGACTCCGGCCCCTGTGGCTGGAGACTCCGGCCTGGACGCAAAGTCTCCGGTTTCGGCCGGAGACTCTGGCCCGAGTCCCCGGAGACTCCGGCTAGATCAGGCCTGGGTGCACTAGTCACAGCATAGTTGCTTACTTTTTGATTCTAGGACATGTCACCTCAACCTTGCTATCTTCCTCACTCATTCACAGGTGCAGGTGGTTCTCAGAAACCGGCCGCTCACAGCAAGGACAAGTTGGTTGTCAATCCCGCCACAGGGGCTCTTGCTCAGAGGTCTGTCATTGCTCAGCAAGCTAGGGATGCTAAGAAGATCAAGACTAGGATGGCTGAGGAGGAACGAGCTGAGGCTGCTAAGAAGGTCAAGTTCGATAGCCTTGTGACTTTGGAAGGGCTGTCATCGTCTGAATATGTTGAGATGAGGAAGAGGGACATGTATACTCTCCCGCGCAACTCTCGTGACCGTTGCTTTGTCCGCAAAGAACAAGAGCTGATCATGAAGGAGCTCTATGCTTCTCTCAAGAAGTATCCGGTTTGCCCTTAGACGGTCATGGACTTCTCTCATTTTGCCAAGCACAGTGCATATTTCGGAGAGGCCGTGTGGATCACTCGCAAGCTTGGGCTCCATCCACTCATGAAGATTCAAGAGCCCTATAACATCACATTGGTCCATCAGTTCTTTGCTACCTTGGTACTTGGGGATGGTGAGGAGATCCCCATGACTTGGATGACCGGAGAAGAGGTTTGTCACTCCAACTTCATGGACTTTGCCGCTCTCCTTGGGTATGAGTTTCGTGGTGCTACTACTCCTAGTGGCATGAGGTTGCATGTGGATGGTGAGTACTATGAGAAGAAGAAGCTTGCTCCTCTCTACACCGGGGATGATAAGAAGATTGTCATTGGAGGAACCCTTGGGCTATCCAAACGGTCCAACATCTTGCTCCGCATATTCCGGGCCTCCATTGCCCCTCAAGCCGGTAACTTTGATGCTATTCGTGGGGCCTTAGTGAATCTCTTGGCCTACTCACATGAAGTCTATTGCAAAGGGGAGACCGCACACGTTGAGCCACTTGATGTGATGGATTTCATTCACAAGGAAATCAATGATTGCATTCTCAACAAGAAGACTCCTCTTTATGCCCCCTTTGTCATGAAGCTCATTCATGCTCAACAACTCAACCTTCCTCTTCTCACGGCAAACCTTGTAAATCACAAGATTGTGAAGCTTCAACGCAAAGAACCCACCGGTCACTCCAAGGAACCATTTGCACCGGTGAGAGGTGAAGATGATGATGCCTTTGCCGAAGGTGTGTCAACTAGAAGGGGCCCAAGGATGAAGCATTCTAGCAATGACGGCTCTAGCTCCAACAATGAGTTTGGTCAAGAATACAAGAAGCTCAATTGGTTCCAAAGGAATGTGCTTTGCATGAATGTGGACATCCGTCACAAGCAATATGAGAGCTACATTGCTCAAAAGCACATAAATGACAATCAACAAGTTCTTCACAAGGCTTTTCAGAAGTCTCAACCGGGCTATGTGGAATCTCCTCCTTCCTCTTCATCATCCGGCACTCACTCCTATGGCAAGTGGAGCAAGGGTCTGACTGACTGGCAAGCCTTTGAGGAGGTCACCTCTGGCACCTCCAATGTGCGTCATGGCAAGAAGCCCATGGCTTCTGATGATATTGAAGAAGGGGATGAAGACTTCGATGCCGGTTCCGAGGACGAGCCCGAGGATGAAGACGATGAGTGATCTCATGGGCGTGTAGCATCGCTCTTTTCCCTTTTTGGTGTCTCGATGCCAAAGGGGAGAAGTAGCTCTACTAGGATGTCTTCGTTGGGATTTGCCATGGGTTGGTTATTTGGATTTGGATTTGCCGTTCATTTGCTTTGGTCGAGATACAACTTCATGGACTTTCATGTTGTGTCTCATCTATCTTAGTGTTGAACTATCGTGTGTGTGGTACGGTATTATTGTGAGACTTAAGTTCCTATATTGCTAGTAAGACTATTATTAATGTGTGCTATCTTGTTAGTCTTAATTATATGCTTGTGGTTAGTCTCATATATTATTACTTGCTCTTGGTATAATTGTGAAATATATAGGGGGAGTGATGATCCTTACTTGTGTGGACTCATGTTCAAATGCAAATGGTGTTGTGCACACAAGTAGGGGGAGCTTTGGCTATATATTTTAATTTATTGTGCTTATATCTTGCAAATCCGTATGTTGTCATCAAACACCAAAAAGGGGGAGATTGAAAGAGCATTTCCCTAATAAATGTATTTTGGTGTTTGTTAACAACATTTGGTGAATTAACCATGCTATTAAAGTTCTGCAGATTTTCTAGGTTGATTCAGGATCTCGCGGAGGTTCACCCCAAAAAAAGATCGGAGCCCGTAGTCCAGTAGTGGAGTTAGGGCTTAGTTGTCTTGTAGGGTGCTTCGCGAAGGTGGAAATGGTGGAGAGGGGATCCACGAAGTGCTTCTGTTGCTTCTTCTAGGGCGGAGACTCCGGCCCTGGTGGTCGGAGACTCCGGCCTAGGGGACTCGCCCAGGCAATCCCCAAAGTCGGACGCTTCAGATGCCCGTCCGGAGTTGGGCCGGAGACTTTCTGTCTCTGGCCGGAGACTCTGGGTCGGCATGCTGAGGCCGGAGACTCCGGTCCCCAGGGGCCGGAGACTCCGGTCTATCTGGTTGTGTTCAGGTTTGCTAAAGGCTCGGACGATTCAGAGACCAGGCCGGAGTTGGGCCGGAGACTTTTGTCTCTGGCCGGAGACTCCAGCCCTGGAGTCACTTAGGGCGAGACTCCGGCCCTCCTGGCCGGAGACTCCGGCCCTAGTCGTCCAGCAACGGCTACATTTCGTGGAGGACTATATAAAGCCCTCTTCTACGTCAAGAAGTGGCTACGGCTTCCACTCTCTCTCATCCATTGTTGCTAAGCTTGAAAGCACTAGATCTCTCTCCCTAGCCAATAGAACTCAAAGCCCTTTTGGGATTTGAGGGAGAAGACCTAGATCTACACCTCCACCAAGGCGATTTGATTTCCCCCCTCTCTTTGTTGAGGGGCTTGTAACTTGTGTGTTCATCGGATTCCTAGCCGGAAGAAGCCGTCCTCCAAGCTTATCTGTGTGTGTAAGAGCTTGGTGGGCCTATTGGGAGCCTCCAATTGAGTTGTGGAGCTTGCCCCAATACTTTGTGTAAAGGTGTCGTGCCGCCTTCAAGGGCATCGCTTAGTGGAGCGTGGACTCGCCTTTGTGGCTTGTTCACCGGAGAATAGGGTGAGCCTTTGTGGCGTTGGTGGCCTTTGTGGCACCACACCTCTCAAACGTAGACGTACTTCCCGTAACAAGGAAGGAAATACGGGAATACATCCTTGTGTCTTCGTGTCTCCATTGCGGTTACCTCTATCCTTTACTCGCACCTTTACTTATATTATTATTGCTAGTTTGCTTGTCACTCTAGGTAAATTCACTTAGTAGCACATCTAGAGAATTTACCTTCTTGTCTAGCCTTAACTTAAAAAGAAGTAAAAATTTGGGTAGCTCCTATTCACCCCCCCCTCTAGTCGCTCATACGATCCTTTCAAAGACAAAATAACAACGGATTAGCAAGGCACAAAAATACAATATGCTGCAACAACGAGTTGTAGGTGGACGCGGCGAAGCGCGCCGGCCCGTCTAGTGTCAGGTAACATGTAATCTTCCATGTGAACTAATGTTTCCTTCCCAAAATAGGTTTGCAATAGATTGAAGAGGAGTACTTCAGATTAACAGCTAGAAGCAACAATGACCAAACAATATGAATTAATTAACAGTGCTCGATATTTAACCAAAACAACGAAAAATCCGTATAAGAAACTAACAGTGGCATAGCATCTACAGATCTAGAGTGCATTTTCTGTGACCCCATTTGAGGACACCAAAGTAAAGGAAAATCCGTATAATAAACTAACAGTGGCATAGCCTCTACAGATCTAGAGTGCATTTTCTGTGCAGGGGCGGGCCCACTTCAATTCAAGGATATTCAAATGAATATCCAATTTTTTTGACAAAAAACTGCATATATATAGTGCATAGAAGGTATATGTATGAAAAAGAAAAAGAAATAAGGGACACAACACAATATTCCGCCAAAACGTGACCCAACTATGCAGCGTGGCCCAACTATCTCGGCCCAATTAGCTCCATCTCCACCCAAACCTCACACAGGCGAACAGACATCAGAAGTCGAGAACAGCAAGGTCCGTTTGTTCGCCTAACTTCCTCCTCCCGCTAGCGACGGCCGACAAGCGACGACGGCAGATCCCGGCCACGGACCTACGGTGCAGTTGTACCTCCTCCCTCCGCGTGCGTCTCCAGACTACTCCAGACTCCGCGCCTCCTGTCCCCAACCCCAACGCCCAATCCCGCCGCCGCAGCGCAAGCCTCTGTCGCCTGTTCCTATCGCCTTAACAATCAGCAGACAACAGCTCGACCAGATCGACGAAGGAATTCCGCCGCCGGCTGCTGTGATACTCTTCAATAATCTGCAGTTCTGGTTTCTGAACCATTCATTGAGGATTTGAGGTACACTTAAATTCCATATGACCTTCAATTCATTTTGCTATTTTCTATCTTAGCATACATTTCTGATGTTTCTTCGTTGTTATGCTGAACAATTGGAACTTACATAAGATGATCAATTTCATGTTATTATGTATTATATGAATCTATAATACTTTCATACTATTCTCAAATTATTTCATATCTTCTATGTACAATACTATTAGAACTATATGATGGTATAATTATAGTATACATGCCAAAAACTAGGGGTTAGACGGGAAAAAATGTACCTAATGAAATTTTGAATACACACTCTCAAAATCCTGGGCCCGCCGCTGTTTCTGTGACACCATTTGAGGACACCAAAGTCAAGAAAGCATAGTAGCATCAAGAGAACAAACAAGCATGAATTATCCAGGTAAGAAGTACGCTGTGAGCATTACCCTGGTTTCGTGTTCCCACTCAAAACAAGGTGTGATGTTTGGCACAACAAGATTGAGCCTCTCATCTTTCCCGCAGGCACAGAAGGCATGTGTTGTGTTAGAAGATTTCATTCTTCTTCTTTCGCCCTATTTTCAGCTTCATTTTACCTGTCCCATTGCCATGGAAGTTGTGCAAAAGAATCCAAAATGTCCCCTTGGGTCTCATCTGAGAGAAAAACACGAAGTTACGGTAAATATTATTCTTTGTAGCACATGTTCTTCCAGATGTTACATAATTACGCATAGAAGGATCTAATGAGAAAGTACTATCACGCTGAGGGAAAAAATATGGTACCCAAAATCTATACATTGAGAGAGGTATGGTCCTCTTTATAGAACCAGCCTTTTGCTCTACGTCCCTATCAGACAGTTGTTTACCATCATTCGTGGACCCAAGATCAAGTTCTCCCAATCAGAAGCAACCGTTCTTGCTTCAAGTGCATCCAGATCTACCTTTTGATTTTCTATGGGGATTCTTTTTCTTTGGATTCTCAAAACAGAACATATTGTCAGAAGTATAGTAATCTGATGTCATCTAGCTGCGGAAGATGGGACTTATGTTCTTTTCTGAACATACCCAATTTTAATGTTTTTATGAACCTGTCAACATGGAAACGAAATTAGACTTGTTAAACCCGTCAAGAACCTTCACGGCAGATAAGTGTTCTGTTTTTCCCCCGAATCAACAGGGGGAGACAAGAGTGAGTCATGTTACTCCGACTTCTATTGACAAGATACATCGACTCAAATAACCTATTACAACTAGAAATGTTAGTGATTGACATAAGAAACTTGCTAGTTAAAGAATCTACAGATAATTACCTACGCGTTAATTATCTTCCACATCATCATCGTCGTAACCATCTTCTGCTAACATATCAAGTTGCAACACATGAAAGTTAGTGAAGAACATGCATCACACTGTACAATATATATATCCATAAAAAACCATTGAATCATCACCTATTCCTCAAATAGCCATGCAAGAGGTAAAACCTTCTCTTTCACAGGCTATTTTTTCAATCAGGTTTACGAATTTTTCCTACCAATGATACTGTCTCTGAACCTTCATCTTTACCATCCAGTATTCCTCCTTCCTTTTAAATCCTTTAACCTTCCTTCACCCAAAAGCAAATAATCCAAATTAGAATTACTTGCATTCATAAATGTTAAAGTAAGATATTTGATGGTGAGACAAATTCTTAGCTGAAAATAGGTTATTTAAGAACAATTAGTTGAGGGCATACCACGCAATGTGCTCTCTGAGGGCAGATGTAGAGGCCTGCTGCCTCAACCTCCCCTGAGAGGATAAAACTCCCTTCTTTTGGCCTCGCTCATTCCCCAGGGAGAAATTCACATCTTCTCTTTGGTCCTTCTACCTCAACTTCTCTAATTCGTTGCCCTCCTTCTCCTTATTTTTGTCTATGCTATGGTTCCTCTCCTACTCGATGTCCCTACGTTTATTTTCCTTGTCCCGCTCCATCTCAGTATACGCTTCCCAATCCTTCTCTCGATTACATCACGGCCAAGGTCACCCTCTGAATCCCTGAACCTGCATGGTGCTACATTTCTTCCTCTCCATGTATTTTTTGCTATCATCCCTGTTCCCCTAAACTTATCATTCTCCCTATCCTCCCTCCCACTGCCATAGCGGCCCCTCCCTGCCACGGTTCTTCTCGCCACCGTATACCTATAATCACCAGCCTCCCCCTATCATCCCATCCCAAATATACACCAATCAGCAGATTCACCTCTGGAAACTTGGAAACTTGGCTCAGAGTATTTAAACAATACAGTACTCTTAGTACCTAATTAGTTTGGTCCACCTCTTCTATGTTTTCATTGACAACTACACATTCACCTGAACCAACCTGGGAAGACGAAATTGCATACGTAAATCAGGAGAAGAAAAGAAAATATCCTAGCTCAAGATGTTGTTCGTACTATTTTTTTGGTTCGCTTATGCCAATTAGATGAAACTGAATCTAACGAAAGGAAGACTCAATCGCTAGTCGCGGGCAGCTGTCTATTGCTCACACAGCTAAACCATAAACATGGGCGGATGCCACTCGCAACTTGATATTGATTGGGCACTGGCAAGCTAGGGCTTCCTCAGTTCCTTACCAAGAAAGGGGATCGCGTTCAGACTTTGGAACATGCTCCAATCCAGTAGCAAGGATGAAGCTCACCAAAGAACCGAGATCCTCCGCTTGGAGATGGCAAGCGCTTCACCGGGAGGGGGAGGTGAACGGGGAGTGAGACCTCGACGACGAGACGCCGGCCGCCGCATCCGAGCGCGGGCAGCATAACGAGGGGGCGGAGGAGGAAAAGCCTAAACGAAACGGCCGGCGATAGCCCATGTAGAGTCAGTGTACCAATTGGGCTGGATTCACCAAATGGCCCCCACACAGGGCTAGATTCTATCCACTCCGAGTCTTGGCGAACACTAGGCCAGCCTGTTTAGCTTTTTTCTGTTATTTTAGTTTTCTTCTTTTTATGTTTATTCTTCTTATGCTTTTTATTTAATTATTTTGAAAAATGTATTTTAAAATTGCACAGATTTGAAAATTGTTCATGTTTTTTTGGAAATGTTCAGATTTGTTATGTTTTTAAAAATTAAAATTTGAAAGGTCAAAGTATATTAAAAGTTCAAATTTTGAAAAATTCATATCATCAAAATATACAAATTTTGAAAAACACAAAAAATAAACCAAAAAGGAATAAAAGAAACAATGGAAAAAGGGAAAGGCCTAATGGGTCAGCCCATTAGGTCGCTGCGATGCATGTACGGTCCCACTCAAAGCAACATATAGGCGCCCCTAGTCTTGGGCGTGTTTGGTTGAGCCATATTTTGTTTTATATTTTTTGCAAAACCGTAAAAATAAAGTAATACAATAGTATTATATGTGTACAACATAGCATAAGATTGTGAAAATACATAATATAGCATATAATAATAATGCCTTTGTTGAATATTGTCCTAATTCTTTCTTTGTCAAGGATCATGACACGAGGGAAGTTCTGCTCCATGGTAGATGTGTGGATGGACTTTATCCTCTACAATCTATATCATCATTCTTTGGTCGTTATGCTCATGAGGCGGCCAAATCTTCTTCATCATTGTGGCACAGGCGTCTAGGTCATCCATCATCTGTTGTGGTTCATCAAGTTCTTTGAGACAATAGTATCCCGTTTAGTGAGTCCAATAAAGAGTCTGTTTGTGATGCTTGTTAGATAGCAAAGAGCCATCAACTTCCTTATCCAAAGTCCACTAGTGTGTCTACATCCCTCTTGAACTTGTGTTTTCTGATGCATGGGGTCCAGTTTCAGAATCCTTTGGTCATTTTAAATATTATGTGAGCTTTATTGATGATTATAGCAAGTTCACTTGGATCTACCTCTTGAAAAAGAAATCTGATGTTTTTCAGAAATTTCGTGACTTTCAGAATCATGTTGAGCGACTCTTTGATAAGAAAATTCTTGCAATGCAGATCGATTGGGGAGGCGATTATCAAAAACTTAACTCCTTTTTACAGCGTGTGGGTATTTCCCATCTTGTTTCTTGTCCTCATGCGCATCAGCAAAATGGCCCTACTGAGCGTAAGCATAGACATATTGTGGAGGTTGGTTTATCTCTTCTTGCATTTGCGTCTATGCCTCTTGAGTATTGGGATGAAGCTTTTCTCACCGCCGTGTATTTGATTAATTGTCTTCCTAGCAAGGTCATCCAGTCTAAAACTCCCATGGAACTTATCTTTGGTAATTCCGGTGATTACTTCCTTTTGCGCATCTTTGGGTATGCTTGTTGGCCAAATCTCGGACCTTACAATAAACATAAGCTAAATTTCCGGTCCAAACAATGTGCGTTCCTTGGATATAGTA
Source organism: Dactylis glomerata (assembly GCA_007115705.1). Lineage (NCBI taxonomy): Eukaryota > Viridiplantae > Streptophyta > Magnoliopsida > Poales > Poaceae > Dactylis > Dactylis glomerata. The sequence goes on along the minus strand of QXEO01000750.1, from coordinate 202,250 downwards.
ATCTTTATGAAGGATATAAGAGTGTTGATATTTCTATAGGTCATATCTATGTATCTCGTGATATTGTCTTTGATGAGACTATTTTTCTCTTTGCTTCATTGCATTCCAATGCTGGTGCTCGTCTACGTCATGAGATTAATTTACTTCCACTATCCTTGCAACCATTTAATTTGCATAATCATGAGGGGCATGAATTGCATGGGCTAGATGATGTTAATCCTGCTAATGCTGCTGATACTGCTGCTGGGTCATTTTTGCAGGACACAGATTACACATTCGGTGAAGATACGAGTAAATCTTCGGCGCGGGAATCGACGTTGATTCTCCTCATGATTGCGCCCAATCAACAGTGTTCCTGCCTGACCGATCTACCTCAGGATTCGATGGGCAGGAGTCTTGATGTCTCACAGGACCCGTTGGGAAACCCTAAGAGGAAGGTATGATGAGCATAGCAGCAAGTTTTCCCTCAGTATGAAATCAAAGTTTAATCAACCAGTAGGAGAAAGAAATCATTTCTGAAGGTTGTTGCTAGCTGACTTTTGTAGGGCGCACTATCGGTGTCAGCAACAACGTGGAACCTGGACACAACACAACCAAACTATTTTGCCCCAACTTACAGTGAGGTTGTTAATCTCACTGGTTTTGCTGAAAACAAAGGATTAGACGTATAGTGTGGAAAGAGATGTTTGTTTGCAGTGAATGAAATAAAATAGTACTTGCAGAAAGAAAACAGTGTTTGCAGTAGATGGTATTATCAGTGTAAAAGAATGGACCAGGGTCCACAGTTCACTAGAGGTGTCTCTCCATAAAGATAAATAACATGCTGGGTGAACAAATTACAGCTGGGCAATTGACAAATAGAGAATGCATAACAATGCATGTACATGACATGAAGATCACTATGAGATTCATTTGGGCATTACATTTATGCATGTACCGTAATCCAACTGCATCTATGACTAATAATCCACCTTCAGGATATCATCCGAACAACCTTTGGGTATTAAGTTGCAAGCAACAAATTATTGCATTAAGCAAAGTGTGTAATGTAAACAATACAATTATCCTTGGACAAAGGAATGTTATTTTCTCCCTACTAGCAACAACACATCTACAATCTTAGAAGTTATTGTCACTCTCCCAGATTACTAGAGGCATGAACCCACTGTCGAGCATAAATACTCTCTCTTGGAGTCACAAGCATCTACTTGGCCAGAGCATCTACTAGAACCGGAGAGCATGCAAGATCACAAAATAACATAGACATGATAGATCAATAGTCAACTTGACATAGTACTCCATATTCATCCGATCCCAGCAAACACAACATGTAGCATTACAATAAGATGATCTTGATCATGTTAGGCAGCTCACAAGATCTAAACATGGTGGCACAAAATAGGAGAACACACCCATCTAGCTACTGCTATGGACCCGTAGTCCAAAGATGAACTACTCACACATCACTCCAGAGGCAGGCATGGTGATGAAGAATGCCTCCGGTGATGATTCCCCTCTCCGGCAGGGTCCCGGGAAGAGCTTCAGAACCATCCCGAACTAGGGTCGACGATGGCGGCAGCTACGGACAATTTCGTGGATGGAGGCTCGGCTCTTTAGGGTTTTCCCGAGGATGTGAATATATAGACGGAAGGGCAAGGTCGGTGGGCGCCCGAGGGGCCCACACCATGGGGCGGCGCAGCCAGGGGGGGCGCGCCACCACCAGGTGTGGCCGCCTCGTTGCCCTACTTCGTCTCCCCTTCGGATTCCGTGAACGTGTCAGAAAAATAGGAACTTTGGCTTTTGTTTCGTCCAATTCCGAGAATATTTCCTTCAGTAATAATCTGGAATATAAAAACAGCAGAAAACAGGAACTGACACTGTGGCATCTTTTTAATAGGTTAGTTCCAGAAAATGCATTAAAAAGCCATGAAGTGTAAACAAAACATAAAGCAATTGGTGTAAAACAAGCATGGAGCATCAAAAATATAGATACGTTTGCAACATATCAGGAGGCCAGTCGATCTGCTCTGTGGTCGTGCCCGGCAGTCCCCCCTCGTGCGCATCTGCGCGTGGCTTCACCAGATTTGCCCGCTCCTGTACCTGGTTCGCTGTACGTGGACCCGTCTGGCGGGCTGTCGGCCACACCCATCAGCGCTACAGGTGTATGGTTTCGCAGCATAGTAAATCAAAAAATTTCCTTCGGATGCGAACAAGCAAGCCAAGATCTAATATAGGAGATGTAATCAACGAGAGAGATAGATGAGATCTTCATACCCTTGAAGAAATCGCACAGCGGAAATGTTCAACAGAACGTGGATGATGTAGTCGTACTAGCCTTCTCCTCCTTGCGATCCGATCCGATCGAACGCCGCAAGTGGCGACGCCTCTGAGAGATGCACACATACGGCACATCGACGTCTCCTTTCTCCTTGGTCCAGCAAGTATGGTGGAGAGATAGATTGGATCAGCAGCACGACGGCGTGGTGCTTATGGTGGAGAATTTCTGCAGCAGGGCTTCGCCTACGTGCAGTCGCGAGAGAGAGATGTGGAGGGCAGCAGTTGGGCCGGCAGCTAGGGTTAGGAGAGGAGCATGCCCCAGCCCTCCCCTCCCCTTTAAATAGGTCAAGGGCGTCAGCCAAGGGGGCAGCCTTAGCCTCCAAGTCAAGCCGGTGGCCCCAGGGAGAAAACTTGCCCCCTAAGTTTCCTTTGCCTTGGCCCATAAGAAAACCCTAGGGTTTTGCCCTTGGCCTCATAGGACAAGTGGGCATGGATGACCAGGCCCATGTAGACAACACCCTTTGGTCCATGTGGACCCTTTGGGGAATGTGGGCCCCACCATGGAGCCCTCTGGAACTTTCTAGAACATTTCGGTACTCTACTAAAAAAGTCCAGAACTTTTCCGAGACCCAAAAAACTGCTTTCCATTATATGAATCTTATTCTCCGGACCATTCTGGAACCTCTCGTGATGTCCGGGATCTCATCCGAGACTCCAAACAAAAAAAACTCAATAACCAATTATCCATTCTATCCTAGCATCGATGCACGTTAAGTGTGTGACCCTACGGGTTCGAGAATATGCAGACATGATCTTCTATCAATAATCAATAGTGGGATCTGGAAACCCATATTGACTCCCACATATTCATCGATGATCACATCGGATGAACCATGATGCCAGGATTCAATTAATCCCGTATATGTATTCCCTTCGTCTCGCGATATTTTACTTGCTCGAGATTCGATCGTCGGTATCGGCATACCTAGTTCAATCTCGTTCACAGCAAGTAATTTACTCGTTCCGTAATCCAATATCACTTTGTGATTAACTCCTTAACCATATGCTTGCAAGCGGTGTTGATATCGATTACCGAGTGGGCCCCAAGTATATCTCTCCAGCTCGGGAGGGACAAATTCCATCTCGATACATGCAACCCAACAAGTACTTTCCGATTGCCTGAGAGATACCTTTATGATCACCCTTTCATAGGAAAACGTTTGATGACCTCAAAGCTCTCTTCTGGTACTAGGGAGTTGCATTATCTCATGGTCTAAGGAATACAATACTTGACATAGGAAAAAGCTTTGCAAAGATGAGCACAATGACACGATCTAATTGCTGTGCTTTATTTGCGCCTGTCCATCACATCATTCTCCTAATGACATGACCTCATTATTAATCGACAACTCATATCTATGGTTAGGAAACCTTAACCATCATTAATCAATGCGCTAGTCTAGTAGAGGCATACTAGGGACACTGTGTTGTTCATAAACCACACAAGTATTAATGTTTCTGCTTAATACAATTCTAGCATGGAGTATAAACATTATCATGAACAAGAAATATGATAATAACAATATTATTATTACCTCTAGGGCATATTTCCTTCAACAGGATCGTCTGCATCCTCGCCAAATGCTTCTTCAGCCACACCGCTGGCCACATGATCTTCCATGGCGGCTAACGCTGATTCTGGCGCAGCTTTTTCCCAGGGACTGACACCCAGATCGGATGTGGCATCTTTGCCTATAGCTGCACCTGCTATCCCTGCTGAGTGCCTGCATACACATCTTCAGAGTGGTGTCTCGAAGCCCAAGAAATTTACCGATGGTACTATTTGCTATGACTTTTTGGCCTCCATGATACGTCTCAAATGTATCTATAATTTTTTATGCTCCATGCTTGTTTTTACACCATTTGCCTTGTGTTTCGTTACACTTCGTGGTGTTTTTATGCGATTTCTGGAACTAACCTATTGACAAGATGCCACAGTGCCAGTTCCCTGTTTTCTGCTGTTTTTGTGTTTCAAAAAAGCTACACATGAAATATTCTCGGCATTGGACAAAACGACCACCAAAACTCCTATTTTTCCTGGCCGCAGGACGAGGACCGAAAGAGAGTCGGAGGGGGGGTAGAGGGCTGGCTCACCATAGGGTGGCATGCCCCCTCCTGGCCGTGCCCCTGGTGGTGAGACCACCCTGGTCCACCTCTAACGATGCCCTTTCGCCTATAAAAAGCTTCGGGACGGAAAACCCTAAAAGAATCGGCGAAATTTCCAGAAGAGTTCCGCAGCTCCGCCGCTGCCACCGACGAATTTCGTGGGACAGAAGTCTCTGTTCTGGCACCCTGCCGGGATAGGGAAGTACCCCCGGAGCCATCTCCATCGGTCTCCATCGCCGTCTCCACCATCTCCATCGACCTCACCGCCATCTCCATCAACCATGTTGTCTCCCATGATGAGGAGGGAGTAGTTCTCCCCCGGGGCTGAGGGCTCTGCCGGTAGCTATATGGTTCACCTCTCTCTCCCATGATGTGATCTTTATGTGATCGTGAGCTTTGTATCTAGTTGAATTGGTAGATACTATTATTCAGATATTTATGCTACTCCCGTGCTTTATTATTGTAATCTCCGGAGATGCCTTGTATCATGGTGTGAAGGTGACTAGTGTGCGCATCATGTGTGTCTTTTTGGTTAATGTCTCTATGAATTGTTGGTGTTTGTTGGAACCATCTAGTGCGTTCATGGTGATAGTGTGGGACAATCTAGTTTGGGGAAATACGGACTTTGAGGAGTGCTTCGTAGCCCTACGCATGATTAGTGTTCGTTTTCCATTGAAGAATTGTTTTGAGTTGCATATTGATGATAGTATCTATTGGTTCAATTATGTTATATTGTTGAGAGTGTGTCCACTAGTGAAAGTATGATCCCTAGGCCTTGTTTCCAAGCTTTGCACACCGTTTCCTTTCCATTTTGTTACATGTTTGCTCGCAGCGATATTTATTTCAGATTACATTTACTACTTATAATCATCACTACCACTTCTATTTCACTATCTCTTCGCCGAACTAGTGCACCTATACATTTGATAAGTGTATTGGGTGTGTTGGGGACACAAGAGACTTTCTGTATCATAATTGCAGGGTTGCTTGAGAGGGATAGCTTTGACCTCCACCTCCCTGAGTTCGATAAACCTTGGGTGATCCACTTAATGGAAACTTGATGCTGCTCTACAAACCTCTGCACTTGGAGGCCCAACACTGTCTAAAGGAACAGACGCGTGCGTAGACATCAAGCTCTTTTCTGGCGCCGTTGCCGGGGAGGTAAGGTAAAAGGTACTCGCATTCTCCTGTGTGAGTGCTCGAAGTTATTTCCTTTAGATTCTGCAATTATATCTTTTTATTTCTTGTTTTTATTTTCACTAGTTAGGCTTAATGGAAAACAAAGAGTTCTTTAGTATTTTTCCTATGTTAAGATATGAAGTGTTTGAAGAGAAAATTGAAAAACCTTTGGAGCTTAATTTGCATGCTAATAGTGTTGTTAGTATGAATGCTTTGAACACCGTTATTGTTAATGCTATAGAAAAGTCTAAGCTTGGGGAAGCTAGTTTTGTTAAGCATGATATTTTTAGTTCCCCAGCTTTAGTGGAGAAAGTTTGCTTTGATGATATTTTATCTCCCATATGTGATAATTCTTATGATGCTTGTGCTCCTCATCCTTTTAAAATACCCATAAAAATTGTTGAACGTGCTATGAATAACTGCTATTTAGGAGATGGAACTGTCCATCCTGGTGATCATTTGCTCTTTATACATGAATTATGCGAGTTGTTCAAGTGTGCAGGTATTTCAATGAACCGAGTTAAGAAGAAGCTATTCTCTTTATCATTGAAGGGCAGAGCTGTGGAATGGTATAAGACGCTAAAGGATGGCTGACCTATTGATTGGGAGGAAATTGTACCCCTCTTTTATTCTAAATTCTATCCTTCTAGTGAGGTTTATAAAGATAGGAATTACATTTATAATTTTCATCCGCATGAGGGAGAAAGCATTGCCCAAGCGTGGGGAAGATTGAAGTCACTAATGCTCAAATGTCCTATTCATGAGCTTCCCCGTAATATTATTATTAATAATTTTTATGCAAGACTTTCAGGATATTACAAGGACTATCTAGATGCATGCTTCGATGGGTCTTTCACAAGCAAGGAGGTTGATGCCAAGTGGGATCTGCTTAAAACAATTCAAAACAATATTGAAGATTGGGATAGCGACAAAAGTAAATGATCAGGTATAAAATATGAGTATGATTGCATTAAGTCTTTCGTTGAAACTTCTGATTTTCAAGAGCTTAGTGCTAAATATGGTCTTGATCCTCAAATTATAGTTGATTGCTTTAGAGCCTTTGATTCTCATATTAATGTTCCCAAGGGAAATGGGGATGTGTATCATGAACCTTTTAAAGACACTTGCATAGAAAGTGATATTGTTATTGATGATTGCAATAAACATGCTCAAATTTATGAAAGTACTACTTCATATAAGCATGTTAATTTTTGTGGAGTACTTAGACCTTGTGAACAAAGTCACAACAAAGAAGATTATTGTATCCACCACAGGAATGAAGAAACCCGAATGTGGCACAAGGCTCTAGATGAGCTTGGTGAAAAGGTTTGTGAGCTTTATCCTTTTCTTTGTGAATTTTGCGATGACAAGGGTCATTTTAATTTTCAATGCTCAGGCCATAATAGTGACCTTTCTAATCGAATGAGTACCGCAAGTTTGTATTGTGATGACAAGATCACTCTCAATCAGCATGATAAGCTTACTTTGTTTTTGGGGGTATGAAGAGTTATCTAGAAAAACTTCTTTGGTAGATATGAGCGCTTTTAAAAATATTAGCATCCTGCAGGGTTATCGTCTTTATTGTGTTAAAGATTGCCACGCAAATACTTACATACAAAATGTTATAAAACATAATGTTTCGCCAAGCTATGACAGGACTAATAGATGTTTCCATCTTATTAATTGAGAGGAGGAATCCTCCAAAGTTTCTTCTGTTGTTTCTGTCAGTAAACCAGATTATGTGGAGAAGATGCATTTCAAGTCTCTCCCTCCTAAAGGAGAGAGTAATAAGAGTAAAAAGAAGAAGAAGAAGAGGAGGAGTAAAAGGCGAGAGGAAATGGTATCTTCCCCTAAGCATGTTGCTCCTATTATAGATTATGATAATTCTGATCTTGATGATGTTCTCATGCCTGTTACCTATGTTAGTGATCATGATTGGGAAAAGCACTCTACTTTTGATATTGAAAATATTTTTGGTACCAATTCTGAAAATTATAAGGTTAATAATTGTTGTACCATTAGTACTATCCATGTTCCTTCTTATGATGATATGTTTGATGAATATGCTTTGCAAAATAGATGTTCTCTCGCTTATGATGATACTAAACCTCTAGTTTATGATGGTTACGATGATGAGTATAATATTTTCAGTTTAGAAACTTTTGAGGAGAAAATTAGTTATGATTACAATATGCCTCCTGTTTTTGATGATTATGGTGATGAGAATAATTATTCTGTTGAATCTGCTCATACTACGATTGTTCATGTGGGGAGTATTAATTCTTTTAAGCATGTGGCTCATGATAGGGATGCTTTATGTGATAGTTATATTGTTAATTCTATTCATGATGCTACTGAAAGTTACTATGAGAGAGGGAAACCTGGTTTGATGGATCTCAACAATATCGAGTTTCCCCTCTTTATGTTGCAAATCTTGAAGTTGCACTTGTTTTATCTAACCATGCTTGTTACTATGTGCCTCATTGATTCATTTTCTTACAAGATTCCTATGCATAGGAAGTGGTTTAGATTTAAATGTGTTTTACATTTACTTTTTGATTCTCTCTCTTGCTTCAAGTTCCTTTATGGCACCTTTGCCTTAAGTTCTTTTCGGGCGCCTATGTGAGCATTTTCTGAAATTACTGCGCCGAGCTCAAAGGCGTTAAAGAAAAGCACTCTTGGGAGATAACCCAATGTTTTATTTTCAGTACTTTTTCTTTTATTTGAGTCTTGGAAGTTGTTACTACTGTAATGACCGCGCCTTATCTTTTTTATTTTGTTGTTGTGCCAAGAGAAACCTCTAATGTGAGGGAGGTAAGATTTGGGGAAGTTGCTGTCCTGAAACAGATTTCGGTGCTGCACCGTAAAAATTCGTGAAAACTCTTTGATTATCTTTTTGACCTGTGATTTCTTGTGAATATGCCCCAGGTTATATCCAAACTTTCATTAGTTTTACACTTTTCGATTTGAGCAACAGAAGATCCTCGAAAAAATTGACCTTTGTCAGCTGTTCTGTTTTGACAGATTTCTGCCACTGTTTGTGTTTGCCTCTCGATCGCTTTCTTTTTTAGTTCTTTTGATCATGGAACTTTTGGGGAAGTTGCTACAGTAGTATATGCTTTATATGTGGTGGTTTTGAGTTGAAATCTGAACCAAAAAGGGTTGATTCATTATTATGTTGATGCTAACGTTGCTAATAGAATTGTATTGAGTTTTATATAAAGGAAGTTTTCAAATGTAGGAATTGGAGAATGATGAGATGAGATGAAGAATGGACAAAAGCTCAAGATTGGGGATGCCCATGCACCCCAAGAAATATCCAAGAGGTACAAGCATCAAAGCTTGGGGATGCCCCCGAGGCACCCCTTCTTCATCGGCAAAAATCAGGTCACCTTTCAAGACACTATATTTTTATTGCTTCATGCACTATGCGTTTTTCTTGGAGCGTCTTTACTTTTGCTTTCAGTTTTCTTTTGCTTTGTTTGCTGCAATAAATGTTGGATCACATTATGTTTGTTTTGGAGAGAGACTTACTCTGTTTTTCATTGCCAAGAACACTGTAGTTTTCACTCTTATCGTTCAACGGGTGTTCTTTTTTTCTCGAACTGCGTTTAGCTTTCATTGTTCGCCTTGATTTTTGTTCAGATCTTGTTATATCTTTGCATAAAGGTGTATTTGGACCTCTGGTCTATGTTGGTTTTCCTCAAAAGAGTTATTTCGAAAAGGTTTGAATGGTGTTGGAAAAGAGAAAAAGTTTCAAGCAAAAAAGTGGTACAAAAAGGAGCTTGTTTAGACTGCGGCTTAGACTTTTGCATGCCATGCTTGATATCATTTTTGATAGTATGCTTAGTGATTTTTTCTGTAGCATGACTTGTCTCAAATGACTGAGATTGCTTAATGAGCCTTTGAAAAAATCATGCGTTGTTTTATTATTTGGAAGCATTAATTTGGTTTTCTCCTTTGAAGCTTTATTTGGGTTGACTTGGCGCATGCTCACAACATGTTTGACTCATACAAAGTCGCCATAAGCCTCTATGATCATTTAGTTTTTGACTTTTGATGCCATTTTATGCTTCTCTTAATGTTGCTTTGTCGCTTTGCATGATTATGGTCGTTATTGCTCTCTTAGTTGGTCGCTCCCAGTCTTTTGCTAGCCCTCATTTTGTACTGAGAATGAGCTCTACTCATGTATCCAACTCCCAAAAACCAAGTTATGCCAATGTGTCCATCATACATACCTATTAGCAATTTGCTATTCTAAAGTACATTTGAGTTGCTTTTATCTATCCTTCGAATTAAACTCTTATCAGTGTTATGCAAAAATTGGTCAGTAAAGCTCTCACGAACCTGATGGCACACTTTACTTTTCTCGCTTTAAAAATTTGACATTGTGGTTCTTTTATATTGACGTTATGCTTGCAAGTTGTAAGTTCGAAATTAGCCAAACCATGCCGTCATGGGGTAAGCTTTCAACATTGCACTTCTTATTTGAGTTGATATCGTGATCTTTTGTTTATGGATACTCGCGATGTGAAACAAGTTGGGAATCTTGCAGGATCATGGAGTTTTTATATATGTTAGAGAAACGCCTAGGCCGCTAATCTATGCCATGCATAATTCATGGTGAAAATTTACAGCATGCCTATAGTGGACATTCAACGACGCATCTCAAAATAAAAAGCTATACCAATGGTAAATAAAAGAGATGCCAATGTGTTCATTGTCTGTTTGTCCTGTCATTTTGATGTGGGCTTGTTCCATGTCATCGGGCACGGAGGTACCCCGTTGGCAGTTCTCAATGATACGCATATACTTACAATGACAAGAGCTTGCTTGGGACCCTAAGTCGAGTAGCATGAGGTTTGGGTATTCGTACTTCACGGGACACGAGGTTTTCAACTTATGATTTGTCAAGCATATCCTCATAAACGTTCTTGCATTTACTTTAACCATTCAAGATGCCTATGATGGGGGCAATGAGAGCTCAAAGCTAGTAAGTACCATAATTTTTGAAGGTTTATAAAACTTGCAATCACTGCTTCCCTCTGTGAAGGGTCTTTCTTTTACTTTTAGGTTGAGTCTCGACCTTCTACCTTTATGCACCGTCTAAGAGAGCATAGTTGCCATTCTGAGTATAATGTGCATTGTCCCAAAGTTATCATTGACTGATTCATTATTTTGGTTTCACTTGTTCTTAAATTATTTGTATCTAGTCGCCCTCTTAAACTTGAATGTGTCCTATGCATTTATGTTTTGCTATTCCATGAGGGACAAGCTGAAAACCATTTGCTATGTTTTCCATATGATTTAAACACACGTTTGACTTTCATTGTTTCATTATTCATGATCTTTCGTTTGTGTTCTTTTTTATGTTATAACATGGTTGCTAAGTTTCTTATTGTCAAGATTATATCTTTTATGCCCATGTTTTAAGTTCTTTGATTTCAGCACTCAATGCTTTACCTAGATGATCAAGATTGTGATGGTGCATGTCACCTCAAAAATTATTCTTTTGTTATCACTTACCTACTTGAGGACGAGCATGAGTTAAGCTTGGGGATGCTTGATACGTCTCAAACATATCTATAATTTTTTATGTTCCATACTTGTTTTTACACCATTTGCCTTGTGTTTCGTTACACTTCGTGGCGTTTTTATGCGATTTCCGGAACTAACCTATTGACAAGATGCCACAGTGTCAGTTCCCAGTTTTCTGCTATTTTTTGTTATTCAGAAAAGCTACACAGGAAATATTCTCAGAATTGGACGAAACGACCACCAAAACTCCTATTTTTCCCGGACGCAGGACGAGGACCAAAAGAGAGTCGGAGGGGGGCTAGAGGGCTGGCTCACCATAGGGTGGCACACCCCCCCTCCTGGCCGCGCCCCTGGTGGTGAGACCACCCTGGTCATCCTCTGACGTTGCCCTTTCGCCTATAAAAAGCTTCGGGACGGAAAATCCTAAAAGAATCGGTGAAATTTCCAGAAGAGTTCCGCAGCTCCGCCGCCGCCACCAACAAATTTCGGGGGACAGAAGTCTCTGTTCCGACACCCTGCCGGGATGGGGAAGTGCCCCCGGAGCCATCTCCATCGGTCATCGCCGTCTCCGCCGTCTCCATCGACCTCACTGCCATCTCCATCAACCTTGCTGTCTCCCATGATGAGGAGGGAGTAGTTTTCCTCCGGGGCTAAGGGCTCTGCCGGTAGCTATGTGGTTCACCTCTCTCTCTCATGATGTGATCTTTATGTGATCGTGAGCTTTGTATCTAGTTGAATTGGTAGATACTATTATTCAGATATTATGCTACTCCCATGCTTTATTATTGTAATCTCCGGAGATACCTTATATCATGGTGTGAAGGTGACTAGTATGCGCATCATGTGTGTCTTTTTGGTTAATGTCTCTATGAATTGTTGGTGTTTGTTGGAACCATCTAGTGCGTTCATGGTGATAGTGTGGGACAATCTAGTTTGGGAAAATACGGACTTTGAGGAGTGCTTCGTAGCCCTACGCATGATTAGTGTTCATTTTCCATTGGAGAATTGTTTTGAGTTGCATATTGATGATAGTATCTATTGGTTCAATTATGTTATATTGTTGAGAGTGTGTCCACTAGTGAAAGTATGATCCATAGGCCTTGTTTCCAAGCTTTGCACACCGTTTCCTTTCAGTTTTGTTACATGTTTGCTCGCAGCAATATTTATTTCAGATTACATTTACTACTTGTAATCATCACTACCACTTGTATTTCACTATCTCTTCGGCGAACTAGTGCACCTACACATCTGACAAGTGTATTGGGAGTGTTGGGGAAACAAGAGACTTTCTGTATCATAATTGCAGGGTTGCTTGAGAGGGATAGCTTTGACCTCCTCCTCCCTGAGTTCGATAAACCTTAGGTGATCCACTTAAGGGAAACTTGCTGCTGCTCTACAAACCTCTGCACTTGGAGGCCCAACACTGTCTACAGGAACAGACGCGTGCGTAGACATCACTCCACTAGTGAACCTTCCAGTACTGCTGAAGCTAATACATATTCTCGTTGGAAGGCTGCTATGGATGAAGAATATAGTGCTCTTATAAAAAATGGTACCTGGCCTCTTGTTCCATCTGTTCCTAGACAAAATGTTATTGACTGCAAATGGGTTTATAAAGTCAAGCAAAAGGCCGATTGCACGGTGGATAGATACAAAGCTTGTTTGGTTGCTAAAGGATTTAAGCAACGGTATGACATTGATTATGAAGATAAGTTCAGCCCTGTTGTCAAGTCAGCTACTATCCGTGTGGTTTTGTCTCTTGCCGTTTCTCGTGGATGGCATCTTCGACAACTACACATGAAGAATGCGTTTTTACATGGTATTATAGAAGAAGTTTATATGCGACAGCCTCCTTGGTATGAGACTCGTTTGGTCATGTGTGCCGTCTTGATAAAGCTCTTTATGGACTAAAGCAGACTCCTTGTGCTTGGTATTTTTGCCTAAGTTTTAAGCTTCAGTCTCTTGGCTTTAGTGCATCTAAGGCTGATACTTCTCTGTTTTCTATAACAAAGGGGGATAACTATCTTCATGCTTATTTATATGGATGATATTGTTGTTGCTAGCTCTTCAGAGAAGGCTGTAGATGCTCTCCTTCATGATCTTGGACTTGACTTTGCATTGAAGAATTCCTCGGTATTGAGGTAAAGAAGGTACATGATGGAATTATTCCGTCTCAGGAATAAATGGCAATGATCTGCTACATCGTGTGAATATGCATATTTGCAAGACTGTTGATACACCTTTGTCTGTATCAGAAAAGTTGTCGTTGACTAATGGAGAAGTGTCAAGTGGTGATGATTCCACTAATTACAGGAGTATTGTTGGTTCCTTACAGTATATTACATTGACTAGGCATGATATTGCATTCTCAGTCAACAAGGGTTTTCAGTTCTTGCATGCGCTTACAACAGTTCATTGGACAACTGTTAAATGCATATTGAGATATTTGTGTGGTACTATTTCTTTTGGACTACGATTGAGCAAGTCTTCCTCTACTATTGTTAGTGCCTTTTCTGATGCAAACTGGGCGGGTTGTCTAGATGATAGGAGATCTATAGGTGGATTTGTTGTATATGTGGGGTCAAATCTTGTTTCATGGAATGCCAAAAAGCAAGCCACAGTGTCGAGATCTAGCACAGAAGCTGACTACAAATCTTTGGCTAATGCTACAGCTGAAGTTATGTGGGTATAGACTCTTCTTGATAAGTTGGGAGTGTCGCAGTCCAAAGCGGCAGTATTATGGCGCGATAATATTAGAGCAGCATATATTTCTGCTAATCCTGTGTGTTTCATGCTAGGGCGAAGCATATTGAAGTGGATTATCATTTTGTTCAAGAAAGAGTTGCTCAGAAACTATTGGACATACGATTTATATCTTCCAAGAGATCAGGTGGCTGATGGATTCACAAAGTCACTATCTGCTAGACAAATAGAAGTGTTTTGTTGCAATCTTAACTTAGATAAGTTATGATTGAGGGGGAGTGTTAAACGCAGTTGTCTAGGAATGTTGTAATGTGTACGAGTTGGAGTCCAAGGCGTGTTGTACCGCCCCTAAGGACCTAACCGACACGGTCTCCTGTAACTTGTATGTCTCATATATAAAGTAAGCACCAGCGGTTCTATTGGGTATCGCTTCCCACACATTATTTTAACTCCGTTCAAAATATCTGCATCGTCACTTATGTTCATAATATTCCTGCAGTGACTGCTAGAGAGAAGAGGTATCAGAAGGGAATGCAGTCCCTAGCTACGAGATCAATCCATCAATGCAGTTGATGTTGCAATATATTTGTATTTAACACTCCCTCTCATTTCTAGGCTATTTTAGTCCTTATCATGGGTATGTTGTAGGCCGTAAAATATTTTTTCTTTTCTTTAATTACTGCGCAAGCAAGGTCTTGAATTGAAGTCCTCTTTGCTCTGATACCATGTGAAAATTTGTTGATCCCTAATTTTGTGTGTGTTTATTATGGCCTCGTGGGCTATGTAGAGGTACATGGGGAGAAAGAGTTGAACTACAAGATGATCTAAAATCCTAATATATCCTAACTCTCTCTAACATAATTTACATCCCATGTTAGAAAAATAATGTTATGTAAAATACAATATTTTTTGAGCTGCGACAACAATCCATTTCTACAATGGGAACCAATGCCTGCCTCCACTAGAACAAAATGACCAACATGATCACACTGCTAGCTACGGTATAGAAGGGGAACTATCGCTTACTAATTAAGCACTTGAACTGACCGAATCTGTACAATACAACTTAAGAACTTTACTGTATCCCGAAATTTATACTACACGTGCTACCTAGCCTGGGAGAACCCGCCGGCTCAGAACGGGTTCCAAGCCTGCGAGATGCCGCCCTGTCTCGTGCAGGCGGCGTCGTCGACGCTCCAGTCTGTGTGAGGGTCACCGCCGCTGCATTGCACCATGTCGCCTAGCAGGTCCTTGAAGCTCTTGAACGGCAGTGGTGCGGCAGACCAATGGTGCGCTGCCGGTAGAATGTCAGCGGAGTCTTGCTGCCCGTAGCCAACGGCGGCATCGATGTGGGCTAGCAGCGCGGGTGCCACGCCTAGGTCGCTGCTCAGCGACCCTGATGACTCGTCGGAGGCCGTTCTTGGAGCGGCGGTCGTGCTTTTGTAGAACACCCTGCACAGCACCCACTCCTCCTGCACTCAATATTTTCATCTTAGCACTTTGAATTTGATGGACACTCAAGCTGGTGCCCTGTTGCCTCTTGAACTTGAAATGGAAAAATATGCTACACTAGCGAAAGAAATTTGTTACTACTTGGGATTGCATTGACAAGTTTTTTCGACACTACTACTCCCCTCCGACAAAAAAAAAGGAATTCAGATTGACAAGTAAAAAGATGCTAACAAGGCAGTCAAATGATTTTTTTAAACGAATTTAGTACACGCAGTGTTGTGTTGTTTAATGCCGCTGATGTATGGCGATGGAGCCAAACGAACAACCTTGGACCGGACGTTGCCTTAAACAAAACCTTGGAACATTGGTGATAGTATGTGTGTACCATGTTTACATTTCGATAGGACTAGGTCACCTAGAATGATTGGCAAGTGGCATATAACGACGCATAGATAGTTAAGTTTGTCTTCATGTCAGGAGAGCAGGCAGCACTTACTTACAACCTGAGTATGACGAAAATCTTTTCTAGCTGTCAAAGACGAAGCTTCCTTTTTCCACACGAAGAGAAGGAAGACAATACCTAAGGCTAATCAACCTATTCCGTTCCGGTCTAAACTATCCATCCTAGTCACGCAAAACAAATGATATTTGGTACAGAATGGCTGCAGAAACATGCAATTCATCTGAACCGTCTCATGCTGTCATGCAAGTTTAGAAGCGGCATACCGTGAGAAGAGACGGCAGCGGGCCGTGGTCGGCGCCGGCGAGCCGATGACGAACCGCCGGGCAGCCCTCCTCCGCGCGGAACTCGTGCATGACCCACTCGGTCTTGGTGCCCTTTGGGGCTCTCCCTCGGTAGAAGACGAGTGTCTTGCGCATGCCGACGACCGTGCCGCCGCCGGCGGCGATGATGCGGTCCTTGCCGGTGGCCTTCCAGTAGCCGGTTTCCGTGGCACGGTTGGTGCGGTGTCCCGTCGCATATTTGCGGTCGTGCAAGCTGAAGAAGTACCACTCCCCGCCCACGTACGCCGCATCTACGTGATGTCGTCGAGCCGAGCACATTCAAGAACAGAAAGGTGAGACGAGAAGCAGGATGCACAATCTTTCGATAGATAAAATAAAAGTGCAATTCAGACATCAAGGTTTCGTGGTGTAGTTGGTTATCACGTCAGTCTAACACACTGAAGGTCTCCGGTTCGAACCCGGGCGAAGCCAATTCTTTTTGCAGTTTTTCTTTTTGCAGTTTTTTTTCTTCCGTTCCGAAACTGAACTGAACTGCGAAGGGACAGAGCGTACCTGGAAGCTCCCATGGCTCGCGCTTGTTGAGGTCGACGTCGACCATGTCCACGCCGCCGCCACCGCCGCTACCCCTTCCGGAGAGTTTTGGGCAGAGGTAATCCAGCACGAGCTCGTGGTCCCTGGGGTGGAACCGGAACCCCGGCGGCAGCCTGGCCTCCACCATGCTCATCGAGCTGCTCATTTCGCCTTTCCTATCAATCACCTCGGTTGATCGTTCCTCGGCTGAGAAACAGGCAAAATGGACAGAATAGAGAAGGACAATTTTGAGCACGATGGGGCCGGTATTAATAGGGAGATCTGGCCATAGACCTCTCCGAGCATGTATGTCACTAGAAAACCTGACGCAACCATGGCCACCGTTGACGATGCCGATTCTCTTGGAACAGTTGCTCCATCGGCCTGTCCACAGAAATTAACGATTCAAGTGCTAAGGGCGTTTTGGGGGGAAATAATACCCAAGTGGTAAGAAAAGAAGCGTATCGTCACTGTTGTGGGCGTATTCTTCCCAATATCTCGATCAAACAGTAATAAGAAGGTGAACATAACGATCAGAGCTTGCTTGTTTGCGTGCAGTTTGCAAACCCATCGAACTGATGATAAAACTTTCTTACTGCCTTTTGTGAGAATTTTTGACATAATAGACCACCTCCTCTAACGTTTTGTCAAAAAAGACCACCTCTCAAATAATTTGTCAAAAAGGACAACTATTGAATGGCGGCAAGTCTTACCAGGCGACACGTGGCACATGCCGCCACAGCCGGTGGCGGCAGGCACATGCCGCCTGGGCCAATGGCGGCATGTCCCTCGACGGTCGAGGGACATGCCGCCATTGGCCCAGGCGGCATGTGCCTGCCGCCACCGGCTGTGGCGGCATGTGCCACGTGTCGCCTGGTAAGACTTGCCGCCATCCAATGGTGGTCCTTTTTCACAAATTATTTGAGAGGTGGTCTTTTTTGACAATACACTAGGGCATGTGGTCCTTTATGTCAAAAATTCCTTTTGTGACTCCTGAGACCGTGTCAGTCACATTTGACGTCCGGGAACCGCCCACTGCCTCCCTGAGGATGGATGGATGGATTGGTCGAGTTAAGATGTGACAAGTTGCTACTCAATTGGCGTCGATCGACAGCGAAATCGTCGTTGGATTGGAAGAGTTTCCAGCTGAACTTGTCCCTTTTCATACCTGTTTTGGCAAAATTCAGGCTAAGGAGAAGGGAAGAAAATGGCGCAGCAGCAGTACTGTTTGTCGCCGTCGGGATCGCGGCAGTTGACGCGACAATAGTGTTTTCTGTATAAATCCGGTAAACCAGCTGCACTGAACAGCGGCATGTCGTTTTCATTTTTCAGTGCTAAACCTGAAGCAATATCTGCATGTATGCATCTCTTTTCGCCCAATTCAGGAGGCGCAGCAGGGACACCGTACGGTAGGTCACTGGACCGTGAACACAAACGGCTGAAAAGTAGACTTGAAAAAGTCTACTCTCTGAACTGAATCATCATCCTGGACTTATGATCACATGATAAATTGGTAGCTACTCGGTTTGTCCACTCTTCTGAACGAGGACATAGTCATGTCAGTCCTTTTGAGGGAAGGAGATCCAGTTAGCAAAGAACTAACCAGCAAGACGATCCAGCCGGGCTCGGGCATTGGTTGTGCCACACAGGTCAGAGCTCGAGAGATGCAGATATATGAGCGGATAGCAGACTGTGTGTGTGTGATAGATACACCTGAACAAGATGTCAAACACGTAAGTCCGATCCTTCTGCAAGGTCACCAGCTGCCTCGTTAATCTTGTCAAACAATCTCAAGTGGGAGGTTAGCAGCCAGCCATAACGTAGTAACCTATCAGCGTGTAAGGTTAATCAACGGAAGCAATGAGGTGAGGCAAGGTAAAACTGGACAACAGTACCGCACTTCAAGTTTTGTCAATAAATATCAAGTTGAACATATACAATTTAAGCATAGAATTTGTGAATCATACACTTATACAAGAGAAAGAGAATATATGTATTTAAATATGCTGCAAATACGTCCTAAGAGGTATGCACGACTAGTATTTTCATCTGAACATGGTACTGTTACTGCCCCCTATGCTAAGGTATAGCACTGCACGATGAGAGTACATTGCGTGTTAGGGTAATCTGAGGAAACTTCCTCCATGGTTTCAGATAAGATTGAAAACACAACTATATAGTGGCACACGCTGAAGTGATCTGAGCTGGCAGTCTCTGTATCTGTCGAAAATTGCAGTTTGGTACCTTCTGTAACGTGCCCTGCACAAGATGTCACACGTGCGCATTTGCGACGCGTCGGCCGATGATCCAACTCGTGAGCTAACCTGTGAAGACGTGAGAATGATTCACCGGGTTGACCGTTCTGATTATACTAGTACATACTCCGTACATTGCAAAATATGTCAATACGTGCGGAGGATTTAATCAACGGCATCTCAATTGTGCGTCCGTCAGATAAGATAACTGCACAAGCTGGAAAAGGAAATCGTTTCTTGCATGATTGTTAGGCACGGGTACTTGTCAGAGGTGCTGACTCAGCACAACAAAAGGTAAGAATGAGAAAACGTTTAGGGCTACCGCGCGGGTACATACTTGAGCTAATATGAAGTCTTCAAAACTCAGGTGAGAGACTGACAACAATTTCAACATATTTGTTTGCTTTGTCGCATTTACAGATTGATTAGTACTAAAACTCTCTCCTTACGTACGGTTAGATCCTTATGCTAGTAAGTTGTTTAGTATGCAGCAAAGTACTTTAATAAAAATAGAAAAATTATGGATGGCATCTTTTCTTTACATTTTTCGAAAAAGGGCGCTTTATTACTCATAAGCAAATACACCCAGCCTCTGCATAACTAGGATGCACACAGCCGTCCTGACAAGTCTCAAAAATCCAACTAAACGAAAATAGACGAAATACATGTCAAAATGAGTAAGTGTAGATCGTCTAAGAAGCAGGTGGAGGCCCAATCCGTAGATTATGCGGCCACCTATGTGGGAAAAAAGTATTCCTCGCCGTAGTTTCCAACCTCCGTAAATAGGTCGCGATTCTCCACCCGCTGTAGAGGAGACCATAAACGTAGAATACATGTACATCTGTAGACAACCTGCAAGAGAGAACAATTTTTGTCATTAAAAACTTTGTCATTTCTGCATAGCCATAGCGACCATATCACGGCAAGCGCTCCCACCCTGATAAGCGTTCTAAACCTTAGATCAATACCATGAAGCCAATTTTCGAAGATATTGGCGACACCAGTCGGAGGATAAAGGCTTGAAGCTACTTGGATGAGTGACCATATAGATCTGGCAAAGCGGCACTGAAAGAATAAGTGACCATATAGATCTTTTCTTTACATGACGTTATGCATCATGCTCCTGTGAAAAAAGCAAGTACGATTATTTTGAAACTTGATTTCAAAAAAAAACTTGATTTCAAAAAGCATGACAAAGTGAATTTTGGGGTTTCTTGCTTAATTGTCAGAGGCTGAGAGTGTTTTCTGAGCTGTGGTGCAAATGGTTTCATCATATTTTAACAACGATATTTGTTTGTGTTAAAATCAATGATGTGCTGGGATCATATTTTCAAAGTGCTAAGGGGGTTTGACAAGGTAACCCCTTATCTCCTTTCTTGTTTAATTAGGTTTCTAAAAGATTGACTAAAGTAGTCCGTAAAGCTTAGGGGAATAACCTTATTGTGCGTATGGCTTCTGATTTGGTGGAGAATGGGGTGGCCATTTTACAATATGCGGATGATACAGTGCTTTGCATATCTCTTGACCCTGAAAAAGCAATAAACTAGAAATTATTGCTTAATATTTTTGAACTTATGTCAGTTCTTAAATTAATTACGATAAAAGTGAAATGTTTGATATTGGAGATGATAATTCTGGGGTAAATTTTTATGCTGACATGTTCCATTGTCAAGTGGAAAAATTGTGTATACGATACTTCGAAATGTCTGACATGTTTACTACTTTGAAAACCATTGGTTGGGATTTCTTGGATAAGAAGTTGATTAAAAAGTTGGATGTCTGGATTGGAAATGCATCCTCTTTGGGTGCTAAACTAATTTTCTTATATTCTATCCTTTATAGGGTTCCTTTGTATTATATATTGATGTTATTTTAGTCAAGAAATTTATTGGAAAAATAAATAAAAACATATGGAGTTTTTTTTGGCATGTGAGGGGGGTAACGAAGGTAAATAATATTTGATAAAATGCAAAAGAATATGTAAGTCAAAAAAAGAGAGGCTTGGGGTTAAAGATTCATGGAAACAAAATATCAGCCTACTTTGTAAGTGGTGGTGGAAGTTAGAAACTCAATCTGGTTTATGGAAAACTATTTTCAAATCTAATACTGAAGATATAAGTCTGTAGCTCTGGTTAGTGCAAGATTTGTTGGTCATCCTTTTTGGAAAGCTTTACCGAAAGCGAACTAGTTTTCTATGATGGGTAGGGAGCTTATTTGGAATGACATCGATTTGAAACGGCAGAACATTTTTTTCCTTACTTCTTCTTTTGCCAAAGTGTTTTGGATTGTGGGTTCTTTGTCTAGGATGAAATCAAGTCCTAAATCTGTGTGGCATTGCATTGTTGCTTATTGGCCGATGGGTGGGGGCGGGGGAGTTTTATACTCCGCTTTTGGCAGTTGTATGTTGGTCCATTTGGATTACCAAAAACAAGTTTACCTTTCAGAATTATGTGATGAAATACCCTTTGTCTATAGTCTTTTACTGTGGGATCGTTTCTAACATATTAGTAGATCAATACAAAGATGATGACAAAGATGCGATTCATTCTGGAGCTAAGCAGTTGATGATGAAGGCTTCGAACTTGAAGAAAGTTGGGAATGTGGTTGATGCACCTAGTGGATCTCTACTAAGCATTACTGAAGCATAGCTATTTTTTCTTGTTTGTTTTGATCTGCTTTTGTTGTTGGTTTGTAGGACTTGTTGAAACTTTCATGTTAGGTTTCTGTGGTTGTGGTAGCAATGGGTTTTTGCCCCATCATAGGTGTTTTGATATCAAGCACTTACAGCGGGTTCCCATTGGTTTGCCCCATCTAGCTACCTTTTTCTTCCCGTCTTCCTCATTACTCACTTTTTGTACCCTTGTTACTCGCTTTTTGTAAGAAATTTGGCTTTCTGTTGAGCGATTAATGGAAACAGTATTATCCCGGTTAAAAAATATATAAAAAAGATCCCCAACTTCAACGAGGCATCCTCCTTCACATTTTGCGACAACATCAACATACCACAAAAATTGCAAGTTTAATGTTTAATCTGGATTCACAAGTTAGTAGTATGCCCGGTTTACGTATCTATTTCTTGGAGAATATCTCGGTCTTCTTTCTATTTTCATAGCAGAACTTAAAATATAAGATGGTTCAATGCCTCTTCCGTGTTTTATGATTTTATGGTGTGGTGTACATATCTTGTATAAGTGGTGTCATAAATATTTGATTACCCTTTGATGGCTCGATTATGCATTAGAGGTTCATAACATACAATGGTATGAGAACACACTATAGTATAAACTTCACCAGGTCATTGGATATTTGCCTCGTGTACCTTAATTGTGCTAGCAACTGAAAATTGTGCAAGTATGTCGGTTGCGGAGCACAACAACGGAGGTGGTGTTTTGCCTCCTATGTGCACATGAACATATTATTAAAACATGCAAAAAATAAATTAAAATGTCAAAAAATCTCAGGAAAAGAGAACATTTCATGTGGCATGTGAAAAAGGACAAAAAATGTCCAATGTCACGTTGGAGCATAAATTTTTCCGTTTTACATGGGACGTAAAAATGTTCTTTTTTTTTACGAAAACTTATGTG
Source organism: Dactylis glomerata (assembly GCA_007115705.1). Classification (NCBI taxonomy): domain Eukaryota; kingdom Viridiplantae; phylum Streptophyta; class Magnoliopsida; order Poales; family Poaceae; genus Dactylis; species Dactylis glomerata. The sequence continues at coordinate 179,779 of QXEO01000750.1, read as the reverse complement.
AACATAGAATATCAACATACACATGCACATGTTTTTTCTTCATTTTTTAATATTTTGAAATTTGTTTTTAAATAATGAATTCATATGCATCCCAGAACAAAATTGGATTTGTCGGACGGTGGCGTGTAATTTTGGTTTTCTGGAGGACGATACGAAATCGTTAAAAAAGCTGACCTTCGCGAAGGGAAGGTCGCTCTCTCCACGCGGGACACCTGGAGCAATGTGGTGCTAGAAAAATTCTCGAAAGTGGTCTCCCTACTCGTCACTTGTCGTAAAGAGAAACAAAGTGGGATGAGGGAAGAGAGAGAAAGACATGGGAGGTTAAATATCTCAGATATCTTAAGAACCGCTCGTCCAAATTATGAACTATTTTCATTTTTGAGATCCTCGTGTCGAGATCTTCATAGCTAGATTTCATGTTGACAGGTTTTATGAAACTTTTTTGGTTATACTTACCGAACTATTAGAGTTGTACTTTTGGTTGAGGTGTACTTGGGTTCCTGTGAAGTTGTACTTTTGCAATGTTAAGTATTGCTCAGTGTATTCTGGAGAACAACTGCGAACAAAAGTACAATTTAGTGCACTTTTGAGTATAACCGAGCAAAAGTACACCAGAAAGTACAACTCTGTGCACTTCATAGTACAACTCTGTGCACTTCATAGTACAACCGTATTGGTCACACCTGAGCCGGGGACGGCACACGATGGAAGACTGGAACACCGCCGCTCCTGCGACCCGTGGGCGTCCCGTGCCTCGCGCGCCGGCGCCGGCCCCATCCACCCCCGCCACCGTCGCCGCCGCCGCGGTGGCGCTGCCGTGCCTCCTACCCCCGCCTCCCTCCAAGATCCCGGCTGGATTTGTCCCGCAGGTAATCCCCGCCCCTCTCTCCGCTGCAGCCCAAGATCTGGATTTTGAATCCTCGCCGTCGGCGCGCGTGCCGGCTTCGAGCGGCAGCGAAATCGTCCCCGACACGCCAAGCCCTGGAGCTACGAAGGGAGCTACGGCCGAGGGCCTAGCTGCTAGCCGCTTCAATGCGTTGGGTGGGTGGGGAGCCTGGCAGCTGGCCATTAATGGCGCTCCCGCTCCGCGGCAAGCTCTGCAGCGCCGCCCGGCGCCCGAGGGTCAAGAGCAAGGACGACGGGAGAGGTCCGCGTCCCGTCCGCCGCGCCGCGAGGCTTTGCTTTCATCGCGCCAAGGCTTCAATGCTGCCCAGCGGCCTCCTCCGCCAGCCTGGCTCCATGGACGCTGCTTTCATTGCCTCTATAAGGGGCGGCATGGGCATCGAGCTTCCGAGTGCAGGGACCCGGTCAAGTGTCGCAACTGCTTCAGGTCTGGCCACCGGTCTCGCTTCTGCAAGCACCCTCGCGAGCCCGCTCCGAGCCCCTCCACTGCATTGCCCCAACCTGCTCGTCGGCCTCCCTCTGCTCCTGAGGCCGTCCCTGCAGCTACGCGTCGCCATTCCGTCGCTGCGCCGGCTCAAGCAGAGCGCCCGCATCCTGCTGCTGTCCTTGCTCGCGGGGCCACCGCCGCCATGCCGCGGGCCAAGGACATCTCTGCCGCCCGTCCGGCAGAGGATTTCGTCGTCATCCACGCCACGCAGGAGATGAACAACGAAGCCACGCTGCTGCTCACTGGGGCGGCGTATGCTTGGTTCGACAGGACGCCATCGCTCAGCGCCAAGGACGCCTTGGCTCTGCTGCATCAAGCCATCTGCGCCAAGGTCTCCGCTCTCCCCGACGACGTGTGCGTCACCGAGCACTTCCCGGAGCCATTCCTCGTCAGGTTCATCCACCCGCATCACCGCTCCCTCGCCGCCTCCAGCCACGACTTCCCCTACGGTGAGCACACGATTCAGGTGCGCCCATGGCGGCTTGAGGACCACGCTGAGCAGGTAGACCTTCGCTACCATGTGCGTCTCTGCATTGAAAGTGTTCCTCTCTACGCTTGGAATCCTCTGGTGGTGCAACAGATCATCGGCCGCAACTGCTCGCTGGACTACATCGAAGACAGGTGCAAGGCCAAGACATACACCAAGGCGCTGTGCGTATGGGCGTGGGCGGAGAGCCCGGCCTTGGTGCCGCGTGTGCGGTGGGTGACTCTGCCTGGGCCTGCCGCCGTGCCGGGCATGCCGGAGCGTGGTCGGCGCGGCCTGCAACGCCGTGCCATTATCCATCTGGATATTGTGGAAGACCTCACCGGCCCAGCGGATGCGCAGGCCCCGTTCCCGGAGAAGCATAGCTGGGGCTGGGGCCTCGTGGATGGCGAGCGTCAAGCTCGTGACCGTGCCGAGCGCATCACGTCCAGGGACGACCGCAACAATCGCGACGACCGCGACCGGCGACGCGACGACGACAAGGATGGCAGGGACCGGCGGGGACGCAACCAGTCCAGGGGCTGGCGGGATTCCATCCGCCGCAGCCTGTCGAGGAACGATGGCGGTGGCGATCGTCAGCGTCAGGGCGGCGACCGCGACAGGGATCGTTCCGGGAACCGCGATGGTGGGCGCAGGCATGCCGGCGGTGATCATCAACCTGAGCCGGGTGCTGGCTCTGCTGCCATCGTGCTGGACGCGGCAGGCCTTGAAGAGGACGCTGGCACGATTGTGGGCGTCGGTGAAGCTGGCGACCTCGAGGCTACCGGGCCAAGGGGGCGACACCGTGCGCGCTCGGCCTCGCCTGGCTCGAGCAGGAGGAGCTCCAGGGCTACGCGCACGCCGCCGGTCACGCCGGACCCGCCTTCCTCTCCGATGGCGGTGTGCCCCTCCTCTCCTTCATCCAAGGGCAGCTGCCAGTCGCTGCTCTTCCTCTCCGGTGCAGGCGTCGCCTCGAGGACGATTTCCCTGACTCCGTTTGCTGAGTCCTCGATCAGCTCTGGAGCTCGCAGGGCGTTGGACTTCATCGCCCCTTCAAGCTCGACAGCATCCCGCCCGCCTGGGTTCGATGCCTCGCCGGTGCAGTCCACAACGCAGTCGCTCGCGGATGTCTCCATCGTCCGCGCCTCGGCAGCTGCCGCGCCGCGTGCTCCTCTGACGCCCCTTGAGCCGCTATTCCGCCCAGCGGAGCAGCTGCTGCTGGCTTCACCGCCGCCGCATAGGGTCGCAAACCGCAGGAAGACACTCGCCGGGATGACCGTCGTCCGCTCGGTGAACTACTCTCTTCAGCGGGCCAGCAGCCGTCTGAAGGAGAAGAAGAGAGCCAAGCCCATCGCCCAGGCAGCCGAGGAGTTCGTCTGTAGAGGTCTGGGCATCGTCCAGGACGGAGAGATGGTCACGGAGCTCGCCATGCAGGAGCTTGGCAGGAGGTTCGAGGGCGAGGTCCCTCCTCATATCCTGCAGGCGATGAGGGCCCTGTTCCAGGTGGGCTCCCAGGAAGACGACGCCATCGACGACGCTCTGCTCAGCCATGGTGGCGCGGCTGGCCTGGAGCTGGGCGTGGAGGGCGAAGATGGTCTGGATGCTGCTGTTTGACAGCATCTGCCCTCTGTTTGCGCTAGGGACCTCCAAGTTCCAATGTTAGCTAAGACTTATGTTACTTTTGTTCCTTGTATCTGGGTTGGCTGGACTGTGAAACCTGCCCTGAAATCCATGAATGCGGCTGTTGGTTCGCAAGAGGTTGCTGCTGTGTGGCTGGACTTGCTTGTTTCTTTTTCTGCCTGTGCCTTTGGTCATATGCTTACTGCTGCTTGTGGTGTTGATGTTTGGGGCCCCTATAGTTCTAAATGTTAGAACAAGCTATCAACTTTCTGGGTTGGAATGTTAGAGGTCTGAACGACCAAGATCGCAAAGACACTGTGCATGAAACAATTGCGGCGTCTTCCTGCCACATTGTCTGCCTCCAAGAGACGAAATTGGAGTCTATCTCAAGTTTTGATGCCACCTTCATTGGTGGATACAAATTAAGGGGCTTTGCCGAGAGGCCGGCTTTGGGCACTAGGGGGGGAATTCTGTTGCTTTGGGACGATTCCATCATCCAAATGTCAAACATCATTGCCTCGGAATTCTGCCTCTCCGCTGATGTGCACCTCCTGAACGGCAATGGTAATGGTGATTTCAAGATCACAACGGTGTATGGTCCAACGGCGCACAATAGGAAGGACGATTTTTTCGCCGAGCTTATTGCCCACAAGCCCCCTTCGGGGACGAAGTGGTTGGTGCTTGGTGATTTCAACCAAATTCGCCGGGCTAGGGATAAAAGCAACATGAATGTCAACCGTAGCCGCATCAACCGTTTTAGAGCCGCTCTCCAAAATTGTGAGCTCCATGAGATCCATCTTCAGAACAGGCGTTTCACTTGGAGTAACGAGAGGGAAAGTCCTACATTGTGCAAGCTCGATGCCTTCTATTGCAATGATGTGTGGGACATGTGCTTTGGGTCTCACGTGCTCAATGCCTTGTCTTCGTCCTTGTCGGATCATTGCCCTCTCTTGCTTGCCGATGATAGAGGCCCCCGAAGGCCTCGCTCCTTCAAGTTCGAAAACTTTTGGGTTAGGGTCCCCGGTTTCATGGAGGTGGTTAACGATGCTTGGAACGCTCCAACGACGCACATTGAACCTTGCCATGTCCTCTTCCACAAGTTACGCCTCACGGGTAGAGCTCTATCCGCTTGGAGCCGCCGGCTTTTCTCCAACACCAAGGTCATGGTGCATGCCGCCCTTCTTGTCATTCTTCACTTTGACTTGGCGCAAGAGAATAGAAGGCTTTCCGCCAACGAGAGAGATCTTAGAGCGAGGCTCAAAAGAAAGGTCATCGCGCTTGCCGTCGTCGAGCGGGCAAGGAAAAAGCAATGCGCACGCATTGCCAACATCAAGGAGGGAGATGCTAATACCAAGTTTTTCCACCTAAGGGTCAATGCTAGAAGGAGGAAAAACTACATTCAACGTCTAAAGAACAACAATGGTTGGGTCACCGAGCATGAGACCAAAGAGCAAGTCGTCCACAACCACTTCCTAAATGTTATGCACAAGAGTGATGCTAGGGGGGTTGATTTCAATTGGGATGCCCTACATTTTGAAGAACCAAACCTCTCAAACCTTGGAGATCCTTTCTCCGAGGAGGAAGTCCGGAATGCAATCAACCAAATGCCTAGTGACAAAGCACCCGGTCCCGACGGCTTCACGGGTTTATTCTTCAAGAAGTGTTGGCATACCATTAAAGGGGACATCATGAAAGTTGTTGAGCGCTTTGGTGACCTCCATGTGGAAAATTTCCGGTGGTTAAACTCCGCAAATATTGCTTTATTGCCTAAGAAGGAGGGGGCGGAAGAGGTCTCCGACTACCGGCCAATTAGCCTAATCCATGCCATCGCTAAGATTATCGCAAAAATGCTAGCTCTTCGCCTTGCCCCTTGCATGAATGACCTAGTCTCCATGTCTCAAAGTGCCTTTATCAAGAAAAGAAGCATCCATGACAATTTTTTGTATGTCAAGAACCTTGCTACAAGGTTCAACAAATCTAAGACTCCGGCACTCCTCTTCAAGCTCGATATCCGTAAGGCTTTTGACTCCGTAAGTTGGGAGTTCATTCTCGACCTCTTGCAAAGGAGGGGTTTCCCCGCTCGCTTTCGGAATTGGGTCGCCGCTTTGTTCTCCACCGCCACCTCGAGGGTCCTCCTTAATGGCATTGCGGGTTGCCCCATTGCGCATGGGAGGGGGCTGCGGCAAGGGGACCCACTTTCCCCACTTCTCTTTGTCCTTGCGATCGACCCCATCTCTCAATTTTTGGAAGAGGCAACTCGTCTTGGTCTCCTACACAAGTTGCGTGGCCACGGGGCCATTTTGAGAACTTCTTTATATGCGGATGATGCGGCGGTTTTTGTAGCCCCAATCAAGGAGGATGTGCAAAACCTTGTGGCCATTTTGCAATGCTTCGGGGAAGTTACCGGCCTTTGCACAAACTTCTTGAAGAGCTCAGTGGTCCCCATTAGGTGCGGCACTATTGACCTTGATGATGTCCTTGAGGGGATCCCGGCGTCCCGTGCTTCCTTCCCTTTGCGATATCTTGGGCTCCCCCTTTCGGTTTGGTGTCTCCGAAGGCGGGACTTCCAACACCTCGAGGACAAATGCGCCGGGAGGCTTCCAACTTGGAATGGCAAACTTATCAACATGGCCGGTAGAACGTCGCTTGTGAAGTCGGTTTTGGCTTCCCAAGCCATCTACCACCTCACCCCTCTCTCCGTGCCGCCGGGCACCTTGAAGGCCATCAACAAGTTGGAAAGAGCGTTCGTGTGGGCGGCAAGGGAAAAAACCACCGGGGCAAAATGTAAAGTTAATTGGGAGGTGGTTTGCCGCCCTAAAATCTATGGTGGCCTCGGGATTCTTCACCTTGAGAAGTTTGCCACGGCTCTTCGTTTGCGTTGGCCTTGGCTACAATGGAAGGACAATAGCAAAATTTGGGCGGGTACCAGCAACCCTTGCAATGAGAAAGACATGGAGATTTTCTACGCCGCAACAACAATCGCTCTTGGTAATGGTCAAAAGACCCCTTTTTGGCATGCCCCATGGCTTGGTGGAAAGAAGCCTAAAGACGTTGCCCCTCAAATCTTCAAGATATGCAAGAGAAAGAAGTGGATGGTGGCAAACGCTCTTAAGGATGACGAGTGGATTAGGAAGCTTAGCAATGTGGCCACTCTCTCCATCGACCACATCACTCAATTCGTGCAACTATGGGTGCTAATCCAAAATGTTCACCTTACCGAGGATGTGGAGGACGACATTCATTGGAAGCTCACTAACAATGGGGAGTATTCGACGGCCTCCGCCTACAATTTGCAATTCTTTGGCCTAATTGAGTCAAATTTTTGCAAGCTAATTTGGAAGGCTTGGGCGACTCCGAAAGCAAAGCACCATGCTTGGCTTGCTCTCCAAAATAGGCTTTGGACGGCGGATAGGCTTAGGAGGAGAGGTTGGGAAAATTGCGGGTTGTGCCCGCTATGCAAGCAAACCGAAGAAACCAATAACCACCTCTTCGTGCATTGCCGTTTCACCATTCGTGTGTGGGAGCTCCTCAAGGATTGGATTGGCATGCATGCCATTCACCCGAGGCAATGGCAAGGTCTTCATATTCAGGATTGGTGGTCATCTATGGCGGAGCGGCCGAGCCCCCTCCGGAAGGGCTTGGCTTCCCTTGTCTTGCTAGTAGTTTGGGAACTTTGGCATGAGCGAAATGCGCGTATCTTCCATCACAAGCTCGCTCCTACCTTTGTAATAGTTGATAGGATTAAGAGTGAGGCGAGATTGTGGGTTTTAGCCGGGGCGAAGAAGTTGGGTGAATTATTGCCGGGAGAGTGATAACTTTGTATCTTTGTACTACCTCTAAACTCCTCTCTTAATTAATCAAATGGGGCAAATCTTTTGCCCCGCCTTTTGTTTCAAAAAAAATAGTACAACCGTGAGCAAAAGTACACCTAAAAAAGATAACTTACTGTATTTTCAAAGTACAACTACGCGCAAAAATACACACTTGTACTTATACCTTAAGTTGTTTGTACTTGTACTTATAGAAATTTTATAATTATACATTTAAGTGTTTTGTATTTGTATTACAAAGCCTATCACCATATGTGCCCAGGAACGCTCGATGACTTTGCTTATGAACTCGCGGACGTGCTGGTGCATTGTACCCACAGGCGGATCCAGGCCCATGGCAACCAGGACTATGGCCCGGGGCATAGCGATGATGTTTAGACTTGTCGATGCACTATAGCAAGATTGTGGGAGGCAATATAGGTATAGTCGCTAAAGGTCGCCTGGGGCGCAGTGAATTTCTAGATCCGCCACTGATTGTGCCTGTACTTGGTGTGCAAGGAGGATCCTATACGCGTCGTGGGCTTCACTAACTCGGTACACGAGCCCTCGCTGGCTCGCGTTGCGTGAAAGCCAGGCGGTCTCGTTCGTCTTGCACGGAGCGGCTCGTTGTAGGCTGACACGTGTCGATCCATGATTCGCTGGCGTGACGTACGGGTAATGTTTCTCTTATGGAAAGGTTAATATTTTTCTAGTGTACCGAGCATGTCTTTCTTGTCTCGCCCCGCCGCCTCTCTGACCTAGCCGCCGCCCCAGCTCTGTCTCCTCCATAGATCAATCGGTTCTCCCTCCTTTGGCCGGCTTTGCCGGTGTCGGGAGGGGTGGGGAGCCCGATCTATGGATGGAGTTTTCAATAAAAGTTGTGTCTTCCAAAAATTAGGTTAGAGTTTTAGTAGCCATCTTCTCTTGATCTACATCAATGGAGATGTTATTGTTCATAATAAGTGATCTTCGGTTCTTCGATCAATGACTTCTTCCCGACGTCAATGGTGGTGCTGTAAGATGAAAGTTTTATAGGTATGGTCTTTCAGATCTAGCCTCGCCAGATCGGTTTTAGATTCTTTCTCCTGGTTGTCACGAGAAGGGTTATCATCGCAATATTTGTCCCGACTGCTATGTCTTCGACAATGGTGATTCATACTATCGGCTCCCCAGCGACATCGACAAAGCTGTCGGTTTCTATTCCTTAGAATACTGGTGTTGGTCTCTTACCGATACTGAATGATTACTTTAATTGCTACGTGCATGCACGCAGCTTTGGCATTGCGACTCAAATTTTTAAAAAAGTCCTTTGTTGGTATTTGCAGGTTTGATATCCATGCCATTATTTTTTGGCTGCCTTCAGAAAAATACAAGATTGTGTTATGGAAGAACAAGACTTTGAAGACCTCAAAGATTAGCTCGTTTTCTTTTAGACTTTATTTTATAATCGCTAAAGATAGTTTATATATTTCTACCATGTATTGTTTGCTTCTATAAATATATCATGGTATTGTTTTTTTTTAAAGGACGATAGCATCAAATAGGGACCGCGGATTTTTGGCTACTTCGCTCCGTTGTGATTCAGGCCCAAGAGCCCAAACTTTAGTAGACCTGACTGAAGTTTTTGTTCTGGACCAGAAAGGAGGCTTAGATGGTTAGTAGCCCAAAGCTGGCCTTCGTTTCCTCTTCTTTCATTTTCTGAAACTACGGAAAGTTCTGTTACCTAACAGATCAGTGAGTGCTAAGAGGGTGACGATACACTCATCAACAATCATAATTCGCTACATCACGCGTCCGCCCCAAAAGTACTCCACTAGACCACTACGGTCGCTATGATCCGTCGCTGTGTCCAAGGGAAAACGAACAGGAGGGGTGATGGTTTTTCAGTGGTTCATTCATTCATCACCACATCGACAGTTGATGACAGACAGCCAGCTCGCTACTTTCGAGAGACAAAATCGCTCTGGTGGAAATGATTGGCGCCGCATCGGGGATGCGCCTTTCCTCCTGCCTGTCCGCCAACATTCTCCATGAGATTGAGCAGCATCATGGTGCTTTGTCTTTACGGAATTAAGGACAGGGCTCGAGTGACAGGGATGATGGGGCTTTAGTCGTTAAAGCGGGTTAGGGGGATTAGCTAGGCCATGCTGGAATCGAACGAGAAAAGCTCCGCCTGCTCCCTCCGGCGGTCAGGCCGGCCGGCCGGCGCCGGCCAGGGGGACCCAGGCCAGGCCAAATCGTCGGGGCATCTTCGCTCGTAGCCGTCACATGCGTTGCCGGTGAGGGAAAGGTTCAGAGTTTGGTGGCTGTTCGTTGTACTACGTGGGATGGCCTTTTTTGAGCGCAACCGTCGGTCCCCGAACTTTGTAAGAGCACGTTTTGTGCGGCTGTACCGGCAAATCAGTTAGCAACCAGACTAAATTAAGTTCGATCACAGGAGTAGCTAGAGAGAATCGAGGGCGGCCGAACCGCTTTACCGTTAACTGACCAACTTCTGTTATATCGTCGCAGCATCTTGTGTCATGTACGGAGTACATTATATCTTGGGATGCTAAAATAGAAAAACTCTCCACGATAGAGGAGATTGCTACTCCCTCCGACCCACTACCATTAAATTGTGTTTAGATATATCTATATTAGTAAAGAGTATTATAGATCGAAGGGAGTAATTAAAAAAGACAGGATTACAGGAAGGAGCCATTGCATTTCTCCACTGGCATGTTCTACATGCATGACGGGTTTCGCAGGTTCGGTACCGTATAGTATTGGATCGGTGACTAGCTAGATAGCTAGATTCTTTTCCCTTTTGTCTGTTGAGAAAAATTAAAGGTGCTATCAACCAGGGGCGAAGCTCCCAGTAGGGCAAGGTAGGGCAGCCGCCCTACCTTGATTTTTTACGAATATATTTAGATGCACGTATTTTTTTCTGAACATTTTGAGTGGTCATACGTCAAAAACGGACTTTATATGACAAAGTTATGCCTGTTTTAGTAAACACTGTGCAAAATCGACTTCAAAATGAAAACATGACCTAGATAGACTCGTTGGAGGAAGGATGATGGCCTAGAGTTGTCAAATGGATAAGAGGTGAGAGGCGAGATAAAATCCTATAAGAGAAAGGTGGATATTGATAGGACATGGGAGATGGAGTGGTCCGTCAACCAACAGCTCCTTGGAATCAGACGAATTAAGAAGATTCTCCGCTCATAAGAGAATAACCCGGAGAGTTTATAGATGCATTCTTCCTAAAATCATATATAGCATTAGTGTCTCGAAACTATTGTTGACCACACAATACCGTATGTGGTACATGTATTAGTTAGTCTCGGTTTTCTGTAAACGTACATGAGCACTAGTGGGGACGGGGCCTCCAGTCCCGGCCCGTAAGGGGCTTTAGTCCCGGTTTGTAAACCGGGACCCCAGCCGCGGGACTAAAGGCTGAACCTTTAGTCCCGGCCCGCTTACCAGCCGGGACTGGAGGGTGTCCACGTGGGCACCTCGGAGCGAATCAGGGCCAGGACCTTTAGTCCCGGTTTGTAACACAGACCGGGACTAAAGGGCATCTGCAGATTTTTGTTTTTTGCTTTAGGGTTTTAGGGTTTAGGGGTTTTAGGGTTTTACGTGGGGGATTAACGTGATGCCCCGTTTGGTGCCTTGGTGTTCGAGAATTAGTTTATGCATATATATAAGATTAACTTATCTTACAAGCGAGCATATATATACAATTATATGGAGATCAGAATTATCGGGACAAGAGCCCGTCTATTCGATTACATGGACCAACATCAGTAATGGCCCCTAGCTACACTAAATCGTCCTTTGTCATCTATAGCTTCTATCCTCAGAAAGGCCGCTAGCTCCTCTGCAACAGCAATCACGCGTTGCTCTGGTAGGTACTTCTCCCGCATGGCCGTGTACTATATAAGAAGAGGAGATGAATATGAATATCAATCATGATAACAAAGAATGACGAGTAAAAATAGAGGTGTGAATGTTTATTGCTTACATCGTATCTGTAATCCTTGTGCTCAGAGGTAAACGTGCGAATGGTCTCGCAAACATAGTATCCACATAGATGCGTCCCCCGTGGCTGCTGGTCGCACTTTACGAGAATAGAATATATATAATCAAAATAATAATCTAGCATTACAATTGTATTGAAAATAGAAGTATATCATACTACTACTTACCTGAGCCGCTCTAAAGGTCAGCTTCTCATGCCGGATACCGGGAGTCACGCACTTGAACCGCTTCCAAACCCTGCCCGACAAGGAAAATGATTTGCTAAGTTTTTCATTAATTGATATATCAGAAAATCATCGAAAGAGACCGATAGAGCGCAAGAATGATTGAAATTACCCTTGGAGCATGTCCTGCAGGCTTTGGAACTGTTCCAAGGGTCTCGATAATGGGTCGAAGGCATCAACTCTTCCCTTATCAATTTGAATGTCCAACAGAATCCAGTGGTAGCTGCACATGTATATATATATATCAGTAACTTATCAATTACACTTATAAGTGAATGGACACAACACAGTAAGACCCTCACCTGAAGTTGTATGGAAACAATATGTGGTCACAGAAATTTTGATCTGTTAGAAACCTTAGAAGGTTTTCCTCCGTCTCCTTGGGGTTATCAGTTAGCGTCGCTATATGTATTTTATCTGGGTCAATAAACCCAATATTGTGGATGTTCCTACTTTTACATTCCAGAATCTTCATTCTGCATAATAGAGTACAAGTCAGAACGGAACAAGTTATATGTAGAAAATGAATTGAAATAACTGAACAAGTTATATGTAGACAATGAATTGAAATAACTGAACAAGTTATATGTAGACAACGAATTGAAAAACTTACAGACAATAGCAACTCATAAGCGATTTGTCGAGGGCGTCAGCAGTGTACATCTGGAAGAGTTCATCAAAGTCGATATGGATGTCTTCGGGACGGCCGTAGTACTCCCATGGGACACGCGCCACGATCATCGTTCTCCCATTATTTGATTCACTTAAGTACCATGTATGCAAGTAACGCATATTTGTTGGGAGATCATCAAACTTATCTTTGCTGACCAAAGGCGCTCCCATGACAAACTGTGGCTTAAGGGCTACCACAGCCTTGGGTACCACGTCGTCTTGGGAAGCCAGAATGACTTCAACCGGGATACCCCATTCATCCGCCCACTTCTTTGCTAATCCCAAATCTTGCCCCTGCACCAGAGAGGGAACATTCTCGGGTAACACCCTGAGGGGTGGGATCGACTGTTTGGCCTGTTGTCCAAGCTGAGGAACGTCTGATCTTATTTTGCTTGTAGTTGAACTTGATTTGCTCCCACTTGCACTTGCACTTGCACGTGACCTGCTCTTTTTCCCTTCCTTCTGCAATGTACGTGTATAGTCGTCAGGCTTATGGTGTAACTCATACTGTGATGGAAGGGTCGTGAAGTATTTTGCATATGCTATTTGCTTCTCGGTGTATTCCGGGCGGGGCTCGGGTTCCTTCTTTTTCATCTGCGCATCATAATGTTCCTTTGCTATCCTGACGTTTTCCTCGTCGGTACGATCATAAGGTCTGATAGGAAGATTAGCATGAGGTACCTTTGGGAGGGGCGACAGTTTGCGCTTTGGGGAGCTCCGTCGCTTAGAACTCATGGATGGAGCGTTCTTGCTGGCACGCTTCCGCTTAGTATCCTTAGCGGGCGGCGGCGGAGACGGCCGACCCAAGTCCGGCGGCGGTGATCGAGATGGACTCGTGTTGTGGTGGCCGTCGTCATGTGGAGGGCTTGGAGGTGATGGAGGTGTAGGTGACCTGCGACGACTCGGAGGCGGTGTTGTCCTTGGGGCCGAGCCTGGAAGCTTGATGTAGTTCTTGTCCCATAGGATGACTCCACCCAGTACTTCTCCGAGTGTCCTCTCATCTTCGGGTCCAGCCATGTCGAGCTCCATATCATGAAACCCCGCCATGATTTCATCCACCCCGACTTTAGCAAAGCCAGCTGGAATCTCACGGCCATGCCAGCGTGCATCAGGGCCAGAAGGTAAAGCTTGTCCGACGGCCACCTTCATGGATATGTTCTTGAATTTCTGACGGAGTTCACATGATGTTGACTCCTTGATTCCATCCACGGGGTAGCCGGGACCGCCCTCTATCATTCTTCGTGCATCGTCGGGCGGGGCCTCAGATTCAGCCACGCTGCTTTTCCGCTTAGATGGGGCGCCGATAATATCGAGTCCAGGATCTTCCTGGCGCGCTACTCCTCTAAGCTCGTCAATCTGCTTCTGTTGCTCGTTAAGCCTGGCAAGCAACTGGTTGAACTTGTCATTCTCCTCATCCTGCTGTCGCTTCTTTGCTCTCGCTCGGCTTCTGTAAGTGTCTTGGTCTCTGGCAAACCCAAGCCACCACGGGTAAGAAGGACCGAAGCCTCGCGTTCGTCCTCCATGTTCGTCATTGCCGAGGACCAGTGTGAGCAAATCTTTCTCTCTATCTGCAGTGAACTGTCTTTTTCCCTCTTTAATTTCTTTCACTATCTTTTTCCAATTCTCCCTGGGTATCCTAAGACCGCCACTGCAGATGAGGTCCCCTGTTTCTTCGTCGTACGAACCACCATGCGCAAGGAACCAATTCCTTGCTCTCATTTCCCACTCATCACGGATGGGTTCAGGTACGATGCCTTTAGCTAGCAGATCTTGCTCTTTCTTATCCCACTTTGGGATGGCAGTCTCATAGCCCCCTGGCCCCAGCGTGTGGTGATATTTCTTCTTGTCGGCATTTTTCTTGTTCTTTTCTGATAATGCCTTGGCATCTTCTGACTGCTTGTACTCCTGAAATGCCTTCCAGTGATTCGCCTGCTTGGCTAGATACCCCTCGAATACTGGCACTTTCTTTGTCTTCAGATAGTCTTTCCATAGCTTCTTCTTCCAGCTACGGAATAGTTCGGCCATCTTCTTTAGAGTCCACTGCTTGACTTTGGCCCTCAGTTTTTTTGCGGCGTCTTCATTCTCACATTCTGGCAGGTTGAAATGTGACATGATATCATTCCAAAGATTATCTTTGTACCTTTCGGCGACATAGTCACTATCGGCTGCCCCTTTGCGCTTGTTCCACTCCCGAACGCTGATCGGGACGTGATCCCTAACGAGAACTCCGCATTGCTTCTTGAATATGTCAGCAGCATTCTTAGGAAGCTTTGGTTCGCCCGTAGGCAATATCACCTCAAAGGTGTAATGCGTCCGTGCGTCCAACTTTTTAGTCGGGCCTCGTTTCGTAGCTTTGCTCGATGTGGAGGCCTAAGAGGGAGAAACATTCGTCAAATAAATGTATATGTATACAATATAGAGCTATCTCCAATATTTTTCACATATTACAAGTGATTGTCGAACTTCATATGTATACCTCGCCGGACTTTATTATTTCTCCACCGGCTTCTCCACCGGCTTCTCCATCAGTGGAGCTATCACCTTCTCCGTCATTGGAGCTATCTCCGGCCCCATCGGCTTCATCTTTGTGTCGATCAACCTCCATTCCATCTCCGGAGGGGTTTAGATATGACGACGGAGATCAGCAGGTTCAACCCGGGGGCGTCTTTGATTATATCTTCGATAATTTCTTCCTCTTCGAGGTTCCTGGCTATGTGGATCAATAGTCCTGCAAAAACGAACATTTGATTAACTAATAAAACTAACAAATATATATGATGCAAATATTCTTTTCTATTGCAATATTAATTCTATTCTCTTGCAAATAAATTCTAACTAAATATTCATATTCTATGCAAACAGATTCTACTAAATAATACTATATAAACTAATACTATCTCTTACAAATCATACTATCTCTAAAATAATTTACTATATCTAAAATAACTACTATCTCTAAAATAATACTATCTAACTATAGTATCTAAATAATTCTATTCTAACTATATGTATCTAAATAATTCTATTCTAACTATATGTATCTAAATAATTCTATTCTAACTATATCTATCTAAAATTCTATTCTAACTATATGTATCTAATAATTCTATTCTAACTATATGTATCTAAATAATTTTATTCTAACTATAACTATCTAAATAATTTATTCTAACTATATCTATCTAAAAATTCTATTCTAACTATATGTATCTAAATAATTCTATTCTAACGAGATCTATCTAAATAATTCTATCTAACTATATGTATCTAAATAATTCTATTCTAACTATATGTATCTAAATAAGTTATTCTAACTACTATCTAAATAATTCTATTCTAACTATATGTCTAAATAATTCTATTCTAACTATATGTATCTAAATAATTCTATTCTAACTATATCTATCTAAATAATTCTATTCTAACTATATGTCTCTAATAATTCTATTCTAACATATGTATCTAAATAATTCTATTCTAACTATATCTATCTAAATAATTCTATTCTAAATAATTCTATATCTAACTAAAATAATAACAATTCTAACTAATTCTATTCTAACTAATTCTATTCTAACTAATTATATTCTAACTAATTCTATATCATATCTAACCCTAACCCTAACAATATATAGCTAATAACTAAACTAAATTCTAACCCTAATATCTAACCCTAACCCTAACACTAATTAACTAATTAACTAATTAACAAATTAAAGTTTTTTGCAAAAAAACCTTGCAGGTGGCGTGGTGGCTGCGGCCTCTGGACGGCTGGTGGCGCGGTGGCTGCGAACGGCGGCGAGGCGGCGCGGTGGCTGCAGGCGGCGCGGTGGCTGCAGGCAGCGCGGCGGCTGCAGGCGGCGCGGGGGCTGCGGCGGCGCGGGGGCGCGGTGGATGGCGGCGGCGGCGCACTGAACGGCGGCGAGCGCGGCAGCCTGGCGGCGTCGAAAAATTCTCCTCGCGCGCGAAACGGCTAAGTGTTGGGCGGCGCGGGGAAGAAGGCGAAATTTATACCCCGGGACCTTTAGTCCCGGGCGGTGGTTCAGGCCGGGACTAAAGGGGGGCCTTTAGTCCCGGTCCGTGCCACCGCCCGGGACTAAAGGGTCTCGGGGGAGGGGTTTCCGCAGCCAGGGCCTTTAGTCCCGGTCTGTGGCACGGATCGGGACTAAAGGCCTATTTTCTGTTTTTTCTTTTATTTGTTTAGTATTCTTTTTGCATATTTGAGTATTTGACAAAACTATAAAAATGAAAAGTGTTTGAAATTGAATAAATAATTCAAAACTATTTTCTATTTTAAAAATTAATTACTTTAACTATCCTAACTATTAACTATTTTGCCATTTTTAATTAAAAACTATGTTTATTAATATTCTTTTTGCATATTTAAGAATTTAACAAAACTATAAAAATGAAAAGTGTTTGAAATTGAATACATAATTCAAAACTATTTTCTATTTTAAAAATTAATTACTTTAACTATCCTAACTATTAACTATTTTGCCATTTTTTATTAAAAACTATGTTTATTAATATTCTTTTTGCATATTTAAGAATTTAACAAAACTATAAAAATGAAAAGTGTTTGAAATTGAATACATAATTCAAAACTATTTTCTATTTTAAAAATTAATTACTTTAACTATCCTAACTATTAACTATTTTGCCATTTTTAATTAAAAACTATGTTTATTAATATTCTTTTTGCATATTTAAGAATTTAACAAAACTATAAAAATGAAAAGTGTTTGAAATTGAATACATAATTCAAAACTATTTTCTATTTTAAAAATTAATTACTTTAACTATCCTAACTATTAACTATTTTGCCATTTTTAATAAAAAACTATGTTTATTAATATTCTTTTTGCATATTTAAGAATTTAACAAAACTATAAAAATGAAAAGTGTTTGAAATTGAATACATAATTCAAAACTATTTTCTATTTTAAAAATTAATTACTTTAACTATCCTAACTATTAACTATTTTGCCATTTTTAATTAAAAACTATGTTTATTAATATTCTTTTTGCATATTTGAGTATTTGACAAAACTATAAAAATGAAAAGTGTTTGAAATTGAATAAATAATTCAAAACTATTTTCTATTTTAAAAATTAATTACTTTAACTATCCTAACTATTAACTATTTTGCCATTTTTAATTAAAAACTATGTTTATTAATATTCTTTTTGCATATTTAAGAATTTAACAAAACTATAAAAATGAAAAGTGTTTGAAATTGAATACATAATTCAAAACTATTTTCTATTTTAAAAATTAATTACTTTAACTATCCTAACTATTAACTATTTTGCCATTTTTAATTAAAAACTATGTTTATTAATATTCTTTTTGCATATTTGAGTATTTGACAAAACTATAAAAATGAAAAGTGTTTGAAATTGAATAGATAATTCAAAACTATTTTCTATTTTAAAAATTAATTATTTTAACTATCCTAACTATTAATGAAAAGATTTATGCACGGTGGCGGCCTGAGTTAAATCTAGAAGTCTAGGATCCAGTGTTGTGGCGTTCGGTATGAAATGTTCTATTCGTGGTGCTTGTGATAGCTCTGTTTGTTTCTTTGGCAATTTACCTACAGTACTTGGAGTAAAATGTTTCAGTCACACTCTAACGAAAGAGTTAGTCTAAGATGAAATGTGTTGTGCTAGATGAACTACATGAACATTTCTAATTTTGGTGGATGGCATAGTTGCACCAAAATTCAAGCTTTGTGCTAGGAGGTTTTTTTCTTCTACAAAATTTGTTTACGAAGGCTTTTTTCCTAAAGAGCGGTGTAACCGTGTCTGTCGTAGCCATGGAGAATCTTCATCATGCATTACATAAAAGGTTTAATACATTATTACATTATTGCACCAACATTCCTATCTATTATTTCTATTTTCTTCTGGGTCGTAGCCATGGAGAATCTTCATCATTCAGTAGGATGCTTGGGTCAGTTTTCACTTTGAAGGGCGGAATTTCATGAAACTTATTATAATCTACTGACATGTCTGTCTTGTCATCTACTCCCACGATGTTTCTTTTCCCTGAAAGAACTATGTGGCGCTTTGGCTCATCGGACGATGTCTTCTTTTGCTGATTTCTTTTTCTCGTTTTTGTAGACATGTCCTTCACATAGAAAACCTGAGCGACATCGTTGGCTAGGACGAATGGTTCATCCATGTACGCAAGATTGTTGAGATCCACTGTTGTCATACCGTACTTTTGGTCTACAACTACCCCGCCTCCTGTCAGCTTCACCCATTTGCACCGAAACAAAGGGATCTTAAAAGTAGGTCCATAGTCAAGTTCCCATATCTCCTCTATGTACCCGTAATATGTTTCTAAACAGTGCCCATTCTCGTCTGTTGCATCAAAGCGGACACCACTGTTTTGGTTGGTGCTCTTTTTATCTTGGGCAACCGTGTAAAATGTATTCCCATTTATCTCGTACCCTTGGAAAGTACATATAGTAGAAGATGGTGGCCTGGCCAAACAGTACAGCTGATCTCCAACGGTGTCATCATTCATGAGATGTGTCTGCAACCAACTGCCGAAAGTCTTCTCGTGTTCCCCTTTAATCCAAGAGTCAGTCTTCCCCGGGTTTTCGGAGCGTAGAATATTCTTGTGTCTCACGATATACGGAGCCACCACGGTGGAATTGTGTAGAACTGTGTAGTGTGCTTGAGAGAAAGAATGCCCGTCCATACATACTTTTGCTTTCCTTCCTAGTGTGCCTTTTCCTGTCAGCCTACCCTCATACCGAGATTCAGGTTCACCAATCGGCTTAAGGTCAGGAAGAAAGTCCACACAAAACTCAATGACCTCCTCTGTTCCATAGCCCTTGGAGATGCTTCCTTCTAGCCTAGCACGGTTACGAACATATTTCTTTAAGACTCCCATGAACCTCTCGAAGGGGAACATATTGTGTAGAAATACAGGACCGAGAATTCTAATCTCTTCGACTAGGTGAACTAGGAGGTGTGTCATTATATTGAAGAAGGATGGCGGGAACAACAACTCAAAGCTGACCAGACATTGGACCACATCAATCTGTAACCCTGATAGACTTTCTCGATCGATTACCTTCTGAGAAATTGCATTGAGGAATGCACATACCTTCACAATTGCCAGGCGAACATTTTCCGGTAGAATTCCCCTCAATGCAACCAGAAGCAATTGCGTCATAAGAACGTGGCAGTCATGAGACTTTAGGTTTTGGAATTTTTTGTCTTTCATATTTACGATTCCCTTTATATTCGACGAGAAGCCAGTCAGGACCTTGATACTGAAAAGGACTTCAAAGAAGATTTCCTTCTCTTCCTTAGTAAGAGCGTAGCTGGCACGCCCTTGAAACTGCCCTGGATGCATGCCATCTCTTCCTTTATGACGTTCCTGGTCCTCCCGTGCTTCCGGTGTATCTTTTGACTTCCCATACAAGCCCAGGAAGCCTAGAATATTCACGCAGAGATTCTTCGTCAGGTGCATCACGTCGATTGCGGAGCGGACCTCATGGACTTCCCAATAGGGTAGCTCCCAAAATATAGATTTCTTCTTCCACATGGGTACGCGCTTATCAGGGCCGTTAGGAACAGGTTGGCTGCCAGGACCCTTTCCAAAGATTACTTTTAAATCTTTGACCATATCAAATACTTCAGCACCAGTACGGATGACAGGCTTCCCCCGGGGTTCTGCCTTGCCATTGAAATGCTTGCCTTTTTTCTTTAAGGGATGCTTGGGCGGAAGAAAACGACGATTGAACGGGTACACATTCTTCCTACATTTGTCCAGATATATACTTTCTGTCTGATCTAAACAGTGCGTGCATGCATTGTATCCCTTGTTTGACTGTCCTGAAATGTTACTAAGAGCAGGCCAATCATTGATGGTTACGAAAAGCAAGGCTCGAAGGTCAAATTCCTCTTGTTTGTGCTCGTCCCACACACGTACACCTGGTTCGGCCCACAGCTGTAAAAGTTCGTCAACTAATGGCCTTAGGTACACATCAATGTCGTTGCCGGGTTGCTTTGGACCTTGGATAAGTACTGGCATCATAATGAACTTCCGCTTCATGCACAACCAAGGAGGAAGGTTGTAGATACATAGAGTAATGGGCCAGGTGCTGTGACTGCAACTCTGCTCCCCAAAAGGATTCATGCCATCTGTACTCAGACCAAACCATAAGTTCCTTGCGTCACCTGCAAATCTCGGGAACTCTCTCTCGATTTTTCTCCACTGCCGACCATCGGCGGGGTGCCTCAACTTATCGTCTTTCATACGATCTTCCATGTGCCATCGCAACAACTTCGCATGATCTTTATTTCTGAACAGACGTTTCAACCGTGGTATTATAGGAGCATACCACATCACCTTGGCAGGAACCCTCTTCCTGGGTGGCTCGCCCTCAATCTCACCAGGGTCATCTTTTCTGATCTTATACCGCAATGCAGTGCATACCGGGCATTTATCCATATTCTCATACTTCTCACCGCGGTATAGGATGCAGTCATTAGGGCATGCATGTATCTTCTGCACGTCTAATCCTAGAGGGCAGACAAGCTTCTTTGCTTCGTACGTGCTGGCGGGCAATTCGTTCTTTCTTGGAAGCATCTTCTTCATCAGTACCAGCAACTTTTCGAATGACGAGTCAGTCACACCGGTCTCTGCCTTCCACTTCAGCAATTCCAGTGTGCTACCCAGCTTCTTCTGGCCATCTTCACAAGTTGGGTACAACAATTTGTTGTGGTCCTGTAACATCTGCTCGAACTGCAACCTCTCTTTTTCTGTGTCGCAGCCTCGCCGTGCTTCAGAAATGACCCGGCCAAAATCATCAGCGGGCTCATCTGGTTCCCGTTCTGCACCCTGATCTTCTTCTTCATTGTCTTCCATTGCGGTATCAGCATACTCAGGGAACATAGATCGGTAGTTGTCATCATCGTTCTCTTCTTCTTCATCGTCGTCTTCCATCATAACCCCTCTTTCTCCGTGCTTGGTCCAAACATTATAGCCCGACATAAAACCGGACCGAAGCAGGTGGCTCTGAATGACTCTTGAGGAAGTGTAGTCCTTCTCATTCCGACATTCAACACATGGACAAAACATATAGCCACCACCATGCTTGTTCGCATCGGCCGCATCTCGAAAAGAATGCACGCCTTCTCTGTAAGCGGATGTGCGTCGATCACCGTACATCCATGGATGGCTCATCTGCGTCATGCAACAGTATATCAAACATAATCACGATCCTAAAAATTAGTACCGCACGGTCTAAACGAGAAAATATAGTTGCTAACCTTTTAGAATAAGTGGAAATAAAGAGGAAGAGACTTAAGCGTGGCTCGGGCACCTCATATCGTAGTTGTGTTCGGTGAACTGAAGCGGCATCGCTCTAACACACATTTCATCAAACACCTCTAGTGCATCCATGCAAAAAGGAGAGCTAGCACACACCCACTGAGATCCATCCAAGAAAAATGCAAGGAAGAGTGGAAAGAGGGGCTGCAGCCATATATATAGGCAGAGGACTTTAGTCCCGGTTTGAGACACAAACCGGGACTAAAGGGTGCGCACAGGGGGGCCTCTCAGCGCGTAGCCCTTTAGTCCCGGTTTGTGTCTCAAACCGGGACTAAAGGGTCGTTACGGGCCGGGACCAAAGCCTCCCGGGCGGCTTGGTCTTTTGGGGCGACGTGGCCGGGCCTTTAGTCCCGGCCCAGATGGAGGCCGGGACTAAAGGGTCCAGGCCAAAGGCCCGTTTTCCACTAGTGGAGTATGACTTCTCCTTGTAATCGCTAAGGCTCCACAAAGATCTCCTATATATACGAGGCAACAAGAGCGCTCGGGATATCCAAGTAGACCTAAAATCGTGTATTCTCACATTGTTTGGTTTTCACATCTTTTAGTTTTGCCCTACCTTAGATTTTTTCTGTCCTTCGCCACTGCTATCAACCAGGAACAGGCCAAATAGATAGCCAAACCATGAAATGAATTATTGATCCCTCATCGCTTGATTAATGCTGGAGTGGAGCAACCAAACCCAACTTGGGCGGCCTTTCCTGATTAATTTTGATTTTCGGCCGTTTCCTTCGCCACCTTCTCGTGTTTGTTTCAGACCAAAATTATAATTATCTTGGTTTGAGCTTGCACCTGTGATGTCCATTTCGATCGCCGCCTATAGCAAGCGCGTCATTAACGCTCTACGGCCATACACCAGCATCGTATTCGTACGTCCATATGAAAGATTTAGGGGAAGCACTTTTTGGTGAATCTTCAATGTGGTCGATCCGTAGTACCTCATATAGCTGATCTTAGAATGCATTCAAGCATGCATACTCCTCGGATACAAGAATTAATGTATACGTACGGGCTCATTACATTCCCCAACCGATGCTACGTACTTTCAAAAGAATTTACGGGGCCGATGTAACCTTCTCTAACGAATGCCATGTGTACGTGATTAACTTTCTAATCAAGCTTGAGAGACTAGATAGAATGTTTGTCCTCAGCACGTAGTGTAGTGCAACCGTTCTAGCACACTCGCCCCAATCTCTTCTTTCCCTCATCCTTCACGCCTCTGAGCTGAGACCGTGTGGTAGATGGTGGCGGTGGGTTTCATATTACACTCATACACTCTCCCTCACTCAAAATACTGTCACACTAAAATTGCATTACAAGTATTTTAGTTAAATTGATAGCAGTCATACTTAGTTTAACACATACGTAGGTACCATTAGAGCAATCATACACTAAATGACAACATCACTAGTACACATTATTCATCACCTTTATCCTCTCCAACTTCTCCTTGTTACCTTCACTTGCTTTGAGAAGATCATAGAGCATGTACTCAATCTTTTTTTTTCCTCCTTGAGCTTCTCCCTTTCCTTGTCCCAATTATCTCTCTCCAGCTTAGTCATCTCTTCATGCTTCTGACAATCTTTAAGCAAAGCCAACTCTTCCATCAGCACATTCCTCTGTCTCCTTATCTCACCCAACTCGTCGTCACTTCTTTCCTTTCATCTTGGCCAAATTCTTCTTCAATCCTCTTTTATCAGCTTTATCCACAAATTTATTTACCTCATTTACCACACTATTTGTTCTGCAAATTGCTCTTCTTTGCAGCTAACCTGGACCAGTTTAGCATTCTCTGCACTATCATCTATTCTTAAACTCCTATTTTCACTGTACATACCTAGAGTTTCCCTAATGCATTCTGTAGAGGTATTAGCAACTCATCATCTATCCAAGAAACAAAATCGTAGTCTGCGACTTGCTGCATACATAAATTGAGATTAAGGTGACATCAGATTCGTTGACATAATAAATTTAGTAGAAATTATTTTGTTTGAAATCCCTTCTTATCAGTGATCTTACTATCAAAAATTACTCAAATCAATACCTACTGAATGCATCGAGCATTCTGTACACAACTTAACACTAAATTGAACACGTTCTTATCACTCAACCTAACATCACTTTTACCAAGGTATTATCATAGAACTAAAGCAAAGCACAATTAGAGGTTTCAACTTACATATTCGATAGAGCACATGTAGAACCTACGGCATGTGTTCACACCTTTAAATGCTACGCACTTCTGCGACTATAACCCATGGACGCGAGAAACTTCATGACAATCCACCACCATCCTGTGGAATGTGTGGTCATCGGTGGTATCCGTAGCATAGTCTATGGGGGTAAGACCCTAATCAACAACATATTGTAGAAAAAATCACTCAAATCGATATAAAATTATAGTTTCCAAATCAAAACCCTAACCCTATAAAGACAACTACGGGACAGAAGGAACATGCCCCTAACCACTCTTGGCTGGACTCGCCGTCATTCCAGCCAGGCATGTCTACAACAGCCAAGTATGCACAACGGATGGCGATGGCAATGCAGCGGCGACTGCTACAGACGTGGGAGAAAGATGGGGATCGAGTGGAACTCACGGGAGTGAGAGGAAATTGTAAAGTGAATAATAGAAAGAAAACGAGTATATATTCGCAAATTTAACAATGGCCAGCACGTGTCTCTTTGCCACCATGACGTCCATGTGTCATCCTCGCACATGCCGATGACCAAATATTCACGCGAATGCAAAGTTGTAGGACTGCTAATTAACCTAGCCAGCACGTGTCTCTTTGCCACCATGACGTCCATCTGTTTTTCTCCTCCGTCTCTTTGACCTAGCCGCCGCCTCCAAGCTCCGCCTCCTCCATAGATCGGTTCCCCCTCCTCCGGCCGGCCTCGCCGGTGTCGGGAGGGGTGGGGAACCCGATCTATGAGTGGAGATTTCAATAAAAGTAGTATTTTCTAAAGATTAGGTTAGCGTTTTGGTAGTCATCTTCGTTTCTTCTACGTCCATGGAGATGTCACCGTTCATAATAAGTGATTTTCAGCTCTTCGTTCGGCGTCGAGATCTTCTTCCCGGCGTCAATGATGGTGCTGTAAGATTACAGTTTTTTAGGTACAGTCTTCAAGATCTTGCTTCGCCTGATCAGTTTTGGATTGTTTCTCCTGGTTGCCACGAGGACGGTTATCCTCGCAATATTTGTCCCGACTGCTACGTCTTCGGCAATGGTGATTCGTACTCTCGGCTTTCCAGCGACGTTGACAAGGTTGTTGGGTTTCTCTTCCCTGGAATACTGGTGTTGGTACTCTTGCCGATGTTGTATGATTGCTTTAATGGTTGCGTGCGTGCACGTAGCCTTGGCATTGCGGCTCTAATTAAAAAAAAGGGAGAACCATTGTTGGTATTTACAGGTTTATGGTTTGATATCTGCGCCATTATCTTTTGGCTGCCTTCAGAAAAATACAAGATTGTGTCATGCAAGAAGAAGAGTTTGAAGACCTCGAAGATTAGCTCGTTTTTTCTTAGACTTTGTTTTGTAATTGCTGAAGACAGCTTATGTATCTCTACCATGTACTGTTCATTGCTATAATATATCATGGTATTATTTCAAAAAAAAATTAACGTATTGCAAGACTGAGGATCAAATCTTCACATCGTGTGCAAAATGTAGAACTATATGTGTAATTAGTTCCCAGATTAAGTATTGTCCATCAAATTAGCTGCCAGTCTCCATGGAATTAGAATTTTTGACACATTAGACCCCCTGGCCAGGCGACACGTGGCACGTGTCGCCTGGGCCAGTGCCGGCAGGCCCCTGCCGCCGTTGCCGTTGTCGGCACGTGGCTCCGTTCGGCGGGTGGGCCCTGCCGCCATCGTCGTTGCCGGCAAGGTGACGTGGCACAAGGCTGGTAACAAAGCAGATAACAAAGCAAGTGAATAAAATAAATATTTTTGAAGCACTTGCCGCCAATGCCAATGGCGGCATGGTGACTTGCCGCAAGGTGTTGAACGGAGCCCTACGTGCCGGCGACGGCAACGGCGGCAGGGGCCTGCCGGCACTGGCCCAGGCGGCACGTGCCACGTGTCGGGGTGCCGCCACTCGTAGGGGGTCTTTTTTGACAAAAAATTTCAAAGGTAGTCTTTTCTAGCATTTCACTCGCGCAGGTGGTCTCATGTGTCAAAAATTCATGGAATTAGCCCTTCCGGACCAGCTGTATAGTGCACGGGCACAACTGTTTATGGTTTTGGTCAACCACTCTCCCCATGTCGCCAAAGACATCAGCCGACGTGGGCACAGGCGCCGCACCGGTTTGCCTCGTATACCTTCTTCCCCTGTTCGGATCCTTCGCCCGCAACCCGCAAACCGAGGCCACCCGCATATATGCAGAGCGTTCGTTGACACGGTGACGAAGTTAAACAACTCCCCGGCCCCCGCAGGCCACCGACATCAACCGTTGTCGCCGCCCTGTCTCACGCGTTAATGCTCCGCCGCAGCGGCCGGCAATGACCGCCGTCGTCGTCGCCATGACCGCACCGGATCCCTTCTCGTTCCATCCCCCCACCGTGCTGGACGCCGGGGACGACGACTTCGAGTTCCGCATCCCGGTGGCCGCGGCCGCTCTCTCCGCCGCCGACGAGCTCTTCTCCGGCGGAAAGCTCGTGCCTCTCCTCCCTCAACCTCCCCCATCTGCCCCATGCTCCCCTCCGCCGTGCCAGGAGACTGAGCCTACCCCGGAGCCCGCCTCCCCTCGCGCCCCGCGCTGCGCCGGCCGGCGGTGGCGCGATCTCCTCCTCCTCGTCACCAAGAAGCCCAAGTCCGGCGAGGGCAAGTGTCGCGCAGAAGCGTCTCTGGGACGCCGCCCGCTCCTCTCGCGCGACTCCTCCTCGTCCTCGTCGGCCTCCTCGTGCGACTCCGGCAGCAGGAACGCGCGCCTCCCGCCGCCGCCGTCGCGCTCCCCCGTGCGCACGCGCTCCGCTCCCGTGGCGAGCCTCCTCCACCTCATCTCCAACAAGCATCCGGGCGACTGCAGGAACGGCGCCGCGGCCGCGCCTCCGAGGCAGCGGCAGCAGACGCCGCTCCTGACCCGCGCGTCCTCCTCGTCCTCGGCATCCTCCTCGGACTCCGGCAGGGTCTCCCGCGCTCCATGGCATCCGCGCGCACCCGCCCGCCCTCGCCCCGCGATTGCCGCCGAGAGCCCCCGCGTCAGCGCGTCCGGGCGCGTGGTGTTCCGGGGCCTGGAGCGATGCTCCAGCACGCCGGCCGGCGCCGCGGCGGGCATCGGCGGCGGAGCGCGGCGGCCGCGGCCGAGGGGCATGGAGAGGTCGTACTCGACCAATGTGCGCGTGGATCCGGTGATCAACGTGTTCGGGTTCGGCCACCTGTTCTTCCCGGCCTCGCCGGCCAAGGAGAAGAAGACCGACGTCGCCGCCGCTGGCCGGAGGAACAGGCCGGAGAAGCTGGCGATGGTGCTCAGAGATCCGCAGGATTAGGTGGTGGCCATGATGCTGGAAATAATGCATGAGATTCTTCTTGTCGCGGATTCGTCTTGCTGTTGTTTCATGCAAAAATTTCTTCCTGTTTTTTCATCAGTTGCTGTAATATACTCCACTCTGGTTGTTAGAATTAGATCTCCCAAACTCGTGTGAATCTGAATTTACTCTGAAAACTGTTTGCAGAGTGTCAATGTAAAAAGAAAATACTCCATGAACAGAACAACACGTTTGGTTCCAGAACGCAGCTAGATTCAAGCAGAAGAAGATCCATGAGAAATTGGATCAAAGAACCCATGTAGGAGTACTTTTTAAATTGGAAACCAGGCAAGATGTATTGTCAAATCACAACTGTTGCAGCAATGGGACAACAAAGTTTTGAATTTTTTCTGGCTGTCCCCGACAGTACAATAGAATACGGTGCAGACTGCCCTGCTGCAGGCTGCTTCTGCTTGCTGCGTGGAGATAGGCCCCGTGATCTGTGCTCTGCTGCCCCCACCCTCCCCACCTGCGCTACAATTCAAACGCCTTTTAAATTTGTACTACTGCATGTATATGCAACTGGCGAGCCTGCAGACGGCATTTTCTATACCGAAATATGGATGGCAATATGGCATGGTTCCGATTTTAAATCCTTTTTTTTACTGAGTATACTCGTGTTGTTGGAGACGAACATCAGATGAGGATCTCTCGGGACTTGATGTGTGTTGGCTCCAATGCTTCTTCACGTGCTCCCTACCACCAATGGCAGCTCCATTGAAGCGAATTTTGCTGCACATAACTTCAGGTTGTATTCTTGGCGATTTTTTTTTTAATATTGCACTTTTTTTCAGCTTTTTCAGAAGTAGTATGATTAGTTTAGCTATTTGCAATCTAGGGCACCGTTTTATCCGGCGGATACGAGTAGTGCAATTTCCATCCGCCGGTTGCGACAAGTTGGTCTGCTGCGCCTGCTGTCCCTGCCGCGCCTGCTGTCGCCCCTGGCAGACGCGACAAGGGCTTGTCGCGGCCGGTGGATCCGACTAGCCCTTTTTCCTGCTAAGCGCACCCGGCCGACTTGCTACGAATTTTTGGCAGGAAGGACCGATAAATTGCAAAAAGGACCTGCCGCCAGAACGGGAAGCGGCATGTGCTGCATACATGCTAATTCAATTCATCTTAATTAAGTAGGCATAAACTATGCATGCATTCCATGCATGCTTCTTGCCCCATGAAAGTATTAAGGCAAGGGAATCACTCTTACGTCCACATGCCGCCTCGCGGCGTGGCGGCAACTGACCTGCAGACTCTGCAGTGCTAACATGCCGCCTCAGGTCCAGGCGGCAGGTGCTACGTGCCGCCTCAGGTCCAGGCGGCAGGTGCTACGTGTCACCTGCCGCCACAGAGAAGGTGGTCTTTTTTGACAATTTATTTAAGAGGTGGTTTTTTTTAGCAATCTACTCACACATGTGGTCCTTTTTGCCAAAAATTCACTTGCTACTAACTGTTTTCATTACTTTGTATTGTTTTTAGTAGCGGCAAATATTTTGGAAGTTTTATCTTAGAGTAATATTTCTGAATATATATTGGAAGTAATATTTATATTAATATAGAAAGTGCGTGATACATCGGTATTACATACCGCAAACAAAAATATACCACTTCACTTTGCAAATCACACTTCAAATTACTGAAAATATCATGTTCTCGGGTGCGCGTTGCCTAAAACACACACAAATGGTCGGCGGTCGGATGCGTGTAGCCGGCGTCACCCTATCGCATCCGCCGGATGCGACTGCATGTGGTCTGCGCTCGCCAGGCCTGCCCACACCTGCCAGCATGCGGACCCCCCAGCTACTCGCATCCGCCGGATACGGTATGTCCTAATCGCATCGGCCGGTTACGACGGTGTCCTAGTTTTGTAATTAGCTACAAATTAATACTACATTTGAAAAAGCTAAAAAAAAGTGCAATATAAAAAAAAATTCACGTATTCTTGGGACGTTTAACTTTGTCAAGTCTCAAAAGAAAGAAAATGGTTTTGCAAAAACGTTTCGCTTGTCCCCCCTAGGAGCTCCGGTGTGACCCGGGTTGCAACAAACCCTAGCTTCCCTTAACCCCTCACATCGCCTTCCCTCACCGCCGTAGAGGTGACTGTCAGGAAGCCCGCTGGTGGCCTGTTGGGAAAGTGGCGGTGAGGATTTCGCTGCTCACGTGGAGAGCTCTGGCATCTAGTGTAGCGGTCTTAAGAGGTGAGGGCGGCGTCGATCCGATGACAGGAGTCGTGCGTCGGTGCTAGTGGCCATACTCCTCGGTCGCGGGGCAGCAAGGAATCCGTGGTTTTGGGGTCGCGGCGCGGTGGGTCGCCGAGTCGTCCTAAGTTCAAATCTAAAGACGTTGGCCCATGCCTAGGGCTGTTCCCATCCTGCTGGCTATGAATCCTGGCCTCGTCAGATCTGCAGCTTAGTCGGGGTGTCTAGGTCTGGGGACTTTGGCCTGGGGAAATCTTTGACAGGCCATTGGCGGTCACAGCACTTCAGAAGCTCCACTCCTTGGAGGTGAAGTTGAGGTCCAACTTGCATCCCCTTCCTCCCTCTTCTCGCGGGTGAAAACTCTAAATCCCTCGAATTTGGCGACAACGGTGTTTTGGCTTCTTTTCCTCCTTAGAGGCGTCGCCTTTTGATAGTGGAGAGGCGAACAAGGTGGTCAGTGGGCACCTGGTGGCGGCCTGTTGAAATTTGATGGTGGCGTTCTTCAGTGGAAGCTTGCGGCCTTTTACCGGTGGTCCGATTCTGACATCTTCTTGTCGAGTCTTCTTTTGGCGGCTTCATTCTACAGCTTGCATCTTAACGGGTGGCCAGTGCCGCATATGGCGGTTTTTGTGGGTAGCTCGTGCGAAGAGATGGTCATGCTCGATGTTCTTCTCCTTGGCATTCCGTCTTGTGTGTTCATGCGTGCTCTAGGGTGAGCTGCTTCACCTTCCGATAGTTTGACGCCCTTCGACCTAGGACAAGAAGACAAGGGCCTTCTTCGAAGGTGGAGGCGGATGCCACGTCAACGACGGTAAACTTGGTCTTTCTCCGGTGGCGTGCAATTTCATGACTTCCACTAGTAGAAAATAGGGCTTTCGTTCAGAGCTCCAAAAGGCTTTAGCACCGGTTGGCTTACGAACCCAGACTAAAGGGGTGCTTTAGCACCAGTTCGAGCTGCCAGAAAGCTAAATCACTACAAGGAAAATGCTAACTTACGACCCTCCATTTTCGTCACTAGATCGTCGTAATAAGTCGTTTATGACGATCTTATGACGAAAATAGGATGGTCAAAAGCTGAGCGTCGCAAATGAACTATAACGACGATTTTGATGAAATCGTCATAACCGTCTATGACAATATTGAATCGTCATAACCTCTATGACGATCCAATATCGTCACTGGCGCTTTGGCCAGGCCACGTCAGATCCAACATGGCCAATCCTACGTGTCACGTCGTAATGCAAATTCAGCCCAATCCATTTTAGAGGTTTATTTGGGCCAAGCCCAATAAGTCCAGCCTTTTTCATAGGCCTTGGCCTGTTACATTGCATTTTTCTGTTGGGCTGTTATTTCATTTCTCTTTTGGGTTGTTGCCGCTTTTGGGCTGTAGCCGCTTTTGAACTTTTCTGTTTTAATTTTGAGCCTTTTTCAGAATTTCTCTAAAATGGTTCCATCAATATAATTGGGCCATAGAGCCCACGAGTATTTTGTCTAGTAGAATTTCAGGCCTTTTAATAACAATACAGAAAAAATAATCAATTATATTTTATTACTACCACAGATATCAATTATTCCACAGCAAACAATCAATATGTCCGAAACTAAAAATATCAGTTAACAGCCAGCCAAAATAAATTGATTCAGGGCCACAAAAAATACAGTTACATAATTCTTCTCAATCACAATATTACAGTCTAATAAAATATTATATCTAATACTTGCTACTGGGGCTTCCCGCTTCATAGAAATCTTCACATCGTGCAGCTCTTGTAAAAGAAGAACCTGGCGACCTGCTAACAACAAAACAGAGCATTTATTAGGAATAAATTTCAAACACCTGGGAATTTAAATTACCCAACAACAGCAGCAGTTCCATGACCAAACAGAATAAAGAATAATGCTTGAAAATGTCCCAACAGAATCAAGAATCTAATGATAGAACATATATGTGATCCAACGAACAAGAATAACAGCAGATCCATGACCCAACAGCTGCTTGCTGAAGGAAATGCTATAGCAAAGTACTACAGCATGCAATCAAGAATAATGCTACTCCACATGATCATACAAGTATACACACAACTCAATCCAAGAAATCAAGCATACACTCCACATAATCAAATCCATGCTATAGTAGTATGCAGAGTACGACCGGTTCATCAAGAGTTGGTTTGTTCGGTGCTCACCAGATGGCTGGCCAGGATGACATTGCGCCTTCTCGTGGAGGTACTTGATGGTCATGATGGATGCGCGGATGCGGGTGTCATAAGTGATCTTCTGGGCATCATCGAGCGGCACTAACACTGCAAACAGATAGATGATGGCTGCAGGCTTAGCACAAACACTGCTATTACAGTTTTGAGAGAGATGTAAGGAACCAAACAACGATGATCCATTTAGTATAACTACAGCCAAAAGGAGATGAAAGCACATATCAAGGATGCTGCTGGTGCGTGTCAAATATACACTGCCTGATCGCACACCAACAACTAGTACATGATTTTAGCTTCATGGAAGATGAAATTGATCTACTAGCAGAAAAATAGAGTCCATGAAATGTTTGTTTATAACAGGCTACTAGTGTGAATATGAGCACAAACATCTAATGAATTGGAACGCAAGACCCAACTCAAGATGCATTGGAAAAAATGTTACATTTATTCCAATTAGCACTAGGATAATAACAAGAATGGGTTGTCACAGCATTTTTCAGAGATATGGAAGCAAACTTGTGACAGCAGCCGCACAGCTATACACAAGTGTAGCTAAACCTACAAGAACACATACAAGATTCACCCACTAGTCCATCTTTATTACTGGTCGGACTATACAAAACCTAGACCTGTGTAGATCTCCAAATACCAAATAATACAAAACCTACAAGTTTCTCCAATATTACTCAAGCGTGCAAGTAAATTTTAGCTTGTGTATTAACAAGTGTATAAAACTACTGCTAGTACTTGTAATCATGTGAGACAATCCGTCAACTAACATCCATCAACTCAGAACAATCAGCATCAATCAGGCTACCAAGAAACATTAAACGCATGTCCCCTTAATTCGGCCAAACCACTGGATTAGACAAGATGTGGAGGATGGAATTACCACTGGGCGCACCTCGGTAGCGGAGGAGAAGTCGTCCTCGACAGCGAAGTAGCCTGACCGCAGATCTCGAGCAAGCAGATGTGGCCGAACGCATCCGCTCCTTGGTCTGCAAAATAAAACAAGAATTAATGGCACACATGTGGGTAGGAGAAGGAAGATGGAAAGATAAGAAACACAGAAGATACAAAAAAATATTTTAAATAGAAGGAAAACATAGAGAACACAGAGCCTGCATTTTAAGGATTATATCAGAACCACAGTGAACACCATTGCACAAAGCTAGCATCTTAAGTATCCTAATTCATGTGTAAATTCTGCACAATGCAGGGTAAAACATGTGTACGTTGCTGCAACTCAGAGAAGACTACTAGTATACGTTCAAGCATTTTACTATGATCTCACGCCATTTCCCTCTACTGCAGAAGCCCCCATGAATTTGTGAAAAAGACTACGGACTACGATACAACATGACCACTACGCAATTTTTGAGTGAGTGCAAATCAGGTGAATTAGTGGATCACATGTTGCCGAGATGCACGTGTGTTGGATGATGGTCTGCTCCTCCTACAGCTATTGCCGCACCACTGCAACCCTGCAATTAAACCCGATTTTCCCACATCAGCAACAATTCAATGAATCAAGCAGAGCAGATCTTAGAGCATATCCGAAGAGAAGGCAGAGAGGGAAGTTACCAGATCCAAAACTGTCGGTGCTCGTCGGGGACAGCTTTTTCGGAGAGGAGCAGATCTCAAATCGAGAAAATCCAGTGGCTCGTCGGTGACAGCTTTGTCGGAGAGGAGCAGATCTCAAATCGAGCGAATCCAGCGGCGGTCAGGGAGGAGCTTGAGCAGTCGGAGGTGGCGCGCTCACCACGGCCCCTCCATGGAAAACTAAATTGCAGCCGCCACTCGCCTGGATCGACACCAGATCCACCTCGTGGTCAGGGTAGCGAGCTCCGGGTGCTCCAGATGACGAGAAGGATCAGCCACCCGTCGTTTTTGGCCGGGTGCTCCAGCCGGTTAAACTCCGCGGCGGCTGCTGCGTTTACGGCGCAGAGAGTACTGGAGGCAACTGCTGTGCTTACGGCAGGGAGAGTTGCTGCGAGAGGGAGGGCAAGGTAGAGGATGCGGTGGAGGGGCGAGGCGGTCGCCATGATAGAGCGGAGATGGGCGAGGAGGTCGCGGTGGTTTGCGAGATTGGGTCGGGCTGTGCGTGGCGGCGGAGTGGGTGGAGAGATGAGCCATGGGGGTGGGTCTAGGGTTTGCACGTAGTGGGGGGTGGTCTAGGGTTTGCGCGCAGCGCTCTGGAGGCGGGATGGCAGCATGGGTGGAGAGCTCGAGCGCGGATGGGGGTGGGTCTAGGGCTCGGACGGTTCAGATTGCCTCGAGGGGCCGATCCGTGGGAGGGAATTCTTGAACTCTGATTGGCTGTTTGGGCTGGCTGGTTTGTGCTTTTGTTGTTATTTCCCTTCTAAATCTTTTCCAATTCATTTGTGGAATAAAAGTATATTAGAACATATTTACCGTCTATTTAAATCTGATGTTTATTATTCATAAATTCCATAGGAAAAACTCCTTTTCAATTTTCTAAGCGCCAAAATGTGTTTTTTTTATGAAGCAACCACCAAATCATTGTGACAATTGTACCAACCGAATATCCAAAAATAATAGACCAAAATCATGGCATAGTTTGTTCAAATGACCCCATATTGTGCACATGTGCGCGACTTGGGATGGCAAACAATCTTCATTTTGGGTATTTCCCTTTTATTCGCATAAAAAGTTCATTTTCTATTTTTCGAGTGTCAAAACTGGGTTTTTTCGTGAAGCAACTACCAAATATATGATGTTTAATTGGACCACAATATTTTTATAAAATAATATATCATATTTTATACACGGATCATCAACTCTTTGAGTGTCTAAAGATTTTCATGTAGCTCTCATGAAAAAGACAAACTTCTGTCGAATCAGTTGGAAATGGGTCTAATTTGAACTACAGGTGCATCATAGTTTGTTCATGATTTTTTCCAAAAATTATTTTTAGCTTCACAAGTATATATTTCATCATAGATCCAATAATTCTTTTGCAAGAATCAACTCCTAGCTAAGAATGGCCATGCCCACCATTTTGACCGCAATTTAAATCGAGCATAAGAAATTCAAAAAAAATCAAAAAAATGTGTAACCTGCGCATTGTATCATGTTATGTGACCTAGTTGGAAGTAAAGGTAATAAACTTTGACTATCGCAAATATTCGATAAAACCCTTCTTAGAAATGAGCTACCAATTATAGAGTTCCATGACTTCCAAGCAAAATGAGCTAGGTTAAGACCAAAATCATGGTATAGTTTGTTCAAATGACCCCATATTGTGCACATGTGCGTGACTTGGGATGGCAAACAATCTTCATCTTGGGTGCTTTCCTTTTCTTCGCATAAAAAGTTCATTTTCTATTTTTCGAGTGTCAAAACTGGGTTTTTTCATGAAGCAACTACCAAATATATGATGTTTAATTGGACCACAATATTTTTATAAAATAATATATCATATTTTATACACGGATCATCAACTCTTTGAGTGTCTAAAGATTTTTATGTAGCTCTCATGAAAAAGACAAACTTCTGTCGAATCAGCTGGAAATGGGTCTAATTTGAACTACAGGTGCATCATAGTTTGTTCATGATTTTTTCCAAAAATCATGTTTAGCTTCACAAGTATATACTTCATCATAGATCCAATAATTCTTTTGCAAGAATCAACTCCTAGCTAAGAATGGCCATGCCCACCATTTTGACCGCAATTTAAATCGAGCATAAGAAAATCAAAAAATTCAAAAAAATGTAAAACCTTCGCATTGTATCATGTTATGTGACCTAGTTGGAAGTAAAGTTAATAAACTTTGACTATCACAAATATTCGATAAAACCCTTCTTAGAAATGAGCTACCAATTATAGAGTTCCATGACTTCCAAGCAAAATGAGCTAGGTTAAGACCAAAATCATGGTATAGTTTGTTCAAATGACCCCATATTGTGCACATGTGGGCGACCTGGGATGGCAAACAATCTTCATCTTGGGTGCTTTCCTTTTCTTCGCATAAAAAGTTCATTTTCTATTTTTCGAGTGTCAAAACTGGGGTTTTTCGTGAAGCAACTACCAAATATACGATGTTTAATTGGACCACAATATTTTTATAAAATAATATATCATATTTTATACACAGATCATCAACTCTTTTAGTGTCTAAAGATTTTCATGTAGCTCTCATGAAAAA
This sequence comes from Dactylis glomerata, assembly GCA_007115705.1. Classification (NCBI taxonomy): domain Eukaryota; kingdom Viridiplantae; phylum Streptophyta; class Magnoliopsida; order Poales; family Poaceae; genus Dactylis; species Dactylis glomerata. Next base: position 144,113 of record QXEO01000750.1, on the reverse strand, counting down.
GACAAACTTCTGTCGAATCAGCTGGAAATGGGTCTAATTTGAAGTACAGGTGCATCATAGTTTGTTCATGATTTTTTCCAAAAATCATTTTTAGCTTCACAAGTATACATTTCATCATAGATCCAATAAATTTTTTGAAAGAATCAACTCCTAGCTAAGAATGGCCATGCCCACTATTTTGACCGCAATTTAAATCAAGCATAAGAAATTTAAAAAAATCAAAAAATTGTGAAACCTTTGCATTGTATCATGTTATGTGACCTAGTTGGAAGGAAATTTAATAAACTTTAACTATCGCAAATATTCGAGAAAACCCTTCTCAGAAATGAGCTACCAAGTATAGAGTTCCATGACTTCCAAGCAAAATGAGCTAGGTCAAGACCAAAATCATGGTATAGTTTGTTTAAATAACCCCATATTGTGCACATATGCGTGACTTGGGATGGCAAACAATCTTAATTTTGGGGGTTTTCCTTTTCTTCGCATAAAAAGTTCATTTTCTATTTTTCGAGTGTCAAAACTGGGTTTTTTCGTGAAGCAACTACCAAATATATGATGTTTAATTGGACCAAAATATTTTTATAAAATAATATATCATATTTTATACACATATCATCAACTCTTTGAGTGTCCAAAGATTTTCATGTATCTCTCATAAAAAAGACAAACTTCTGTCGAATCAGTTGGAAATGGGTCTAATTTGAACTACAGGTGCCTTATAGAATGTTTATAAATTGGTTAAAAAATTATTTTTAGCTTCAAAAGTACATATTTCATCATAGATACGATAATAGTTTTGCAAAAATAAACCCGTAGCTAAGAATGGGCATGCACGTTGTTTTAACCGCATTTTGAATACACCATAATGGCATTCTTGTGATTAAATTTTATTTTTTTAATTTTTTTACGAAGAAAAAGATCTAATGATATTATATATGTAAAATACAAATTTTAAAATTTTATTTCAATTTATGTGGCCTTGCTTTGAGTTTTCTTCCAAATCTTTTGTGCTAAAATCAAAAAAGAAATGGAAAATATAAAAGAGAAAAAAACTTCTTACCGTTGCCATGGGTAGTAGAGGCCCAGACCTTGTCCCTGCGGCCCAAGCCCAGGAATCACCGGGGGCGACATAATAAAATCGGTGGGCATGTGCTTCCTATCACAAGGCAATTTGTAGCGTGGTGGTACTGACTTTGTCCCTTGACGTTGGGCGGTGGGGGTTCGAATCCCTCATCCTGTAAAATATTTTGCTGCTATTTATACGCGAGGCCTGTGCGCTGGGGCCGCCTTGTCAGGTTGGTGGAGCCTGTGCGCTGGGGGCGCCTTGTCAGGGCGGTGGAGCCAACAAGTCCACGTGTCGCACACACACATGTGTTGTGGTTATGGACCTACATGTCAGTTACAGGTAAATATGACATATATATATAGGCAAAGTTGATGATGTGTGGTTATGGACCTACATGTCAATTACAGGTAAATATGACATATATATAGGCAAAGTTGATGACCTATCTTACACGTAGACAGAACGTATAAGCAAAGTTGATGATTTGTCTTACACGTAGACAGGACATATAGGCAAAGTTGATGATGTGGCTTAGTAGTAGTAAGTGGTACGATGTTTTATAAATCGTCATAGGCGTTATGACCATTTAAAATGGTCGTAAGCGTATGTAGAAAAGGTCATGGGTTGTATCGACTAGATTATGACGATTTCATATGCTAAAATTACGACGATTTTAAACCAAATCGTCGTAATTTCTCAAGGATTTGACCCCCTCTAACGGCTTACGACCATCTGGTGCAAAATCGTCATAACTCAATGACGATTTTATTCGTGGTCACTACGAGAAGGTCACAAGCTGACATATTTCTTGTAGTGAATGGAGCCCGTGGAGCTTGATACGTCTCCAACGTATCTATAATTTTTGATGCCCCATGCTTGTTTTTACACCATTTGCCTATTGTTTCGTTACACTTCGTGGCACTTTTATGCATTTTCCGGAACTAACCTATTAACAAGTTGCCACAGTGCCAGTTTCGTGTTTTCTGCTGTTTTTCTGTTTCAGAAGTGATACACAGGAAATATTCTCGGAATTGGACGAAACAAGTTCCTGAAGTCTTATTTTACCCGGAAGCTTTCAGAGATCCGAAGGAGAGAAGGAGAGGGGCCACCAGGGGCCCACACGCCAGGGTGGCGCGGCCAGCCCCTGGCCCGCGCCACCAAGGTGTGAGGCCACCTGGGCCCTCCTCTGACATCGCCCCTTCGCCTATAAAGACCCCCCGACGGAACAAACCTAAACACCCGATCACTTTTCCAGAACACATCGCGATCCACCGCCGCCGTCGACCCGAAGATCGGGAGGGTCCAGAAGCTCTTCCCGGCACCCTGCCGGAGAGAGGAATCGCCACCGGAGGTCTTCTTCATCGCCATGCTTGTCTCCGGAGCGATGAGTGAGTAGTCTACCTTGGACTATGGGTCCATAGCAGTAGCTAGATGGTTGTCTTCTCCACCATGTGCTTCATGTTTAGATCTCATGAGCTGCCCTACATGATTGAGATCACCGTTATGTAATTCTACATGTTTGGTTTGTTGGGATCCGATGAATATTGGTGTTTATGATTGAGTTGTTGTACTGAATATTATCTTATGTTATCTCTATGTTGTTTATGATCTTGCATGCTCTCCATTGTTAGTAGCTATCTTGGCCGAGTAGTTGCTAGTGACTCCAAGAGGGGGTATTTATGCTCGATAGTGGGTTCATGCCTCTATTTAACCTGGGGGAGTGACAGAAACCTCTAAGGTTGTAGATGTGCTGTTGCTACTAGGGAGAAAACAACATTCATATGCTCAAGGGCATATGCTTTGTTTATATTACACACTTTGCTTAATGCAATTATCTGTTGTTCGCAACTTAATACTCATGGGGTGTTCGGATTGATATCCCCGGGAGTGGATTATTAGTCATAGATGCAGTTGGATGGCGGTCTATGTATTTTGTTGTAATGCCCAGAGTAAATCTCATAGTGATCTTCTTGACATATCACGTTTATCTTTATTCTATCAATTGCCCAACTGTAATTTGTTTACCCAGCATGTGTTATTTATCTTATGGAGAGACACCACTAGTGAACTGTGGATCCCGGTCCTATTTCCATCATATTGCTATTACCTGTTTACTTTACTCGCACTGTTTACTTTATTCGCATACTCTACTGTTTTCCACTCGATACGCTCATAACCTTTGTTTCAAGCAAAACGGTGAGATTGACAACCTCATCGCAAGTTGGGAACAAAGTACTTGGTTGTTGTGTGTGCAGGTTCCGCGTTGCAGCTAGCAAGCAAAGCTTGGACAAGGCGCCATATATAAATTGTCCGAAGCTGTCGCAAACTAGCAAGCATCACCTTCAATCGTAATTGTCTGCTTTTCTCCTGAACGATAAACCTTGATTTCTTAACTGAGGGAAAACAAGCTGCTATACTCATCATACCTTCCTCTTGGGGTTCCCAACGGGCTGATCATTCACCACGCACAAGGACCTCTGATCTTCCACATCAACTTGGAGTATCAGCCTCTTTTCTGGCGTCGTTGCCGGGGAAGAGTGGAAGACTTCTGCAAGGGGAGTTTTCGCACACACATCCTTTACTTTGTTTTATTGTTTTGCTTTACTTTATTTATTTTGCCTGCATTGTTTTATATCAAAAACCCCAAAAAATTAGAATCCTTGGTAGTTGTTATTTCTTTACTTTAGTTTATTATGTCTAGTTCAGTTGCTACTACTATGTCGCCCGAGGATATGATTTTCACTTTTAAACAAAAGGTTGAGGAAAGTTTTAAAGAAGCTTGGTCTAGAATTTATGATTGGCATGGAAAGACTGAACCTAAAATGACATTGAGTTTGCTTCTTAGTAGCTTTTACTTTGGACTTTCTCTTCGTTATAGATATGCTTTGGATGCTACTGCTGAAGGAGATTTCCTTCATTGTGATGGAGATCAAGCCTTCAATATTATTAAAGAGTTGATTACAATTTATAGCATGCCAACCTATTTTGATTCCTCTCTTGTGTGCATCTTTAATAGACTTGATACTCTTGAGACTCGCACTGCTAGTTTAAATTCTTGCTACAATACTTTGCGCCAGCATTTTGATTATGTGCCAACAAATTCTGAACCCTCGAGTTGGTATCCTACAGTAAAAATCACCATTAGTGGTGAAACTTTTCATGCTCGTTGTGATATTATGTCTGAATTTTGTCTTATGCCAAAGGATGTTTATGAATCTTTGAGCCTTTGGAAGCTTTCTGAGGGGGGAGAAGGAATTTCTCTTACTAACAATGCCACTATATTTCCCATTGGAATAGCTGAAGGAGTTTTTACAAAAGTCCTAGGAAGAATGATATCTACTGATTATCTTGTTATTGAATGTGTAGGAAAAGGACAAATCACACTTGAAAGATCCCTATTAAAGCTCCTAGGCGCCGTCATTGATGTGGGAAAAGGCAATATAAGATTTATCTCTCCACCTTGCAATAGCCATGTCTTTCCTAGATTCAAGAGCAAATGTAAGAAAGGAAGACGTAAGGCACGCACTGATCCTAGCACTTCATCTATTGATATTACTTGATTCGCAATTTTCTGCGCCTAGCTCAAAGGCGCTAAAGAAAAGCACTCTTGGGAGATAACCCAATGTTTCTTTTCAGTATTTTTCTTTTATTTGAGTCTTGGAAGTCATTACTACTGTAATGACCGCTCCTTATCCTGTTTATTTCGTTTTTGTGCCAAGAAAAGCCTCTAATTCGAGCGAGGTAAAGATTTGGGGATGTTGCTGTCCTGAAACTGTTTTCGGTGCTGCACCGTAAAAATTCGTATAAATTCTCTGTATATCTTTTGGACCTGCGATTTCTTGTGCATATGCCCCAGGTTATATCCAAACTTTTGTTAGTTGAACACTTTTTGATTTGAGCAACAGAAAACCCCTCAAAAATTCGACCTTTGTCAGCTGTTCAGTTTTGACAGATTTCTGCCAATATTTGTGTTTGCCACTTTATCGCTTTCTTTTGAGTTCTTTTGATCACGGAACTTTTGGGGAGGTTGCTACAGTAGTATTTGCTATATATGTGGTGGTTTTGAGTTGAAACCTGAAGCAAAAAGAGGTTGATTATATGTTATGCCTACACTAATGTTGCTAATAGAATTGTGTTTAGTTTTGTATGAAGGAAGTTTTCAAGTGTAGGGATTGGAGAATGATGAGATGAGTTGAAGAATGGAGAAAAGCTCAAGCTCAGGGATGCCCATGCATCACCCCAAGAAATATCCAAGAAGTACAAGCGTCAAAGCTTGGGGATGCCCCCGAGGCACCCCTTCTTTGTCGGCAAAAATCAGGTCACCTTTCAAAACACTATATTTTTATTGCTTCATGCACTATGTGTTTTTCTTGGAGCGTCAGTTGTTTTAGTTTTCTTAGTTGGTTTAGTTTAGTTTGTTTGCTGCAATAAATGGTTGGACCCCAACAAATTTCCTTTGGAGGAGATGTACTCGTTTTCATTTGCCAAGAACGCTCTAGTTTTCACTCTTATTAAAAATCGAGTGTTCTTCTTTTTCCGCTACTGCTTTTGGTTTTCGTTTTCGCCTTGATTTGCGTTCAGACCTTGTCATATCTTTTCATCAAGGTGTATTTTTGCCTCTAATCTTTATTGGTTTTCATCAAAAGAGGTGTCTTTAAAAATTTCAAATGGTGTTGGAAAAGAGAAAAAGCTTTGTGCAAAATAGTGGTACAGGAAGGAGCTTGTGTAGACTGCGGCTTAGGCTTTTTCATGTCATGCTTGATGTCTTTTTGATAGTATGCTTAGTGGTTTTGATGTATGCTACTTGTTGATAGCGCCAGAAAAGAGGCTGCTGACGTGTAGTTGACGTGGGAGCAGACTGTCCTTGTGCGTGGTGAATAACCAGCCCGTTGGGAACCCCAAGAGGAAGGTATGATGAGTATAGCAGCTAGTTTTCCCTCAGTTAAGAAACCAAGGTTTAATGTCGGTCAGGAGAGGAGAGACGGCGACGACTGAAGGTAATGCGGAACCTGCACACACACAACCAAGTACTTTGTCCCCAACTTGCGATAAGGTTGTCAATCTCACCGGTTTGCTTGAAACAAAGATTATGAGCGTATCGAGTGGAAAATAATATAGTATGCAAGTAAAGTAAACAGTGCGAGTAAAGTAAACAGGTGATAGCAATATGATGGAAATAGGACCGGGGTCCATAGTTCACTAGTGGTGTCTCTCCATAGATAAAATAGCACATGTTGGGTAAACAAATTACAGTTGGGCAATTGATAGAATAAAGATAAACGTGATATGTCAAGAAGATCACTATGAGATTTACTCTGGGCATTACAACAAAATACATAGACCGCCATCCAACTGCATCTATGACTAATAATCCACTCATGGGGATATCGTCCGAACACCCCATGAGTATTAAGTTGCGAACAATGGATAATTGCATTAAGCAAAGTGTGTAATGTAAACAAAGCATATGCCCTTGAGCATATGAATGTTGTTTTCTCCCTAGTAGCAACAGCACATCTACCACCTTAGAGGTTTTTGTCACTCCCCTAGGTGAAATAGAGGCATGAACCCACTATCGAGCATAAATACCCCCTCTTGGAGTCACTAGCAACTACTCGGCCAAGATAGCTACTAACAACGGAGAGCATGCAAGATCATAAACAACATAGAGATAACAAAAGATAATATTCAGTACAGCAACTCAATCATAAACACCAATATTCATCGGATCCCAACAAACCAAACATGTAGAATTACATAACGGTGATCTCAATCATGTAGGGCAGCTCATGAGATCTAAACATGAAGCACATAGTGGAGAAGACAACCATCTAGCTACTGCTATGGACCCATAGTCCAAGGTAGACTACTCACTCATCGCTCCGGAGGCAAGCATGGCGATGAAGAAGACCTCCGGTGGCGATTCCCCTCTCCGGCAGGGTGCCGGGAAGAGCTTCTGGACCCTCCCGATCTTCGGGTCGATGGCGGCGGCGGATCGCGATGTGTTGTGGAAATCTGATCGGGTACTTAGGTTTTTTCCGTCGGGGGGTCTTTATAGGCGAAGGGTTGATGTCAGAGGAGGGGCCAGGCGACCTCACACGGGGCCCGCGCGGCCAGGGGCTGGCCGCGCTGCCCCTGTGTGTGGGGCCCTGGTGGCCCCCCTCCTACTTCTCTTCGGATCTCTGGAAGCTTCCGGGTAAAATAAGACTTCAGGAACTTGTTTCGTCCAATTCCGAGAATATTTCCTGTGTATCACTTCTGAAACACAAAAATAGCAGAAAACAGGAAACTGGCACTGTGGCAACTCGTTAATAGGTTAGTTCCGGAAAATGCATAAAAGTGCCACTAAGTGTAACGAAACAATAGGCAAATGGTGTAAAAACAAGCATGGAGCATCAAAAATTATAGATACGTTGGAGACGTATCACTGTAGCATGACTTGTCTCAAATAACTGAGATTGCTTAATGAGCCTTTGAAAAAATCATGCGTTGTTTTTATTGTATGGAAGCATTATTTTGGTTTTCTCCTTGATGCTTTATTTGGGTTGACTTGGCGCATGCTCACACATGTTAGACTCTTACAAAGTCGCCAATAGCCTCTATGATCATTTAGTTTTTGACTTTTGATGCCATCTTATGCTTCTTTTAATGTCGCTTTGTCACTTTGCATGATTATGGCCATTATTGCTCTCTTAGTTGGTCGCTCCCAGTCTTTTGCTAGCCCTCGCCTTGTACTGAGTATGAGCTCTACTCGTGCATCCAACTCCTAAAAGCCAAAGTTTTCCAAAGTGTCCACCATACATACCTACTAGCAATTTGCTATTCCAAGTAAATTTGACTTGCTTTTATTTTCTCTTCTAATTAAACTCTTACCAGTGTTATGCGAAATTCGGTCAGTAAAGCTCTCACGAACCGGAAGGCACACTTTACTTTTTCCTGTTCTTAAAAATTTGACATTGTGGTCTCTTATGTTGAGTTGTTATGCTTGCAAGTTGTAAGTTGGATTCTAGCCTAGCCATGCAGTCATGGGCAAGCTTTCAACATTGCACTTCTTAATTGAGTTGATATCGTGATCTTTTGTTTATGGATGCCCGCGGTGTGAAATGAATTGGGAATCTTGTGGGGATCATGGATTTTGTATATGTGTTAGGGAAACGTCGGGCCGCCAATCTAATCCACGCATAATTCAGGGTGGAAATTTGCAGCATACCCATGGTGAACATACGATGACGCATCTCACAATAAAAAGCTAAACAAATGGCAAATAAAAGAGATGTCGAGGTGTTCATTGTCTGCTTGTCCTGTCATTTTGGTGTGGGCTTGTTCCATGTCATCGGGCACGGAGGTACCCCATTGGCGGTTCTCAATGATATGCATATACTTACAATGACAAGAGCCTTGCTTGGGACTCTAAGTAAAGTAGCATGAGGTTTGGGTACTCGTATTCACGGGACACGAGGTTTTCAACTTATGATTTGTCAAGCATATGCATCATAATTGTTCTCGCATTAACTTTAACCATTCAAGATGCTTATGATGGGGGCAATGAGAGCTCAAAGCCGGTAAGTACCATAATTTTTGAAGGTTATAAAACTTGCAATCACTGCTTCCCTCTGCGAAGGGCCTTTCTTCTACTTTTATGTTGAGTCACCACCTTCTATCTTTATGCACCATTAAGAGAGTATAGTTGTCATTCTTAGTGTAATATGCATTGTCCCAAAGTTCATTGATTGATTCATATTGTTGGTTTCACTTGTTCTTAAATTATTTGTATCTAGTCGCCCTCTTAAACTTTGAGGCGTCCTATGCATTTATGTTTTGCTCTCTTTGAAGGACAAGCTGAAAACCATTTGTATGTTTTTCCTTATGATTTGAACACACGTTTGACTTTCATTGTTTCATTTTCATGATCTTTTGTTTGTGTTCATTTGCATGTTTACAACATGGTTGCTAAGTTTCTTATTGTCAAGATTATATCTTCATGCCCATGTTTTAAGTTCTTATGATCCCAGCTCACAAATGCTTACATATATGATCAAGATTGTGTAGGTGCATGTCACCTCAAAAATTATTCTTTTGTTATCACTTACCTACTCGAGGACGAGCAGGAGTTAAGCTTCGGGATGCTTGATACGTCTCCAACGTATCTATAAGTTTTGATGCTCCATGCTTGTTTTTACACCATTTGCCTATTGTTTCGTTACACTTCGTGGCACTTTTATGCATTTTCCGGAACTAACCTATTAACAAGTTGCCATAGTGCCAGTTTTATGTTTTCTGCTATTTTTGTGTTTCAGAAGTGATACACAGGAAATATTCTCGGAATTGGACGAAACAAGTTCCTGAAGTCTTCTTTTACCCGGAAGCTTCTAGAGATCCGAAGGAGAGAAGGAGAGGGGCCACCAGGGGCCCACATGCCAGGGTGGCGCGGCCAGCCCCTGGCCCACGCCACCAAGGTGTGAGGCCACCTGGGCCCTCCTCTGACATCGCCCCTTCGCCTATAAAGACCCCCCGACGAAAAAAACCTAAACACCCGATCACTTTTCCAGAACACATCGCGATCCACCACCGCCGTCGACCCGAAGATCGGGAGGGTCCAGAAGCTCTTCCCGGCAGCCTGCTGGAGAGGGGAATCGCCACCGGAGGTCTTCTTCATCGCCATGCTTGCCTCCGGAGCGATGAGTGAGTAGTCTACCTTGGACTATGGGTCCATAGCAGTAGCTAGATGGTTGTCTTCTCCACCATGTGCTTCATGTTTAGATCTCATGAGCTGCCCTACATGATTGAGATCACCGTTATGTAATTCTACATGTTTGGTTTGTTGGGATCCGATGAATATTGGTGTTTATGATTGAGTTGCTGTAATGAATATTATCTTATGTTATCTCTATGTTGTTTATGATCTTGCATGCTCTCCGTTGTTAGTAGCTATCTTGGCCAAGTAGTTGCTAGTGACTCCAAGAGGGGGTATTTATGCTCGATAGTGGGTTCATGCCTCTATTTAACCTGGGGGAGTGACAGAAACCTCTAAGGTTGTAGATGTGCTGTTGCTACTAGGGAGAAAACAACATTCATATGCTCAAGGGCATATGCTTTGTTTACATTACACATGTTGCTTAATGCAATTATCTGTGGTTCGCAACTTAATACTCATGGGGTGTTCGGATTGATATCCCCGAGAGTGGATTATTAGTCATAGATGCAGTTGGATGGCAGTCTATGTATTTTGTTGTAATGCCCAGAGTAAATCTCATAGTGATCTTCTTGACATATCACGTTTATCTTTATTCTATCAATTGCCCAACTGTAATTTGTCTACCCAGCATGTGTTATTTATCTTATGGAGAGACACCACTAGTGAACTGTGGATCCCGGTCCTATTTCCATCATATTGCTATTACCTGTTTACTTTACTCGCACTGTTTACTTTATTCGCATACTCTACTGTTTTCCACTCGATACGCTCATAACCTTTGTTTCAAGCAAACCGGTGAGATTGACAACCTCATCGCAAGTTGGGAACAAAGTACTTGGTTGTTGTGTGTGCAGGTTCCGCGTTGCAGCTAGCAAGCAAAGCTTGGACGAGGCGCCATATATAAATTGTCCGAAGCTGTCGCAAACTAGCAAGCATCACCTTCAATCGTAATTGTCTGCTTTTCTCCTGAACGATAAACCTTGGTTTCTTAACTGAGGGAAAACAAGCTGCTATACTCATCATACCTTCCTCTTGGGGTTCCCAACGGGCTGGTCATTCACCACACACAAGGACCTCTGATCTTACACATCAACTTGGAGTATCAGAGGTCTAGCACCGGTTCGTTAGGAACCATTAGCACCGGTTCGTGCCACGAACCGGTGCTAAAGGTGTCGCGTGTGCCGCGTGGCAGGTGCCAGACCTTTAGCACCAGTTCGTGGCACGAACCGGTGCTAAAGGCTACCCTATTGCACCGGTTTTGGGCACGGACCGGTGCTAGAGGTCCTGACTATAAATACAGCCACCCACCGGCCTTCTCCTCTATTTTTTTCCTTTGCAAGGTGTGAGAGGGGGTGTGCTAGTTTGATTTTTTCCGCTATGCACAAGAGGTGTTTGATGAAATGCCTAAGAGCATGATGCTACTTAAGCTCACACAAAATAAAAATGATATGAGGTGCCCGAGCAATACTTAGGTCTTGTCCTCGTTCTTTCCTCCTCGATCGAGGTTAGCAACTCTATCCTTTCATTTGTCATTGATACAAATGCATGTTTCGATATACAGTGGTCATTTCACTATTTATGATGTTCGGTAATAGTATTGGTAAACCTAATTATATGACGCAGATGAACCAACGACAATGGATGTACGGTGACCGACGCACTTCCGAGTTCATTGAAGGTCTTCATAATTTTGGTGATGTGGCTCGGGCAAATATTCAGAATAGTTTTATGTGTTGTCCATGTGTTGACTGTAGGAACAAGAAGGAATACTCTTCCTAGAAAATCCTTCACTCCCACCTGCTTCGGAAAGGTTTCATGCCTAGCTATAATTGTTGGACCAAGCACGGAGAAAGAGGGGTTATAATGGAAGACAATGAAGAAGAAGAAGAGGATGATGATATGTACCCTGAATACGGTGATACTGCAACGGGGGAAGCTGAAGCTGAAGGGACAGGAGAAGCTGAAGATGAAGAGGCATCAGATGAGCCTGATGATGATCTTTGTCGGGCCATCGTTGATGCACACAGAGAAGCAGAAAGTGTAAATGAGAAGCGGAAGTTAAAGGGTATGTTAGAGGATCACAAAAAAAGTTGTACCCAAATTGTGAAGATGGGAACACAAAGCTTGGTACCACACTGGAGTTGCTGCAATGGAAGTCAGAGACTGGTTTATCTGACAAGAGATTTGAGAAATTACTGAAAATAATGAAGAAGAAGCTTCCAAAGGATAATGAATTGCCTGACAGTACGTTCGAAGCAAAAAAAAAGGTTCTCTGCCCTCTAGGATTAGAGGTGCAGAAGATTCATGCATGCATTAATGACTGCATCCTCTACCGCGGTGAGGAGTACGAGAATTTGGAAGCATGCCCGGTATGCACTGCACTGCTGTATAAGATCAGACGAGATGACCCTGATGATGTTGATGGCAAGCCCCCTAGGGAGAGGGTTCCTGCCAAGGTCATATGGTATGCTCCTATAATACCACGGTTGAAACGTCTGTTTAGCAACAAAGAGCATGCCAGGTTGTTACGATGGCACAAAGAAGACCGTAAGAAAGACGCGATGTTGAGACACCCCGCTGATGGGTCGCAGTGGAGAAAAATTGAGAGAGACTACCCGGACTTTGCAGGCGACGCAAGGAACTTAAGGTTTGGTCTAAGTACAGATGGCATGAATCCTTTTGGGGAGCAGAGCTGCAGTCATAGCACCTGGCCTGTAACTCTATGTATCTATAACCTTCCTCCTTGGTTGTGCATGAAGCGGAAGTTCATTATGATGCCAGTGCTCATCCAAGGCCCGAAGCAACCCGGCAAAGACATTGATGTGTATGTAAGACCATTAGTTGATGAACTCTTATAGTTGTGGGCCAAACCAGGTGTACGTGCATGGGATGAGCACAAACAGGAGCCATTTGACATATGAGCGTTGCTTTTCGTAACCATCAATGATTGGCCTGCTCTTAGTAACCTTTCAGGACAAACGAACAAGGGATACAATGCATGCACGCACTGTTTAGATAAGACTGATGCTATATATTTGGAAAAATGCAAGAAGATTGTGTACTTGGGGCATCGTCGATTTCTTACGACCACGCATTCCGTAAAAAAGAAAGGCAAGCATTTTAGAGGTGTGGCAGATCAGGGACCTAGAAGTAATCTTTGGAAAGGGTCCTGGCGGTCAATCTGTTCCAAATGACGTCGCTACCGGACACGCACCCATGTGGAAGAAGAGATCTATATTTTGGGAGCTTGAGTATTGGAAAGACCTAGAGGTTCGCTCTTCAATCGACGTGATGCACATTACGAAGAATGTTTGCGTGAACCTGCTAGGCTTTCTGGGCGTGTATGAAAAAACAAAAGATACACCAGAAGCACGGGAGGATCAACAATGTATGAAAGACCCAAACAACATGCATCCACAGAACAAGACGGATAAAGGGCGTCACTTAAGTCCTGCCAGCTACGCTCTTACCAAAGTAGAGAAGGAAATCTTTTTTGAAGTCCTTTCAAGTATCAAAGTGTCGTCTGGCTTCTCGTCAAATATAAAGGGAATAATAAATATGACAGAGAAAAAATTCCAAAACCTGAAGTCTCATGACTGTCACGTGATTATGATGCAGTTGCTTCCGGTTGCATTAAGGGGGCTTCTACCGGAAAATGTTCGCGTACCCATTGTTAAGCTATGTGCATTCCTCAATGCAATATCTCAGAAGGTAATCAATCCAGATATTCTGCCAAGGTTACAGAAGGATGTGGCCCAATATCTTGTTAGTTTTGAGTTGGTGTTCCCGCTATCCTTCTTTAATATTATGACGCATCTCCTAGTTCACCTTGTCGAAGAGATTGCCATTCTCGGTCCTGTATTTCTACACAACATGTTCCCCTTCGAGAGGTTCATGGGAGTCTTAAAGAAATATGTTCATAACCGTGCTAGGCCAGAAGGAAGCATCTCCAAGGGCTATGGAACAGAGGAGGTCATTGATGTCTACGCACTTCTATTCTTGTAGACACTTGCTGGGCCTCCAAGTGCAGAGGTTTGTAGAACAACAGCAAGTTTCCCTTAAGTGGATCACCCAAGGTTTGTTGAACTCAGGGAGGAAGAGGTCAAAGCTATCCCTCTCAAGCAACCCTGCAATTACGATACAGAAAGTCTCTTGTGTCCCCAACACACCCAATACACTTGTCAGATGTATAGGTGCACTAGTTTGGCGAAGAGATAGTGAAATACAAGTGGTATAGATGATTATAAGTAGTAAATATAATCTGGAATAAAAATCGCTGCAAGCAAACATGTAACAAAACAGCAAGTAAACGGTGTGCAATGCTTGGAAACAAGGCCTAGGGATCATACTTTCACTAGTGGACACACTCCCAACAATATAACATGAATGAACAAATAGATAACTTCTCTCCACTATGGTACTCTGAATTACTCTCCTATTGAATAACACTAATCATTGTGTAGTGGCTACAGAAGCACCCCTTAAAGTTCATCAAGTACTTGACAAACACCACTCATAGAGATACCCAAATCAAAGCACAACTCAAGATAGATATTATTGCAACATAAACCAAGTACTAACACGGTGCACACACTGTCAACATTACACCATGAAAGGAGGAATAGATCACTTCAATACTATCATAGCAATAATTATTCTCGTAATCCACAAGAGATCACAATCATAGCCTAAACCAAGTACCACCATGATGCACGCACTGTCACCGTTACACCATGGCAGGAGGAATAGATTACTTTAATAACACCACTAGAGTACACATAATACTTGAATAATAACATCTACTTGTTCAACATGATACAAAGCTCACGATCACATAAAGATCACATCATGGGAGAGAGAGGTGAACCACATAGCTACCGGTAGAGCCCTCAGCCCCGGGGATGAACTACTCCCTCCTCATCACAGGAGACAGCAAGGTTGATGGAGATGGCGGTGAGGTCGATGGAGACGGCGGAGACGGCGATGGAGACCGATGGAGATGGCTCCGGGGGCACTTCCCCGTCCCGGCAGGGTGCCAGAACAGAGACTTCTGTCCCCCGAAATTCGTCGGTGGCGGCGGTGGAACTACGGAACTCTTTCTGGAAAATTGCCGACTCCCCTAGGGTTTTCTGTCCCGAGGCTTTATATAGGCGAAGGGGCGTTGTCAGGGGTGGCCCCAGGCCTCCTCACACTAGGGTGGCGCGGCCAGGGCCAGGGCCGCGCCAGCCCTGTGTGTGGGTGGCCTGTGGCCCCTCTCCTTCCTCTCTTCGGATGTCTGGATGCTCCCGGGAAAAATAAGACTTCTGGCTTTGGTTTCATCCAATTCCGAGAATATTTCCTGTGTATCACTTCTGAAACACAAAAACAGCTGAAAACAGGGAACTGGCACTGTGGCATCTTGTCAATAGGTTAGTTCCAGAAATCACATAAAAATGCCACGAAGTGTAACGAAACACAAGGCAAATGGTGTAAAAACAAGCATGGAGCATCAAAAATTATAGATACATTGGAGACGTATCAGCATCCCCAAGCTTAACTCCTGCTCGTCCTCGAGTAGGTAAGTGATAACAAAAGAATAATTTTTGAGGTGACATGCACCTACGCAATCTTGATCATATATGTAAGCATTTGTGAGCTGGGATCATAAGAACTTAAAACATGGGCATGAAGATATGATCTTGATAGAAGAAACTTAGCAACCATGTTATAACATGAAAAAGAACACAAACAAAAGATCATGAATAATGAAACAATGAAAGTCAAATGTGTGTTCAAATCATAAGGAAAAACATACAAATGGTTTTCAGCTTGTCCTTCATGGAGAGCAAAACATAAATGCATAGGACACCTTCAAGTTTAAGAGGGTGACTAGATACAAATAATTTAAGAACAAGTGAAACCAATAATATGAATCAATCAATGAAAACTTTGGGACAATGCACATTATACTCAGAATGACAATTATGCTCTCCTAATGGTGCATAAAGATAGAAGGTGGCGACTCAACATAAAAGTAAAAGAAAGGCCCTTCGCAGAGGGAAGCAGTGATTAAACATGTGCTAGAACTTTTCATTTGTAAAATGAGAGATAAAACTTGGGTTTTGAGAGGTGGTTGTTTTTGTCAACGACTGGCAATGGGGTTCTTACTATCTTCCATACAAAAATGAAGCAAGTTTTTGAGAGAGAGATTGGCACTTTTGTGCTCTTTTATAAAGCTTGGCACTCCTCCCCACCTTTTTTCCTTTCACAAACCATGGCTAACCGATTCCATCGGGTGCCCACCAACATTCACATTCCATGGAGGAGTGCCTTTTTTCTTTTATTTTTTTATTTTTTTTTCTTTTTGGAATAAGCAATATGGAAGATAGCAAATCCGACCACTACGTCCCCATGAGCTGAAAACGGTGTCACAAAATGAGAAGTATTTTGAAGGTTTTTGAAAGGTAGCACATGAAAATTTACTTGGAATGGCTTACAAATACCATGCATAGGAATTTATAGTGGACACAATGGCAAACTTAGTTTTTGGGAGTTGGATGCACGAGTAGAGCTCATACTCAGTACAAAATGAGGGCTAGCAAAAGACTGGGAGCGACCAACTAAGAGAGCAATAACGGCCATAATCATGCAAAGCGACAAAGTGACATTAAAAGAAGCATAAGATGGCATCAAGAGTCAAAAACTAAATGATCATAGAGGCTATTGGCGAATTTGTAAGAGTCTAACATGTGTGAGCATGCGCCAAGTCAACCCAAATAAAGCATTAAGGAGAAAACCAAAATAATGCTTCCAAATAATTAAAACAACGCATGATTTTTTCAAAGGCTCATTAAGCAATCTCAGTTATTTGAGACAAGTCATGCTACAGCAAAACCACTAAGCATACTATCAAAAAGACATCAAGCACGACATGCAAAAGCCTAAGCCGCAGTCTACACAAGCTCCTTCTTGTACCACTTTTTTTTGCATAAAGCTTTTTCTCTTTTCCAACACCATTAAAAGCTTTTTGAGGAAACTCTTTTGAGGAAAACCAACATGGACCAGAGGTCAAAATACACCTTGATGCAAAGATAAAACAAGATCTGAACAAAAACCAAGGCAAAAAATGCAAGCTAAATGGAGTAGCAGAAAAAGAAGAACACTCGTTGAACGATAAGAGTGAAAACTAGAGTGTTCTTGGCAATGAAAACGAGTTCATCTCCTCCAAAAGAAACATGATGTGATCTAACCATTTATTGCAGCAAACAAAACTAAACTAACTAAGAAAACTAAAACAACTGACGCTCCAAGAAAAACACATAGTGCATGAAGCAATAAAAATATAGTGTCTTGAAAGGTGACCTGATTTTTGCCGATGAAGAAGGGGTGCCTCGGGGGCATCCCCAAGCTTTGACGCTTGTACTTCTTGGATATTTCTTGGGGTGATGCATGGGCATCCCCAAGCTTGAGCTTTTGTCCATTCTTCAACTCATCTCATCATTCTCCAATCCCTACACTTGAAAACTTCCTTCATACAAAACTAAACACAAATCTATTAGCAACATTAGTGTAGCATATAATCAACCTCTTTTTGCTTCAGGTTTCAACCTAAAACCACCACATATTAAGCATATACTACTGTAGCAACTTCCCCAAAAGTTCCGTGGTCAAAAAAACTTAAAAAGAAAGCGATAAAGCGGCAAACACAAATATTGGCAGAAATCTGTCAAAACAGAACAGCTGACGAAGGTCGAATTTTTAGAGGGTTTTATGTTGCTCAAATCAAAAAGTGTTCAACTAATGAAAGTTTGTATATAACCTGGGGCATATGCACAAGAAATCGCAGGTCCAAAAGATATACAGAGAATTTTCACGAATTTTTACGGTGCAGCACCGAAAACTGTTTCAGGACAGCAACATCCCCAAATCTTACCTCACTCAAATTAGAGATCTCTTGGCACAAAACCGAAATAAAAAGGATAAGGAGAGGTCATTACAGTAGTAATAACTTCCAAGACTCAAATAAAAGAAAAAGTACTTAAAATAAAAACATTGGGTTATCTCCCAAGAGTGCTTTTCTTTAACGCCTTTAAGCTAGGCGCAGTAATTTGCAAAGATGCTCATGTGGGCGCCATATAAGAGCTTGAGGCAAAGGCGCCATATAAGAACTTGAAGCAGTAGAGAGCATCAAAAAGCAAATGTGAAAGACATTTATATCTGAACCACTTCCTATGCATAGGAATCTTGTAAGAAAATAAATCAACGAGGCACATAGTAGCAAGCATGGATAAATAAAACAAGTGCCACTTCAAGATTTGCAACATAAAGAGGGGAAACTTAATATTGTTGAGATCCATCAAACCATGTTTCCCTCTCTCATAATAACTTTCAGTAGCATCATGAATAGAACTAACAATATAACTATCACATAAAGCATCCCTATCATGAGCCACATGCATAAAAGAATTAATACTCACCACAGGAACAATAGTAGTAGGAGCAGATTCAACAGAATAATTATTCTCGTCACCATAATCATCAAAAATAGGAGGCATATTGTAATCATAACTAGTTTTATCCTCAAAAGTAGGTGAACTGAAAATATTATACTCATCATCACAAGCTAGAGAACTACTATGTCGCAAAGCATACTCATCAAACATATCATCATAAGAAGGAACATCACATATGGGAGATAAAATATCATCAGAGCAAATTTTCTCCACTAAAGCTGGGGAACAAAAAATATCATGCTTAACAAAACCAGCTTCCCCAAGCTTAGACTTTTCTATAGCATTAGCAACAACGGTGTTCAAAGCATTCATACTAACAACACTATTAGCATGCAAATTAAGCTCCAAAGGTTTTTCAATTTTCTCTTCAAACACTTCATATCTAAACTCAGGAAAAAGACTAGAGAACTCTTTATTTTCCATTAAGCCTAACTAGTGAAAATAAAAACAAGAAACAAAAAGATGTAATTGCAGAATCTAAAGGAAATAACTCCGAGCACTCACACAGGAGGATGCGAGTACCTTTTACCTTACCTCCCCGGCAACGGCGCCAGAAAAGAGCTTGATGTCTACGCACTTCTATTCTTGTAGACACTTGTTGGGCCTCCAAGTGCAGAGGTTTGTAGAACAGCAGCAAGTTTCTCTTAAGTGGATCACCCAAGGTTTATCGAACTCAGGGAGGAAGAGGTCAAAGCTATCCCTCTCAAGCAACCCTGCAATTATGATATAGAAAGTCTCTTGTGTCCCCAACACACCCAATACACTTGTCAGATGTATAGGTGCACTAGTTCGGCGAAGAGATAGTGAAATACAAGTGGTATAGATGATTATAAGTAGTAAATATAATCTGGAATAAAAATCGCTGCAAGCAAACATGTAACAAAACAGCAAGTAAACGGTGTGCAATGCTTGGAAACAAGGCCTAGGGATCATACTTTCACTAGTGGACACACTCCCAACAATATAACATGAATGAACAAATAGATAACTTCTCTCCACTATGGTACTCTGAATTACTCTCCTATTGAATAACACTAATCATTGTGTAGTGGCTACAGAAGCACCCCTTAAAGTTCATCAAGTACTTGACAAACACCACTCATAGAGATACCCAAATCAAAGCACAACTCAAGATAGATATTATTGCAACATAAACCAAGTACTAACACGGTGCACACACTGTCAACATTACACCATGAAAGGAGGAATAGATCACTTCAATACTATCATAGCAATAATTATTCTCGTAATCCACAAGAGATCACAATCATAGCCTAAACCAAGTACCACCATGATGCACGCACTGTCACCGTTACACCATGGCAGGAGGAATAGATTACTTTAATAACACCACTAGAGTACACATAATATCTGAATAATAACATCTACTTGTTCAACATGATACAAAGCTCACGATCACATAAAGATCACATCATGGGAGAGAGAGGTGAACCACATAGCTACCGGTAGAGCCCTCAGCCCCGGGGATGAACTACTCCCTCCTCATCATAGGAGACAGCAAGGTTGATGGAGATGGCGGTGAGGTCGATGGAGACGGCGGAGACGGCGGAGACGGCGATGGAGACCGATGGAGATGGCTTTGGGGGCACCTCTCCGTCCCGGCAGGGTGCCGGAACAGAGACTTCTGTCCCCCGAAATTCGTCGGTGGCGGCGGTGGAACTACGGAACTCTTTCTGGAAAATTGCCGACTCCCCTAGGGTTTTCCGTCCCGAGGCTTTATATAGGCGAAGGGGCGTTGTCAGAGGTGGCCCCAGGCCTCCTCACACTAGGGTGGCGCGGCCAGGGCTTAGGCCGCGCCAGCCCTGTGTGACGGTGGCCTGTGGCCCCTCTCCTTCCTCTCTTCGGATGTCTGGATGCTCCCGGGAAAAATAAGACTTCTGGCTTTGGTTTCGTCCAATTCCGAGAATATTTCCCGTGTATCACTTCTGAAACACAAAAACAGCAGAAAACAGGGAACTGGCACTGTGGCATCTTGTCAATAGGTTAGTTTCGGAAATCACATAAAAATGCCACGAAGTGTAACGAAACACAAGGCAAATGGTGTAAAAACAAGCATGTAGCATCAAAAATTATAGATACGTTGGAGACGTATCAGTCATTGAGTTCTGTGTTGACTTTATCCCTAACATTAAGTCGATTGGTGTTCCTGAATCACGACATGAGGGGAGACTACATGGAAAAGGCACGCTAGGAAAGAAATTAATGTATTGTATGGACGGAATTTCTTTCACTCAAGCACACTACACAGTTCTACAAAGTTCCACCTTGGTGGCCCCGTATATCACTGAACACAAGAATATTGTACGCTCCCAACACCCGGCTCAGTCTGACTCCTGGATTACTCATAAACATATGGCTACTTTCGGCGGTTGGTTGCGGACACATCTCATAAATAACAACATTGTTGGAGATCAGCTGTACTTGTTGGCCGGGTCACCATCTTCGACTATATTGACTTTCCAAGGGTACGAGATAAATGAGAATACATTCTACATGATCGCCCAAGATAAAAAGAGCACCAACCAAAACAGTGGTATCCGCATTGATGCAACAAACAACAACGGGCAAAAGGACACCTATTATGGTTACATAGAGGAGATATGGGAACTTGACTATGGACCTTCATTTAAAGTCCCTTTGTTTCGGTGCAAATGGGTCAAGCTGGATGGAGTAAGGGTAAAGGTAGACCAGCTGTATGGAATGACAACAATGGATCTCAACAATCTTGGTTACAGAGACGAACCATTTGTCCTAGCCAATGATGTGGATCAAGTTTTCTATGTGAAAGACATGTCCTCCAAACCGAAAAAAGAAAACATAAGGCAATAAATACATCATGCGATGAGCCAAAGCGTCACATAGTTCTTTCAGGGAAAAGAAACATCGTGGGAGTTGAGGATAAGACAGACATGTCAGAAGATTATAATAAGTTTGATGAAATTCCGCCCTTCAGAGTGAATATTGACCCAAGCATCACGTTAAATGGTGAAGATACTCCATGGTTACGACCGAAGCGATCCTAATAAAGGGAGATACGCGAAGGGGGGTTCATGGCCTCCAAATCATTTTAGGTCACCATATGTATTAAATGTGCCAATTTATGGCAAACATCGAACATGATAGCTCATTTTGTGAAGGTTTTTTTTGTGATGTTTGCAATTTTCCAAGTTTAATATTTTTTCTTGCAACTATAACACATAATATGACACCACGCGAAGGTTTCACGTTGTTTAGATTATTTTTTAAATTCTTATACCCGTTTGAAATTATATTCAAAATGGCGGGCATGAAGATTCATAGCCCAGAGTTAAGTCTCGCTAGACTTGCGATGGATCTCTGATAAAACAACATATTGTGGACCTAAAAAAAATGATTTTTACAAAAAATCATGAGCATTATATCATATACATGTAGTTCAAACCTATCGGGCCTCCTGCCGAATCGACAGGAATTTGTCTTTTTTATGAGGTGTGGACGGAAAGGTTTCAGATGCACCGGCTGGGGAATTTTCCATCTAAAGTGGTCTGGTATTTTTAAAAAATGTTTTGATAGCAATGTGAAACTTTAATTTGGTGGTTGCTTCACAAAAAAAACTTGTTTTTGGCATCTAAAAAATGGAAAATGGTTTTTCCGTGCGATGAAAAGGGAAACTTCCTTCTGCAATATCGTAAACAATCCCAAGATGCACATGTGTGCATAATATGGGCACATTATCACAAACTATGTCTCGATTCTAGCCATAACATTGCTCATTTGGCCTAAAAGCCATGAAACATCGAACATGATAGCTCATTTTGTGAAGGTTTTTTTGTGATGTTTGTAATTTTCCAAGTTTAATATTTTTCCTTGCAACTATAACACATAATATGACACCACGCGAAGGTTTCACGTTGTTTAGATTATTTTTTAAATTCTTATACCCATTTGAAATTATATTCAAAATGGCGGGCATAAATATTCATAGCCCGGAGTTGAGTCTCGCTAGACTTGCAGTGGATCTCTGATAAAACAACATATTGTGGACCTAAAAATGATTTTTACAAAAAATCATGAGCATTATATCATATACATGTAGTTCAAACCTAGCGGGCCTCCTATCGAATCGGCATGAATTATCTTTTTCATGAGGTGTGGACGGAAAGGTTTCAGATGCACCGGCTGGGGAATTTTCCATCTAAGGTGGTCTAATATTTTTTAAAAATGTTTTGATAGCAATGTGAAACTTTAATTTGGTGGTTGCTTCACAAAAAAAACTTGTTTTTGGCATCTAAAAAATGGAAAATGGTTTTTCCGTGCGATGAAAAGGGAAACTTCCTTCTGCAACATCGTAAGCAATCCTAAGATGCACATGTGTGCACAATATGGGCACATTATCACAAACTATGCCTCGATTCTAGCCATAACATTGCTCATTTGGCCTAAAAGCCATGAAACATCGAACATGATAGCTCATTTTGTGAAGGTTTTTTTGTGATGTTTGCAATTTTCCAAGTTTAATATTTTTCCTTGCAACTATAACACATAATATGACACCACGCGAAGGTTTCACATTGTTTGGATTATTTTTAAAATTCTTATACCCGTTTGAAATTATATTCAAAACGGCGAGCATGAAGATTCATCGCCCGGAGTTGAGTCTCGCTAGACTCGCGGTGGATCTCTGATAAAACAACATATTGTGGACCTAAAAATGATTTTTACAAAAAATCATGAGCATTATATCATATACATGTAGTTCAAACCTAGCGAGCCCCTACCGATTTTAAAATATTTGCAAGACTACTAATTTTAACAAAATAATTTTCAGCATTTTCAATGTGTTAATATTTCATAGATATTTTCCTAATAAACATTTTGATATGCTATATTTTTTTTTGATTTTTATTTATTTTACAACATTTTATGGAATGTTGATCATAGCTTCAATATAGAATAAGGCGGGAACAACCAAAAATTTAAAAACATTTCAAATGCCCCTTTAGCACCGATTCGTGGCTCAAACCGGTGCTAAAGGGGTTGGCGGTACAGTGCCCAGCAAAACACCCTTTAGCATCGGTTGAAGCCACCAACCGGTGCTAAAGGTCTGAGCTTTAGCACCGGTCTTTAGCACCGATTGAAGCCGCCAACCGGTGCTAAAGCCCCTTGCTTTATAAACTGCCATCTCCTTCCTCCCCCGCATCGCCAAAACTGCTAAGGACCGCGTGTAGGAGCTCTAAGACGCCGTGAGGCTGCCGGATTTTTCCACTGCGCCGCCCGACGCCGCGCCGCCCGCCGCGCTGCCCGACGCCGCGCCGCCCGACGCTGCGCCGACACCCGACGCTGCCGCGCCGCCCGACACCGCGCCGACACCCGACATCGCCGCGCCGCCCAAGCCCGCCGACACCCGACACCGCCGACACCCGACGCCGCCCGACGCCTTGCCGCCCCGAGCCGCGCCGCCCGCCGACACCCGACGCCGCCGCGCCGCCCAAGCCCGCCGGCCGCCTCCCGTACGTCCGCCTCCTGCAGGTAAAAATAGATGTTTAGATTTTTTTAGTATTTAGCGTTAACTAGTTTATTAGTATTTAGGGTTAATTAGGGTTAATAGAAATAGAAATAGCAATAGATTTTTAGGGTTTAGTATTTATAATTAGGGTTAATAGAAATAGAAATAGAAATTAGGGTTTAGTATTTAGAATTTTAGAGATATGAAATTTTAGAAATAGAAATAGGAATAGATTTTTATAAATAGAAATAGAATTATAGAAATAGGAATAGAATTTTAGAGATATGAAATTTTAGAAATAGAAATAGGAATAGATTTTTATAAATAGAAATAGAATTATAGAAATAGGAATAGAATTTTAGAGATATGAAATTTTAGAAATAGAAATAGGAATAGATTTTTATAAATAGAAATAGAATTATAGAAATAGGAATAGAATTTTAGAGATATGAAATTTTAGAAATAGAAATAGGAATAGGATTTTATAAATAGAAATAGAATTTTAGAAATAGGAATAAGATTTTTATAAATATAAATAGAATTTATAGAAATAGGAATAGAATTTTAGAATTATAGAAATATGAATAGAATTTTAGAATTTTAGCAATTCCTCATATATTAATGTAATTTCATATACAATTCATACAATTCATATAGGGTTTGGAAATCTGACATTTGTGAACCATTTAGCAATTCCTCATATATTAATGAAATTTCAAATGCAATTCATACAAATTTCATACAAAAAACATTGCTTGTATAATATCTGTTTGGGTTAAGTTAATTTAGCTAGCATAGATGTGTTATATATGACACATATTTTAGAAATAGAAATAGGAATAGGATTCTTATATAATAACTTGTAGTAATTCTTTGCAGAAACTATGGATCTCGGAAGAGACGAATTCCAGGAAAACATTATCGAGGACATCATCCGCGATAATGATGACGATGTCACCTCGTTGTTTCTAAACAACTCCAGTGAGGGAGATGATCAAAACCGAAGAGATGAGGGAGAAGGCACTGGCTTCGATGAGGGAGAAGGTGCCGGTGAGGGAGAAGGCACCGGCTCCGACGAGGGAGGAGCCGACGGCTCCGATAGAACCGTGAATATTACAAAGTCCGGCGAGGTAGATGTGTATTAATAAATTAAGCCTCTGTTGTATAGATGGATTATTTAATTCATATATTAACGCTCTTTCTTCTTTTAGCCCTCTGGATCGAGCCACTCTTCTGTAAATAAAAGAGGTCCGGCCAGAAGGTTGGAAGAACATGAAAGGTACCAGATAGAAGAAAGCGGTGAAGATGGCGAACCGATTGCTCCCGCGGCTCACGCAAGTAAATTTATAAGACAATGCGGAGTTCTTGTTAGGGACAACATTCCGATCACCCTTCGAGAATGGAAGAAGACAAAGACGGAACCAGTTAAATATGTCCGCAAGAGATTGAAGAATATTCTTTGGAAGAAGCTCATTGTTAATTTTACCCTACCGGCGGCGCCAGAGGTGGATCGAAATGAGGTGGATCCAAATGAGGAGGATTCAGATGACATCATCATCTGAATATCATAGAGCGGAAAGTCAAGAAGTGGACTCTTTCGAAGATGGCACTACAATTCAACAACTGGAAGAAAAGATTGTACAAGGATTTTGTCGACAAAGAAAAGACTCCGGTGTTCACTGGACAATATGAGAAGATAAAAGACCACTGGGACGCATTCGTGGAGTACAAGACTTCAGAGGCAGCTAAGTGAAGGTCAGAAATAAATAAGAAAAATGCTGCTAAAAAAAAGTATCACCATACTATGGGGCAAGAAGGCTACAAGTCTGGCAAGCCTAAGTGGAAGAAAATGGAGGACGATCTAATTGCTAAAGGGATCATTCCAAAGACATTGAAATGGAACGATAGGTCAAGGGATTGGTTTTACGGGCATGGAGGGAAGTTGGACTCAGAAGGGAAGTGTGTATATACAAAAAAGCATGACGAAGACCTCCTTCCCATTGATGCCCTTAGAAGCGCATCAAAGGATGTTGAAGAGGGAAGGTTCCATCCCGAAAGAGAGAAGGACGAGCTCACACGCGCCCTTGGGAATGATGAACACCCAGGACGAACACGAACCACACCAGGCTCCAAACCGTGGAAACTCGGGTTTCCCGTGGAAAGGAAGAAATTTCCCGATAGAAGCCATCAGAGAAGAAAGGAAAGGGAGGCAGACCGCATGTCTATGATAGAACAAGAGCTGAAGCGGCAATCAGACTTGTTAAATCGGATGAGCCAGCAAGGAACCGCCGCATCTCAGCCACATATAGAAGCTACACATGATGCTACCGGCCCACCATCTCAGCGGAAAAGCAGCGTGGCTTCCATGGACCTCCCAAAGGATGATGATGAACCGGCGATCCGCTACCCAGTGGATGATATCATGGAGTCGACATCTTGCGAGCTACATGTGAAGGTCGTGAACATAACCATGAAGGTGGCGGTCGGCTATGCCTTACCCATTGGACCTGATTCAACTTATCATTGCCGTCCGATTCCACATGGCTACGCTGTTGCCGGGGTGGATGAAGTTATGGGCGGATTTGAGCAGCTGAAGCTTGTCATTGATTTGTCCTCTTTTGCATTTGTGAAGGGGATTTGTATGAGCTGGGAGAAGCCAAGAAGACCACCGTTCTATGGCTAAAGGAATACATCGTGCTTCCAAATTGGACGCCAAGGTCTCCAGCGCGCCACCCTTCTCCACCGCCATGTCAGCCTTCTCCGCCATCTCCGCGTCAGCCTTCTTCGCCATCTCCGCCGCATTAGCCTTCTCCAGCTAGTGAGCCGTCTCCGCCACCTCCGCCCACTGAGGCTCAGAGCCAAAAGCGGAAGCGTACCATCACCGCTCCCAAGAGTAACCGATCACCGATCCGTCGACAGGAGCCCCTCCCAAGAGTACCTAAGGTTCCTCCCAAGAGACCTTACGACTATACTCCGGAGTAAAATGCGGCGAAAGTACAAGAGAAATCAAGAAACTTCTTTGAAAATTTGAAGAAAAAGAAGACCGAGCAGTCCGCCAAGCAGCCTCCTCTAGATCCGAAATTGTTAAAAATGTTGAAGACCCTTCACCAACTCGAGCCAAGGCTTGCATCAGACTATGACCGCACTATTCTCAAGTCAGATGCATCAAAGCGGTCGAAAGGTAAATCAGTTCCTCAGCTCGGAGAACAGATGAACTCGTGCCCCCCGCTCTAAGTGTTTCCCGATGTCCAGTATGATCCAGATATCATAGCACTGTACAAAGAGGAGGTATGTCTGTTTCTCAGTACTTAAGCAAGTGTGATTTCCCCATGGCTGAAGTAGTAGCATACCAATACCGGCACGGGAGCCCTCTAGTCAGACCCGAGGAGATTCCGAATCTACCAACAAGAATGCCAAAATTGCATAAGTGGTACATGGAAGCCTCACAGCATGGGCAGAACTGGATCATACTGGGAATTAATGATGAGCATTACTTTCGTGGAAATGATGACATAAACATCGAATTTCCTGAATTATTTCAGTTATACAATCATGACGCCCTCGACAAATCGATGATCAGTGCCTATTGTTTGTAAGTATTATTTTTGTAATTAAGTCTAGCTCATCTCATTCATTGCATGCATAATTTTACTCACTATATTATGCAGATTGAAGAAATTCGAATGCAAAAGAGGACAAATCTATGACATTGGGTTTATTGACCCATATACCGTGAACGAGCTAACTCTCCATAACCATATCAAGGACATGGAGAATAACTTGGTACGGGCGTTAAGGAAACAAGAAACCATGATGAAAATACTATTTCCTTACAACTTTAAGTGAGTGTGTTACTGTCTTATACACATTACTATTTTGGTTACTCGATGTTAAGTGTGTGTTATGCGTGTGCGCAGGTATCATTTTATTCTGCTAGTTATTGAACTTGATAGAGGACGAGTACTAGTCATGGACTCGAAACGTAAACCCCTTGAGACATTCGGGGACATGATTGATACACTCCAGCAGTAATTTCAATCATTATGCATTGCACTATATCAGTAACTTTCGTTCATTTCCCGATATCAAGTTATTACTAACTTCTTTATTCATTTTCTTTGTTGGGCAGTGCTTGGAAATTGTTCACGGATAAGACACCGGGTCCCTGGAAAAAGGAGCTTGAATTTAAACAAGTACCGGTAAGTACTACTAGCTAGGTCCGCGCATCTCTTTGGTTCTAGTTTCAATACCATTATCATCCTTGATTATTATTTTGATTGAACTCTATTCTCGTAAAATGCTTCAAGCAAGGAGACGGGAATAATTTATGTGGATTCTATGTCTGCGAGTTCATTCGAGAGACTTACCGTGAGAAGAGAAGACTAGAACAACTAGATGTACGTAAATAATATTCACAATTTTATTTTATTACCATCATTTATATTGAGTTTCTTCATTCATATATATTGATCCCCTTCTTTATATTAGATCAAACTGAAGCGGGATCGTCTTCTAGCAACCGAGCGTATACGAGCAATTCAAGAGAAAATGGCGGGATTCTTACTTGATGAGGTCATAGCACCAACCGGAGAATACCATCGGCATTACGAGTTTGGAAAATCGTAACCAAAATTATATTGTATATATGCATGAACGTGTACAATGTACCATTATGTAATATGTTCGACCAAGCACGATGGAAGATGACACTAGCTTCGATCTCTATATACATAAAGATATTGTGTAATATAATGGTTTATTTTATATGTGCATCAACGTGTTTCAAATACCTGAAAAAATCATATTTCAAATGGCTAGGGTTTAGGGTTTTAGTCGCGGCAGTGTTCAGGGCTGAGAGGCTGCCACATCGCCAATCTTTGGTCCTCTGGCGGGAGCGCGTGTGGAGGGCCACATGGAGAGCCTTTAGCACCGGTTCGTAACATAACTGGTGCTAAAGGGATGATGCTTTAGTCCTGGAAGCGTTGCACCGATTCCAAAACCGGTGCTAAAGGCCCTTACAAACCGCTGCAAATTCCCCGATTTCCACTGGTGTTCTCATCTTTTAAGTTGCTGATCGTGCGGATGGATGAAGTCTTCGTTTCTCAAGCGGTGTTTGTTGGTGTACTTTCATGCTTTGTGTGCGATGACTGTAAGATGAACCTCTGCCATTCGTGGCTTTGAAGGGCTATATAAGGCCTTCAGTTTGTGGATTTTTGTAGCTCGAGCTACATGTAGCTCGGTTTTTTAAAAAAATCGAAAATGGTATTTTAAAGTTTCAAAAAATTCTGAAAAAAAATCCAGATGTTGACAATGATATGATCTAGCAACGTGCAAAATTTGAACTTGAGATTCCTAATATTCTGGGCTGTACAAAAATGACAAACTCTGACAGATTGTGAGATTTCAAAAATCTGCACTGTTCACTATTGTAGATCTCAGAATTTGTCATTTTTGCACAGCTCAAACTATAAGGTATTTTGACTTGAAAATTTGCACGATTGTAGATCACAACATTGTCTACTTGTATATTTAATTTCAGATTTTTTTGAAACTTCAAAATGGTATTTTCGATTTTTTCCAAAACGAGCTACATTTGTGGTTTTCGCTTCAGTTTTTTTAAAGAAAAGAAACAACATTTCCCGCCGTCGCCGTCTACTACCAATCATCCTTGATATACATGTTGGGGTTTGATATGTCTCTGGTCCGGAGTCGCTTTCTGGCTGCGTTGGAGGCCGTTGAGCCGGGCAGTTCGCTCGTAGGTTTGTTCTGCTGCCGTACGTGCAGGCAGGCATCGCCGGCCTGGAAAGAGGCCGGAGTGGTTGCGCATACACGCCACGGCCGGTGATGAAGATGATGGTCACGAGAAGACGGGGCGGAGCCAGTGTATCGTCCCGTCACACCACAGCGGCAACAGCAGCACGGCCTGTACAGAAACAAAAAACAACACGAGCATGCAACAACTGGTCAGTCAACTGCTACATCGCCACTTCCACAGCTACGACATGGAGATGGACGAGAGCCAACCCATGATGCAATTTCTATTTTCCATAGCAGATCGCACGTAGTACGAATGGTATGGTCCTATACTCCTATCCTGCCAAGCGCTACCTTCAGTTTTTTTTTCGTACGCTCAGCTTACTGACAAGGCACGCACAGCGACTGACGAACACACGGTTTGATCCTGCTCTTTGCGCTGCCCTGCGGGCTGCAGGCTATACAGATAGCATCAGGATTCAGGACATCAGCCATCGAATCGATCCAATCAGCAGCTTACTGTTGGCTCATGCTGAGTTGCTGACAGCCGCAGCCCCTTTACTGTAAACCACTACACTACAGCACGTATAGGCTATGCGGACGGTCGCCGGCCGTCGGGTCAGCTAACGAAGGCCATCGGGCCAGGCTGACCCGACGGCAACCATCGGCGTAGCTCGGCGTCGGACCAGCCTCCGAGGCCGTCGGGTCAGCTTCGAGCCGTCGGCTCAGCCTCACGCCGACGGTCGTCTGGATGTCGTCGGTCGAATTATGCCGTCGGTTCAGCTCGTCGAGGGTCCCACCGCCGGCTAACGGCGTGCAGGGTCTATGCCGATGGCAATGCCGTCAGCTCAGCTTAGCAGGCCGGTCGGCCCATCGGCGCGCAGATTTGGCCCAAAATTGCAGCCAGGGGCTATGCCTCTGTAATGCTACCTTAATATTTTGGTTACAAATAAAAAATATTTGTTTTTCTTCGTTCTTCTTTATACGGTAGAAAGTCAATAAAAAAGCTAGTACTCCTTCTGACCACTAATACATATATCTAACATGGTGTATCTACATATTTTTTAGTATCTAGATACATCATGCTAGAGACGGTATTAGTGGTCGGAGGGAGTAACATGCTTCGATGAGTCTGACGTACTTGTATTCACTACAATAACCATCAACCCAACACATATAGTTTTTACTGTTAAATATGCCATCATACTCGGAGCACATAAAAACTAAAAGGCGGAAACGACTGTAGACTTATATTTAACAAAATAAAATACAAGCAAAACACATGAGACATATGTTAGCTTACTGTTTTCTTGCATGTCACGTACGTGGTTTTCAAAAATAAATATTTTTCACCGTTTAATCAACTTTTGACCCCCTGCTTACTCTGGTGTCGACTTATTTATATGAACGTGGGCTTCAAATAAAAAGTCGACCATGTTTTTATGTGTTCGGTAAACATTGTTTCTCATATCTGACTATGGTATAAGTGCAATATTTTTTAAAGACATGTACATCAATTTGTACTAGACGAACATTTCTATAAACACTTATATAAAGTAATGGTTTTGCCATACGTTAGAAAATATCTTTTCTACGATGTGAAATATTTTTCTAAGGGCGCTTACATCTTTTTAACTGGACGAACATTTTTATGGACATTCATATCAAGAAATTGTTTTAGCATATGGTACACAACATCTTTGTGATCTACAAAGAAAAAGTTATGAGATGATGCGTGCACACATTATTTAATATACCCGAACATTTTAGTTGTATACTGAAAAAAAAATCTCATAATCTAAACAACAAACTATAAAAACATCATTCTTGATATATGAAACAACACAAACATGAAAACATAAATTAATCACGTGTTAAATGGGCCACATAGCCGTTGGCCCATGTTAT
This sequence comes from Dactylis glomerata, assembly GCA_007115705.1. Classification (NCBI taxonomy): domain Eukaryota; kingdom Viridiplantae; phylum Streptophyta; class Magnoliopsida; order Poales; family Poaceae; genus Dactylis; species Dactylis glomerata. Next base: position 112,692 of record QXEO01000750.1, on the reverse strand, counting down.
CTTCTGTTTAGATGGCCCGCACATTAGGCCCTGTGGTTTAAGATGGGCTATTTTGAGCACGTACTGACGAGTGACGATCCATTGCGTCCGCCAAAACCTGTGGCTTGCTCCCTCAAAAAATAAAAAAAACTGGTGGCTCGTGCACGGGCTCCGGACCCTGTTCAGACTCCAGAGAAACAGTTTTGGTTGGTTTTGAAAACGACTATGCATTTAGGGCCTGTTTGGTTCCTAGTCATGATTTGCCAAGCCAAAGCGTGGCTAACCATAAAAGTGTGGCAGCCACAAAAAGTGTGGCTAAAAAATTTAAAGCTAAACTTTGGCAAGAATTGGCAAAAATAATAACTCTATGACAAGTAGGTCATACGAGAAATAAAATATTATATGCCAAAGTATGGCAAGAACCAAACATCTACCAACAAAACTGTGGCAGCCAAAATTTGGCTTGGCAAAATGTGGCTGTGAACCAAACAGGCCCTTAATATTTTAAATCCTGCCACTGCCAGTGAAAGCGAGGTATACTTCGAGAGCATTTGAACATTGGATAGGTCCGTCACGAATACTGTCTCATTTGGCGTCTAAGCATGGAGTGGAGCAGCATCCTTGTCTCCAACGTATCTATAATTTTTGATGCTCCATGCTTGTTTTTACACCATTTGCCTATTGTTTTGTTATACTTAGTGGCACTTTTATGCATTTTCCGGAACTAACCTATTAACAAGTGCCACAGTGCCAGTTTCCTGTTTTCTGCTGTTTTTGTGTTTCAGAAGTGATACACAGGAAATATTCTCGGAATTGGACGAAACAAGTTCCTGAAGTCTTATTTTACCCGGAAGCTTCCAGAGATCCGAAGAGCAGTAGGAGGGGGGCCACCAGGGCCCCACACACAGGGGTGGCGCGGCCAGGCCCCTGGCCGCGCGGACCCCATGTGAGGGCGCCTGGCCCCTCCTCTGACATCGACCCTTCGCCTATAAAGACCCCCCGACGGAAAAAATCTAAGTACCCGATCAGATTTTCCAGAACACATCGCGATCCGCCGCCGCCGTCGACCAAAAGATCGGGAGGGTCCAGAAGCTCTTCCCGGCACCCTGCCGGAGAGGGAAATCGCCACCGGAGGTCTTCTTCATCGCCATGCTTGCCTTCGGAGCGATGAGTAGTCTACCTTGGACTATGGGTCCATAGCAGTAGCTAGATGGTTGTCTTCTCCACCATGTGCTTCATGTTTAGATCTCATGAGCTGCCCTACATGATTGAGATCATCGTTATGTAATTCTACATGTTTGGTTTGTTGGGATCCGATGAATATTGGTGTTTATGATTAAGTTGTTGTACTGAATATTATATTTTGTTATCTCTATGTTGTTTATGATCTTGCATGCTCTCCGTTGTTAGTAGCTATCTTGGCCGAGTAGTTGCTAGTGACTCCAAGAGGGGGTATTTATGCTCGATAGTGGGTTCATGCCTCTATTTCACCTGGGGGAGTGACAGAAACCTCTAAGGTGGTAGATGTGCTATTGCTACTAGGGAGAAAACAACATTCATATGCTCAAGGGCATATGCTTTGTTTACATTACACACTTTGCTTAATGCAATTATCTGTTGTTCACAACTTAATACTACTGGGGTGTTCGGATTGATATCCCCGGGAGTGGATTATTAGTCATAGATGCAGTTGGATGGCGGTCTATGTATTTTGTTGTAATGCCCAGAGTAAATCTCATAGTGATCTTCTTGACATATCACGTTTATCTTTATTCTATCAATTGCCCAACTGTAATTTGTTTACCCAGCATGTGTTATTTTATCTATGGAGAGACACCACTAGTGAACTGTGGACCCCGGTCCTATTTCCATCATATTGCTATCACCTGTTTACTTTGCTCGTACTGTTTACTTTACTCGCATACTATATTGTTTTCCACTCGATACGCTCATAATCTTTGTTTCAAGCAAACCGGTGAGATTGACAACCTCATCGCAAGTTGGGAACAAGGTACTTGGTTGTGTGTGTGCAGGTTCCGCATCACCTTCAGTCGTCGCTGCCTCTCCTCTCCTGACCGATATTAAACCTTGGTTTCTTAACTGAGGGAAAACTAGCCGCTACACTCATCATACCTTCCTCTTGGGGTTCCCAACGGGCTGGTTATTCACCACGCACAAGGACAGTCTGCTCCCACATCAACTCGCCATCATCAGCAGCAGCTATTTTCTGGCGCCCTCAAACGCTAGCAGCTAATTTTCTGGCGCCGTTGCCGGGGAGGAAGAGAAGACTTCTGCGAGGGGAGTTTTCGCACACACATCCTTTACTTTGTTATTGTTTTGCTTTACTTTATTTATTTTACCTGCATCGTTTTTTATCAAAAACCCAAAAAAATTAGAATCCTTGGTAGTTGTTATTTCTTTAGTTTAGTTTATCATGCTGTTCCCTAAGTTCGTTCTGAAGGACCTCTCAGTAGGTAGTGGTTCGATTATTGGCAAAAGTAACATTGAGGAGTTCTTTAATCACATTAGTATGCATGAGGAAGTTGAGGAAAAGTCTTGGGTTGAGTTTGCTCCTAGTATTGAAGTTGCTTCTGTTTATTTAATTGACATGTTGGAAACTAGCTTTGCTAGTCTTAATCCTTTTATGCAATATATGTTCCTTAAGCTTCATGAAATTGAGGATCCCGAAAAGAAAGCTTTTATCTTGGAAACTTTGCGCTTAGAATTTAAGGATGTCGTTATTGAAGCTAGGAAAGTTCTTAAACGTTTTAATAAACTTGGTTCACCTATAACGGTTATTAGTACAAATGATGAAGGGGCCGAGATACCTATACCTTGCAAGCTTTTGGGATTGAGTGAAGCTTTCAAAAATAATTTTGACTGGATTTGTCCTGAAAATCTTTTTGATGAGAATAGTGTACCAAAGCATGATCACAAAGGGTCTTCAAAAACTTATGTGGATGAAATACAATGCCTTATTGACAAGACTTCTGCTGTTGATCTTAATGCTTCTGCTGAAAATACTTGATTCGCAATTTTCTGCGCCTAGCTCAAAGGCGTTAAAGAAAAGCACTCTTGGGAGATAACCCAATGTTTTCTTTTCAGTACTTTTTCTTTTATTTGAGTCTTGGAAGTCATTACTACTGTAATGACCGCTCCTTATCTTGTTTATTTCGTTTTTGTGCCAAGAGAAGCCTCTAATTTGAGTGAGGTAAAGATTTGGGGATGTTGCTCTCCTGAAACTGTTTTTGGTGCTGCACCGTAAAAATTCGTGAAAATTCTCTGTATATCTTTTGGACCTGCTATTTCTTGTGCATATGCCCCAGGTTATATCCAAACTTTTGTTAGTTGAACACTTTTTGATTTGAGCAACAAAAAATCCCTCAAAAATTCGACCTTTGTCAGCTGTTCAGTTTTGACAGATTTCTGCCAATATTTGTGTTTGCCACTTTATCGCTTTCTTTTGAGTTCTTTTGATCACGGAACTTTTTGGGAGGTTGCTACAGTAGTATTTGCTATATATGTGGTGGTTTTGAGTTGAAACCTGAAGCAAATAGAGGATTGATTATATGTTATGCTTGCACTAATGTTGCTAATAGAATTGTGTTTAGTTTTGTATGAAGGAAGTTTTCAAGTGTAGGGATTGGAGAATGATGAGATGAGTTGAAGAATGGACAAAAGCTCAAGCTTGGGGATGCCCATGCATCACCCCAAGAAATATCCAAGAAGTACAAGCGTCAAAGCTTGGGGATGCCCCCGAGGCACCCCTTCTTCATCGGCAAAAATCAGGTCACCTTTCAAAACACTATATTTTTATTGCTTCATGCATTATGTGTTTTTCTTGGAGCGTCAGTTGTTTTAGTTTTTCTTAGTTGGTTTAGTTTGTTTGTTTGCTGCAATAAATGGTTGGACCCCAACAAATTTCCTTTGGAGGAGATGTACTCGTTTTCATTTGCAAAGAACGCTCTAGTTTTCACTCTTATCGTTCATCGAGCGTTCTTCTTTTTCTGCTACTGCTTTTGGTTTTCGTTTTCGCCTTGATTTGCGTTCAGACCTTGTCATATCTTTTCATCAAGGTGTATTTTTGCCTCTGATCTTTATTGGTTTTCATCAAAAGAGGTGTTTCTAAAAATTTCAAATGGTGTTGGAAAAGAGAAAAAGCTTTGTGCAAAATAGTGGTACAAGAAGGAGCTTGTGTAGACTACGGCTTAGGCTTTTTCATGTCATGCTTGATGTCTTTTTGATAGTATGCTTAGTGGTTTTGCTGTAGCATGACTTGTCTCAAATAACTGAGATTGCTTAATGAGCCTTTGAAAAAATCATGCGTTGTTTTTATTGTATGGAAGCATTATTTTGGTTTTCTCCTTGATGCTTTATTTGGGTTGACTTGGCGCATGCTCACACATGTTAGACTCTTACAAAGTCGCCAATAGCCTTCATGATCATTTAGTTTTTGACTTTTGATGCCATCTTATGCTTCTTTTAATGTCGCTTTGTCGCTTTGCATGATTATGGCCATTATTGCTCTCTTAGTTGGTCGCTCCTAGTCTTTTGCTAGCCCTCGCCTTGTACTGAGTATGAGCTCTACTCGTGCATCCAACTCCTAAAAGCCAAAGTTTTCCAAAGTGTCCACCATACATACCTACTAGCAATTTGCTATTCCAAGTAAATTTGACTTGCTTTTATTTTCTCTTCAAATTAAACTCTTACCAGTGTTATGCGAAATTCAGTCAGTAAAGCTCTCACGAACCGGAAGGCACACTTTACTTTTTCCTGTTCTTAAAAATTTGACATTGTGGTCTCTTATGTTGAGTTGTTATGCTTGCAAGTTGTAAGTTGGATTCTAGCCCATCCATGCAGTCATGGGGCAAGCTTTCAACATTGCACTTCTTATTTGAGTTGATATCGTGATCTTTTGTTTATGGATGCCCGCGGTGTGAAATGAATTGGGAATCTTGTGGGGATCATGGAGTTTGTATATGTGTTAGGGAAACGCCGGGCCGCCAATCTAAGCCATGCATAATTCATGGTGGAAATTTGCAGCATACCCATGGTGAACATTCGACGACGCATCTCACAATAAAAAGCTAAACAAAAGGCAAATAAAAGAGATGTCGAGGTGTTCATTGTCTGTTTGTCCTGTCATTTTGGTGTGGGCTTGTTCCATGTCATCGGGCACGGAGGTACCCCATTGGCGGTTCTCAATGATATGCATATACTTACAATGACAAGAGCCTTGCTTGGGACTCTAAGTAAAGTAGCATGAGGTTTGGGTACTCGTATTCACGGGGCACGAGGTTTTCAACTTATGATTTGTCAAGCATATGCATCATAATTGCTCTCGCATTAACTTTAACCATTCAAGATGCTTATGATGGGGGCAATGAGAGCTCAAAGCCGGTAAGTACCATAATTTTTGAAGGTTATAAAACTTGCAATCACTGCTTCCCTCTGCGAAGGGCCTTTCTTTTACTTTTATGTTGAGTCACCACCTTCTTTCTTTATGCACCATTAAGAGAGCATAGTTGTCATTCTTAGTGTGATATGCATTGTCCCAAAGTTCATTGATTGACTCATATTATTGGTTTCACTTGTTCTTAAATTATTTGTATCTAGTCGCCCTCTTAAACTTGAAGGTGTCCTATGCATTTATGTTTTGCTCTCTTTGAAGGACAAGCTGAAAACCATTTGTATGTTTTTTCCTTATGATTTGAACACACGTTTGACTTTCATTGTTTCATTATCATGATCTTTTGTTTGTGTTCATTTGCATGTTTACAACATGGTTGCTAAGTTCTTATTGTCATGATTATATCTTCATGCCCATGTTTTAAGTTCTTTTGATCCCAGCTCACAAATGCTTACATATATGATCAAGATTGTGTAGGTGCATGTCACCTCAAAAATTATTCTTTGTTATCACTTACCTACTCGAGGACGAGCAGGAGTTAAGCTTGGGGATGCTTGATACGTCTCCAACGTATCTATAATTTTTGATGCTCCATGCTTGTTTTTACACCATTTGCCTATTATTTCGTTACACTTAGTGGCACTTTTATGCATTTTCCGGAACTAACCTATTAACAAGTGCCACAGTGTCAGTTTCCTGTTTTCTGTTGTTTTTGTGTTTCAGAAGTGATACAAAGGAAATATTCTCGGAATTGGACGAAACAAGTTCCTGAAGTCTTATTTTACCCGGAAGCTTCCAGAGATCCGAAGAGAAGTAGGAGGGGGGCCACCAGGGCCCCAAATACAGGGGCGGCGCGGCCAGGCCCCTGGCCGCGCGGGCCCCGTGTGAGGGCGCCTGGCCCCTCCTCTGACATCGACCCTTCACCTATAAAGACCCCCCGACGGAAAAAACCTAAGTACCCGATCAGATTTTCCAGAACACATCGCGATCCGCCGCCGCCGTCGACCCAAAGATCGGGAGGGTCCAGAAGCTCTTCCCGGCACCCTGCCGGAGAGGGGAATCGCCACCGGAGGTCTTCTTCATCGCCATGCTTGCCTCCGGAGCGATGAGTGAGTAGTCTACCTTGGACTATGGGTCCATAGCAGTAGCTAGATGGTTGTCTTCTCCACCATGTGCTTCATGTTTAGATCTCATGAGCTGCCCTACATGATTGAGATCACCGTTATGTAATTCTACATGTTTGGTTTGTTGGGATCCGATGAATATTGGTGTTTATGATTAAGTTGCTGTACTGAATATTATCTTTTGTTATCTCTATGTTGTTTATGATCTTGCATGCTCTCCGTTGTTAGTAGCTATCTTGGCCGAGTAGTTGCTAGTGACTCCAAGAGGGGGTATTTATGCTCGATAGTGGGTTCATGCCTCTATTTCACCTGGGGGAGTGACAGAAACCTCTAAGGTGGTAGATGTGCTGTTGCTACTAGGGAGAAAACAACATTCATATGCTCAAGGGCATATGCTTTGTTTACATTACACACTTTGCTTAATGCAATTATTTGTTGTTCGCAACTTAATACTACTGGGGTGTTCGGATTGATATCCCCGGGAGTGGATTATTAGTCATAGATGCAGTTGGATGGCGGTCTATGTATTTTGTTGTCATAGTGATCTTCTTGACATATCACGTTTATCTTTATTCTATCAATTGCCCAACTGTAATTTATTTACTCAGCATGTGTTATTTTATCTATGGAGAGACACCACTAGTGAACTGTGGACCCCGGTCCTATTTCCATCATATTGCTATCACCTGTTTACTTTGCTCGTACTGTTTACTTTACTCGCATACTATATTGTTTTCCACTCGATACGCTCATAATCTTTGTTTCAAGCAAACCGGTGAGATTGACAACCTCATCGCAAGTTGGGAACAAGGTACTTGGTTGTGTGTGTGCAGGTTCCGCATCACCTTCAGTCGTCGCTGCCTCTCCTCTCCTGACCGATATTAAACCTTGGTTTCTTAACTGAGGGAAAACTAGCCGCTACACTCATCATACCTTCCTCTTGGGGTTCCCAACGGGCTGATTATTCACCACACACAAGGACAGTCTGCTCCCACATCAACTCGCCATCATCAGCAGCAGCTATTTTCTAGCGCCCTCAAACGCTAGCAGCTATACAGATAGCATCAGGACATCAGCCATCGAATCGATCCAATCAGCAGCTTAGTGTTGGCTCATGCTGAGTTGCTGACAGCCGCAGCCCCTGAATTGTAAACCACCACCTTAATATTTTGGTTACAAAGAAAAAAATATGTTTTTCTTCATTCTTCTTTATACGGTAGAAAGTCAATAAAAAAGTTAGTACTCCCTCCGGCCACTAATACATATCTCTAACATGGTGTATTTAAATATTTTTTAGTGTCTACATACATCATGTTAGAGACATATATATATTAGTGGTCGGAGGGAGTAACATGCTTCGATGAGTTTGACGTACTTGTATTCACTATAATAACCATCAACCGAACACATATAGTGTTTACTGTTAAATAAGAACAACTCTAGCAGACCCCCCAAATGCCTCCGAACTGCAAAATAACCGTCGGTTTGCAGTTTTGGGCGAAAAAAAGGGACGGAATAGACCCCCCAAATGCATCCGACCTGTAATTTTTTTTGCAAGCACCCCCATGTTTTCTCTCCTGACCTCCATATTTCAAGTTTTTTCGACGGATCCGAACACGAACTATATCCGTGCGAGGCCGTGGCGCCAAGGAAGTTTCAGCTCCAACTGTCACCGAACCGCCACGATAGTCGCAGGAATCCGACCAAAATTCGCCGGAGTTTGCAAAATCCAACCGAAATCGAACGCGGGAATGAAGAGGCTAGAACACCCTGGTAGTATTCCACCGGCGACACCGGAATGGATCGTGCCGGGAGCGGCCGACGGCCTTGCTGCACGGCGGCGTTGGGACGGGCGACGCAGAAGCCGACTCTAGCGCAGGGCGGGGCGGCCTTGGCACGGGGGCGGCGCTGGCGCGGGGCGGCACTGGGCCGGAGCTCGGGCGGCACGGCAACGGTGGCTTGGTGCGGTGGGGAAGAAGGAGAAAAAGGCAAAAGAAATGAAAAAATGCTGACAAGCGGACCCTCTAATGGAATATTCTGTTTTACAGTTTGCTTTTGTTGTGTCTCTTCCGCGTGACACAATTTCAGCCTGCAAATAGCGGATACAGGCCACCTGAACTCGGATTTTGCAGTTTTAAAATGAGGGGTCAGCTAGAGATGCTTAAATATGCCATCATACTCGGAGCACATAAAAACTAAAAGGAGGAAACGACTGTAGACTTATATTGAACAAAATAAAATACAAGCAGAACACCATGAGACATGTGTTAGCTCGGTGTTTTCTAGCATGTCGCGTATGATGGTTTTCAAAAACAAATATCATTCGTTTTCATCGTTTAATCAGCTTTCACCCCCTGCTTACTCTGTCGTTGACTTATTTATATGAACGTGGGCTTTAAATAAAAAGTCGACCAAGTTTTTATGTGTTCAGTAAACATTGTTCCTTGACATCTGACTATGGTATAAGTGCAATACTTTTAAAGACATGTACATCAATTTGTACTAGACGAACATTTTTATAAACACTTATATAAAGAAATGGTTTTGCCATACGTTAGAAAATATCTTTTCTACAAACTGAAATATTTTTCTAAGGACGTTTATCTTCTTAACTAGACGAACATTTTTACGGACATTCATATCAAGAAATTGTTTTAGCATATGGTACACTACATCTTTGTGATCTACAGAGAAAAAGTTATGAGATGTCTGCGCATACTACCTCCATCCCAAGGCTTAAGGTCTATTTTTTTTTCAGAAAGTCAAACTATGTTAAGTTTGACTAAGTTTTTATCAAAAATCATTAATATATAAAATACAAAATTAATATCATTAGATATATAGTAAAATATATTTTCATGTGGAATCTACAAAATATCATATTTGTTGATAGATTCTTCTAAAAATTTGGTCAAACTTGATATAGTTTGACATTCTGAAAAAATATAAGCCTTAAGCCTTGGGATGGAGGTAGTATTATTTAATATACCCAAAAATTTTAGTTGTATAAAGAAAAAAAATCTCATAATCTAAACAACAAACTACAAAAACATCATTCTTGATATATGAAACAACACAAACATGAAAACATAAATTAACCATTGTTAAATGGGCCACATAGCCGTTGGCCCATTCTATCTTCCGTTTAGATGGCCCGCACATTAGGCCCTGTGGTTTAAGAAGGGCAATTTTGAGCACGTACTGGCGAGGGTGCTCCTCCCTGGCGCTCGCGCGCTACATATCATCCATTTCGCTTAAAGATCGCTAGAGCGGGCCGGCCCAACTATAGCAAGAGCGAGCCGCACGCTGCTTCTGTTCTCTGTGCGAACGAGTCGTCGCCGAGGAAGTACATTTTATAGGGAAGAGCTCAGCTATTTAAAGCGGTCAGATCTTTGCTAAACAGTCGAGGTGGGACTAAAAATGAGCACTGCTACACTGCATACGGACGTGGGATGCGGACATGCGACACATGACGACATGCCCCGGGTCCACGATGAAATCTTTACGTTGTACGTTGCTACTCCTTTACTAGCTTAGCTGTATGATGGCCACGCTACGTCTGAACCTTTACATTGATGTACTTAGCTAGCTAGCTGCTCAAGAGATCTAAATCTAGCGGTGCTTCAAATTACTACTAGCTATCGTATATTTCTCGTCGGCGCACACCTTCTAATATGGTTGATGTACCGTGTTCTGTGGCCTTCATGATTGGGCAAAAAAAGTACTTAAAAAGGTTTTGCAACAAATAATTATGTTCCTAGGAAATAATAATAATGCACCTGACAAGGGTATAGATAATAAAGCCCGTTAGTTGAGTACCCCTGAGGCCCGTATAGCTAGGCCCAATTGTAATGATAGTCGAATACGAGTTCCTACCGTATGTCGATATTGTAATCTGTATCGAACCCTACCCGATCCTCGAGACCTGGCCATCTATATATAGGGGCCAGGAGGGGACGGCGTAGGGCAGATTGAAAGCAAGCCAGGTTGAACACCCAAGTTTACTTCCGACACACACCTATTTCGACTAACTTTTACCTTCGAGTTCATCCGACGCCCTGTCTCCCCGATCCTAAGTCCTTCATCTAGGACATTTGTCGAGTTAACCCCTCGTCAATTGGCGCCGACCGTGGGGACTTTGGGCGTTGGAATCATGAATTCGACGGCTTTTTCGCTTTTAGCCAACAGCAGTTCAGAAGTCGACGGAAATCAAGAGGTGGAACTAACCATTGGAAGTCTGAGCATCTTCATCGGGCCAGTGGGCTCGTCTCGCCTTTCGGATCCAACGAAACAAGATCCGTCGGCAAGTGAGCCTGAAGCAACAGCAATAATGGAGTATTCCGACGGCTCATCCAGCGAGGTAAACTCGCCGGTCAGCCTAGAAGAAATGCAAAAAGGGAAAATTGCAGAAGACAACAAAGCAAAGGATAACTTCAAAGCAGAAATCCAACTCGACGATCTCACGATCTGCCTCGACGACATCTCAGATAAATCAACAGACACATGGAAGACGGGGTTAGAGCTTTCTGAAGATGGCGACTCGATCTTCTCAAGTTTTAATAGTAACATCGGCAAGCAGTGCCAGGTACTCGCCATTGTGGGCGACAACTCAGAAGAATTCGACGAAAATAACAACCCAGTGCTAAACCCAGCTAATATCGACAGAGGAGCAAATTATCTAGCAGAAGGACAAACAGTAGAATCCCTCATAGCCAGGGAAAAAATTCGACTATCAGTCGACGAGTGGAGGATAATAAGAGAAGCCATAGAACACGGCACGCCAATACCATTAAATTCCAGCAAAGACATGCTTTTGGGGTATTACTACGCCCTAAGGCAACAGGCAAAGCAATTAGCAAAGGATAAGATAGAGATACAAAGAAGAAAAGATTCGGCCATTGCAGCCAGCGAAGCTGCTCGTAAAGCACGAAGCGACGCATCATACAACAACGCAAGGAAAAACCGTCGACATGGTTCAAGGTACGATAACCTCGAGTACTCCGACAGGCAAAGTATTTCGAAAAACCTCGACTCGTCCTTCCTATCGGTCAACGAGCAGGGGAACATCCTACCAAAAACCCCCGAGACAGCATTAGTAGCAGCGCAAGCATATCTGCTCACAACTCGACCAAGTCCAGGAGATCCTAGGGAGCACATGCATAGAGCAGCATTGAACGGACTCAACATGGTGGGTCACAAGCTCTCAGCAAAAGGAGAAGAAGCACATCATCACAAGGAAGTACACAAAGCAAGGTCACCCCGCCGTCACAATAGTCCTCGGGATAGAAGCAGCAAACACCGATCTTGATCGCCGTCACTAAAACAGCATGGGGGAACTCAAAGATCGCGATCCCCAAATAAAAGGCGCGACCATGAAGACGACGAAAAAGAGATGGGGGCACCGTGCTTTACCCGCAGGGTTCGCACCACTCCAGTACCCAAGGGGTTCAAGCTACCTCATGATCAGCAAAAGTACGACGGATCATAGGAACCACAATCATGGCTCGCAGATTACTTACAAGCAGTTCAATTATTAGGAGGAACCAAAGAAACAGCAATGCAAAGTTTGCAATTACACCTCACCGGCGCAGCAAGGTCATGGTTGAGCAAACTAGAGAAAGAATCTGTTGGAAGCTGGGAAGACCTCACAAAGCAATTTACAAGCAACTTCAGGTCGACATACAAACGACCAGCATCAATAGAAGAAGTCAAAGCGTGCGTACAGCAACGCGACGAAACACTACTGGCATACATCCAAAGATGGAGCCTCATCAAAAACTCAGCAGTCGAAGTTTCAGACGAAAGAGCAATAGACGCGTTCATCATCGGATTAAGGCGAAGAGACCTAGTCGAAGAGATGGGTAGAATCAAGCCGAAAACAGTGTCAGACCTCATGGACACAGCGAACAGGTTTGCAGATGGAGAAGATGCGTGCAACAACAAGCGGACGCGATCTCCAGAGAACGACAGAAGAAACAGATATGGAAGTCAAAGGAGACGATCCCGAAACTACGACACCTACGGCTTGCATAGCCAAGTCGCCGCAGGATACAAAGACAATAGCTATCAAGGAAATGATCACAGAAGCTCGGGATATAGAAGCTACGGAAAGGAGGACTATAAGAAGTTCCCTATAAGGGAATCCAGAGAGTACAACACATCACCAGAAGATATGCTCAACGGGCCTTGTCATATACACTCAGCGTTCGTCGACGGGAAACGAGTATCAAGGCACGCAATGAAAGACTGCACAACATTCTTAAAACTACAAGAAGCAGCAATAAACAAGCAAACCGAAGCAAGGCGACAAGGATTCAAAGGAAGCAACAATCCTCCGACAAAGCAGCAAGGAAACAATGGAGCGCCTCAAGGACAAGACCAACAAAACCAGGGACAGGACGACGACGAAGGGTATGTACCATCAAAAGGACACATCATATCAATGATACAACCTGTACCCAAGTCGAACAAAGAAGAGAAGAGCATAACTCGACAAGTCAACTTAGCAGTCATATCACCTCCCGCTGCAACGGAATATCTGCACTGGTCAGAGCAACCAATAGAGTTCAACAGAGAAGATCACCCTATAACAGTACCTCGGCCGGGAAATGCGCCTTTGGTACTCAAAGCTCAAATCGGCGCGTACGATGTCGACAGAATATTCATGGATGCAGGGAGTGGAATTAACTTGATATACGCGAAAACACTCCGAGCAATGCATATATCACTAGAGTTCCTGAAGCCAACAGATTGTTCCTTCCATGGAATCATACCAGGGAGTGCCAATTACCCGCTGGGTCGAATAGCACTCAATGTTTGCTTCGGCAACCGACAAAATTATAGAAGAGAAAAGCTAGACTTCGAAGTCATGGATTGGCCATCGCAATATCACGCGATGCTCAGACGACCCGCGTTTTCGCGATTCATGGCAGTGCCTCACTACACATATTTGGTACTTAAAATGCCAGGACCAAGAGGAATCATTACAGTGAAAGGAAGTTTTGAAGTTTCAGATCTCTGCGACAGAGAATTCCACAAGATGGCGCAAAATTTTGGCGTAATAGCCAACCATGCAGAAAAGGCAAAAAGCGCGACTACAGAAGGCGTCAAGCTACTGGAAGGATGCGTCGCGAAGCCCGAAGCAAAGAAACCACGAGTAGGAGCATCAGGAGAAGAAACAGGTGCAGAGGAAAAAGGGAAAGCCACGACGACATAAGCATCATAAGACAATAGAGTAGAATAATAAAGGCTATAAAAGCCACGAGTTATACCAGGGGCAATGCCCTCTAGATCCAGAACACAGGTCACAGGCCGGATCTCTTGGGTCACCCCATGTATCGTGCATTACAAGTATAAATAAAGACAAAGCGTTCCTCATATTCGAGTTTACGAGTCTTACAAAGAGAAGATGCGGCAAACGCACGAACCATACAAATACGCCTTGAGAACAAATTTCAGACATATAGTCGCGAAATAAAAAAACTCTCGCGTTCCACATACACCTTACAATATCGGGCTGTCAGAATCATCTACGCCTAAAGGATCTAGATAATGATACTCGCGGAAAAACGCAGCATCCGCCTCTAGGAGCCTAGCTACGAGTCTTCGAGTAGGTTGTAGCGTGTTCTCCATATGAACCCGAAGGCTAGCTCCACCCGGAGCTAAACTTAGGGACATCGTGCTATAATTCAATCAGGGGTGCCACTTGCGTATCCACCCGAGAGCAAAATTGGCACCAGCCACTAAGTTCAGTTCTATCAACCTATGAATACGATGGCTGGACCTGAAAGTATCAAGAAGAAGTGGGAAAGTTGTAGGCAAAGGATTACGGGGAAGCATAATGGAGTGCATAGTTGTGAGAGCTCGCCGGCAACCATCAACTGATTCGCCAATGTGCTGGGCACGGTCTTGAAGCAATACAATGGCGCTTCGGCGTCGAGGATCAGACCACAAAGTCTCACAGCCAGTCGACATTTTCTCTAAAGCCGCATTTCGCTCAGCAACTCGACGTTCTTCAGCAGCAAAATCTAAACAAGTACCTACAAATGGCAAAAGATGTCACAAAAACAGCAGTGCACAAGCAAGGAAAGGAAGAGTTGAAAGAAAACTCACATCGCAACATCTCGCAGGCAGACTCGATAATGCCAAGGATGAAAGATTCGCATTCTTCATTATGAATAACCTTCGCCATCAGACTGGAGACCTTTTCATCAAGGGAAGAGATTTTCTTCATATAGCTACCGGCTTGGCTAGCCTTTTTAATAGCCATCTGTGCCTGACATTTGGCCAAAGTTAGGCGAGCCTCAAGGTCAGATATCCTGGAAAAGTACTCTGCGCATTGACAGCATCGACTAGGAGTCGACGAAATCTGAGGATCGAATCCACGGGCAGAGGAAGGAGCAGTAGCATGAGCCAAAGGATCATTGACATGCATCGACTACAAAAGAAAAGAAAGGAGAAACAATTTCAGAAAGGCAGAATAAAACTTCATATGAAGAGGACATATTTACATAAGAGCACAACCCTATGGCTAAGGTTCTCGGGTTGCACTTAATTGAAGTCTGTACATCCAAAAGGAGAAAACTAAAAAAGAAGCTGAGTCTACGCCACCTCAGCATTGTGCTCCATGGAAGAAGGGGGCGCGGCCAGTTCCTCGCTAGAAGTCGACGGTGGCACTGGATCTTTCGCCACTGGAGGTGGTGCAGCAGGCACAACAGATGCCGCCGAAGGAGAAATCGTTGTCAACAACGCAGGTGCCAACTTCTTCGCCTTCTCGAAAAACACCTTCATCTCGTCACGGGTGTAGCCATGGGGGGAGCTAACCCTCCCCCAGTCGAAGTCTGTACCATGCGCAAGAGAAAGCGCAATAGCACCCTCGGCGCCGCGCTTAATAGATAGCCCTTTCAGCTGGAGAGTGGGGTCTTCAGTGGTATCGAAGAACTTGGCAAGTTCAGTCAGGTTGTCCTTCGGGATTGCCGCCCTTTTCTTCGGCCACAACCCGGCAAATAGCCGTGATAAAACGCGGCCAACCAACTCAAAAGTCTCCTGGATAGATATCCAGTTTTCCTCGAGTAGGTTAACCGCATTCATCAGAGGATCATCGTCTGTTTGCAAAGCCGAAGGAGATACCCCAGTGAATTCTGGGCAATAGAAAAGAAAAGAAGAGACAAGTGTCAACAAATACACCAGAGCAACAGAAGGCGAAAACAGAAGACAAGGCGAAGCACTTACTTTCAGCGGCAGTAGACATGGTGTGAAGACGCTCCGCCACGGCTTGCTCTCGTTGAGCATGCTCCTTGGTGGCTTCAGCTAAAGCCTTCTCAGCCTTCTTCGCCTTGCCAAGCACAGCTTTTTGCGACTTCTCAGCATTCGCTTTAGCAGCGACCGACACATCATAAGCTTTTCGCGAAGCATCAAGCTCCGCTTCCAGCGACGCAATTCGAGCATTGGCTGTTGCTAAGGCAGCTAAAAAGGAAGACGAAAGGGAGTCAGATAAGTGGTGAAAGAAAAAGTGCAGAAGAAAAATAATGACTGGACATCAAAATTGTACCTTCGGAAGCTTTCGCAACCTTTAGGTACCCCGCACACTCCGTGCCCAGGGCGATAAATATCTTCACTAAAGCCTGAAGAAAAGAAAGTGTGTAAGAGTAGAAGTACATGAAAGAAAAGCAAGTGAAGAAGAATTGCTCACATCATCAGAAGAAACCGTAGATGCGTGGGCTTCCAGAGAAACATCGCCTTCTTTGGCTTTCTTTGAGCGTTTAGGGTATCGGCCTTGAGGAACCTTCTTCACACCGGACCTGGTAGCCCTCGGTGCAACATCTGGTTCGACAGGCGCGTCAATGGCCATAGGAGAAGGTGGTGGAGCAGCTATCGCATACGTTGGTGGTTCTTCATCATCACTGCATGGAGAATATAAAGTTATGAAAACAAGGCAAGAAAATGCAATTGAAGAGCTCGACTACAATACTTACGATGCTAGCATGTCGAAGTACTCCATATCTTCTGCAAGAACGGGAGCTTTACCAGCCGCTGCAGAACTCGATGAAGCAATTTCGTCGACACGTTTCCTTTTCTTGTCGACACCAACATCTTCAGCAAGTGCAGTAGGAGGCGATGTCGACGAGCTAGTTTCCTCTTCTGATTCCTCAGCATCATCTCCGTCCTGATTTTCGTCAGCCTCGGGGGCTTCAGATGCAGGAGAGGCTAGATCAGCCGGAAGGGGCCCTGCCTCTGGAAGAGGAGGACGAGAAACAAGGAATTGGTGACCCTGCATATAAATATGTCAGCAGAATGCAAAGGCAAAAACAAAGTAACGCAAGTTGAAAACAAGCAAAATTTGACAAATAGTGGACGCGGAGATGCGTACCTCAGGAAGAGGGCGCACGGAGTCGAAGAAATCAGCAGTCAAATCGGCAACTGCATGTTCCTTGGTGAGCTTGGTGAGATTCCGGACTCGCTTGTCGACATCTTCTTTCGATATCAGATCTTCAGATATGCGAGTAGGATCCTCCAAGCCGGAGTAATTCCAAAGTTTGGTAAGGCGGTGTTGTAGAGGTTGAACTCGACGTTGAATAAAAAACGCCATGAGTTGCATACCCGACAGAGCACCCCCTTGACCTTCTTTTAAAGCCTTGATACGGGAAAGAAGAGGAAGAATTTCTTGTGCTTCTGCATCTGAGGGGAGTGTATCCCATGATGCCAATTTCTTTACCTCCTGGGAAGCATCAAAAGGAGGTAGGCCGAATTCATCTTCATGAGAGGATTTGCGGTCCTTGATATAGAACCACTTTGTCCTCCATCCTTGGACAGACGCGGCCATGGAAAATTCAAAGTATTGCGCCTCAGGGCGCACAGAAACGACAGCTCCGCCCAGTTCGGGTTTCCTAGCCAAAGAAACGTTGGGGCGAAGTCGAAAGATTGACCTCCACAGAAGAAAGTGGGGCTCAATACCCAAGAAGGATTCGCAGAGAGTCACGAAACAGGCGATGTGCAGAAGAGAATTCGGTGTGAGCTGGTGGAGCTGCACACCGTAAACAAACAGAAGCCCACGGAGAAACTCGTGGGCAGGAAGAGAGAAACCGCGGAGGAGGAAAGCAAGGAACATTACCCGATAACCGCTCGGGGGCTTCGGGATCCGTTCAGTACTGGGAAATTTGATGGAATCCTGGGCGGTGATGAGGCCGTCCGCGTGGCCTTCTCCACCTCCTTCTTGGTGATGGTCGAGCGCACCCAGTTGGTGGCAGAAGTTTTGGCCATGGCGCTCTTTGTGGTCAGATGTTTCACGCGCATCCAGCACAAAGCACGCTTGGGGGCTCCGCAAAAGAGGAAGAAACAGAGGAGATTAGCAATGGAAGCGGCGGATGGAACGAGCTGGTAAACAGTACGATTCCCCACTATGCCATTTATATATCTTCTGGGAGAAGGATCGTGGGCTGAGACGTGGCGCAAAGATCGGAAACGGCAGCCCACCAACGGTCAAAAATCGTGCAGCCCACTCAACGGTCAAAAAATTGTGAAAGTTATAGTGTTACCCATAAAACAGTTCGCACTGATGAAGAGCTACGTCTTCATTGACGTCATAAAGCATATATATAAAGGTAACAGGATGGCACCGACAAATGCAGAATTGATAAAAAGATCATTTGTGAAGGATTTTTTATAGCCTTGGGGGCTGTTACTTGCGAAAAATATCGAATAGAACTCTTCACTAAAGTGGTGGATTTATATTCATCCGACAAGGTGTTCTTAAAAATAAAGTATCTTGAGTTGAAGAACCTCGAAGTTGAAGTGTTTCGAGTTGAAGTATGAAGAGCTACATTATCTCTTGAGCCTATACTCGAAAAACTCTTTTTTCGACTATAGCCTCGGGGGCTACTCCCATCGGGAGCGCTGAGCGCGCACCCGACGATATTTATTGGTAAAGCATTAGAGATTGGAGAAATGTAGGAGTGTTACTCCCATCGGGAGCGAGTTTTATGGTTGAAGAAACCCGAATATTTTCAGTCAAAATTTGACTGCGACATGAGATTCTCGAGTTGCGTTATCGCAACGCGACTCGAATGCCGTGACTTGTCACGAAGGTAAGACCCCGGGATCCGTCCTGTGTGGCCTGGTATACGCACATGGATGCGCTCTGCTGGTATGTATCCGTGTCTACGACGTGAAGAAAATCCTGGTGGACGCACTGGGTACCCTGAGAATCACTGGGATTCATTCTTTGTAAGTCCTAAATGCGGCAAAAGAGTGGGTTTGACCGGTATCCCGAATTCAAGTCCAAGGGGATTGAATTTGAAGTAGGTGACAAGTATCTGTTCCGGCAGTTAACTGACCTCTTGATCCGTCAGAGTTGTCAGGCTTGCTCATCAAAACCCCTTGCGAAAGAATATCCTGAAAATAAGTCGAAAAGACCAAGTCGAAGATTTGAAGATGTGAAGAAGTCGAAGAATTGATCAAGTCGAAGATTTAAAGATTAGAGATTCAACCCGAATCTGCAATTCTGGTAGAATCTCAGGGGCTACTGACAAGGGTATAGATAATAAAGCCCGTTAGTTGAGTACCCCTGAGGCCCGTATAGCTAGGCCCAATTGTAATGATAGTCGAATATGAGTTCGTACCGTATGTCGATATTGTAATCTGTATCGAACCCTACCCTATCCTCGAGACCTGGCCATCTATATATAGGGGCCAGGAGGGGACGGCGTAGGGCAGATTGAAAGCAAGCCAGGTTGAACACCCAAGTTTACTTCCGACACACACCTATTTCGACTAACTTTTACCTTCGAGTTCATCCGACGCCCTGTCTCCCCGATCCTAAGTCCTTCATCTAGGACATTTGTCGAGTTAACCCCTCGTCAGCACCTGAGAACAAAAACAGTACATCGCTGGGAACAAAAAATCACCTAGGAACAAATTTGGTTGAACTACTTTATAGAGTATGTGGAACAAGCTTTTTAATGGATAAAGAAATAATTATACACCCAGGAACAAAAATGAGAATAACAAGGAACAAAACAAATATCCAGGAACAAACTTATTTGTGGGGCTATGCTTGAATAGTACATGGAATAAATCTTTCTAAATTAATAAAAGAATAATTATAAAGTGGGACGAATAACTATGCATTGGGGAACAAAAAGAAGCGTTCAAGAAAAAACTGAATTTTTTTTCTAAATAAGATGAACAAGAAATAATAGGGAACGAAACATATATCTAAGAACAAAAACTTTGTGGAAAGAAGAGGAACAAAAATGAAATTAGTAGAGAACAAAAGTATTTGTGGGGCTAGTGTTGAATAGTATGTGGAACAAATCTTTCTTAATGAAGGTACGAATAGTTATGCAGTGGGGAATAAATAATTATACATAAGGGAACAAAAAAATGAAAATCTAGGAACAAAATATGTGTGGAACTAATATTTTGAAATAAGAGGAACAAATCTTTCTTAATGAAGGAACAAATAGTTATGCAGTGGGGAACAAATAATTATACATTAGGGAACAAAAAATAAAAATCTAGGAACAAAAAAAGTGTGGAACTAATATTCTAAAATAAGAGGAACAAATCTTCCTTACTAAAGGAACGAATAGTTATGCAGTGGGAACAAATAATTATACATTAGGGAACAAAAAAATGAAAATCTAGGAACAAAAAAAGTGTGGGACTAATATTCTAAAATAAGAGGAACAAATCTTCCTTACTAAAGGAACGAATAGTTATGCAGTGTGAACAAATAATTATACATTAGGGAACAAAAAAATTGAAAATCTAGGAACAAAAAAAAAGTATGGAACTAATATTCTAAAATAAGAGGAACAAATCTTCCTTACTAAAGGAACGAATAGTTATGCAGTGGGAACAAATAATTATACATTAGGGAACAAAAAATAAAAATATAGGAACAAAAAAATGTTTGGAACTAATATTCTAAAATAAGAGGAACAAATCTTTCTTAATAAAGGAACAAATAGTTATGCAGTGGGGAACAAATAATTATACATAAGGGAACAAAAAAATGAAAATCTAGGAACAAAATATGTGTGGAACTAATATTTTGAAATAAGAGGAACAAATCTTTCTTAATGAAGGAACAAATAGTTATGCAGTGGGGAACAAATAATTATACATTAGGGAACAAAAAATAAAAATCTAGGAACAAAAAAAGTGTGGAACTAATATTCTAAAATAAGAGGAACAAATCTTCCTTACTAAAGGAACGAATAGTTATGGAGTGGGAACAAATAATTATACATTAGGGAACAAAAAAATGAAAATCTAGGAACAAAAAAAGTGTGGAACTAATATTCTAAAATAAGAGGAACAAATCTTCCTTACTAAAGGAACGAATAGTTATGCAGTGGGAATAAATAATTATACATTAGGGAACAAAAAATGAAAATATAGGAACAAAAAAATGTTTGGAACTAATATTCTAAAATAAGAGGAACAAATCTTTCTTAATGAAGGAACAAATAGTTATGCAGTAGGGAACAAAAAATTATACATTAGGGAACAAAAAAAGAAAATCTAGGAATAAAAAATGTGTGGAACTAATATTCTGAAATAAGAGGAACAAATCTTTCTTAATGCAGGAACGAATAGTTATTCAGTAGGGAACAAATAATTAAACATTAGGGAACAAAAATAAATCTAGGAACAAAAAAATGTGTGGAACTAATATTCTAAAATAAGAGAAACAAATCTTTCTGAATAAAGGAATAACAATCATACACCGATGAATTAAAAAGAGAACATCAGAGGAACAATAAAGTTGTGGAACGGAAATAAACAGAACAAACCATTCTGTGTGGAGGAACTGATATAGACATACTAGGGAACAAAATAAGAAAATTATTAAAATTCTATATCAGGAACAAGAAAAGTGCAACACATAGAAAAAGGTACTTCCAACTAAAGAAACATATTTAAAAGGAGATAAAAAGTTAATGCACTTTTTAGATTTAAAAAGAAGATTTTAAAAATCATGCATAAAACTGGAAACATTACTTGAAAAGAAACATAAAAAATAAAGTAAAAAACTATTATATCCTGGTTCTTAGACTATATGGAAGGAAACATTAAATTTCATGAAAAAATAAAATGTAACTTGAAATAGAACCAGTAATAGAAACCAAACTAACAAAAATATAATAAAATGGAGGATAAAAAAATAAAAAATAAATAATATTAAACTAACTAAGGAAGAGGAAAAGGAAAAATGAAAGAATGAAAAAAGAAAAATAG
This sequence comes from Dactylis glomerata, assembly GCA_007115705.1. Lineage (NCBI taxonomy): Eukaryota > Viridiplantae > Streptophyta > Magnoliopsida > Poales > Poaceae > Dactylis > Dactylis glomerata. The sequence goes on along the minus strand of QXEO01000750.1, from coordinate 90,936 downwards.
AAAAAATAGAAAACAAATGGAAAAGAAAAGAAATTAATAAAATACAAACCTATATTAAACCAACTAAGGATGATGGAAAGAAAAATAAAAGAAAGAAAAAAGCGTTCTGCACCTGCATGGTTTTTACGATAAGAATGGAGTACATACGTATTTGCATGGTATTGACGGCAAGAAAATCACGTGAAGAAAACACAAGATTCTTATGTTTTTATTTGATTGGGGAGGTGCACTGGGTGTGGTTTGGTAACGTGGGATCGGATCTTTTTTTTAGGACACGTGAGATTGGAGCTGGTAAGTATGGTACACACCTGTGCATAACTATCGAACGAAAAGGGATCGAAGAAACCCGAACTTAAGCCAGACAGAAGGAATGGGCCGAGCCCATAACAAATCGCTTTAGCGAAACGATGCCTCGGTAGCGCGCGCGCGCTACCGAGCAGTTTTCTACTGACGATCCATTGCGTCCGCCAAAACCGGTGGCTTGGGAGCCTCGTTTCCTATTTATCCCGTGTTGTCGCGCATTAAACGGACACGCCGATGGGGCGATGTATTTGGCCCATGGCCCATGGCTCATTAGGTGCCGGCAGTATGCATTTGTTTTTTACCTGTTTTTTCAGTTTCGTCGATTTTTACTGGTCTTTTTCAAGTCGTGGTTTTAATGGGTTTTCGTATATTTTTACTTGTTTAGACTTTTTATTCGAATTTAAAATTTGTTCAATTTCAATTTTTTTTTATAATTTTCGAATTTTCGTTCAGATTCGAAAATTGTTCAAATTCAAATTTTTGTTCAGATTCAAAAATTGTTCAAATTCAAATTTGTTCAAATTTAAATTTTGTTCAAACTCGATTTTTGTTCAAATTCAATTTATTGTTCAAGTTTGTGTTTTTTTCAAATTCGATTTATCAAGTTTGACTTTTTTGTTCAAATTTGAGTTTTATTCAAATTTAAAATGTGTTCGAATTCAAATTTTGCTTACATATTTAAAATACGATTTTTTAGAAACGGAATCAGCTTTTTTTAGGCAGAATTATCTAGTAAGCCCACGGAAGCGTGCGGGACGAAAGCGCGCAGGGGCGAACTTGTAACTGGGCCGGCCCACGAACAGGCACACCTTAGCGCTCCCGATTAATGCGCGTTAACGCGCGATAACTAAGAACAGCGCCTTTTGCGTCGGGAACGAACCGACGCCTGAAGCAAAATCCGGATGGGCCGGCCCAATTTCTTCAGTTTGTTCGCTTTGTTATATTTTTCTTGTCAGATGATTACAAATATTTAAATTTGAAAATGTTTAAATTAAAAATTGTACATATTAAAATTCTTAAATATAAAAATGTTCGAATTTAAAATTGTTCCAATTTGAAAATGTTCGAATTTAAAATTGTTCCAATTTGAAAATGTTCGAATTTAAAATTGTTCCCATTTGAAAATGTTCGAATTTAAAATTGTTCCACTTTGAAAATGTTCGAATTTGAAATTGTTCCAATTTGAAAATGCTGAAATTTAAAATTTGTTCCAATTTGAAAATGTTCAAATTTAAAAACGAATATGAAAAATAAAATCTGGAAAAAAAACCCAAACCAAACAGACTTAAAAAACCCAGAAAGGAAACAAATCACGGAAAAAAAATCAAAAAAGAATCCCGAAACGGGCAAAAATCAAAATCAACTTGGGCCGACCCAGCTTAGATCGTGACATTACAAGGGTACGCGTTAAGCCCGTAACGAACACAACGGGCGTCAAATAGGAAACGCCCTAAGAACTCCGGGGGCTTCTACTCACCGCACGTTAGCGTGACTTACTCCGCTCTGCCTACGTGACGCTGGTATTGGGCCGGCCCAGGTAGTGGTTCTTCTCTGTTTTTTTCCTTTTCTGTTTTTTTCCTATTTTCTTTTCTGAAGTTTAAACAATTTAAATTTCAAAATTTATTCAGATTTCGAATTTGAACAAAATTCGAATTTGAATTAAGATATGAACAAATTTCAAGCTTATCCAAATACGAAATTTGTTCAAATCAGAAATTTGTTCAAATTTTAAATATGTTTAAACAAAAAAATGTTCAAACATAAAAAATGTTCAAATATTAAAAATGTTCAAATTTGAAAATTATTTAAAAGAAAAAATGTTCAAACATAAAAAATGTTCAAAATTAAAAAATGTTCAAATTTTGAAAAATGTTCAAATTTTTAAAAATATTCACATTTTGAAAAATGTTCAAATTTTAAAAAATGTTCAAATTTTGAAAATATTTAAAAAATTTAAGAAAGAAAAAGAACGAAAAAAAAACAAAAAATCAGAATAAAACCAGAAAACTAGAGAAAACGAAAAAAGAAAAAAGCACGCAAAAAAAAACCTACCTACCGCCACGTTAACGGGCCGGCCCAGCATCGCGCCCACGCGGGCGGAGCAGAGTTCCGGCCCGCTAACGGGCGGAGCATAGGAATTGCCAAGAACTCCCCTTGGGAGGGGATATTTTGTTTGCGGTCACCAAGTTGTTTGGCACAGGCTCACAGGTGCCTTTTTTGGCTACAATCACATCGCGGTACCGCAAGTTGATGGGGTCAATTACTGAGAGGGTCATTTCAGGGTCAAATTCGAATAGCCCAAATAATACCGGTTGAAATCGTTTGAACACAAATATCTTCGTTACGGTGACGACTCGGCGCTCCACTTGGCAGGATATCCCTTTACTGGTTTGCCACCGTGGCCGCCAAGTGGCGTACCTCGTCCACGTAACCTTTCTCTTCTCCCCCCATTGTTCTTCAAGCTCCTGCTCCCGCTCGCCTACCGAGATCTTAGAGTACCACAGCGCTGCTAGCGCCGCGCAGGGGACATGGCCTCGAGGTTGAAAGCGGGTTCTCCTCGCTGCGGATCTGGCAAGATCGGGATCGGGAACTGGGAAGATCTGGAGGAGGCTGTTCTCGTGCTGGAGAAGTTGGGGCGGAAGCCAGTGATCATGCAGAGGTTGTTCTCGTACTGGAGAAATGGAGGCTGTTCTCAGCCTTCCATCAATTCCAGCAGCTCTAAGAGAAATGGAGAAGTAACAGATATGGAAATTCTGAATTCTCTCTGAATTTGAATATATACGATGAATACTCTCTGAATATGCACATATAACGCTGGATTCTATTATGTTGCTCTTGCTCTCTGGTGAATTGCAGATTATCATGTTCCAGGACAGCATCATCCTCTTGCTCTACTATGTCCTAAACTTAGTTATGATCATCAACCTTTCTGTCAACTGTAGCATTACAAATGTGATTATCTGCGGCATTTTTTTGCCAGGTATCCTCATCTGCTTCTCCTTCTTGACAAGTAGACTGTTCTGCTTCCGGTTGTGTTTCTTGTCCTGTTCTATGACTTGTATGAATATCTACTGGTGGTTGTGGTTTTTGAGTAGTTCCATGATTTCTGTGAAATATTACTGGACACCAATTCCTTGAACATTTCTCTCATTTCTCTGAGGTGATACAGTAGATATTATGTTGCCAAGTAGATGGTCAGTCTGACTGCTGGCTCATGTGCCCTTCCATGCTTGAGCAAATCACTTCTCAAACATTGCACAAATTTTGTGTGATCAGCATATAGGTTCAGTACTGTCAACTTTCAGTCGATGTCAACTATGTGTGTATCATTAACTAATTAACTATTTTCTGATGCTGGAGTACTTAGATCATGTCAATTAAGCAAATCCACCAACTGAACAGCTATGCTTTGCATGAAAACTAGCACATAAAAATCAACAAAAATGGTGCATTTTCTGAATCTTGCAAAGAACAGAGGGAACATGACAGCTTCCCGAGAAGGCTAGAGGGGGAATTGGCAGTACCTAGCTTTTAAGTAACAGCAAAATACAGATAATCATAACACGACAAAATATGTCAATTTAGCAAATCCGAACAACATAAGATTATTCCATTGCTTGGTCATACAGATAAACATAACAGAACAAAATATGTCTGTTACAAGCAGATAATCAATCACAGACTCATTACACATCATCATACTAGTGTTCGTTAACTAAAGTTTAAAAGTAGAACACTTCAAGGTAACTAGTCTTCTGGCTATTCCCAACGATGAGTTTGGGGAGCCCCAGGCATTGTTGGGAAGATCCACATTGGCGCCTCCCACTCATTGTAATAAGTGGGTCCGTATATCAGTTCTGATCCTATTGCCGGAGCTCCTCCATTCATGTGTATACGGCTCCATTCTGGCACTGGCCTCTGGGTGTAGGGACGGGCTTGATGGTATGCAACAAACACACAGTCTTCTTGTAACAAGGACATGCCTTGTCCAGCAGATGGACCAGCTCTTCGAACATCAGAACAGGGTTCTCGGTGGAAGATTGGGTTGTTGATTCCAAGAAATACTGAAAGCCCGTGCAGATGCTCCTGCCTGATCCACACTGGACCATCAATATGATCTTCGGCTTCTGGGCGAAGATTAAAGGGATGCCTTGCGAAAACGTGGCACCGTAGACTAGGATAAGTGCTCAACCGTATCCCATCTTCAAACTGTACAGGAGCATTGCTGTTTCTATCACCATCTATCTGAATCCAAAGTAGTTCGAAATTGCCATAATGGTAGGTATTGGATGCCAAGAACCAGGTAGTTTGTGAATTAGGCACTAGAACTTCTTCAACGTCTTCATCCGGATCGGCAGGAAATGCATCTCCTTCAGCCGCATCGCCATCAACTGCAGCTGCTTGAGCCGCATCGCCAGCAACTGCAGCGCCTTCAGCCGCATCCCCTGCAACTGGATCCTCAATGGTCGGGGCAAGTATTACACGCGCGCCTTCATCTGTGCCTGCGTACGGAAGAAGATAAGCCAGAATACAACAATGCAGTAAGCAGGTAGAACTACCTGTAAATTCAGATAGAAAGAGGGCATAACTCGCCCCAAGTATGTGGTTCCCAAACCAGAACATCTCCTCGTGGTTCTGTAACCGCGTACACGCGGAACAAATCTGTGCGATCACCGAATAGATGAATTGCACAGGCGTCGACATACCTGCGAGGTGCAAGGTGGTAATTTTTGAGGATGACCCAGGCGTTGTCTTGTTGACTGTCTACATAGGCGATCAGTTTGTCAAAGATCACGATTGCTTCATAATGCCACTGATCACTGCATTTTTCCTTGTAAGGGGTCTTTGTAATCTTTATCTTCAGAAGCTGTAACTCACACTGCTTGTACAAAAACATGCATGTTCGAAACCTGGGGAAAACTCCAATATGAGCCAGTAATGGGAGAGGCAGAGTCACTTCTCTGTATATGTGGCGGATCTTCAGGAGGCCGTTATTCATGAGTAGTGCCATCCAGTCACCGTTACTTCCAACCCAATGCCCTCTTCCATCGGAGTCATTGCAATGCACGTGTGCTTTAAGCATCTTCTTGTTTAACGACATGAAGAGGGCGTCAATGCCCTGCAATTGAATTTGTTTGGAAACTTTGTAAAAATTAAGGTGTTCCACAGAAGGAAAAGTTTTCTTGAATTGATGGAAAACTATATAGGTAAACGTAAACCGTTACAAAAAGAACGGTCGTGGGCAGAGTAACAGTTGTAGAGCATTTTGTAAGCACTGCCTCAGCTGTACCCTCTATGTGAACTGTTAATAGGTGCATCAAGATACGTGCTAGTCTTTTTTTTCCTCTTAAACAACTTCTCTTTTTTGTATCTCTCACTCTATATAACATTTGAATCTGAAACTTTGCAGTTTACTCAAACAATTTTTGTTGAATTTTTAATAATTGAATAAGATAAATTTCACACAAAAAATCAAAAATATTTTTCCCACATTCTAGTTGTAATATTACAGCGACCTGCAAAGTTTGAAATCTGTATGTTACATAGTTTGATAGATATAAAAAAGACAAATTCAAAAAAGTATGGGAGTGTAGGTGAGACCCTGCTTAGACAGAAACTTTTCCATTCCAATTTTTGGTATTTAAAAAGTCATTGCATGGTATTCGACAGAATGCTAACTGGATTGCAAGAACATTGTTTGGTAAAAAATGATGTGCCTACTAGATGTTCGACAGAAGGATAACTATGCTTGAATATATCATAAACACATACAAGATGGAAAACTAAGTCCGTAAACCAAAACCCTAAAAGGCGTCATGGGCGGAGGAGTAACTTCAATCTTCGGAAATATTGTATCTAAAAAGTCGATGCATGCAAGGTGTTCGACAGAGAGATCGGTGGATTGCAAGAACATAAACAGACAGGAGATCGGTGGATTGCAAGAACATAAACAGACAAAATACTGAATCTAGTTACTCTTACTTGTGCATCGCTATCATGTGGCCACGAGGATTCGTCGGCGTGGAGCAGGCCCGGCGCTTCAAGCGGTAGATTCGGGGTCCCTCGAATGGCACGACGCATGCCAACCATGCCGACAGCAAGGCGAGCAGCGCTTAAGATATCGACCCGCTCGACTATGTTCTCAACCGATGGGTAGTGGAGATTACCCCACCCCATGGATTCGTGGTAACGATCAGCAATGGGCTCTTTAGGAGTCGAACGCTGACGCTTCCCCCCTGGGGTTCGTCCCACCCTGACCCAGACATGACCTGTGCCGGCAAATGCGGGCGGCGGCGACGTGATGGAAAGAGAAGCGGCGATGCGATGGAATGCAAACGAGAGGGCGCAGCGGTGTTGTGGAGAAGATGGGGAATAATAAGGCGATGAACTGCCTAGCGCAGGGTAATAAGTGGAAGTTGGCGTTGGGAAGGGGAGGGGCGGGGGGGCGGCGGCGGTTCACTGTACAAGGAGAGGAAATAATATTTTATCTCCGCCGTGGGCCCTCATTGCAGCAGGCTTCCTGCCCGCCAGTGCAATCCGTGCAATCCGTGTACAAGGCATGTGCACGCCGTTCAAAAATTAGTTTGACGTCCATCTTTCTCCAACAAATTATGCCATGAAATTTGTATTTTAAAGTTTCAAAAAAATTCGAAACAAAATTCTTGTGATAGGCATTGTTGAATGCTATAAACCGGTAGAAATATCAATATGAAATACTTTATATTCTATACTACACAAAAAAAGACAAAATCTGACATATTATATAGTGAATAGTAAACGATAGAACACTATAATTTTATTAGATTTTACCATATTTTTGTAGCCTAGAATATAAAGAATTTCATATTGAAATTAGTACCGGTTTGTAGGATTCAACATTGCCTATCACAAAAAAAAGACATTCCTAAGAAAAAGATGTACTTTCTTACTACTATTTTAATACTATTTACATTCACAAATTTATCTTCTTATATCTTTCAAAATTCAACATATCTTTGTATGTATTTAACGCCAATTTTTTTGAAAACATAGAAGTTTGAGAATTTGAACTTTGAAGTTTGAGCATCGATGCCCATTTGCACCAAATCCCTTGTCGAATCCAATGATACAGCTTTTATGAACTTTTCAAAATTCTGAAAGTGTTGGGAGTATATTATTTTACAAGGTGCACACGACGGGCGCTCTGACTTGCGAAGCGTGACTTGAGAGTCATTGACAGATGGGTCCCCCATGTGATGGGGCCCGCGTGCAGTGAGGGCAAGTCAGAGACAAGTTGGGCAGGTCAGGGCCTCGCTCTGGACATCAACGACACTCATGCGGCATGTCTGGGCATCTCCGGCAGAGCGCGCACAGAGCGCGCTCTGGACATCAACGGAAGGCATGGCCGCGCTCTGGGCATCTTCGGCCCCTTATACAGATACACTTCAGTACATAGGGAAAACACACTTACTAAATCATATATAAGGATGGTCCTCGCTCGGACACTTACATATATAGGTGGAACGAACAGTACATGAATCTAGTATTGAGGGAGAGGACGCAGGCATCTTCTCATGATATTAATTCTACGGCACGCGTCGTAGCATACATACGCATCCTTTGCTGCGTAGTGGATATGCTCCGGCCGTAGTTCCCGAAGATGCCAGGTGTTGTGTAGCTTCAGCTTGCGGAAATCCACCTTGTGGTCTTTGAACTTCTCGTCGATGATTTCCTTCGCCATGGTGGCCAAGCCGGTCCTGGCTTCGCCCGGGGCGTTGAAGTGATCTTGTAAGTCCACGTGGTTTGGTATGTGGGCGCCCAGGGCTTCAAGCTTGGGGGTGTCTTGGCGCTTGTCCACAGATGCGAAGGAAATGTCGGGGCGGTTGAGGAACTGTATGAGTTCATGACAGTTCCTCGTTGCCACGGCTTCGTGCCAGAGTAGGCAGTGATCGCGCATGCAAAGTTGCAGGAGGGCAGCGCTGGGAGGCTTGGCGATGGTGTACTCGAGGTCGAGGCCGACGATCGGCTCTTGGTCCCGCTCGCCGAGCCAACGCTCAAACATGGCGATGAACTTGGCCGCCTCTCTCGGGTCGGTTGTGTGCATCACCGTGAGGACGGTGTCACCATGAGCAGGGACCTTGTGGTAGTCGGTGAAGACATTGCCGTCGATCTCCATGACGGCCGTGGCGCAAGGAGTAGGAGTGGAGGGGGAGGGGGTTATCTCTGGAGAAGACGAAGTTGGGGATCCAATTGTTTTCCAGGCCGCGAGATCGTGGGATAAATAGTGCGCGACGGGTCGCTGGTGCAGCGCTTAGTGGGTGCTTTGGAAGTTGAGCCCCCGTCGCTTCGTTTATGAGAGAAGAGGAAGTTGGGGAAGCAATTGTTTTGTAGGCACGCCGCGGTAAATGCCAGTCTAGCGCTTTGGAAGTTGAGCCCCCGTCGCTTCGTTTATGAGAGAAGAGGAAGTTGGGGAAGCAATTGTTTTGCAGGCACGCTGCGGTAAATGCCAGTCTAGCGCTTTGGAAGTTGAACCAGACGCTTCGTTTCGTTTACCGCCAGGCAGCAATTAGAAAGTCTCGTTGTTGGGTCCCCTCGTTGTTTGACTACACGCAGCAGAGCGACAGTCTGAAAAAGGAGATAGCGTGCAAGGTGGGAATAAATCCGTTCTCGTCTGACACGCGGAAGGAATAGCGAACAAAATCCATTGAAATGCTTCTCATCGAGGTCACCTGCTCCATGAGCCAAACGAGTGAGACAAACTAGTCCAGGTTTAGCATCCAAAGCGTGTGGGGACCCACTTATCTGGGTTAGGTTTGGTCCGACGTGTGTCTGGGGCCCCACTTGTCATAGTGTTCTGGGCCTTCGTGGGGCCACATGTCATAAGGGTTAGGGTTCGTGGCCAATGGAAAAACCCAAACAACTGAAGCGTGGTAGCAAGTTGTGCGTACCAGCGGGATGAGAATTGACAGGGCAGCGAGATTTCAAAGGCAAGTACATTGACGAGACACGCCGCAGTCTGACAAGGCGTGCTCAAGAGATCTCAGTAGCATCATCATCGCTCACTCTACTCTGGCAACTAGTTCAGTAGATGGAGGAGTTCCCTTCCATGGGTAATAGCTTGCAACTAGGTCTAAATCACAACTTAAGCGGAATAACAAGACATCTAACGCAAGGGGCCCACTAGTCAGTGCTGATGTGGCATTGCATGTACACATGACATCATTTAGCGTGTCCCCTGGGGGTGTGGGACCCTAGAACCAAGGCCAAACCATGGTTCCCACCCCACCTGGCAGACATCGATGGCACCGCCGAGTCTGACCTAGATCTCGGAGGGGGGCCTAGGGAATTCAAAAAAAAAATCAAAAAAAATGGAAAAACACTGCATGGAGTCATGGTGAGTGATGCATCACCTAGGAAAAATACCAAACATGCCATCCCAAGGGTTCACATGTGGACTCTCTCACAGAGAGGTGCTTCCAGGCAGCAGTTCTCTTGGTCTTCCTTGGCAGATGACCATGGTTTGTGCAACTTCCACAGCAAACTTTGGAACCATGGTCCCATTTTTGGTGGAGATGTGCATCTTTGCATTCCCAACCACTTTTGCAACTAGTGTTTTTCCAGTTTCCACATAAAAAATGCATTTCCCATTTTCTGGGTGCCCGGAGGGGTCGAAACACGTGCTTTTTTGTGAAGGGGCCACCAAGGGCAGTGTGCAGAACATCACCACTCTATTTTTCATGGGTGGGGGACCTGCCAGGGGTGCCACATCCAGGAGGCTAGGAATTATCTCGGCCTGCTGCCATATAAAGAATTATTTTTGCCCTAAATCCTTTTTAATCCAATTTTGCACTGGGGCTACAAGAAATGCACACCAGAAAAATCGGGGAAAAATACAGGGAGGTCCACTGGGGGTGTGGGACCCTAGAACCAAGGCCAAACCATGGTTCCCACCCCACCTGGCAGACATCGATGGCACCGCCGAGTCTGACCTAGATCTCGGAGGGGGGCCTGGGGAATTCAAAAAAAAATCAAAAAAATGGAAAAACACTGCATGGAGTCATGGTGAGTGATGCATCACCTAGGAAAAATACCAAACATGCCATCTCAAGGGTTCACATGTGGACTCTCTCACAGAGAGGTGCTTCCAGGCAGCAGTTCTCTTGGCCTTCCTTGGCAGATGACCATGGTTTGTGCAACTTCCACAGCAAACTTTGGAACCATGGTCCCATTTTTGGTGGAGATGTGCATATTTGCATTCCCAACCACTTTTGCAACTAGTGTTTTTCCAGTTTCCACATAAAAAATGCATTTCCCATTTTCCGGGTGCCCGGAGGGGTCGAAACAGGTGCTTTTTTGTGAAGGGGCCACCAAGGGCAGTGTGCAGAACATCACCACTCTATTTTTCATGGGTGGGGGACCTGCCAGGGGTGCCACATCCAGGAGGCTAGGAATTATCTCGGCCTGCTGCCATATAAAGAATTATTTTTGCCCTAAATCCTTTTTAATCCAATTTTGCACTGGGGCTACAAGAAATGCACACCAGAAAAATCGGGGAAAAATACAGGGAGGTCCCCTGGGGGTGTGGGACCCTAGAACCAAGGCCAAACCATGGTTCCCACCCCACCTGGCAGACATCGATGGCACCACCGAGTCTGACCTAGATCTCAGAGGGGGGCCTGGGGAATTCAAAAAAAAATCAAAAAAATGGAAAAACACTGCATGGAGTCATGGTGAGTGATGCATCACCTAGGAAAAATACCAAACATGCCATCCCAAGGGTTCACATGTGGACTCTCTCACAGAGAGGTGCTTCCAGACATTGCATGACATGGTTTCATAACAGTTCATAACATAATAAACACAAAGTACTTCAATGTGTTCAGTTCATTACATAATTTTATTGCGAAAGCACGACACATCAGGGTTCAAGCTGGGCGCGTAGCTGCTCGTTTTCCTTCTTAAGAGACGCCACGAGTTGGCAGCTTGCGAGGTATTTCATTTTGGAATCCACGAGCTCCCTGAGTGCTTTCTCGTTTTCAGCCAGCAGGTTCCTGCATGTGATCTCCAGGGTGACAGTACTGTTTGTTAGCTTCAAATTTTCCTCCAATAGATCTTTGATCCTGCCTGTATTCTTATGTGCCGAGGCTATGGCTTCCTTGTGCAGTTCCGACCACTGTTGATTCTCCTTTACAAGCTCCTTACGCTCACGCGCAAGGCACTTGGCAACTAAGAGGACTTTAGCCATATCCATTTCCTGGGCCAATTTTTTCTCCCTTTGTTTGGCTATCCGTTCATTAAGCCAGGACGCCATATCTGGGTTCAGCCCCACCTTCATTTCCTGTATAAAATAAAAACAGGGTTATTTCTACCAACGATGCCAACTAATAAGTGGCAGTGGCGTCCTCCCAAAAACCCCATTACAGGTAAAGCACTCTACTCTCACCTAAGTCAGAATCGCAAGAACCCCAATGCATGTCAACACAATTAGAGAGTGCTTACCTCGCTGAGCCGGTGAAATGTGGGCATCGGGTTCTGGATCGCCGCCGCCATTTTTTGGGAGAGAGGCACACCCTGCAAAACCATCATGGCTCCGCCGGCTCTGGAACATTTTATTCCACGGTAATGAGTTAAAGAGGACGAAGAAGAAGAAGAACAAAAAGATGATGATGAAGAAGGAGAATTTGTCCCAGTACCCGGATGAGCCCTCGCCTGATTTAAGTTTTCCCTTCTCCACCAGGGAGAGCAAAGATTGCGCCTCTATGTGAGGGCTTTCTCTAATGGATGAAGCAAGTTCCTTCCGGCGGCGAGCTCTCTCCATTCGCTCCGCTTCCTGAGTCGTCAGGGGGCGGTTTCTCTTTCGAGGCATGGCTAGACAGAGCGGATGGGGGGCCGGGCAGGAGGAAGGAGAAGGAAGTAGGTGAATGAATAATATGGCAAGATAGTCAAACAGCCTAGCCCGTGGTCCAACCACTGCTCTCTGTCTTCTAGCCTTCTCATGCAAGCTATATGCTCCGTAATTGAAAAAATAGAGCCCCCGCCCGGTACGCGGGTGGATACGTGGCGCCGATTAACTGACGCTCACTGCCCCGTCCCATCGTGCCAGTGCCAGGGTCCTGGCTAGACACGAGAAGGCATGCCAGGACACGCCGGAAGATAAAATGCATTATATTTTATATATTAACTGAAAATGGAAGGGTCAAATATTACGCAAGATAAATTGCATTGAACAGAAAATGGTAGCTAATATGCATGGCTTTTGCATTTTCTTCATAGATTACTAACTTAACCACTAGCTAAACCCAGTACATGACGTCATCGGAGTCGTCGGAGTCGACCTCCGTTGGGGCCTTGTCCTTGCCCTCTGCTTCATCCTCCATCGTGGTTGCCTTGCCCTTCCCCCTGCCATGGGGTTCCAATGACCTGGTCATGGCCGTCTTCATGTCTCGCGCAAACTTTGCGGCGGCGGATCTTGGCTGCTCAGTGTTGACGCCACCATCCACATCGTCCGATTCAAGATTGATGAACGATACGGGTTTGAGGGCGGTCTTGAACCGGCCTACACTGCGAGGCCTGCTGGAGCCACTGCCAGACCTGCTCGATGTCGATGAGGTAGGAGTTGGAGTAGATGCATTGCTGCTCGGTTCAAGCCACCATGGCCATCTGATGCGGCGACGGCTTGACCTGCCGCGCTGTGCACGACCGGGCGTGGAGTTCCCGCTGTGGTAGTACGTACCACTGATACGTCTCAAACGTATCTATAATTTTTGATGCTCCATGCTTGTTTTTACACCATTTGCCTATTGTTTCGTTACACTTAGTGGCATTTTTATGCATTTTCCGGAACTAACCTACTAACAAGTGCCATAGTGCCAGTTTCCTGTTTTCTGCTGTTTTTGTGTTTCAGAAGTGATACACAGGAAATATTCTCGGAATTGGACGAAACAAGTTCCTGAAGTCTTATTTTTCCCGGAAGCTTCCAGACATCCGAAGGAGAGATGGAGAGGGGCCACCAGGGCCCCACACACAGGGCCGGTGCGGCCAGGCCCCTGGCCGCGCCACCCCTGTGTGAGGGCACATGGCCCCTCTTCTGACATCGCCCCTTCGCCTATAAAGACCCCCCGACGGAAAAAACCTAAGTACCCGATCAGTTTTCCAGAACACATCGCGATCCGCCGCCGCCGTCGACCCGAAGATCGGGAGGGTCCAGAAGCTCTTCCCGGCACCCTGCCGGAGAGGGGAATCGCCACCGGAGGTCTTCTTCATCGCCATGCTTGCCTCCGGAGCGATGAGTGAGTAGTCTACCTTGGACTATGGGTCCATAGCCGTAGCTAGATGGTTGTCTTCTCCACCATGTGCTTCATGTTTAGATCTCATGAGCTGCCCTACATGATTGAGATCACCGTTATGTAATTCTATGATGTTGGTTTGTTGGGATCCGATGAATATTGGTGTTTATGATTAAGTTGCTGTACTGAATTATATCTTTTGTTATCTCTATGTTGTTTATGATCTTGCATGCTCTCCGTTGTTAGTAGCTATCTTGGCCGAGTAGTTGCTAGTGACTCCAAGAGGGGGTATTTATGCTCGATAGTGGGTTCATGTCTCTATTTCACCTGGGGGAGTGACAGAAACCTCTAAGGTGGTAGATGTGCTGTTGCTACTAGGGAGAAAACAACATTCATATGCTCAAGGGCATATGCTTTGTTTACATTACACACTTTGCTTAATGCAATTATCTGTTGTTCGCAACTTAATACTTTTGGGGTGTTCGGATTGATATCCCCGAGGGTGGATTATTAGTCATAGATGCAGTTAGATGGCGGTCTATGTATTTTGTTGTAATGCCCAGAGTAAATCTCATAGTGATCTTCTTGACATATCACGTTTATCTTTATTCTATCAATTGCCCAACTGTAATTTGTTTACCCAGCATGTTATTTTATCTATGGAGAGACACCACTAGTGAACTGTGGACCCCGGTCCTATTTTAATCATATTGCAATCACCTGTTTACTTTTCCCGTACTGTTTACTTTACTCGCATACTATATTATTTTCCACTCGATACGCTCATAATCTTTGTTTCAAGCAAACCGGTGAGATTGACAACCTCATCGCAAGTTGGGAACAAAGTACTTGGTTGTGTGTGTGCAGGTTCCGCGTTGCTACTGGCCGAAGACGAGTCAACAAGTATCGTTAACGGCGCCCTTGTTGGAGTGTTATTAAGCCAGTCTGCATCACCTTCAGTTGTCACCGTCTCTCCTCTTCAAGATCGACATTAAACCTTGGTTTCTTCACTGAGGGAAAACTAGCCGCTACACTCATCATACCTTCCTCTTGGGGTTCCCAACGGGCTGGTCATTCACCACGCACAAGGACTTACTGCTCCCACATCAACTAAACGCCACAGTCTTTTCTGGCGCCATCACCGAGTAGCAGCTTCTTTTCTGGCGCCGTTGCCGGGGAGGAAGAGAAGACTTCTGCGAGGGGATTTTTTCGCACACACATCCTTTACTTTGTTATTGTTTTGCTTTACTTTATTTATTTTACCTGCATTGCTTCTTATCAAAAACCCAAAAAAATTAGAATCCTTGGTAGCTGTTTTTACTTGTTTACTTTTGTTTTGCTGAAATGGCCAATCCTGAAAACACCAAGTTGTGTGACTTTACTAGCACAAACAATGGTGATTTTATCTGCACTCCTATTGCACCACCTGCTACTGCTGCAAACTTTTATGAGATTAAGCCTGCTTTATTGAACCTTGTTATGAAAGAGCAATTTTCTGGTGCTAGTACTGAAGATGCTGCAGCTCATCTCAACAATTTTGTTGAGCTATGTGAGATGCAGAAATATAAAGATGTTGATAGTGATATTATTAAGCTCAAGTTGTTTCCTTTTTCTTTGAGAGGAAAAGCTAAAGATTGGTTGCTTTCTTTGACTAAGAATAGTATTGATTCATGGGCTAAGTGTATGGATGCTTTTATTGGTAGATACTATCCTCCTGCTAAGATTATAGCTTTGCGCAGCAATATTATGAAGTTTACTCAGTTTGATAATGAACATGTTGCTCAAGCTTGGGAAAGAATGAAATCTATGGTAAAGAATTGCCCCACTCATGGACTGACTACTTGGATGATTATCCAAACTTTTTATGCAGGACTGAATTTTTCTTCAAGGAACCTACTTGATTCAGCTGCTAGAGGCACTTTTATGACCCTTACCTTGGGCGCCACATCAAAGTTACTCGACAACATGATGGTAAATTATTCCGAATGGCACACCAAGAGAGCTCCACAAGGTAAGAAGGTAAATTCTGTTGAGGAAACCTCTTCCTTGAATGATAAGATTGACACAATTATGGCTATGCTTGCTAATGATAGGACTCATGTTGATCCTAATAATGTTCCTTTGGCCTCTCTGGTTGCTCAAGAAGAGCAAGTTGATGTGAATTTCATTAAAAACAATAATTTTAACAACAATGCTTATAGGAACAATTTTGCTAGTAACAATTATAGGCCGTATCCTTCTACCAATGGTAATGGTTATGGTAACTCTTATGGTAATTCCTACCACAACACTAGGGCCGCGCCCTCCGAGCTTGAGGTAATGCTCAAGGACTTCATCGGTAAACAAACTGCTTTTAATAAGTCTGTTGAGGAAAAGTTAGGCAAAATTGATATTCTTGCTTCTAAAGTTGATAGCCTTGCTCATGATGTTGAACTTCTGAAACTAAAAGTGTTTCCTAATGATGTGAAAGTGAGCAATGTTGTTGCTTCCGCTAATGCTATCCAAGTTGGAATTGATGAAAATATTAGATTGTTAGCGGAATTGCATGCTAGGTGGGAAAGAGAAGATGAGATGTCTAGAGAGACCAAGGTGTTTCTCCTACTGGTAGCAATCCTCTTACTTTGATTGGTGTAGAGAAAACTCCCACTCTTTGTGTTAAAAAGCCTAAAACTGCCAAAACTTTTTCTCAAAAGAGTGCTGAAATTTTTCGGAGTATGGGAGATGATAGCTCTACTTGTTTTAATGATTTTGATGATGATGGCTGCAATATATCTGAAGTCATTTTGTTCTTGCAAAAGCTTGCTTTGACTCCCAATGCTAGTTCTTTAAATATTGCTTTTACTAAGCATATTACCAATGCTCTCATAAAGATTAGGGATGAAAAGTTGAAGCAAAAAGCCTCTGTTCCCAAGAAGTTAGAAGATGGTTGGGAACCCATCATTGATATGCATGTTAATGGTTATGATTGCCATGCTTTATGTGATCTAGGTGCTAGTATTTCTATCATGCCTAGAAAGATTTATGACATGCTTGATTTACCACCGCTAGAAAAATGTTATTTTGATGTTCCTATTGCTGGTGTTGCTAAGAAGAAACCTTTGGGAAGGATTAATGATGTTCTTATTGTGGTTAACAATAACCTTGTTCCTGTTGATTTTCTTGTTATGGATGTTGAATGCCATGCTTCATGTCCTATTATTTTGGGAAGACCTTTTCTTCGAACTGTAGGTGCCATCATTGATATGAGGGAAGGCACCATCAAATATCAATTCCCACTAAAGAAAGGCATGGAACACTTCCCTAGGAAAAGAAAGAAATTACTTTTTGACTCTATTCTTAGAGCAAATTATGAGCTTGATGCTTCATCTCTTGATATTACTTGATTCGCAATTTTCTGCGCCTAGCTCAAAGGCGTTAAAGAAAAGCACTCTTGGGAGATAACCCAATGTTTTATTTTCAGTAATTTTTCTTTTATTTGAGTCTTGGAAGTCATTACTACTGTAATGACCGCTCCTTATCTTGTTTATTTCGTTTTTGTGCCAAGAGAAGCCTCTAATTTGAGCGAGGTAAAGATTTGGGGTTATTGCTGTCCTGAAACTGTTTTCGGTGCTGCACCGTAAAAATTCGTATAAATTCTCTGTTTATCTTTTGGACCTGCGATTTCTTGTGCATATGCCCCAGGTTATATCCAAACTTTTCTTAGTTGAACACTTTTTGATTTGAGCAACATAAAATCCCTCAAAAATTCGTCCTTTGTCAGCTGTTCTGTTTTGACAGATTTCTGCCAATATTTGTTTTTGCCACTTTATCGCTTTCTTTTGAGTTCTTTTTGATCATGGAACTCTTGTGGAAGTTGCTACAGTAGTATATACTTTATATGTGGTGGTTTTGGGTTGAGACCTGAAGCTAAAAGAGGTTGAATATATTTTATGCTTACACTAATGTTGCTAATAGAATTGTGTTTAGTTTTGTATGAAGGAAGTTTTCAAGTGTAGGGATTGGAGAATGATGAGATGAGTTGAAGAATGGACAAAAGCTCAAGCTTGGGGATGCCCATGCATCACCCCAAGAAATATCCAAGAAGTACAAGCGTCAAAGCTTGGGGATGCCCCCGAGGCACCCCTTCTTCGTCGGCAAAAATCAGGTCACCTTTCAAGACACTATATTTTTATTGCTTCATGCACTATGTGTTTTTCTTGGAGCGTCAGTTGTTTTAGTTTTCTTAGTTTGTTTAGTTTGTTTGTTTGCTGCAATAAATGGTTGTACCCCAACAAATTTCCTTTGGAGGAGATGTACTCGTTTTCATTTGCAAAGAATGCTCTAGTTTTCACTCTTATTAAAAATCGAGCATTCTACTTTTTCTGCTACTGCTTTTGGTTTTCGTTTTCGCCTTGATTTGCGTTCAGATCTTGTCATATCTTTTCATCAAGGTGTATTTTTGCCTCTGATATTTATTGGTTTTCATCAAAAGAGGTGTTTATAAAAATTTCAAATGGTGTTGGAAAAGAGAAAAAGCTTTGTGCAAAATAGTGGTACAAGAAGGAGCTTGTGTAGACTGTGGCTTAGGCTTTTTCATGTCATGCTTGATGTCTTTTTGATAGTATGCTTAGTGGTTTTGTTGTAGCATGACTTGTCTCAAACGACTGAGATTGCTTAATTAGCCTTTGAAAAAATCATGCGTTGTTTTTATTGTATGGAAGCATTATCTTGGTTTTCTCCTTGATGCTTTATTTGGGTTGACTTGGCGCATGCTCACACATGTTAGACTCTTACAAAGTCGCCATTAGCCTTCATGATCATTTAGTTTTTGACTTTTGATGCCATCTTATGTTTTTTTTAATGTCGCTTTGTCGCTTTGCATGATTATGGCCATTACTGCTCTCTTAGTTGGTCGCTCCCAGTCTTTTGCTAGCCCTCGCCTTGTACTGAGTATGAGCTCTACTCGTGCATCCAACTCCTAAAAGCCAAAGTTTTCCAAAGTGTCCACCATACATACCTACTAGCAATTTGCTATTCCAAGTAAATTTGACTTGCTTTTATATTCTCTTCAAATTAAACTCTTACCAGTGTTATGCGAAATTCGGTCAGTAAAGCTCTCACGAACCGGAAGGCACACTTTACTTTTTCCTGTTCTTAAAAATTTGATATTGTGGTCTTTTATGTTGAGTTGTTATGCTTGCAAGTTGTAAGTTGGATTCTAGCCCAGCCATGCTGTCATGGGCAAGCTTTCAACATTGCACTTCTTATTTGAGTTGATATCGTGATCTTTTGTTTATGGATGCCCGCGGTGTGAAATGAGTTGGGAATCTTGTGAGGATCATGGAGTTTGTATATGTGTTAGGGAAACGCCGGGCCGCCAATCTAAGCCATGCATAATTCATGGTGGAAATTTGCAGCATACCCATGGTGAACATTCGACGACGCATCTCACAATAAAAAGCTAAACAATATAGCAAATAAAAGAGATGTCGAGGTGTTCATTGTCTGCTTGTCCTGTCATTTTGGTGTGGGCTTGTTCCATGTCATCGGGCACGGAGGTACCCCATTGGCGGTTCTCAATGATATGCATATACTTACAATGACAAGAGCCTTGCTTGGGACTCTAAGTAAAGTAGCATGAGGTTTGGGTACTCGTATTCACGGGGCACGAGGTCTTCAACTTATGATTTGTCAAGCATATGCATCATAATTGTTCTCGCATTAACTTTAACCATTCAAGATGCTTATGATGGGGGCAATGAGAGCTCAAAGCCGGTAAGTACCATAATTTTTGAAGGTTATAAAACTCGCAATCACTGCTTCCCTCTGCGAAGGGTCTTTCTTTTACTTTTATGTTGAGTCACCACCTTCTTTCTTTATGCACCATTAAGAGAGCATAGTTGTCATTCTTAGTGTGATATGCATTGTCCCAAAGTTCATTGATTGACTCATGATGATTGGTTTCACTTGTTCTTAAATTATTTGTATCTAGTCGCCCTCTTAAACTTGAAGGTGTCCTACGCATTTATGTTTTGCTCTCTTTGAAGGACAAGCTGAAAATCAATTGTATGTTTTTCCTTATGATTTGAACACACGTTTGACTTTCATTGTTTCATTATCATGATCTTTTGTTTGTGTTCATTTGCATGTTTACAACATGGTTGCTAAGTTCTTATTGTCATGATTATATCTTTCATGCCCATGTTTGAAGTTCTATTGATCCCAGCTCACCAATGCTTACATATATGATCAAGATTGTGTAGGTGCATGTCACCTCAAAAATTATTTCTTTGTTATCACTTACCTACTCGAGGACGAGCAGGAGTTAAGCTTGGGGATGCTTGATACGTCTCAAACGTATCTATAATTTTTGATGCTCCATGCTTGTTTTTACACCATTTGCCTATTGTTTCGTTACACTTAGTGGCATTTTTATGCATTTTCCGGAACTAACCTATTAACAAGTGCCACAGTGTCAGTTTCCTGTTTTCTGCTGTTTTTGTGTTTCAGAAGTGATACACAGGAAATATTCTCGGAATTGGACGAAACAAGTTCCTAAAGTCTTATTTTTCCCGGAAGCTTCCAGACATCCGAAGGAGAGACGGAGAGGGGCCACCAGGGCCCCACACACAGGGCCGGCGCGGCCAGGCCCCTGGCCGCGCCACCCCTGTGTGAGGGCACCTGGCCCCTCCTCTGACATCGCCCCTTCGCCTATAAAGACCCCCCGACGGAAAAAACCTAAGTACCCGATCAGTTTTCCAGAACACATCGCGATCTGCCGCCGCCGTCGACCCGAAGATCGGGAGGGTCCAGAAGCTCTTCCCGGCACCCTGCCGGAGAGGGGAATCGCCACCGGAGGTCTTCTTCATCGCCATGTTTACCTCCGGAGCGATGAGTGAGTAGTCTACCTTGGACTATGGGTCCATAGCAGTAGCTAGATGGTTATCTTCTCCACCATGTGCTTCATGTTTAGATCTCATGAGCTGCCCTACATGATTGAGATCACCGTTATGTAATTCTATGATGTTGGTTTGTTGGGATCCGATGAATATTGGTGTTTATGATTAAGTTGCTGTACTGAATTATATCTTTTGTTATCTCTATGTTGTTTATGATCTTGCATGCTCTCCGTTGTTAGTAGCTATCTTGGCCGAGTAGTTGCTAGTGACTCCAAGAGGGGGTATTTATGCTCGATAGTGGGTTCATGTCTCTATTTCACCTGGGGGAGTGACAGAAACCTCTAAGGTGGTAGATGTGCTGTTGCTACTAGGGAGAAAACAACATTCATATGCTCAAGGGCATATGCTTTGTTTACATTACACACTTTGCTTAATGTAATTATCTGTTGTTCGCAACTTAATACTTTTGGGGTGTTCGGATTGATATCCCCGAGGGTGGATTATTAGTCATAGATGCAGTTGGATGGCGGTCTATGTATTTTGTTGTAATGCCCAGAGTAAATCTCATAGTGATCTTCTTGACATATCACGTTTATCTTTATTCTATCAATTGCCCAACTGTAATTTGTTTACCCAGCATGTTATTTTATCTATGGAGAGACACCACTAGTGAAATGTGGACCCCGGTCCTATTTTAATCATATTGCAATCACCTGTTTACTTTTCCCGTACTGTTTACTTTACTCGCATACTATATTATTTTCCACTCGATACGCTCATAATCTTTGTTTCAAGCAAACCGGTGAGATTGACAACCTCATCGCAAGTTGGGAACAAAGTACTTGGTTGTGTGTGTGCAGTTTCCGCGTTGCTACTGGCCGAAGATGAGTCAACAAGTATCGTTAACGGCGCCCTTGTTGGAGTGTTATTAAGCCAGTCTGCATCACCTTCAGTTGTCACCGTCTCTCCTCTTCAAGATCGATTAAACCTTGGTTTCTTCACTGAGGGAAAACTAGCCGCTACACTCATCATACCTTCCTCTTGGGGTTCCCAACGGGCTGGTCATTCACCACGCATAAGGACTTACTGCTCCCACATCAACTAAACGCCATAGTCTTTTCTGGCGCCATCACCGAGTAGCAACCACCGCCGTGGCTGAAGCCTGGGGTGGCGTGGCTGAGGCCTGGGGTGGAGCTTCCGCGTCGTGCGCGGGAGGTGTTGTAGCGGCCGGTGCGAGGCATCTGAACTACGGGGAGGGCTCGCTCGTGTGAAGAACAGGAGGCGGAGGCTAGTGTTCGTGGTGTCTGCCCAGAGGGAAACATATCTTTTTGACAGGGTAGCTCTACATGGAAGCACATGCCCCCAGCGACTGTGCATAGCTTCCACGCTTGTAAACAATACATTTTCTTAGTGTCCATGATGGCAATTTCATTGGTGGCATAGTTGCGTTGCACGATCCCACCTGTCATACTCAAACGGTCATATTCTGGGGGGCGCGCCCCCTGGTATAACTGCCGGATGCAAAAGCAACGTCGTCACTCCGATTCTTCCTTCTTCCCATCTCCCCCTTGCACCTATGATTCTTTTCCGGGCTAGCTCACATCTGCTGTTCTAGTTCCCCACCCAGTCCCTCTGCTGTGCTCTCCCTTGGGTGCAAGGCAATGGTTCGCAGCTACTGCAGTTCTTCGCGGGCGGAATCTGGGACGGCTCGCCGACGCTCCCCTATCCCGTACCGGAGTAAGCCCTACGACTATTCGCCGGACAAAACCTGTGACTGTGGAGTAAAGATGCCGAGATGGATTGCGTGGACGGATGAAAACGCTGGGAGAAGATTCTACAACTGCGGCATCCGCGCGGTATTATTGTAAATTTATCATGTTTGTTTGCCAGTTTTAGATATTTTAATTCTCACATCTTTCCTCTTCCTTTACTATGTTTTTGGCAGGAAGGCAAGGGCCGAGGCTGTGAGAAGTATGAGTGAATGGACGACCCGCTGCCAGTTTTCCAGAGAGAGCTTGTTCGTGATCTTCGTGATGCTGTATGGGAGAAGATGGAGGAGAACCGTGCGCTGCTTGATGAAAACAAGGAGCTTCTGGACCAACTTCGGAAGCTCGAGCAGAGTGGTGGTGTGCATGCTCAGTTGCAGAAGCAAGCAGCCGGAATAGAGCAGATCAAGGTTAGGGCAGATGGTGGAAACAATCTGCTTTTCATATGGATATGTTCCATGGCATTTGCAGTTTATGTTGGCATTATGATGTCTAGCACCTGAAAAGCAGAACTGTAAGGACCCAAATATTGTGTAATGTGAAATGTTATCCTGTGCCATTTATTCTGCCTTTTCTGACTGTCCCTCTGAACAAAAACTCCAATATAAGAACATATGCATAATGTCAAACATGGCTTATTAAAAATGAGTACATAGTTTACAAATTACAAATTCCATAACAAATACAGTTCGGACAGAATTTCGGGCAGGTCCAGGGCCCCTGTTTTATAATGCACACACAAACACACATGTTCCGGAAAAATAGTTTTCAGAATTTTGCTGTATTACAGAGACGGAGCACTCAGAAAAAAGACTGAATTAGTCTTACTCCCACCTAGCTGTCTTCTTCCTCTTTGGGGATAGTTTTCTCGCCTTCTTGTATGTTGGATCAGAAGGTTCTGGAATGTCCGGCCAATCTGAATCAGATCCCGTGTCATCATCACTCCACTCAACTTCCTCGTGAAGCACATAGACAGCATCAGCAGTCTTGCACCTTGTCTTGCGCTTCCTGACAAATGTTAGAAAGCAGGTAAGCCCCAGCTAAGCATAGATATTACCTAATTATAAATAAAGATCATACACGCAAATACTTCATACCTAGGCTTTGGTCCGTTCAAAGGACACCCAGCTGCTCTATGTCCAATACATTTGCATTGCTTACATCTGTTTTTGCCTTTCTTGCTACCACTAAAAGGCATGCCCTGCTTCTCCATGAAATTCTTGAACCTACTCATCCTAGGTCTTCCTTTGCCTCTTTTAACATTTGGCTGGCACAGCTTGAAAGGTAGTTGAACCACAGGCCACTGTGACTGGTCTGTGCAAGGAGGGACGGCACCTGCGTAGGTAGCTCGAAATCTAGCCAAAGAGAAGTACTCACTCACATATTGATCAAGGTGTGGCAGAGTTCTTTTGTGAACCAAGAAGATTAACGCGTGTGGGCATGGCTTCCCAGTATGCTGCCACTCTAAACAGCTGCATTCTGTACTGTCAATCTTCACGACATGCCTCAGGCCATTCCGGCTCAAATCTCTCACCTCACAGCTGTGGTCGTTAGACTCTCCAACTCTAAGGTAACCAAGACCTCGACTTCTCTGGTTTATTTGCTGAATAACAGCGGGTAGAATGTGCCCTCTTAGTCTGTCCCCAATATCTCTTCTTACTTTTATCAGCCTCATCAACATACCTCGTATGGTGTCCATCAACATAGGAACTGGAAGGTCTTTTGAGTCTTTAACCCAGTTATTTACGGTTTCAGCAAGGTTGTTGTTTATGTAATCACACTTTATTGCGGGATTAAAAGCACTCCTCATCCATAAAAGGCTGTGATTCCTTTCCAAGTATACGGCAAAATCAGAGTTCTCAGCATGTATCTTGTCCATAAAAAATTTGTAGCTCTCAGGCTTGTAGGCCCTAGCAGCAGTCCACATGTAGCGATATACAGTGCCTGAGTAGTGCCTGTACAGGTTCAACATCAAATGAGCATGGCATTCTCTTTGTTCAGCATGTGGAAATACTGTCCGAACTGCATTTGCCAATCCTTTGCATGCATCAGTGCTTATGGTCAGTGGTGAAACATCACCTATTGATCTATGCAGTTGCCTCATAAACCACTCCCAGTTCGCCTCTGATTCCGACTGAAACAGGCCGAATGCCACCGGGAACATCCAGTTGTGCCCATCCAGTGCTGTCGCTGATGCTAGACAACCATTCCATCTGCCAGTGAGGACAGTGGAGTCTATACTCAAATATGGCCTACAACCCTCCTTGAACCCTTGAATACAGGGCTCAAGGGCCATAAAAAAACGGTTAAAATATATGTTCCCCTCCTCCTCTTTCGTGTCAATCTCGACAACACTACCTTGAGACCTAGATTGTATTTCAGCCTTGAAGCTGTACAATAGCCTGAAACTATTTTCCCAGTCCCCATATAGTGTTTGCAAAGCTCTCTCTTTACCTTTCCAAACTATGTGATACGGTAGCTCGACGTTGTAATCAGTCATAAGCTTTACCTGAATCGCCTTGGCAGTCTCATTGGGCGTTTTCTTAAGAATGGCCAAAGCATGCTTCTCAACCCATTCTTGAGTTGCACAAGAAGATCTTAGTTTGCAGCCTGTTGGACACCTGTGTGCAGGTCCCATCTTGTTCACCTGCATCGGAACATTCATTTTATACATTAGTTGCTTCATAATAATTCCTAAACTTGCTTCACATATGAAAACCCGAACCCGTCAGTTTGAAATAGATATTTATGTGCGAGGAAAGCTTGTCAGTACCCTAACTGTTTCTCCACCAGGAAGTATCCTAACGGAGATCTTCCATGGGCATTGATCCTTCACCCTCTCCCCATTGTAGTAGTCTAATCTGCACCTCGCCTCGTACCGTTTCCTTGTGTTTCTAGTTCTGAAGACGTCAAACTCTCCGATGATACAATATTGCGCAAATGCTTTCCTGAATTCTACCATGTTGGCGAAGTATGTGCCCACCATAATTACAGGTACCATTGGATCATATGTTATCGCTAACTCGCTAGTGACCTCATCATCTACCGGTATGGCAGCTTCCTCCATTAGTGATTCATCCATTACATCATCACCTGTTTCTTGTTCCAGCACCTCTATTTCACTGTCCTCATCTTCTCCTATGTCCGAAACGGGAGGACCTTCATTGTCATCCTCTACATCATCATCACTAGGTTCATTAGCGATGCCAAGTACATCACACATTGTTTTCTCTGCCATGGGTTCATCGACGCCATCACCTCCCATGGGTTTGACATTGACAGTCTGCCAATCTACTTGCTGTGCTGAGAAATTTTCTCCCACATCTGTCTCTACTACTGATGGTGGTTCTGCCCTTTGTTCAAAAAAATCTTGCTCCATTTGGCATTCCCATTGACAAGTATCATCGTTATCTGAGTCTGCTAACGTCCAGTCCTTCTTGGGGGTAGACTCCTTGTTGGTATACTTCTTGGGGGTGATCTTCTTTGTGGTTGACTTCTTGGGGGTGTTCTCCTCGGTGGTCTTCTTTGTGGTTGACTTCTTGGGGGTGTTCTCCTCGGTGGAATTCTTTGCGGTTGACTTCTTGGGGGTGTTCTCCTCGGTGGTCTTCTTTGTGGTTGACTTCTTTGGGGTCTTATCCTCGGTGGTCTTCTTTGTGGTTGACTTCTTGGGGGTGGTTTCCTCGGTGGTCTTCTTTGTGGTTGACTTTTTGGGGGTGGTTTTCTCGGTGGTCTTCTCTGTGGTAGACTTCTTTGGGGTGTTCTCCTCGGTGGTATTCTTTGTGGTTGACATCTTGGGGGTCTTATCCTCGGTGGTCTTCTTTGTGGTTGACTTTTTGGGGGTGGTTTCCTCGGTGGTCTTCTTTGTGGTTAAGGGGGTGTTCTCCTCGGTGGACTTTTTTGTGGTTGTCTGGGTGTTCTCCTCGGTGGTCTTCTTTCCGGTTGTCTTCTCGCGGGTGTTCTCCCCCTGGGTGGTCATCAACCACTCTGCCATAGACTGCGCCGAGGCGTTCTTTCTGGGACAGGTCCTCTTGCATAGGAGCTTGCGGTCCCGACTCACACTATCTGTTGGAGTAACCTTTGCAGTATTCTTTGGACTATAATTTCGAGTGCCAACCTTACTAGGGCTGATCCAATCCATGTAAGAACTAGGAATGTTCCCGTTACCTTCAGTTACACCATCCCCCTCTGGATCAGCACGGGTGCCTACGCAAGCGAGAAACAGTATATGGTTGCCCCCTCCATATTTCTCCAATGCCGCATCTAAATTAGGTTGACTGTTAACGCCAATCTCAATGTAATCATTGATTCTTCTATTCCACCACATATATTTTACTTTTTGGTGAGATCCCAGCAGCAACTTTACACTAAACTTTCCAATCAGTTCAGCTACTGGTATCCCCTTCTGGCGATCTATGTAGACATCAACATCGTGTTTTTCAACGAGAACTTCTGAGCCATCATCCAGTTCTGCAGTGTAGGGGTCGAATGTGGCCACCATTCTCAAAAGAGGAGGAGGTTCAGCGGCAGCAGGTTTTTCAGCACCAGCAGCAGCAGGTTTTTCAATACCAGCAGGAGGTTCAGCAGCTGTATGATGTTTACCAGGAGCAGGTTTACCAATAGCAGCAGATTTACTGCTAGGATGTGTAGCAGCTTGAGCACCAGCAGCAGATTTTCTTTGATTACCAGCAGGAAATTTCTTGGATGCCCGGGCAACAACACCATCTCCTGTTCCACCAATAATTTTAGCATGTAAAATGTGGCCAGGAGAGTCTGCAAACCTTTCCAATTGATCTTCAATCTTTTCCATGTCCACAGGTGTAACAACCCCCCGCGGTGATACCCATTCGAATTCTGCAGTTTGTGCGGAGCCCATTGGAACAATTCCACGAACAAGTTCAACCATCCCAGATAAAGACTTGAAGCTTCTTTCTGCAATGAGCAAGGTTACCTTACAACCCTCCACAGCTACGGAGTTCCCATTGTCAAACATACCAACGTACTCATGAATTTGTAGAGTGATGCTGTAATCTTTGCAAATCCTACTCGACACAAGGTTGGGGAAATAAGAAATGCTTGTTAGTGTTTGACTAACAAACATCTCTCAACGAAATATATCTTGATTTCCTACATCCAGCTAGCAGATACCGATGAAGAATGGTTAAATACATAAGAGAAGACAAGCTCACCTCCTCCGCCTGCTCAGGGTGAGACATGATTCCTGATTTGCAGGCCCTTCCATCCTCTGTGCTGCTCAGCTCGTCTCCCGGCGATGGCGATCTATCTCTGCGCAACGGCTCGCTCGACATTCGGCATCACCGTGGGCTGTCGGGCGCGGGCACGCGAGCTTTAAGCAGCGCTATCTGTCTGTGTCGCCGCTGCCTCCGCCGCCGTCCTAGGGTTCAGGCAAGGTTAAGGGTGGGGGAATGAACTAGATCTTGACCGTACACCGCTGCGTACTGAACTCGGTTACATCGAATTGCCACGTAGATTGACACGCTGGAACTAACATGAAACGGAGAAATACTGACATGCGGGACCGCAGTGGGCCCAAAACGGGAGAAGTCACGGCAATATTTGGTTTGCCCTCATTTCGTCCAGAATGGGCCCTCTGAGGAATTACCTACCCAACTTTTCAAATAGCGTCTATTACAAGCAACAAAGGCACATGTGAGCCTGTACCAAACAACTTGGTGACCGCAAACTAAATCTTGGGAGCTCCTATAGCGCGCCTGACGCCTGCGCGATTCCGTCGCGCCTAAAGGCATGCCTTCGTGGGTCGCGGAAATAAGGCCCACTAACAGATACATAATTGACTTCTTTTTCGTTTTTCTCTTTTCTGTTGTTTTTAATTCGAAATATTTTTCAGATCTGAACATTTTAAAAATAGAAAAAATCAAATTCAATTTTTTTCATATGAACAAAATTCAATTTTGAACAATTTTTAATCTAAACAAATTTCATATATGAACGAAATTCGAATTTGAACAAAATTTAAATTTGAACAATTTTAAATTTGAACACTTTTTTAGTTTGAACAAATTTCTAATTTGAACAAGTTATGCATATGAACAAATTTTGAATTTGAATAAAATTCATACGTGAACAGAAATATTAATTCAAACAAATTTTGTATATGAACAAATTTCAAATCAAAACACGGTTCAAAATCTGTAAAAAAAATTGAAAATCTAAAAAAATCGAATTCAGCAAAAAAAAAAATGAAAAACCGAGAACCATTAAAAATCCAGTAAAACCGCCACGAAAAATCTGAAAACAGTAAAAAAAAGTTAGTGAAGAAACCCGCCGTTAGTGGGCCGGCCCACCTCTTGCGCCGCTGCGTGCATGCACTACTCGCACACGCTTAAGGTGATATATAGGATTCGCCTGGTGGCTTGCTCCTTCAAAAAATAAAAATAAAACTGGTGGCTCGTCCACGGGCTCCTGTCCAGTGTCCAGAGAAGTAGTTTTGGTTGGTTTTGCAAACGACTATGCATTTAATATTCTGAATCCTGCCTATCTCAAAGCAAAAAAAAACATTCTGAATCCTGCCAGTGCCAAGAGCATTTGAACATTGGATAGGTCCGTCACGAATACTGCCTCATTTGGCGTCTAAGCATGGAGAGGAGTAGCATCCTTGGCCCCTCGTTTGTTATCGCTGAGCCATATGCGTATCGATTGAGCTCCTACCGTCCTACGCACTAGTCAAAATTTGTCTAATCTTGTGGTGATTAGTTCATCCACTAAGTTTCAGTTTTTGACTGAACAGAAGCACAGCGCGAGGACCGAAGAATTTGGGCCATATAGCCTCTGTGCTCCTTTAGATGGGCTAATTTGAGCCCGTATAGACCAACATCGACCATGAGAGTGCAAATCTGGTGGCTCGTTGGCAGGGTCCGGTCGACAATTCCTATGCTCCACCCAGGTCAGAGCGTACAACGCCGTACACCCTCTCACGGGTGTGGGCCGGTCCGTCAGCCCTGGTCAGCGACATGAACAGAGCGACAGGAACGGAGGGACACGAAGAAGATGGGGGAGGAAGAATGGGGCGCCACGCCGCCACCTTGAGGCCGAAAACCTTAGGATTTCGGGTGGGGTGCGAGTGCGGCGAGGTCTCTGACAACTTAGGGTTAGACGTGGTGGTCTGGTGACCTCGCTGGAGTTGGAGAAGGACGGAGGGGTTAGAGGGAGTCCGGAGGTGCTGGAGGACTAGCGGAGGTGGCGGTTGGAAGAGGGCGGGGCGGCGAGGCGGTGCTCGCACCGTTTGCCGCAGGTGGCAGTGGCAGGCGGTTCGGCCGACAGCAGAGGCGGGGGCGCCAACGAGGAAGAAGAAATCGGGTGGAGGCGGCAGATTGGATAAGTGGACGACTAATAATAGCTCTGGTAGGTCTTTCAACCATGGAGCCATGCATATCGGTGGACGGACACACTGGTAAAAATCGATCCAATCTTCAGGTGGTTCGTCCACTCAACTCAATCTTCTTCAGTTCGTACTAGTAGGAAAGCACGGCGCGAAGTCTTATTTTATTTTGCTTTATAAAAGTTAAAACGGTCCGCTGGCCTTCCACGACCGAACAGCTCCGATGAATGATGACGAGCCACCACAAACGTTGCGGCGTGCCCAGCAGCGCGATCACACGGACGTACACGCGCAGGTGAGCACGCCGCCGGATCTTTTGGCCGTTTCCCTGCGATAGAGGCACGGGCGTTGTCCTCGTCGTCCTATGTTGACCACCACGATGTTGCCGTATGCATCCGCCAAGACCCGTCGTTTTTCTGCATCGCCGTTTCGTCGCACACTTGGCCTGTCTGTCCCACACTCTCCCAAGGTGCAATCCTGTGTAGGCTCAATCAAGTTTAGTGCTTTCTTTGCAGTTCGCATTATCAGCTGTGTTTGGCATCCGTATCCGTACTTGATCAAAGTGTTCTTTCTCATGGGAGATCATGATGATGGGTTGTACTACTATTATTATGCAACTTGGGCTGGGTCGACCAACACAATATTCAGGCGTACGTCGTCATCAAATTTTCCAACTGTACTCTACTCATGGTTTTAGTCATGTATCGTTTCAGCATGAGCTTTTCTCGAGTTCACATTAGAGCATTGAACCACTACCAGAAAAAAAAACAAGTGGAAGTCCCGGTTCTCCGCATGATATCCAAACCGTTGAAACTGACGAAGCCTGCCGGCCATCGTCGCTAGCTTATTGCAAACACTACACTCGCATCAGGACTTGGTGCCAGCACATCAAAGTAACAGTTGATAACTTAGTTGTTTACAAAGTCTGTTTCTATTCTACATAGATGTTCGTAATCTGCTCCAGCATGGTGCTCCCCGCCAATATGTAACGCCTGACCCACCTGTACTATTTATTTGATGTTGTAGGCCTCAGGATTTCCCGAGAGTTTGATAATAACTCTGAGTCACCCATGTGGGGACATTCTATTGCTGCATCAATCTGCGCTTGGAGTCCCAGCGAGTGGCATTTAAAGAATGGAGTTGCTGCCATCAGTTTCACATTGATATTAACCGTTGTATCAATTGCTTGACGGTGCAGTTGATTGCACATTAGCCGCTCGTCTTCCCTATGGCTGATTTTAGTGCCGCCGCTAGACTACAAAATAAACAAGCGACACATTATTGTTGCCCTAGTCACTGATATTTAGCACATATGCGCGCCGATACCAAAAATTGAAACGTCCTTAATAAACCCAAATTTAGTTATGTACGACTATATCGGCTCGTCTGCTATACCAAGAAGGAGTGACGACCTAAAAAAATGAAGTTTTCTACAAGTTTTCGTGATCAACAAGCGACGGGCGAATTCAAAACTATGTCACCAACATGTGTTTAACCTATGATGGGCGTTCTTAGTGTATTGTCACCACCTTTTTTGCTAGCCCAGGACGACCATTGAACATATTTTCAACGATGCATTTTTATTTGATGCTTCATCGTTAGGTGTGGCGGAGACCAGATCGCCACCTATCAGTGACGTATTTTTTGGGGATCGTCATCTATACCGGTTATCGGTGATAATCTTTTTTTGTTACCAGTGACATCGTGGCTATAAGGCTTTTCCTAGTAGTGAAATATGTTTATGTTCTTGATGTACGTATGAGTAGATGTATATGCTACCCCATTATTGTGTGCTTGTCTTGATTAAACTAGTACACATTAGTTGGAGCAATCTTGCAGTTGGTTTGGAGAAGTGACATTAATCTCTTATCTTTCTATGGTTGCCTCACTAGGGAGAAATGATTAATCTATCCTACTTATAAAGTTTGGAGTTGGTGGTGAGTTCACTCTTCCAATAATATTATATAATATATGTGGGACCAACACCTACCAAAGTCTTAAATAAATTACTATAACCATCTATCATGTGGGGCCATAAAACTATCTAGCATATGTAGCCATAGAACCATCTACCATGTGGAGACATAGAACCATATAGCATATGGGACCATAGAACCATCTAGCATGTGGGGCCACCAAGAGCTTAAATAAACAACTATAATCATCCATAAATATGGGTCCACTAATCATGCAAAAAATATCAATAAACAAAATGCATTATAATCATACATAGGATCAGCAGTTTCTGAAAACCTTATATTTTTCCCAAAACTGCACAACTATTTCATGGCACCAAGACTCTTTCAAAAACATTTATACATATGGGATGTGATTTTTCGTAGCAAAGCACGGGCTTGTTGCTAGTTTGCATAAACATCTAGTGACAAAGGATGCCTTGGTTGCAAAGATGTATATGTGTTTTCAGTATCATGTTGCAATTTTTTATGTAATACTCTGTTAAGTTTTAAATTTGACATGAGGTGGACTCCCTTGTCTCTTTGACTACCGGAATATGTAATCACCGCTGTACGTTGCCTCTGAGTTGAATGAAATTTGTAGGATGCTTTGCACCCTTCACCGTTTTAAAAAAAAAATCGTCCAAAAGATCATCTAAAAATCAAAGAAGCGTAGATAGGTTGGTTTGGTGGGGGCAATTTGGCATTCCCGTCGGCAAGTTGGTGCGGGAGCGGCCCGTGATTCCGACTCACTGCCCTGGTTTCTAGCGACTCATGCATTGATCCGAATTCTGCATGGTCCAACAGACGATACATGTTGTCTTGTATTTTTGTGAAGTCCCGTGTTGTCTACGTGGAAGATGTAATCTATTCACATGCGTTTGCGTTCTGTGTTCGACAATGGCCACGGGTGACCAGCCAAAACCAAAATTGTCCGTATATTGTGACAAAACCTGGCATGCTGGATTCAGACTTCAGAGTCAGCTTGCCTGACTCTCTGGCAAACGAAAGCAAAAATTATACTACGTTCTGTGCTCTTTTTCTTCAGACATTCGCTTGAAATTCCAGTGAAGTTCGACTAGCAAACAAAAGCAAATAAACTGTCCTAAGCTTGCAGATGCCTTGAACGTTCAACACATCATCTGAATTTCTCTGTAAAACACACTGCAAAATCAACATCGATGAGAAAACAAAGCACTTTGTAGTTCGCCGAGAAATTCTGGGAATTCTCTTCTCCGCGGCAGCACTGGTCAGAGAGCGGCCGGATGAGGCCGTTTGATACCAAACCATTTCCTGGCAGTGGCACTCATCATTTCCTTGCGACCATGTCGGCACGAGCGGGACGTCGCTGGCCGGGCATGGTCCCGCCTCGTCCTCCCCCCTGCTGAACTTCCCGCCAGATTTCGAGTCAAACTGGTCTCTTTCTCCGCCAGTTGACGCGCCTCACCGCCGCATCTAGACTTGGCAGTCCACGCCGACGCCATGGCCCGTTGTTCATTTATAAGCGCGTGCGATCTGTTCGATCAAATGCGCAGAAGGAAAGGAATAAAATTGCACGTGAAATGGTGCCTTGTAGTGGCACTTGTTCTGCTTCAGCAGTACTGCTGTCCGTTCTAGCGATCGTCATGGCCGTGGCATTGTTCGCGCCGGCGCCAGCCACGGCCGCCGGCGTGGCAGGTTCGTCGGTGCGGGCCGTGCACCTGGAGGCGTTGCTGGCGTTCAAGAAGGGAGTCACCGCCGACCCGCTCGGCGCCATGTCTGACTGGACGGCGGGGAGAGGCCGCGTGCCTCGGCACTGCAACTGGACCGGCATCGCCTGCGACGGCGCGGGCCGCGTCACGTCCATGCAGCTGCTCGAGTCCGGGCTCCAGGGCACGCTCACGCCGTTCCTCGCCAACATCTCCACGCTTCAGGTCCTCGACCTCAGGTCCAACGCCTTCGCCGGCGCCATCCCGCCGCAGCTCGGCCGGCTCGGCGAGCTCGAGGGGCTCTTCCTCGCCGAGAACAGCCTCACCGGCGGCATCCCGCCGGAGCTCGGCGACCTGGGGAGCCTGCAGGTCCTGTCTCTCGGCAACAACTCGCTCGGCGGCGAAATCCCGAGCCGCCTCTGCAACTGCTCCACGATGTGGGCGCTCGGCCTCGAGGCCAACAACCTCACCGGCGAAATCCCTGCGTGCATCGGCGACCTCTCGAACCTCGAGGAATTCACGGCGTACATGAACAATCTCCATGGCGAGCTGCCGCCTTCATTCGCCAAGCTCACGCAGCTCAACATGCTGGACGTGAGCTACAACAAGTTGTCCGGCCCGATCCCGCCGGAGATCGGGGACTTCTCGCACCTCACCTTCCTCCAGCTGTTCGAGAACAGCTTCTCCGGCGAAATCCCGCCGGGGCTCGGCCGGTGCAAGAACCTGACGCTGCTTAACATATACAGCAACCGGTTCACCGGCGCGATCCCTAGCGAGCTCGGCGAGCTAGCGAATCTCAAGGGGCTGCGCCTGTATGACAACGCGCTATCATCTGCGATCCCAAGCTCACTCGGGCGGTGTAAGTCTTTGGTGGCGCTCCAGCTGTCGGTGAACAACCTGACCGGCTCTATTCCGCCGGAGCTCGGTCAGCTCCGATCGCTCCAGACACTGATGCTCCATTCCAACCGGCTCACCGGAACAATTCCGCCTTCTCTGACGAGCCTTGTCAACCTGACGTATCTGTCGCTCAGCTACAACAACCTGTCCGGCCCGCTGCCGGAGAACATCGGGTCGCTCCGGAATCTCCAGAAGCTCATCATTGGAAGCAACTCGCTCTCCGGCCCGATTCCGGCGAGCATCGCAAACTGCACATTGCTCGCCAACGCCAGCATGGCGTTCAATGAGTTCTCAGGACAATTGCCTGCTGGACTTGGCCGGCTACAGAGCATCGTATTCTTGTCTCTGAGCGCCAACTCGCTGGCCGGAGACATACCGGAGGACCTGTTTGACTGCGGCAGCCTCCGCACGCTGAGCATGGCCGAGAATAACTTCAGTGGCGGGCTGAGCCGCCGCATCGGCCAGCTCGGGGAGCTCAGGCTTTTGCAGCTGCAGGGGAACGCCCTGTCGGGGATGATACCGGAGGAGATCGGCAACTTGACGAACCTCATCGGCCTGGAGCTCGGGAGGAACCGTTTCGGCGGCCGCGTGCCGGCGAACATCTCCAACTTGTCGTCCACCCTCCAGGTGCTCGATTTGATGCAGAACCACCTCGACGGCGTTTTGCCGGACGAGCTCTTTGAGCTTCGGCAGCTCACCGCACTAGAAATCGCGTCGAACAGGTTCGTCGGCCCGATCCCCGCTGCCGTGTCCAACCTCCGGTCGCTCTCGCTCCTCGACCTTTCGAACAACATGCTGAACGGCACATTCCCTGCCGGGCTCGGCGGCCACGACCAGCTCCTCACGCTTGACCTCTCTCACAACCGCCTCTCCGGCGGCATCCCTGGCGCGACGATCGCCAACATGAGCACCCTGCAGATATACCTGAACCTGTCGAACAACGCGTTCACGGGCCCGATCCCGCAGGAAATCGGCGGCCTCACGATGGTCCAAGCCATCGACCTGTCGAACAACCAGTTTTCCGGCGGCGTCCCGGCTGCTCTCGCCGACTGCAAGAACCTGTACTCGCTGGACCTCTCCGCCAACAATCTGACCGGCGCCCTGCCGGCCGGCCTCTTACCCCAGCTCGACCTCTTGACGAGCCTCAACGTCTCCCACAATGGTCTCAACGGAGAGATCAACCCGGACATCGCCGCTCTGAAGCACCTACGGACGCTGGACATGTCGAGCAACGCGTTCGACGGGGCCATTCCGTCGGCGCTGGAAAACCTGACGAACCTGAAGGATCTCAACCTCTCGTCGAACCGCCTCGAGGGTCCCGTGCCGAACACCGGCGTGTTCAGGAACCTGGGCATGTCGAGCCTGCAGGGCAATGCCGGCCTGTGCGGGTGGAAGCTCCTCGCGCCTTGCGCCGCCGCCTCGCGGAAACGGTGGTTCTCGCGGACAGGGGTGACGATACTCGTCGCGCTTCTGGTGCTAGCCTTGCTGCTGCTACTTTTACTCGTGACGGTTCTACTTGTCGGCTACCGGCGGTACAAGAAGAAGAGGATCGAGTCCGGAGGCTCCGGCCATCTGTCAGAGACCTTCGTCGTGCCGGAGCTGAGGAGGTTCACTTGCGGCGAACTTGACGCGGCAACCGGCTCGTTCGACCAAGGCAACGTGATCGGGAGCAGCAGCCTGAGCACGGTCTACAAGGGCGTGCTCGCCGAGCCCGAGGGCATGGTCGTCGCCGTGAAGCGGCTCAACCTGGAGCAGTTCCCGGCCATGTCCGACAAGAGCTTCCTGACGGAGCTCGCGACGCTGAGCCGCCTGAAGCACAAGAACCTGGCGCGGGTTGTCGGGTACGCGTGGGAGGCCGGCAGGATGAAGGCCCTGGTGCTCGAGTACATGGACAACGGCGACCTGGACGGCGCGATCCACGGCCCGGACGCGCCGCGGTGGACGGTGGCGGAGCGGCTGCGCGTGTGCATCTCCGTGGCGCACGGGCTCGTGTACCTGCACTCCGGCTACGGATTCCCAATCGTGCACTGCGACGTCAAGCCGTCGAACGTCCTGCTGGACGGCGACTGGGAGGCGCGGGTCAGCGACTTCGGCACGGCGCGGATGCTGGGCGTCCACATGACAGGCGCGGCGGCGCCCCAGTCGGCGACCTCCTCGTCGGCGTTCCGAGGCACCGTCGGTTACATGGCCCCAGGTACAGTCTATCTACAATTTCAATGTCCACGCGCGATGCAGAGTTGTTCTGACGACATTTCCTTGTCTCGTGCGATGCAGAGCTGGCGTACGTGACGAGCGTATCGCCAAAGGCGGACGTGTTCAGCTTCGGGATCCTGGTCATGGAGCTGTTCACCAAGCGGAGGCCGACGGGGAAGATCGAGGAGGACGGCGTGCCGATGACGCTGCAGCAGCTCGTCGGCAACACACTGTCGAGGGGCCTCGAGGACGTCGCTAGCGTCCTCGACCCTGGCATGAAGGTGGGCACCGAGGCCGACCTGTCCGCCGCTGCCGACGCCCTGCGTCTGGCCGCGTGGTGTGCCGCGTTCGAGCCTGCCGACCGGCCCGACATGAACGGTGTGCTCTCGGCGCTGCTCAAGACGAGCAGACTGTGCGGAGGAGACTAGAACTGAACCGAGTTGCAGCTTTTGCTCCATTGCAGAGGAGATCATCATAGGCTTTTGAGTTGTTGGCAAATTTTTCTCTTGTCCCTTGAGAGGGGTCACTCATGTGTCCCGTTGGAGGTAGTGAACACAATTTGCTCGGGACTTCAAACTATTCTTCCTTTTTTTTCGAAAAGGGGAAATACCTGGCTACAGCCTTCAACTATTCTTCCTTGGTCAGTTAGCACTTAAACGATCAAATCAAGGCTCCAGCTCCCATCCGAACGAGAATTCTGAATTTGCAATCCACAACCGATTGACAAAAATATCTGCAACACTGTTAGATGGGCATAAGTTCTGCGTTGGAAGAAAATTGTTTGAAGGTCTCATCGCGATGACAAAAACAACAATTGATCCCAGTCCAGTTAGGTTTTGCAAAGCTATTCGGATCACACGCTAGAGGTAAGATTGAAAAATTCTAATTTTAGAAGGCACCATTAATTTTTTTAAATTGTTTATTATTATTAGTTGGCACATCACAATGTACTCCCTCTGTCCAAAATTAACCTTAATTCTAGATTTGATCTCAAACTTTGTAAACTTTGACTAAGCGTATAAAAAATATATAAATATTTATAATGTAAAATAGATATCATTAGAATCATTATGAAAAGTATTTTTATGTTACATGTATTTGATATTATAGAATTTATATTTTTACCAATATGCTTGGTCAAATTTTATCAAATTTGACTTTAACTAAACTTAAAATGCAGGATAAATAAGGTTAGAGGAAGTACTAGCGTCCCAAAAATGAATTCCACACTGACATTTTACCATTCTCTTGTAAAATCCACCAAAAATTTAAGACGCCCTTGTGAAAGTTGAATCAAGCCCAAGCTCCTGGACGACCGTGTTGTTTTTGTTGTGAACAATATGGTATAATAATGGATAGTTGACCCCGGAGAATGATTGACAAGGGTATAGATAATAGAGCCCATTACTTGAGTACCCCTGAGGCCCGTTAAGCTAGACCCAAGTGTAATCCTAGTCAGAGTACGAGTTCATATCGTATATCGATATTGTAATATGTATCGGACCCGACCGGTTCTTTGAGACCTGGCCACCTATATATAGGGGCCAGAAGAGGCCGGTCAGGGAAAAATTGAGAGTAAGCCAAGTTGACCACCACGTTTATTCTCGATACACGCCTTGTTTGACTGATCTTTACCTTCGAGTTCATCCGACGCCATATTCCCCCGATCCTAAGTCCTTCATCTTGGACATTTGTCGAGTTAACCCTCGTTAATTGGCACCGACCATGGGGACCAGGGGTGTTGGAATCATGAATTCGACGGCTTTTTCGCTTTTAGCCAACAACAATTCAGAAGTCGACGAAAACCAGAAGATGCAGTTGACGATCGGAAGTCTGAGCTTTTGCGTCAGATTTTTGAGTTCGAATCGCCTTTCAGATCCGGCGAAATCAGATCCATCGGCGAGCAAAACCAAGACAATCACAATGTCTGGAGCATAGGTGGGCTCTTCTAGCGAGGTAAACTCGTCGGTCAGCTTCGCAGCAACAGAAAATACAAAAGGAAAAATCGAAGAACTCGACGAAACTCAGGAAGAACTCGACATAGGACAATGGACAAATTGTATACTAGTCAAGAGGACTTTGTCACCCAAAGCGGTGGTATCTCCAGAAACATACATCAATTATGCGTCATTATTACCAAAGCAGCAGAAGAGAACGATCATGCAGACAACGTAGCAATCAACGAGCAAATCAACAAGTCAAGGAGCAACAGAAAGAAGGAGAAGGAGAAAATTCACGTCTCTACCGGGGAGTGGAGAATCATCATCTCAGCTATCAATCACGGTGCGGAAGTACTCGCCAATTCAAGAAGAGAAGTTCTGATGAGATATCAGTATGCCCTGCATCAACACAAAAAGAGGCTGAGGGAGGAAAAAGACAATATCAGGAGAAGTCAAGAAAACAATAGTGTGTCAAGTGGAGCATATTCGGATGAATAGAGCGAAGCATCAGATTCCAGCGGAGAAAGACACAAAGACCCAAAGCACAGTAGGAGGACAACAGCGTGGGCAAGGAAAGAAAACCACGCAAGGAGCATAAGCGCACATCCGTCAGACAATGAGGAGGATTTTGTGCAGGAAACACCAGAGGCAGCATTAGTAGCAGCATAGGCGTATCTAATAACTACACAACCAGAATCCAGAGATCCACGGGAGCATATGCATCAAGCCGCAATAAGAAGCCTCGGGTTGGTAGAAGACAGACTAAGGAAACATTCTCCAGAGAAAAAGGCGACATGTTACGAGGACAAGGGAAAGGAAACTTCAAGT
Source organism: Dactylis glomerata (assembly GCA_007115705.1). Taxonomy (NCBI): domain Eukaryota; kingdom Viridiplantae; phylum Streptophyta; class Magnoliopsida; order Poales; family Poaceae; genus Dactylis; species Dactylis glomerata. The sequence continues at coordinate 51,866 of QXEO01000750.1, read as the reverse complement.
ACCAACCCTCGCAAAGCCAAGCAAGCGACTCATCAGGCGACGAAAAGCGTAGGGCACGAAGGGAGGATGCAAGGAATATCATAGCACAAGCAAGAGTAAACAGCACACGCTACGCGTGGAAGGAAGAAAATTATGAGGACGATGGAAAAGAGATGGGCGCGCTATGCTTTACCCGAAGGGTTCGCAGAACGCGAGTACCCAAAGGATTTAAACTGCCACACGATACAACAAAAGTATGATGGGTCATAGGAACCTAAACTATGGTTGTCAGACTACCTACAGGCAGTACAAATACTCGGAGGAACAAGAGCAACGGCGATGCAAAGCTTGCAGTTACACCTCATCGGCGCAGCACGGTCTTGGTTAAGCGCTCTACCCAACGATTCCAACGGAAGCTGGGGAGAACTAGAGAGTCAATTCACAAGAAATTTTTGTTCGACATACAAACGACCAGCATCGTTAGAAGAAGTCAAGTCCTGCATACAGAGGAAGGACGAAACTCTACGTTCATACATACATCGGTGGAGTATAATAAAAAAACTTTGCGGAAGACGTCTCCGACGAGCGGGCAGTAGATGCTTTTTTGGCTAGTCTTTGCCGTTCGGATCTCGTGGAAGAATTAGGGAGAACATGGCCCAGGACAGTGTCAGAACTAATTGAGGTAGCAAACAGATTCGCCAATGGAGAAGATGCTTACAACAACAAAAGAGCACGCTCACCAGAAGTCGACAGAGCAAGCAGGCAAAGGCGCAGGTCTCACATCGAGGATAGCCGCACAAGGTGAAATCAGATAGCCGCAGGATATGAAAGAAGGTACGAGGAAGGCTACGGAAGAAGGGAGTTCTAAGACAGAAACAGTCGAGAAAAAGAAAAGCCAAAGTACTCCGGCCCGTCGGCAGAAGACATGCTCCATGGACCATGCCGTATCCACTATGCATATTTAGATGGGAAAAGAGTTTCCAATCACCAAATGAAAGACTGTAGAACATTCCTAAGGTTACAAAGCGCTATGAAATTAAATCAAGGAGCACATCAAGGAGGTACAAGCACGAGTCAAGGATATCAAGTGCAACGTCTTGCAAGACAGTTAGCATCAAAAGTGTACATATCTGCAATGATCCAGCCAGTCCCAAAGTCCAAAAAAGAGCAGAAGATCATATCAAGACAAGTAAACTTAGCAATATCATCACCACCGGCAACTACAAAATACTTGAAGTGGTCCAACCAGCCCGTCAGGTTCAACAGAGCAGACCACCCAAGAAAAGTGCCCAGGCTAGGACACACGTCAATGGTGTTGAAGGCACAAATATGGGGGTACGATATTGGGCGAGTATTCATGGACGCAGTAAGCGGCATAAACTTGATATACACAAGGACTCTAAAGGCAATGAGCATATCGCTGGAAAACTTGAAGCCGACAGGCTGCTCTTTCCATGGCATAGTACCAGGGAGCGCAAATCACCCCCTCGGGAAAATTGAACTCGACGTTTGCTTCGGCGATAGTGGCAATTACCGAAGAGAAAAGTTGGAGTTCGAAGTAATGGACTGCTCCTCGCAATACCATGCAATCCTGGGGCGACCAACATTTGCAAAATTCATGGCAGTCCCTCATTACGTGTACTTAACACTCAAAATTCCAGGACCCAAGGGGACAATCACTGTAGAAGGTAGTTTCGATGTATCCAACACCTGCGACAAAGAGTTCAATAAGATGGCGCAAACTTTCGGCATGACAGCTGAATACGCAAGACTCAAGGACGAAACTGATCACAATGTGCTACCCGACGTCGGTCGATCCCTGCCAGACCAGGCTTTCGACGCAACCCAAGACTCCAAGAAAATCCAGGTTCACCCTACGGACCCGAACAAAACTAGTTCCATAGCGGTAAACTTGGACCCCGCATAGGAAAGCGTGCTCGTCGAGTTCCTCCGTGAGCGCTGGGAAATCTTTGCCTGGTGTCCTTCAGACATGCCAAGAGTTCCCAGGGAACTCGTCGAGCACGCACTAAATGTGGATCCGAAGGCAAAGCCAGTCAAGCAACCTTTGTGACGGTTCGATGAACCCAAGAGAAAAGCAATAGCATCCGAGCTGCACAGGCTAGAAAACACAGGCTTCATCAGAGAAATCAAAGCATCAACTTGGGTATCTAACCCAGTTATCGTCCCCAAAAAAATACGGACGCACAAAGAGTATATATTGACTACACATCTCTCAACAAGCACTGCCCCAAGGATCCCTTTCCGTTACCTCGCATCGATCAGATAATCGACTCAACGGCGGGGTGTGCGAGGCTTACCTTCTTAGACGCATATTCTGGCTACAACCAGATCAGGTTGAAGAAAGAAGACAAAGAAAAAACAGCTTTTATCACACCATACGACGTGTTCTGCTACCAAGTCATGCCCTTTGACCTGAAAAACGCAGGAGCAACTTATCAACGGATGATGCAAAACTGCCTTGGAAGTCAAATAGGCCGCAACATCCAAGTCTACATCGACGATATGGTCATCACCACACGAAAGGAGGAATCTTTAATCAGCGATTTGAAGGAAACCTTCCACAACCTCAACAGGTACAAACTCAAGCTTAACCCGACAAAATGCTCTTTTGACGTGCCAGCAGGGCAACTTCTGGGATTCCTGGTATCAGCAAGAGGTATAGAGGCAAACCCAGAGAAAATCCAAGCAATACTAACAATGGGGAAACCAGTAAAGCTACACGACGTACAGAAGCTTGCAGGACGCATGCCGGCATTAAGTCGATTTGTCGCACAATTAGGAGCAAAAGCTCCCCCTTCTACGCACTCATGAAAAAATCGGATGATAAATTCGAGTGGACAGAACAAGTAGATACAACCTTTGCGCAGCTGAAAAAAGTGCTTTCCACACCACCGGTGTTGGTCGCACCAAGAGAAAAAGAGCCACTACTACTATATATCGCAGCCACACATCAATTGGTAAGCACGGTACTCGTAGTCGAGCGAAGTGAAGAAGGAAAAGCGCACGGAGTTCAGCGGCCAGTGTATTTCCTCGGTGAAGTCCTATCTCCAACAAAACAGAGGTACCCACACTACCAGAAGCTTGCATACATCGTATTCACAACAGCACGAAAGTTACGGCAATATTTCGCGGTACACCCAATCACATGTTGGAATTATGCCCTAGAGGCAATAATAAAGATGTTACTATTATAATTCTTGTTCATGCTAATGTTTATATTCCATGCTAGAATTGTATTAAGCGGAAACTTTAATACTTGTGTGGTTTATGAACAACACCATGTCCCTAGTACGCCTCTATGGACTAACTCATTGATTAATGATGGTTAAGGTTTCCTAACCATAGACATGAGTTGTTAATTAATAATGAGATCATGTCATTAGGAGAATGATGTGATAGACAGACCCAAATAAAGTACAGCAATTAGATCGTGTCATTGTGTTCATCTTTGCGAAGCTTTTTCCTATGTCAAGTATTGTAATCTTTAGACCATGAGATAATGCAACTCCCTAGTACCGGAAGAGAGCTTTGAGGTCATCAAACGTCATCCTATGAAAGGGTGATCATAAAGGTGTCTCTCAGGTAATCGGAAAGTACTTGTTGGGTTGTATGTATCGAGATGGAATTTGTCCCTCCCGAGTCGGAGAGATATACTTCGGGCCCACTCGGTAATCGATATCAACACCGCTTGCAAGCACGTGGTTAAGGAGTTAATCACAAAGTGATATCGGATTACGGAACGACTAAAGTACTTGCTGTGAACGAGATTGAACTAGGTATGCCGATGCCGACGATCGAATCTCGGGCGAGTAAAATATCGCGAGACGAAGGGAATACAAATACGGGATTGATTGAATCCTGACATCGTGGTTCATCCGATATGATCATCGCTAAGTGCGTGGGAGTCAATATGGATTTCCAGATCCCGCTATTGATTATTGATGGGGATCATGTCCGCGTATTCTCGAACCCGTAGGGTCACACACTTAACGCAAATCAATGCTAGGGTAGTTCGGGATATATGTGAAACTGTTTTGAAGAGTTACGGAATTGTTCCGGTGGAAAATACAATGTTTATTAATTGCATGAATTAATAAATATTAATCAATTTTTATTTAGATGAAATAAATAAAGAAAGAAGAAAAAAAAGGGGGAAGAGCAGCGGCCAGGCGCTGGCTCGCCCGCATCGATCATCGATCGAGCGTGGCGGCCAGGCGCCCCTGGCTTCGCTCGCTCGATTCCCTGGAGGCTGGGCTGGGCCTTTGAGGCCGGGGCTTGGTGCAGGCCAGGCTTGGCTAAGCGGGCGCTTCTTGCTGGGCTGGATGCGCGCGCTGGGCTAGCTCGACGAGGTAACGACCTCGCTAGCTCGCTCTTACACGACACGCTAGCGCAAGATCGATTAGATCGATCTGTTTCAGCGGCGGCGCTGCAGGCAAAACTTGTATTTCAAGTTAGGATTTTTGAAACCCTAAAATCCGGCTATAAAAGGTCAAGGGCGCAGCTGGTTTAGGTGAGACCTAATTTGCGTGGAGCCGCTGCTCGCTTTCTGAAGCCTCCTTTCTCTGTTCTTTCTCCACCACGCAAACAGGCGAAGCCCTGTCGGTTAAAAGTCTTCACCATAGACACCACGCCGTCGTGCTGTCGATCCCATCTACCACTCCACCATATCTCGCTGGACCGGGAAGGCGGAGTCGTTGGTGCGCTGTACGTGTGCATCTCTTGGAGGCGTCACCACTTGCGGCGTTGGATCGGATCGGATCGCGAGGAGGAGACGGCTAGTACGACTACATCATCCACGTTCTGTTGAACGTTTCCACTGTGCGATTTCTTCAAGGGTATGAAGATCTCATCTATCTCTCTCGTTGATTACATCTCCTAGATTAGATCTTGGCTTTCTTGTTCGCATCCGTAGGAATTTTTTTGATTTACTATGCTGCAAAACCCTTCAGTGGTATCAGAGCTAGATCTATGCGTAGATGTGTTTCACGAATAGAACGCAACATGCTTGTTGCAGGCGTTGATGTTTTCTATTGCAAACCTCTTGTTGTGTATTTCTTATGGCGCGGCATAGTGAGATCGAAGCAGTCCAGGCCAACTTTACGCGACCTCGTTCGCGAGACCGGCTCCGCACTTGACGTGTGGCTTGTTCCACACATGCGGCTGATGAATGCTAGTTTCTCTCACTATAGTAGTCATGGGATTTACAACGGATGTTAGCAACCATAATATCACCGTTGTGGCTTTTCGTAGGTAAGAATCGTTCTTAACTTGTTACTCCCATAAGCCACGTAAAACATGCAACAATAAAGTAGAGGCGTCTAACTTGTTTTTGCAGGGAGTGTTTTGTGATATGGTATGGCCCAAGACATGATGCGTATGAATTGAGATGTATGCGATGATCATGTTTTGTAATATTTCACGACTTACATGTCGATGAGTTCACAGCCGGCAGGAGCCATATGGTTGTCTTTATAATTGTGTATGACCTGCGTGTCAACTTCTTATACGCCATGTAATAGCTTTACTTTATCGCTAAGTAGTTAGCAATAGTTGTAGTTGCTATTCCTGGTGGAGGCAATCATGGTGGAGTGATGGAGATCATGCCGGCGCGCACAAGATGGAGATCATTGCGCGGAGATTGGCTATACCATGTCACATAAAATTATATGCATGTGATGTTTATCCTTTTATGTATCTTATTATGCTTTGATCGTGACGGTAGCATTATAAGATGATTCCTCACTTAATGATCAAGATAAAATTGTGTTCTCCCCTCGTATGCGCTGTTGCGAAAGTTCGTTGTTTTGAAGCATCTCGTGATGATCGGGTGCTATAAACTCTACGTTCACATACAACGGGTGCAAGCCAGTTTTTGCACACGCAGAGATACTTGGGTTTGACTTGACGAGCCTAGCATGTACAGACATGGCCTCGGAACACACGAACCGAAAGGTTAAACATGAGTCATATGAATGATATGATCGACACTTTGTTGTCCACCATTGAAACCACATCTCTTCTCGTGAAGATCGGATTAGGTGTGGTGAATTTGGATCGTGTTCACTAAACAACTTGAGGGATGTTGAATTTAGTGGGAGTTCATCTAGTAATTTGATTAAGTTGAACTAATTATCTTGAACATAGTCTAAATTGTACTTGCAAATTTTGTAGATCAAATGGCTAAGTCCAACTTCAACTTCAACGTGTTTGCTGGGAAAGAAAAGCTTAAAAACAATGGGTCTAACTTCACCAACTGGTTCTGCAATCTGAGAATCATTCTCGCTGGCGGACAAAAAGCCTATGTACTTGAGCAAGCGCTAGGTGACCCCCCTGCTAAGGAAGCGCCGACTAACGAAAAAGCTGTTTATCAGTCGCGCAAAAATGATTATGGCGTGATTAAGAGTACCGTGTTGTTTGCTATGGAACCGGAACTTCAAAATCGTTTTGAGGAGTTCAGCGGGCCTTTTGAGATACTTGAGGAACTGAAAACCATGTTTCAGACTCAAGCCTGTTCTGAGAGATATGCGATCTCTGAGAAGCTCTTTAACTGCAAGATGGAGGAAGGGAGTTCCGTTAGTGAGCACGCCATTAAGATGTCGGGCTACACTCAACGCCTTGAGCAACTGGACTGCAAGATTCCAGAGGAGCTCAAGATTGACAGAGTTCTGCAATCACTCCCTCCTAGCTACAAAGGCTTTGTAGTTACTCACAATCAAATTGGTTCCACTAATACGATCACTAAGCTCTTCGCTAAGCTGAAAGCTGCGGAGGTGGATATCAAGAAAGATAATCATGTGTTGATAGTCAACAAGACCACTAGCTTCAAGAAAGCTAAGGGTGCAAAGAGATCCTTCAAGAAAGGCAGCGGCAAGCACGTTGCCCCTACTGAGAAGAAGCTCAAGTCTGGACCTAAGCCGGACACTGAGTGCTTCTATTGCAAGGACAAGGGTCACTGGAAACGCAACTGTCCGAAGTACTTAGCGGACAAGAAGGCTGGCACCATTAAAGGTATATTTGATATACATGTTATTGATGTTTACCTTACTAGCGCTCATTGTAGTGCCTGGGTATATGATACTGGTTTAGTTGCTAATATTTGTAACTCGAAACAGGAGCTATGGAATAGACGGCGGCTAGCAAGGGATGAGGTGACGATGCGCGTCGGCAATGGATCAAAAGTTGACGTGATGGCCGTCGGCACGCTCTCCTTAGTTTTACCTTCGGGATTAGTTTTAAACCTTAATAAGTGTTATTATGTGCATGCGTTGAGCATGAACATTATATCTGGATCATGTTTATTGCAAGACGGTTATTCATTTAAATCTGAGAATAATGGTTGTTCTATTTATATGAATAACATCTTTTATGGTCATGCACCTGTCGTGAATGGTTTATTTCTTCTGAATCTCGAAAGCAATGAAACACACATCCATAACATTGAGGCTAAAAGATGCAAAGTAGATAGTGATAATCCAACTTATTTGTGGCACTGCCGTCTAGGTCATATTGGTGTAAAACGCATGAAGAAACTCCATTCTGATGGACTTTTAGAGTCTCTTGATTTTGAATCGTTTGACACGTGCGAGCCGTGCCTCATGGGCAAGATGACCAAAACCCCGTTCTCTGGAATAATGGAGCGAGCAACGGACTTATTGGAAATCATACATACCGATGTGTGCGGACCAATGAGTATTTCGACGCGTGGTGGATATCGCTATTTTCTCACTTTTACTGATGACTTAAGTAGATATGGGTATGTCTATTTAATGAAACATAAATCTGAAACGTTTGAAAAGTTCAAAGAATTTCAGAACGAAGTGGAAAACCATCGCAACAGGAAAATTAAATTTCTGCGATCTGATCGTGGAGGTGAATATTTGAGTTATGATTTTCTCACGCATCTTAAAGCAAGCGGAATCATTTCGCAACTCACGCCACCGGGAACACCACAGCGCAATGGTGTGTCTGCACGCCGGAATCAAACTCTATTAGATATGGTGCGATCGATGATGTCTCTCACAGATTTGCCGTTATCATTTTGGGGTTATGCATTAGAAACCGCTGCATTCACTTTGAATAGGGCACCATCTAAATCCGTTGAGACGACACCGTATGAGCTATGGTTTGGTGCTAAACCTAAGCTATCATTTCTTAAAGTTTGGGGATGCGAAGCTTACGTCAAGAGGTTGATGCCGGACAAGCTCGAACCCAAAGCGGAGAAATGCGTCTTCATAGGATACCCTAAAGAAACGATTGGGTATACCTTCTACCACAGATCCGAAGGCAAAGTCTTTGTTGCTAAGAACAGATCCTTTCTTGAGAAGGAGTTTCTCTCGAAAGAAGTAAGTGGGAGGAAGGTAGAGCTAGACGAGGTTATTGAACCTTCTCTCGAATTGGAGAGTAGCGCAGCACCCGAAGTTGTTCTGGTGCCGCTTGCACCAATAAGAGAGGAAGCTAATGACAAGGATCATGAAACTTCGAATGATGCTACTACTGAACTTCGCAGGTCGACAAGGTCGCCTGCCACTCCTGAGTGGTATGGCAACCCTGTCTTAACCGTCATGTTGTTAGACAACAATGAACCTGCGAACTATGAGGAAGCAATGATGAGCCCAGACTCTGAGAAATGGCTAGAGGCCATGAAATCCGAATTGGGATCCATGAGAGAAAACCAAGTATGGACTTTGGTGGACCCTCCTAGCGACCGTAAGGCTGTTGAGTGCAAATGGATTTTCAAGAAGAAAACAGACGCGGATGGTAATGTTACTGTCTATAAAGCTCGGCTTATCGCAAAAGGTTTTCGGCAAGTTCAAGGTGTTGACTACGATGAGACTTTCTCTCCCATAGCGATGTTTAAGTCCATTCGGATTTTTTAGCAATTGCTGCGTTTCATGATTATGAAATTTGGCAGATGGATGTCAAGACTGCGTTCCTCAATGGAAACATTGATGAAGAGTTGTATATGATGCAGCCCGAAGGTTTTGTCGATCCTAAAGATGCTAATAAGGTGTGCAAACTTCAGCGTTCCATTTATGGGCTGAAGCAAGCATCCTGGAGTTGGAACCTTCGTTTTGATCAAGTGATCAAGAGTTTTGGATTTGTTCCAAATTGCTACGAAGCTTGTGCCTACAAGAAAGTGAGTGGGAGCTCGGTGACATTTTTAGTACTATATGTGGATGACATATTGATTATTGGAAATGACATCGGTATGCTTAACAATGTGAAGAGTTATTTGAATAAATGTTTTTCAATGAAAGACCTAGGAGAAGCTGCTTATATATTAGGCATCAAAATCTATAGAGATAGACAAAGACGCCTAATAGGTTTAAGCCAAAGTACATACCTGGACAAAGTTCTGAAAAGGTTCAGAATGGATAAAGCAAAGAAAGGTTCATTGCCCATGTTGTCAGGTAAGATATTGAGCAAGGCTCAGTGTCCAGCTACGGTAAAAGATAGAGAAACTATGAGCAATGTGCCATATGCCTCGGCCATAGGTTCTATCATGTATGCCATGTTGTGTACTAGACCGGATGTGTCCAATGCTCTTAGTTTGACGAGCAGATACCAAAGTGATCCAGGAGTGGAACACTGGACAGCCGTAAAGAACATCCTAAAGTATTTAAATAGGACTAAAGAAATGTTCTTGGTCTATGGAGGTGATGAGGAGCTCGTTGTAAAAGGTTACATCGACGCTAGCTTCGACACCGACCCGGATGATTCTAAATCTTAGACAGGATACGTTTATATTTTGAATGGTGGAGCTGTGAGCTAGAGAAGCTGCAAGCAAAGCGTGATCGCAGGATCTACAACCGAAGCGGAATACATGGCTGCTTCGGAAGCGTCAAGTGAAGGAGTTTGGATCAGGAACTTCATCACTGAGCTTGGTGTGGTTCCAAGTGCCTTGGACCCACTTGAGATATTGTGCGACAACACTGGCGCCATATCACTGGCTAAGGAACCAAGATATCATCCAAAGACCAAGCACATCAACCGCAGTTTCCATATAATTCAAGATTATATAGCAGATGGAGATCTAAAGATTAGCAAAGTACATACGAATCTGAATGTCGTAGATCCGTTGACTAAACCTCTTCCACGAGCAAAACATGATTAGCACCTTAATGCCATGGGTGTTAGATTGTTACCAGATGTAAACTAGATTATTGAATCTAGTGCAAGTGGGAGACTATTGGAATTATGCCCTAGAGGCAATAATAAAGATGTTATTATTATAATTCTTGTTCATGATAATGTTTATATTCCATGCTAGAATTGTATTAAGTGGAAACTTTAATACTTATGTGGTTTATGAACAACACCGTGTCCCTAGTACGCCTCTATGGACTAACTCATTGATTAATGATGGTTAAGGTTTCCTAACCATAGACATGAGTTGTCAATTAATAATGAGATCATGTCATTAGGAGAATGATATGATGGACATACCCAAATAAAGCACAACAATTAGATCGTGTCATTGTGTTCATCCTTGCGAAGCTTTTTCCTATGTCAAGTATTGTAATCCTTAGACCATGAGATAATGCAACTCCCTAGTACCGGAAGAGAGCTTTGAGGTCATCAAACGTCATCCTATGAAAGGGTGATCATAAAGGTGTCTCTCAGGTAATCGGAAAGTACTTGTTGGGTTGTATGTATCGAGATGGAATTTGTCCCTCCCGAGTCGGAGAGATATACTTCGGGCCCACTCGGTAATCGATATCAACACCGCTTGCAAGCACGTGGTTAAGGAGTTAATCACAAAGTGATATCGGATTACAGAACGAGTAAAGTACTTGCTGTGAACGAGATTGAACTAGGTATGCCGATGCCGACGATCGAATCTCGGGCGAGTAAAATATCGCGAGATGAAGGGAATACAAATACGGGATTGATTGAATCCTGACATCGTGGTTCATCCGATATGATCATCGTTGAGTGCGTGGGAGTCAATATGGATTTCTAGATCCCGCTATTGATTATTGATGGGGATCATGTCCACGTATTCTCGAACCCGTAGGGTCACACACTTAACGCAAATCAATGCTAGGGTAGTTCGGGATATATGTGAAACTGTTTCGAAGAGTTACGGAATTGTTCCGGGTGGAAAATACAATGTTTATTAATTGCATGAATTAATAAATATTAATCAATTTTTATTTTGATGAAATAAAGAAAGAAAGAAAAAAAGGGGAAGAACAGCGGCCAGGCGCTGGCTCGCCCGCATCGATCATCGATCGAGCGTGGCGGCCAGGCGCCCCTAGCTTCGCTCGCTCGATTCCCTGGAGGCTGGGCTGGGCCTTTGAGGCCGGGGCTTGGTGCAGGCCAGGCTTGGCTAAGCGGGCGCTTCTTGCTGGGCTGGATGCGCGCGCTGGGCTAGCTCGACGAGGTAACGACCTCGCTAGCTCGCTCTTACACGGCACGCTAGCGCAAGATCAATTAGATCGATCTGTTTCAGCGGCGGCGCTGCAGGCAAAACTTGTATATCAAGTTAGGATTTTTGAAACCCTAAAATCCGGCTATAAAAGGTCAAGGGCGCAGCCGGTTTAGGTGAGACCTAATTTGCGTGGAGCCGCTGCCCGCTTTCTGAAGCCTCCTTTCTCTGTTCTTTCTACGCAACACAAACAGGCGAAGCCCTGTCGGCAAAAACTCTCCACCATAGACACCACGCCGTCCTACTGTTGATCCCATCTACCAGACCACCATATCTCGCTGGACCGGGAAGGCGGAGTCGTTGGTGCACTGTACGTGTGCATCTCTCGGAGGCATCGCCACTTGCGGCGTTGGATCGGATTGGATCGCGAGGAGGAGACGGCTAGTATGACTACATCATCCACGTTCTGTTGAACGTTTTCGCTGTGCGATTTCTTCAAGGGTATGAAGATCTCATCTATCTCTCTCGTTGATTACATATCCTAGATTAGATCTTGGCTTTCTTGTTCGCATCCATAGGAATTTTTTTGATTTACTATGCTGCGAAACCCTTCATCATAATGGTTAACAAAGCCCCACTATCGAATATATTGAATAACCCTGCAGCAACAGGATGCGTCTCCTTATGGGGAGTCGAATTATCGCCCTTGGACATCACGTACAAGAAAAGGAAAGCAGAATGGCTCGAACTGAAAAACACAGGACCACCTGATTTATCGAGTGTGTGGACAATGTATTTCAATGGATCAAAAAGGGTCCAAGGCGCAGGGGCAGGAGTAGTCTTAATATCACCACAAGGTGACAAACTAAAATATGTGTTAAGGATGAGTTTTCCACAAGCTTCCAACAATGAAGCCAAATACGAAGCCTTGCTCCATGGGATGAAAATGGCCAAAGCGTGTGGAGCAACCCGACTGAAAATATTCGGGGACTCGAATCTCGTCGTCCAGCAAGTGATGAATCGGTGCGACGCCATCAGCGACAACATGACGATATACAGAAATTTATATTACTATCTAGAAGGAACCTTCCACGGATGCGAAGTTTCACATGTCAGTAGGGCCAGCAATGAGGAAGCCGATAATTTAGCAAACATCGGGTCCCAATGCCTGCCTATACCACCAGGAGTCTTTTGGGAAAAAATCATAGAAAGATCAATAAAAAGTAGCAAAAGTTCGACATCGGGAGAACTAAGCCAGTACCCGACAACGGGCTCGGGGGCTGACAAGTCCGGCACTGGGAGCACAGCAGAACCAGATGAAGTCATGGTGATCGAAGAAACCTGGATGCAGCCATATTTGGCGTATATGATAAACAAGACACTACCAGAAGATACAGTCAAAGCAAGAAGGATAATACGACGATCTAAGGCTTTTGTCGTAGTGCAGGGGAAGTTGTATAAGAGAAGCATAACTGCGTCTTGCAGCGATGCGTCACTCCTCAAGAAGGTCAAGAGATATTGAAAGACATCCACGCAGGAGTATGCGGGCATCATGCTAGCAGCAGGGCTATTGCAGCCAAAGCTTTTCAAGCAGGATTCTATTGGCTAACGGCCATCGAAGACGCAAAAGATATAGTTTGAAGGTGCGAGGCTTGTCAACGTTTTGCATCTTGGCCACACGCACCAGCAGCAGAACTGTAGCCAATACCACTATCCTGGCCCTTTGCACAATGGGGTCTGGACATGGTAGGAAAACTGCACAAATCTTGGCCAGAAGGACACATCTACATGTTGGTGGCAGTGGACAAATTTACCAAGTGGGTAGAAGCAGCCCCGGTAACGACTCAAGATTCCATAGCAGCAATAAATTTCATCAAGTCCATAGTATTCTGCTTCGGAGTACCGCGTAGCATCATCATAGACAATGGGACAAATTTCACATCAAAGGAGTTCAAAAACTACTGCGAGAGTATGGGAATCAAACTAAAGTTCGCATCTATGGCGCATCCAAAAACAAATGGACAAGTCGAGAAAGCCAATGGCTTAATATGCAATAGAATAAAAAAGAGGCTACTAGCACCCCTAGAGAAAGCTAAACACGCCTGGGTAGATGAGCTGCCCTCCGTGCTTTGGAGTCTGAGAACTACGCCCAATGCGGCTACCCAAGAAACGCCTTTCTTCCTAGTCCATGGTGTAGAAGCCGTGCTTCCAGTCGAAATCACTCATGAAGCTCCAAAAATTGCAGCTTATGACGAAACGACTTCCACAGAAGTGCTCCAAGACGATGTCGACGCACTCGATGAAGCAAGAGACGTAGCACTAGCTAGAGCTACGCAGTACCAACAAAGTCTACGAAACTACCATAGTAGTCGAGTTCGTCCCCAATCTTTTGTGGTAGGGGACTTAGTCTTACGACTCAAGCAGGATGGCCACGGCAAATTAGAATCCCCATGGGTGGGACCTTACATCGTTACAGAAGTCATCCCAGGAGGGGCTTATCGACTATAAGACAAGAAGATAGGGAAAGATGAGAGCAACCCGTGGAATGCCGAACAGTTCTGACGCTTTTATGCGTAGAAGAAGCACGACGATAGAAAGCTACGAGTTATGACCTTCTGAACCCAGAACATGAGGCCACAGGTCGGGTTCTTTGGGTCAACTCGAAAAAATGTGTAACATATCACTATTTTACACTCGGGGGCTCCGACCCTCGAGTCGTATGAAAAAATATGAAAATTATCGAGATCCTATATTCACATGTCTTCAAGAATTACTGCAAGGTTGTTTACAACCCGATATTCGACAAAGAGTAAGCACGGTTCAAGGAAACACGAAAGTAAATCAAACATACCTCGGAACACTGTAGTTCCTCTGGTCTATTACAAAACACATGATGGCATAGAAATAGAGTTCATTACATATACTTATTACATAAATCAAGCTAAGAGAGAACCAAATATAAGATTACATCGAGGAAGCATCTACTGGAAGTGAACTTCAGCTTCATACTTCCTCTGGCACTGTGTGCCATCGTAGATCTTCACGTCGAATTTTGACGTACCACAATGGTAGTCGAAGAGCATGAAGAACCCTTGATGCAGCTCGTGGTCCTCTGCAAACTGGGGCCATCCGCCCCTGAAGTACATCTCGCCGCGCCCATCATAGTACACTTCAACCTCATATGGCATTCCACTTCTAGACTGTTCGTGCAGGATCGCTTCCCGAAGCTCACGTCCATCCATGAACTTGGTAAACTTCAGCGGAACGCGCTGCTGCTCATGGCATTGAGCACCAGCGATGCAGAAGAAAGAATAGATCTTGACAGGAGGAGGAGGAGGAGGAGAGGCATCACGGGGAGTAGCGCTAGAGATTGGAGTGGCAGCAGCAGACACCTTGGGCTTGTTTTTACTCCCCAAGGGGCGGCCAGGGCGCCGCTTTGTAGATGCAGACGAAGAAGCCACCAGGGAGGCATCTTTCGGTTTGTTTTTACTGCCACAGGGACGGCCGCATCCTCGTTTCTCCATCAGCATACCGGTGTTCAGATGGGCACCACCAGCATCCGCCATCGAGAAGTTGCGCTTGGTGGGAGGAAAAACCCTAGATGAGATGTGGAGAAAGAAGACGATGCGGCGTAGGAAGCTGGTAATGAAGGGATTAGGGTTTTCCCTAGCCGGCGTACTTTATTTATAAGTAACCTTTTTGTGGGCCTTAGCAAATTACAGGTCCAAATAAATTTACGGGCTTTGACATTTCGCCCCGAGCAGAGGAAAAAGCAGCGGCAGCATATATAAAGGAAAGGGAAAAGATACATGCAAATCTACAAGGATAAAAAGCAATGCAGTAGAACAATATTGGAATATTTAAAAGATCACAACGCACCCCCTCGTGGGCTCGGGGGCTACTACTATTGGAAGAGCTGGATGAGCAGTCAGCAAAATCAGATCAAGAATACCGCACATGGAAGATAAGAAGACAATATACATATCTTGAGCCTATACCTGAAGAATTTCAGCTATAGCCTCGGAGGCTACTCCCATCGGGATCACTGGTCGTGCACCCGATGACAATGGATAATGTTGAGTAAAAAGATCAATCGACTACCTTTGTCGACAAACAATCTTCGACTACATTGTCGACAAAATAGCATCGATTACTCCCATCGGGAGCTATTCGCGACTATTCGAAAGAAGAACAACTCGAGTATTTTACACATCTCAACAGCCAAACAAGGCTTGTAAAGGAGGTCAACAAAATTCTCGGGCTAAGTCATCGCGACAAAGCTTGAATGCTGTGGTCATAAAAGGTCACGAAGGTAAGACCCCAGGATCCATCCTGTGTGGCCTAGTATACACACCTGAATGCGCTCTGCTAGTAACTTTCCATGTCTACGACACGAAGAAAATCCTTGTGGACGCGCTGGGTACCCTGAGAACTACTGGAACTCTTTCTTCGTAAGTCCTAAATGCGGCAAAAGAATGGGTTAGACCAGGTCCCAGATTCAAGTCCAAGGGGATTGAGTTTGAAGTAGGTGACAAGTATCTGCTCCGACAGTTAACTGGCCTCTTGAACCGTCAGAGCTGTCAGGCTTGTTAACCAAAACCCCTTGTGAAATAATATAATGAAAGTTGTTTATTTTGAGTACAGGGAGAAGAAGAAGTCGAAAGATTGATCAAGTCGAAGATATGAAGATTTGAGATTCAACCCGAATCTATAATTCTGGTAGAATCTCGGGGGCTACTGACAAGGGTATAGATAATAGAGCCCGTTACTTGAGTACCCCTGAGGCCCGTTAAGCTAGGCCCAAGTGTAATCCTATTCAGAGTACGAGTTCATGTCGTATATCGATATTGTAATATGTATCGGACCCGACCGGTTCCTTGAGACCTGGCCACCTATATATAGGGGCCAGGAGAGGCCGGTCAGGGACAGATTGAGAGTAAGCCAAGTTGACCACCACGTTTATTCTTGATACACGCCTTGTTTGACTGATCTTTACCTTCGAGTTTATCCGACGCCCTATTCCCCCGATCCTAAGTCCTTCATCTTGGACATTTGTTGAGTTAACCTTCGTCAGTGATATTATCAAGCCAATTTATCCTTGAAGAAAAGAACTTTGATGATGTTCTTGATATAGAATAATCTAAAGTTTCTTTGTCGCTATTAGACTAGCCCCTAAGTATAGTCAGAACACATAGTATCATATACTAGTATCATCATCTATACAATCCATAGTATCATATAGTAGTATCATAGTTATATCATATTTAATGTTTTGTAGAATCTCAAGATAAATATGTGTACAAGACTTTTCTAGATTTGTGTGTCATGATATAGTATTATATTATGATACTAATCTCTCTCATCATTAATTGTTGTGCCACATCACATTTTTGCCAAGGTGGCATGCATGATACTAGCTATGATACTCCCATTGTGCCTAGTCTAAATGATAATTCCCGCTGTCCTAGGAATGTGAGAGATGGCGACTTTCAAGGCTATATATTTTCTCCCTAGGAGGCCTTTCCAAACTCCAGCATCATTAAGCAGCTTGCAATGGCATTTACTAAGTAGAGAAGTATTTTCTAATCTCAAGGTTGTGAATATTAAAACTACCATGGTATGTTATTATGATAAATAGTATTTCATTTAGTCAGCCTATTTTTATTTTTAATTATCTCTTTGACAAAAGAATGTGGATAGAAAATCTTCCAATCTCTGATTGGCCCCTTTTGGGATCTCAAAGAAAGAGAGCATGTACAACATCATATTACTTAGTAGTTAGTTGATAAGAACCATCCTTCCTCCGATATTGATGTGTGCAAGTGCACATGATGTTTATAGATAGTTTCTAAATAAGAGTATCGAACCACACTGGAGCTATTGGTAATGATCTTTATGCCTCTTGCTCCCTAAGATGTACATGCAAGTTATTATTAATTCAAAACAAGCGTGATTTGGAAAATATTGTTGGTGTTTGAGGTACAAACAAAGCGCTAATGAATAAAGCGAGTGGAGAGTATTAATAGAGAGTGAGCGATATAAAGTGTATGAGACTGCAATAGGGTGAAAGCGTTCACAAGGAGTTATAGTTTCCCCACTAGCATTAGTAAAACATAATTAGAATATATGATGTCAAAAAATATGTGTGTATGGCAGGAGTCACAAATAAAGGTACACAATGATTAACTATCATGCACCCAGTGTAACGACCACTAGTCCTCCATAGCAAGCAATCGCATTTCACTACTAATTAAGGGTCTCTCCATGGTTATGGATCCACTCATGGATCTCACTCCTCGTTAATACATAGTTCACGGAAGCGGCAAATCATGTCACCCATGCCCGATGTACAACCCACTATATACAACGATAATTTCCTTCAATGTCCCAAATGATCAAATATTGTATGATCGGCATTTACATCATCATTGAAGAAGACCACCACATATATAATACAAATGAAGACAATGTCATCTTTATTTTAGTTCATGATGTTGCTAGGGTTTCTCCATCTCCACAAGAAAAAATGAAACCACCCACACATGGCGCCAAACAACATCATCATAATAACATTAATGGAGTATGAAGTATCAAACAATTACACGTGCAAATCCACACTAAGATTTTGAATTACAATGAGATCGATGATGGTGATGGTGATGATGAAGATCGATATTGGAGCCTCCAAGATCCAAGCAGCGTCGATGGTGAATGCGTCTATGTGAGTTCCTGATGTGGACGGTGTTGATATATAGATCACCAACCAGTTGGGAACCCCAAGAGGAAGGTATGATGAGCACAGCAGCAGTTTTCCCTCAGTAAGAAACCAAGGCTTAACAGTCCAGTAGGAGAAAGCCAAACTTAAGAAGGTGATGCTTGCTAGCTTCGTGACACTCCAACAAGGGCGCCATTTACGACACTTGTTAGTGCGTCTTCAACTAGTAGCAACGCGGAACCTACACACAACACAACCAAATACTTTGCTCCCAACTTACGATGAGGTTGTCAATCTCACCGGTTTGCTGTAAACAAAGGTATGAGCGTATCGAGTGGAAAGCAATAGTAGTATGCGAGAAAGTAAACAGTGCGAGTAATGGTAAAACGGTGTAACAATGTAAAGGAAATTGGACCGGGGTCCACAGTTCACTAGTGGCGTCTCTCCATAAAATAAATAACAACATGCTGGGTAAACAAATTACAGTTGGGCAATTGATAGAATAAAGATAACGTGCATATGTCGCGAGGATCACTATGAGATTTACTCTGGGCATTACAACAAAATACATAGACAGCCATCCAACTGCATCTATGACTAATAATCCACTCACGAGGAATCATCCGAGGACCCCTTGAGTATTAAGTTGCGAACAACAGATAACTGCATTAAGCAAAGTGTGTAATGTAAACAAAATGAATGTCCTTGGACACAAGAATGTTGTTTTCTCCCTAGTGGCAACAACACATCTACAACCTTAGAGGTTTTTGTCACTCCCCCAGAATAAATAGAGGCATGAACCCAACTATCGAGCATAAATACCCCCTCTTGGAGTCACTAGTATCTACTTGGCCAAGATAGCTACTAACAATGGAGAGCATGCAAGATCATAAACAACATAGAGATAACATAAGATATATGATTCAGAACATCAACTCAACATAACACCAATATTCATCGGATCCCAACAAACACAACATGTAGAATTAGACAAAGATGATCTCGATCATGTAAGGCAGCTCACGAGATCTAAACAATAAGCACATGGTGGAGAAGACAACCATCTAGCTACTGCTATGGACCCATAGTCCAAGGTAGACTACTCACTCATCGTGCCAGAGGCAAGCATGGCGATGTAGAAGACCTCCGGTGGCGATACCCCTCTCCGGCAGGGTGCCGGGAAGAGCTTCTGGACCCTCCCGATCTCGGGTCGACGACGGCGGCGGATCGCGATGTGTTTTTTGAAAATTGATCGGGTACTTAGGTTTTTCCCGTTGGGGGGTCTTTATAGGCGAAGGGGCAGCATTAGAGGTGGACCAGGGCGGTCTCACACATAGGGGGCGCAGGCCAGGGGCTGGCCGCGCCGCCCTACTATGTGGCCGGCACGTGGCCCCCCTCCATCTCCTCTTTGGTCTTCTAGAAGCTTCGTTAAATAATAGGAGGTTCGGCTTTTGTTTCGTCCAATTCCGAGAATATTTCCTGTGTAACTTTTCTGAAACACAAAAACAGCAGAAAATAGGGAACTGGCACTGTGGCATCTTGTTAATAGGTTAGTTCCGGAAAATGCATAAAAATGCCACGAAGTGTAAGAAAACACTAAGCAAATGGTGTAAGAACAAGCATGGAGCATCAAAAATTATAGATACGTTTGAGACGTATCAGCATCCCCAAGCTTAACTCCTGCTCGTCCTCGAGTAGGTAAGTAATAACAAAATAAATAATTTTTGAGGTGACATGCACCAACACAATCTTGATCATCTAAGTAAGCATTGAGTGCTATGATCAAAAGAACTTAAATCATGGGCATGAAAGATATAATCTTGATAGAAGAAACTTAGCAACCATGTTATAACATGAAAAAGAACACAAACAAAAGATCATGAAAATAAAACAATGAAAGTCAAACGTGTGTTCAAATCATATGGAAAAACATAGCAAATGATTTTCAGCTTGTCCTTCATGAGAGAGCAAAACATAAATGCATAGGACACCTTCAATTTTAAGAGGGCAACTAGATACAAATAATTTAAGAACAAGTGAAACCAAAATCATGAGTCAATCAATGATAAACTTTGGGACTATGCACATTAAACTCAGAATGACAACCATGCTCTCTTAGACGGTGCATAAAGATAGAAGGTGGTGACTCAACAAAAAAGTAAAAGAAAGGCCCTTCGCAGAGGGAAGCAGTGATTAAACATGTGCTAGAGCTTTTCATTTGAAAAACAGAGAGATAACAATTGGGTTTTGAGAGGTGGTTGTTTTTGTCAACGACTGGCAATGGGGTTCTTACTATCTTCCATACAAAAATGAAGCAAGTTTTTGAGAGAGGTTGGCACTTTTGTGCTCTTTTATAAAGCTTGGCACTCCTCCCCACCTTTTTTCCTTTCTCAAACCATGGCTAACCGATTCCATCGGGTGCCCACCAACATTCACATACCATGGAGGAGTGCCTTT
The DNA here is from genome assembly GCA_007115705.1 of Dactylis glomerata. Classification (NCBI taxonomy): domain Eukaryota; kingdom Viridiplantae; phylum Streptophyta; class Magnoliopsida; order Poales; family Poaceae; genus Dactylis; species Dactylis glomerata. The sequence continues at coordinate 31,323 of QXEO01000750.1, read as the reverse complement.
TTTCTTTTCTTTTTTTCTTTTTTTTTCTTTTTTGGAATAAACAATATGGAAGATAGCAAATCCGACCACTACGTCCCCATGAGCTGAAAACAGTGTCACAAAATGAGAAGTATTTTGAAGGTTTTTTTGAAAGGTAGCACATGAAAATTTACTTAGAATGGCTTGCAAATACCATGCATAGGAATTTATAGTGGACACATTGGCATAACTTGGTTTTTAGGAGTTGGATGCACGAGTAGAGCTCATACTCAGTACAAAATGAGGGCTAGCAAAAGACTGGGAGCGACCAACTAAGAGAGCAATAACGGCCATAATCATGCATAGCGACAAAACATCATTAAGAGAAGCATAAGATGGCATCAAAAGTCAAAAACTAAATGATCATAGAGGCTTATGGCGACTTTGTATGAGTCAAACTTGTTGTAAGCATGCGCCAAGTCAACCCAAATAAAGCATCAAGGAGAAAACCAAATTAATGCTTCCAAATCTAATATATACTAAAAGCACAATACGGGGGTTATATTTTCGAGACACCACGTTAATCCACATATACTAAAATAATTTGATCCGTTGATCTTGATAGTAATGGCTGAGATTTAAAACTTTAAAGAGTTACGTAAATTAAATCGTGCACAACTTGTCACGTTAGATACAAAAGTGAACCACTAGACCTGGGTAGCTACGGCCATAGGAGTTATAATTGTGCACGTGATTACTAGACTTATAACCGTGTAAAATCATATTCGGTTAAGACCTAGCCGAAGTCTACGTTTAATTTACAATATAGGACGTGCTGATCGTGGACGCGTATGTCTCCATATCAATTAGCACAAACAAATAGAGCTGGTATTGTTACGTACTGGAAGTAAACGCAAAAGTTGATTGGTAATGAAAAACTGATTGGTACGATATGATTTTTGCTAACGTCTCGTATATGCCCTCTTGTAGGAGTACCCAGCTACTCACTACATTAGGACATGGTGGCACCTTGGCACAAAGTAGTCTACAAGCTGATGGGTACGTATGTACTCCCTCTGTTTCAAAATATGTTGCGTATAGCTTTTTTAGAAAATTCAAATTTTATAAACTTTGATCATGTATATAGCAAAAAATATCGATATCCGCAATATCAACTATATATAATATGAAAGTATATTTGTGATGGTTCTAATAACAAGGATTGTAAAAGTTGATGAATTTTGCTAAATACTTGATCAAACTTAGCAAAGTTTGACTTTAACCAAAAACTATAGGCAACATAAATTGGGACGGAAGAAGTATATGCATATATTATCTAACATTTTTTATAAAAGCTAAATTTAACTGCATGAAATTAATTTCTAAAAGTATGATCCCAAATTATCAGACACAAGTTGTGCCACTCACACACTCCTTACAAGATACGTTCTCCAGCAAAGCGCTCCACGAGGAAAATAAGAACCACATGTTTCATGGAGTACTGCACGATTAAATATTAATTCATACAAAAACCCACAGAATTAGCGTACCACATTAAAATGTATCATTTAAATTAATTTAGCAGTGAGATGTATGATTTATGGCTAAAATATTCCATGAGAGACTGGTACCAAGTAAACATTGTAATGATGAGCAAAACATGACAAACTCAGTGTTTATCTCGGAATTGGAATACAACTCGCGTAATAGAGTCCTCTCTAATTTAGACTTGCTCTCAACAGTTACGTAGGCCAACTGTACAATTAAATAAATAAGTTAATTAACCTTTTAATACTCCTTCCTTTTTATTTACATCGCGTCTTAGATATAGTCAGAGTCAAATTTTACAAAGTCTAAAAATATATAAGAAAAAATATGAAAATGTTTCTTGATAGAAGATGGAGAGTGCTTGATTGAGGGGGTTCATAATTTTTTTTTAAAACTTTGCCTCTTCAATGGCACATTTAATAACACCAAGTAAACAATATGGGACATATAGTGATATAAATTTAAATTTATACCCAGATATTAGTTTGCTATTTTTGAAATGGCACATTTGTTATATTGATTTTCATAATATCATTGTTAGTTGCAAAACCATGCAATGTCATACCACATTTTGACATAATAGGAATGGCATAATTAGAAATAATTTTAGAGTCCATAGGCTTAGTATTAAAGAGTAAAGATGTCGCGCTCCCATTTGCGAGGGCCACCTTGCTAGTAATAAAAATAACGCATGATTTTTTCAAAGGCTCATTAAGCAATCTTAGTCATTTGAGACAAGTCATGCTACAGCAAAACCACTAAGCATACTATCAAAACGACATCAAGCACGACATGCAAAAGTCTAAGCCGCAGTCTAAACAAGCTCCTTTTTGTACCACTTTTTTGCATGAAACATTTTTCTCTTTTCCAACACCATTTGAACCTTTTAAAAACAACTCTTTTGATGAAAACCAACATGGACCAGAGGTAAAAATACACCTTGATGCAAAGATATAATAAGATATGAACAAAAATCAAGGCAAAAAATGAAAGCTAAACGCAGTTCTAGAAAAAGAGAACACTCGTTGAACGATAAGAGTTAAAAACGGAGTGTTCTTGGCAAATGAAAAGCAAGGCAACTTCTCCAAAAGAAATATGTTGGGGTCCAACCATTTATTGTAGCAAACAAAACTAAATAAAACTGAAAACTAAAACAACTGACGCTCCAAGAAAAACACATAGTGCATGAATCAATAAAAATATAGTGTGTTGAAAGGTGACCTAATTTTTGCCGATGAAGAAGGGTTGCCTCGGGGGCATCCCCAAGCTTTGATGCTAGTACCTCTTTGATATTTCTTGGGGTGACATGGGCATCCCCAAGCTTGAGCTTTTGTCCATTCTTCAACTCATCTCATCATTCTCCAATCCCTACACTTGAAAACTTCCTTCATACAAAACTAAACACAATTCTATTAGCAACATTAGTGTAAGCATAATAATGAATCAACCCTTTTTTGGTTCATATTTCAACTCAAAACCACCACATATAAAGCATATACTACTGTAGCAACTTCCCCAAAAGTTCCGGGATCAAAAGAACTAAAAAAGAAAGCGTTAAATAGGCAAACACAAATAGTAGCAGAAATCTGTCAAAACAGAACAGCTGACAAAGGTCGATTTTTCTAGGGTTTTCTGTTGCTCAAATAAAAAATTGTATAACTAATGAAAGTTTGGATATAACCTGGGGCATATGAACAAGAAATCGCAGGTCAAAAAGATATTCTGAGAATTTTCACGAATGTTTACGGTGCAGCACCGAAATCTATTTCAGGACAACATCATCCCCAAATCTTACCTCACTCAAATTAGAGGTTTCTCTTGGCAAAACAATGAAATAAAAAGGATAAGGAGAGGTTATTACAGTAGTAATAACTTCCAAGACTCAAATAAAAGAAAAAGTACTGAAAAGGGTTATCTCCCAAGAGTGCTTTTCTTTAACGCCTTTGAGCTAGGCGCAGAAAGTGCAAATCAAGTATTTTCGAAAGAGGCATGAAGATAAACTGTTTCCTCAAGATCACCACTTACCACACTAGGCACTTTAGAGGTTCCTGAAGATGATTCAACCTGCAAGTCACTCTTAGTTGAACTAATAGTCTTACCAATCTTAAAAACATGTTGAGGTTTAGGCACAGACACCTTGGGAACATACATAAATTTTTGCTCTTTTCCAACAAAAGCTTTCTCCTTCTTAAACTTAAGAGAAGAGAAAATTGAACTTAAAATTTCCATGGATTCCTCTAGTTTCCCAATCCTAAGGTATTGACTATCAAGAGTAGTGCTAGCTTCTAAAACGGTGATTCTCTTACCGATACTTTCTATCGCTTCATTAACTCGGCTAGCGTTATCAAAGATATTTGGCTAACTTTTTTCTAAAGAGCCTAGTTTTTCTATAACTTCCTCCAAAGTGATCTCAGTTTTAACAACATGGATAGGTGGTACTTCCACTATACTTTCTATTAAAGTGCATGCTTCAAGAGCGGGAGTACCCAGAAAATTACCTCCTGCAAGAGTATCAAGAACGTACCTATTCCAACTAGATATACCAACATAAAAATTTCTAAGGAGGATCATGGTAGAATGCTTTTTCGTACACCTATGATGAGAATTGCTAATACGGTACCAAGCATCTTTCAAGCTCTCTCCCCCTTGTTGCTTAAAAGTACGATCTTCTACTTCAGGATTACTCATTCTAACAAAACTAAAAGCAGACAAATAAAAGGAACTAATAGGAAACTAATTTTTTTGTATTTTTGATAAAAACGATGCAAGTAAAAATAAAGTTAAGCAAAACAAAAAACAAAATAAATGATGTGCATGCGAAACTCCCCTTGCAGAAATCTTCTTCCTCCCCGGCAACGGCGCCAGAAAATAGCTTGATGCGGATGGTGTTGATATATAGATCATCGACCAGTTGGGAACCCCAAGAGGAAGGTATGATGAGCACAGCATCAGTTTTCTCTCAGTAAGAAACCAAGGTTTATCAGTCTAGTAGGAGAAAGCCAAACTTAAGAAGGTGATGCTTGCTAGCTTCGTGACACTCCAACAAGGGCGCTGTTTACGACACTTGTTAGTGCGTCTTCAACTAGTAGCAACTCGAAACCTCCACACAACACAACCAAATATTTTGCTCCCAACTTACGATGAGGTTGTCAATCTCACCGGTTTGCTGTAAACAAAGGTATGAGCGTATCGAGTGGAAAGCAATAGTAGTATGCGAGAAAGTAAACAGTGTGAGTAATAGTAAAACGGTGTAACAGTGTAAAGGAAATTGGACCGGGGTCCACAGTTCACTAGTGGTGTCTCTCCATAAAATAAATAACAACATGCTGTGTAAACAAATTACAGTTGGGCAATTGATAGAATAAAGATAATGTGCATATGTCGCGAGGATCACTATGAGATTTACTCTGGGCATTGCAACAAAATACATAGACCGCCATCCAACTGCATCTATGACTAATAATCCACCCACGGGGATATCGTCCGAACACCCCATGAGTATTAAGTTGCGAACAACAGATACTGCATTAAGCAAAGTGTGTAATGTAAACAAAACGAATGTCCTTGGACACAAGAATGTTGTTTTCTCCCTAGTGGCAACAACACATCTACAACCTTAGAGGTTTCTGTCACTCCCCCAGATTAAATAGAGGCATGAACCCAACTATCGAGCATAAATACCCCCTCTTGGAGTCACTAGTATCTACTTGGCCAAGATAGCTACTAACAACGAAGAGCATGCAAGATCATAAACAACATAGAGATAACATAAGATATATGATTCAGCACATCAACTCAACATAAAAGCAATATTCATCGGATCCCAACAATCACAACATGTAGAATTACGCAAAGATGATCTCGATCATGTAAGCCAGCTCATGAGATCTAAACATGAAGAACATGGTGGAGAAGACAACCGTCTAGCTACTGCTATGGACCCATAGTCCAAGGTAGACTACTCACTCATCGCGCTGGAGGCAAGCATGGCAATGAAGAAGACCTCCGGTGGCGATTCCCCTCTCCGGCAGTGTGCCGGTAAGAGCTTCTGGACCCTCCCGATCTCGGGTCGACGACGGGGGCGGATCGCGATGTGTTTCTGGAAAATTGATTGGGTACTTAGGTTTTTCCCGTCGGGGGGGTCTTTATAGGCGAAGGGGCAGCGTTGATACGTCTCAAACGTATCTCTAATTTTTGATGCTCCATGCTTGTTTATACACCATTTGCCTACTGTTTCGTTACAATTCGTGGCACTTTTATGCATTTTCCGAAACTAACCTATTAACAAGTCGCCACAGTGCCAGTTCCCTGTTTTCTGCTGTTTTTGTGTTTCAGAAAAGCTACACAGGAAATATTCTCGGAATTGGACGAAACAAGTTCTAGAGGTCTTATTTTCCCCGAAAGCTTCCAGTGATTTGAAGAGGAGGCGGAGTGGGGCCACGAGGGCCCCACACACCAGGGCGGCACGGCCCAGGCCCTGGCCGTGCCCCCTATGTGTGAGGAGGCCCTGGCAGCCCCCTGACAACGCCCCTTCGCCTATATAAAGCCTCGGGACGGAAAACCCTAGGGGAGTCGGCAATTTTCCAGAAAGAGTTCCGCAGCTCCGCCGCCGCCGTCGACAAATTTCAGGGGACAGAAGTCTCTGTTCCGGCACCTTGCCGGGACGGGGAAGTGCCCCCGGAGCCATCTCCATCGGTCTCCATCGCCGTCTCCGCCATCTCCATCGACCTCACCGCCATCTCCATCAACCTTGCTGTCTCCTATGATGAGGAGGGAGTAGTTCTCCCCCGGGGCTGAGGGCTCTACCGGTAGCTATGTGGTTCACCTCTCTCTCCCATGATGTGATCTTTATGTGATCGTGAGCTTTGTATCTAGTTGAATTGGTAGATGTTATTATTCAGATATTATGCTACTCCTATGCTTTATTATTGTACTCTCCGAAGATACCTCGTATCATGGTGTAAAGGTGACTAGTGTGTGCATCATGTGTATCTTTTTGGTTAATGTCTCTATGAATTGTTGGTGTTTGTTGGAACCATCTAGTGTGTTCACGGTGATAGTGTGGGACAATCTAGTTTGGGTACATACGGACTTTGAGGAGTGCTTCGTAGCCCTACGCGTGATTAGTGTATGTTTTCCATTGGAGAACTATTTTGAGTTGCATATTGATGATAGTATCTATTGGTTCAATTATGTTATATTTGTTGGGAGTGTGTCCACTAGTGAAAGTATGATCCCTAGGCCTTAATTCCAAACATTGCACACCGTTTACTTCCTGTTTTGTTACATGTTTGCTTGCAGCGATACTTATTTCATATTACAGTTGCTACTCATAATCATCACTACCGCTTGTATTTCACTATCTCTTCGCCGAACTAGTGCACCTATACATCTGACAAGTGTATTGGGTGTGTTGGGGACACAAGAGACTTTCTGTATCATAATTATAGGGTTCCTTGAGAGGGATAGCTTTGACCTCTTCCTCCCTGAGTTTGATAAACCTTGGGTGATCCACTTAAGGGAAACTTGCTCCTGCTCTACAAACCTCTGCACTTGGAGGCCCAACACTGTCTACAAGAACAGAAGCGTGTGTAGACATCAAGCTATTTTCTGGCGCCGTTGCCGGGGAGGTAAGGTAAAAGGTACTCACATTCTTTGGTTACTAAGTCTTTTAGTTGCTGGTGAGTGCTCGAAGTTATTTCCTTTAGATTCTGCAATTACATCTTTTTGTTTCTTGTTTTTATTTTCACTAGTTAGGCTTAATGGAAAACAAAGAGTTCTTTAGTCTTTTTCCTGATTTTAGATTTGAAGAGAAAATTGAAAAACCTTTGGAGCTTATTTTGCATAGCAATGTTATTAGTACGAATGCTTTGAATACCGTTACTGCTAATGCTATAAAAAGTCTAAGCTTGGGGAAGCTGGTTTTGTTAAGTATGATATTTTTAGTCCCCCAGCTTTAGTGGAGAAGGTTTGTTCTGATAATATTTTATCTCCCATATGTGATGTTTCTAGTGATGCTTGTGCTCCTCATCCTTTTAAAATACCTACGAAGATTGTTGAATGTGTTAAGAATAACTGCTATTTAGGTGATGGAACTGTCCATCCTGGTGATCATTTGCTCTTTATACATGAATTATGTGAATTGTTCTAGTGTGCAGGTATTTCGATGAACCAAGTTAAGAAGAAGCTATTTTCTTTATCACTGAAAGGCAGAGCTGAGGAATGGTATCGGCTGCTTAAGGATGGTCCATCTATTGCTGGGAGGAAATTGTACCTCTCTTTTATTCTAAATTCTATCCTCCAAGTGAGATTCATAAAGATCGTAATCAGATATACAATTTTTGGCCTCATGATGGAGAAAGCACTGCCCAAGCATGGGGAAGATTGAAGTCACTAATGCTCAAATGTCCTATTCATGATCTTCCCCGTAATATTGTTATTAATAATTTTTATGCAAGGCTTTCAGGATATTACAAGGACTATCTAGATGCATGCTTTGATGGGTCTTTCACAAGCAAGGATGCTGACACCAAGTGGGATCTGCTTGAAACAATTCAAAACAATATTGAGGGTTGGGATAGCGACAAAGGTAAAGGATCAGGTATGAATTACGAGTTTGATTGCATTAAGTCTTTCGCTGAAACTGCTGATTTTGAAGATCTTAGTGCTAAGTATGGTCTTGATCCTCAAATTATGGTTGATTGCTTTAAAGCCTTTGCTTCCCATATGAATGTTCCTAAAGGAAATGGGGACGTGTATCATGAACCTTTTAAGGACACTTGCATAGAAAGTGATATTGTTGTTGATGATTGCAATAAACATGCTCAAACTTCTAAAAGTACTATTTCTTATAAGCATGTTAATTTTTGTGGAATACATAGACCTTGTGAACAGAGTTACAACAAGGAAGATTATTGCATCACCCACGCAAATGAAGAAACCAGTATGTGGCTCAAGGATCTAGATGTGCTTGGTGAAAGGGTTTGTGAGCTTTATCCTTTTCTTTCTGAATTTTGCGGTGAAAAGGGGCACTTTAATTTTCAATGCCCAATTAATCGAACGAGTACCGCAGATTTGTATTGTGATGATAAGATTACTTTCAATCAGTATGACGAGCTTACTTTGTTTTTGAATTGTGAAGAGATATCTAGAAAGATTGCTTTAGTAGACATGAATGATGTTGATATTAATAGCACCCTTCGTGGTTGTCGTCTCTATTGTGCTAAAGATTGCCTCGCAAATACTTACTTACAAGATCTTATAAAACATGATGTTTTGCCAAGCTATGACAGGACTAACAGATGTTTTGATATTATTAATAGAGAGGAGGAATCCTCCAAAGTTTCTTCTGTTGTTTCTGTCAGCAAACCAGATTATGTGGAGAAGATGCCTTTCCCTCCTAAAGAATATGTGGAGAAGATGCCCTTCAAGTCTCTCCCTCCTAAAGGAGAGAGTAAGAAGAGTATGAAGAAGAAGAAGAGGAGTAAGAGGCGAGAGGACACGGGATCTTTCCCTAAGCATTATGATCCTGCTATAGATTATGATAATTCTGATTGGGATGATGTTCCTATGCCTGTTACCTATGTTAGTGATCATGATTGGGAAAAGCACTCTACTTTTGATATTGAAAATCTTTTTGGTACCAATTCTAAGGTTAATAATTGTTGTACCATTAGTACTATCCATGCTCCTTCTTATGATGATATGTTTGATGAATATGTTTTGCGAAATAGTTGCTCTCTAGCTTGTGATGATACTAAACCTCTAGTTTATGATGGTTATGATGATGGGTATAATATTTTCAGTTCACCTACTATTGAGGAGAAAAATAGTTATGATTACAATATGCCTCCTGTTTTTGATGATTATAGTGATGAGAATAATTATTCTGTTGAATCTGCTCCTACTACGATTGTTCATGTGGGGAGTATTCATTCTTTTATGCATGTAGCTCGTGATAGGGATGCTTTAAATGATAGTTATATTATTAGTTCTATTCATGATGCTACTGAAAGTTATTATGAGAGAGGGAAACATGGTTTGATGGATCTCAACAATATTGAGTTTCCCCTCTTTATGTTGCAATTCTTGAAGTTGTACTTGTTTTGCCTTCCTATGCTATTTGCTTTGCGCTTTCATGACTTGTCTCTTTACAAGACTATTTTTCATAGGAAGTGGTTTAGATTTAAATGTGTTCCATATTTGCTTTTTGATGCTCTCTTTTGCTTTAAGTTTTTATATAGCGACTTTGCCTCAAGCTCTTATATGGCGCCTACATGAGCATCTTTGCAAATTACTTCGCCCAGCTCAAAGGCGTTAAAGAAAAACACTCTTGGGAGATAACCCACTATTTTATTTTTAGTACTTTTTCTTTTATTTGAGTCTTGGAAGTTATTACTACTGTAATAACCGCTCCTTATCTTTTTTATTTCGTTTTTGTGCCAAGAGAAGCCTCTAATTTGAGTGAGGTGAGATTTGGGGATGTTGCTGTCCTAAAACAGATTTCGGTGCTGCACCGTAAAAATTCGTGAAAATTCTCTGAATATCTTTTGGACCTGCGATTTCTTGTGCATATGCCCCAGGTTATATCCAAACTTTCATTAGTTGAACACTTTTTTATTTGAGCAACAGAAGGTCCTCTAAAAATTCGACCTTTATCAGCTGTTCTGTTTTGACAGATTTTTGCCACTATTTGTGTTTGCCTCTCGATCGCTTTCTTTTTGAGTTCTTTTGATCATGGAACTTTTGGGGAAGTTGCTACAGTATTATATGCTATATATGTGGTGGTTTTGTGTTGAAATCTGAACTGAAAAGGGTTGATTCATTATTATGTTTATGCTAACGTTGCTAATAGAATTGTGTTGAGTTTTGTAAGAAGGAAGTTTTCAAGTGTAGGGATTGGAGAATGATGGGATGAGATGAAGAATGGACAAAAGCTCAAGCTTGGGGATGCCCATGTCACCCCAAGAAATATCCAAGAAGTACAAGCGTCAAAGCTTGGGGATGCCCCCGAGGCACCCCTTCTTCATCAGCAAAAATTAGGTCACCTTTCAAAACACTATATTTTTATTGCTTCATGCACTATGCGTTTTTCTTGGAGCGTCAGTTTTTTTAGTTTTAATTATTAGTTTTGTTTTGTTTGCTGCAATAAATGGTTAGATCACATCATGTTTATTTTGGAGGAGATGAACTCGCTTTTCATTTGCCAAGAACACTCTAGTTCTCACTCTTATCGTTCAATGAGTGTTCTCTTTTTCTGCTACTGCGTTTAGCTTTCGATTTTCTCCTTGATTTGCGTTCAGATCTTCTTATATTTATTTATCAAGGTGTATTTTTGCCTCTGGACCATGTTGGTTTTCCTCAAAAGAGTTGGATTAAAAAAGTTTGAATGGTGTTGGAAAAGAGAAAAAGCTTTATGCAAAAAAGTGGTACAAGAAGGAGCTTGTGTAGACTGCAGCCTAGGCTTTTGCATGTCGTGCTTGATGTCTTTTTGATAGTATGCTTAGTGGTTTTGCTGCAGCATGACTTGTCTCAAATAACTGAGATTGCTTAATGAGCCTTTGAAAAAATCATGCGTTGTTTTTATCGTTTGGAAGCATTATTTTGGTTTTCTCCTTGATGCTTTATTTGGGTTGACTTGGCGCATGCTCACACATGTTAGACTCTTACAAAGTCGCCAATAGACTCTATGATCATTTAGTTTTCGACTTTTGATGCCATCTTATGCTTCTTTTAATTTCGCTTTGTCGCTTTGCATGATTATGGCCGTTATTGCTCTCTTAGTTGGTCGCTCCCAGTCTTTTGCTAGCCCTCGCCTTGTACTGAGTATGAGCTCTACTCGTGCATCCAACTCCTAAAAACCAAAGTTTTCCAAAGTGTCCACCATACATACCTACTAGCAATTTGCTATTCCAAGTAAATTTGACTTGCTTTTATCTTCTCTTCAAATTAAACTCTTACCAGTGTTATGCGAAAATTGGTCAGTAAAGCTCTCACGAACCGGAAGGCACACTTTACTTTTTCCTGTTCTAAAAATTTTGACATTTTGGTCTCTTATGTTGAGTTGTTATGCTTGCAAGTTGTAAGTTGGATACTAGCCCAACCATGCTGTCATGGGGCAAGCTTTCAACATTGCACTTCTTATTTGAGTTGATATCGTGATCTTTTGTTTATGGATGCCCGCGGTGTGAAATGAATTGGGAATCTTGTGGGGATCATGGAGTTTGTATATGTGTTAGGGAAATGCCTGGGCCTCCAATCTAAGCCATGCATAATTCATGGTGGAAATTTGCAGCATACCCATGGTGGACATTCGACGACGCATCTCAAAATAAAAAGCTAAACAAATGGCAAATAGAAGAGATGTCGAGGTGTTCATTGTCTGCTTGTCCTGTCATTTTGATGTGGGCTTGTTCCATGTCATCGGGCACGGAGGTACCCTGTTGGCGGTTCTCGATGATACATATATACTTACAATGACAAGAGCCTTGCTTGGGACTCTAAGTAAAGTAGCATGAGGTTTGGGTACTCGTATTCACGGGGCACGAGGTTTTCGACTTATGATTTGTCAAGCATATGCATCATACTTGTTCTCGCATTAACTTTAACCATTCAAGATGCTTATGATGGGGGCAATGAGAGCTCAAAGCCGGTAAGTAACATAATTTTTGAAGGTCTATAAAACTTGCAATCACTGCTTCCCTCTGCGAAGGGCCTTTCTTTTACTTTTATGTTGAGTCACCACCTTCTATCTTTATGCACCATTAAGAGAGCATAGTTGTCATTCTTAGTATAATGTGCATTGTCCCAAAGTTTTCATTGATTGATTCATATTGTTGGTTTCACTTGTTCTTAAATTATTTGTATCTAGTCGCCCTCTTAAACATGAAGGTGTCCTATGCATTTATGTTTTGCTCTCTATGAAGGACAAACTGAAAACCACTTGTATGTTTTTCCTTATGATTTGAATACACGTTTGACTTTCATTGTTTCATTTTCATGATCTTTTGTTTGTGTTCATTTGCATGTTATAACATGGTTGCTAAGTTGTTATTGTCAAGATTATATCTTTCATGCCCATGTTTTAAGTTCTTATGATCCCAGCTCACAAATGCTTACATATATGATCAAGATTGTGTAGGTGCATGTCACCTCAAAAATTATTCTTTTGTTATCACTTACCTACTCGAGGACGAGCAGGAGCTAAGCTTGGGGATGCTTGATACGTCTCAAACGTATCTCTAATTTTTGATGCTCCATGCTTGTTTTTACACCATTTGCCTATTGTTTCGTTACACTTAGTGGCACTTTTATACATTTTCCGGAACTAACCTATTAACAAGTCGCCACAGTGCCAGTTCCCTGTTTTCTGCTATTTTTGTGTTTCAGAAAAGCTACACAGGAAATATTCTCGGAATTGGACGAAACAAGTTCCAGAAGTCTTATTTTCCCCGGAAGCTTCCAGTGATCCGAAGAGGAGGCGGAGTGGGGCCACGAGGGCCCCACACACCAAGGCGGCGCGGCCCAGGCCCTGGCCGCGCCCCCTATGTGTGAGGAGGCCCTGGCAGTCCCCTGACGACGCCCGTTCGCCTATATAAAGCCCCGGGACGGAAAACCCTAGGGGAGTCGGCAATTTTCCAGAAAGAGTTCCGCAGCTCCGCCGCCGCCGTCGACAAATTTGGGGGGATAGAAGTCTCTGTTCCGGCACCCTGCCGGGACGGGGAAGTGCCCCTGAAGCCATCTCCATCGGTCTCCATCACCGTCTCCGCCGTCTCCATCGACCTCACTGCCATCTTCATCAACCTTGCTGTCTCCTATGATGAGGAGGGAGTAGTTCTCCCCCGGGGCTGAGGGCTCTACCGGTAGCGATGTGGTTCACCTCTCTCTCTCCCATGATGTGATCTTTATGTGATCGTGAGCTTTGTATCTAGTTGAATTGGTAGATGTTATTATTCAGATATTATGCTACTCCTATGCTTTATTATTGTACTCTCCGGAGATACCTCATATCATGGTGTAAAGGTGACTAGTGTGTGCATCATGTGTTTCTTTTTGGTTAATGTCTCTATGAATTGTTGGTGTTTGTTGGAACCATCTAGTGCGTTCACGGTGATAGTGTGGGACAATCTAGTTTGGGTACATACGGACTTTGAGGAGTGCTTCATAGCCCTACGCATGATTAGTGTATGTTTTCCATTGGAGAACTATTTTGAGTTGCATATTGATGATAGTATCTATTGGTTCAATTATGTTATATTTGTTGGGAGTGTGTCCAACTAGTGAAAGTATGATCCCTAGGCCTTAATTCCAAACATTGCACACCGTTTACTTCCAGTTTTGTTACATATTTGCTCGCAGCGATACTTATTTCATATTACAGTTGCTACTCAGAATCATCACTACCGCTTGTATTTCACTATCTCTTTGCCGAACTAGTGCACCTATACATCTGACAAGTGTATTGGGTGTGTTGGGGACACAAGAGACTTTCTGTATCGTAATTGCAGGGTTGCTTGAGAGGGATAGCTTTGACCTCTTCCTCTCAGAGTTCGATAAACCTTGGGTGATCCACTTAAGGGAAACTTGCTGCTGCTCTACAAACCTCTGCACTTGGAGGCCCAACACTGTCTACAAGAACAGAAGCGTGTGTAGACATCAAGCGTCAGAGGTGGACCAGGGCGGTCTCACACATAGGGGGCGTGGGCCAGGGGCTGGCCGCGCCGCCCTACTGTGTGGCCGGCCCGTGGCCCCCCTCCATCTCCTCTTCAGTCTTCTGGAAGCTTCATTAAATAATAGGAGGTTCGGCTTTTGTTTTGTCCAATTCCGAGAATATTTCCTGTATAACTTTTCTGAAACACAAAAACAGCAGAAAACAGGAAACTAGCACTATAGCATCTTGTTAATAGGTTAGTTCCGGAAAATGCATAAAAATGCCACGAAGTGTAACAAAACACTAAGCAAATGGTGTAAGAACAAGCATGGAGCATCAAAAATTATAGATACATTTGAGACGTATCAGTTCCCCCCTTAGATCCCTTCTGGATATGAGATTTCATGGTTTTATGGTGTCTATGTATCACCAATCTCTAATCGAAAAGCACAGGGCGGAAGTATTTGACTTTGTCTCACAAATTTTCCCTTTGGGAAAATGATCTATTTAATTGGTTTGGCGATCAGCATCTTTATTTCTAGGATCCTGGTCAAATGAGTAGAACATGGGCGCGCGAATGCATTAAAATACTAAAATCCTAACACTACTTATGCAAAAACACAATGAAAAACACTATGCAGAATGCACTCATCAGAAATACGACAGTTTTTTATTTCCAACAATTCAACCATTTATCTTCCATTAGGCATTTTGGAGCCTCCAATAATGTATCAATTTAATATGTAACTAATTGATAAATGGTTTTCTCTCACAACCAAATAACTCTGTATAGTGAGAGAAAGCTTCACGTGCTTCTCCGTAGCAATACAACTCACTCTTATGAAAATTAAAGTTGATACCCACTAGCTACTCCAAAGCTAAAATTACCTGTTTTAGTTTCTTGGAATTTTCAAGATCATGCACCATAAATATGATTATATCATCATAATGTTGTAAGGTAGAGAGACATCCACTATATATGTGCAGAACCACTCCCAAAATGTTTCAAGTTAATAGTTCTTGAAGGCATGGTACCTCCCATCTGGCTATGGTTGATTCATTAGAGATGATGCTTAACTTCTTGGCTAGGTCTTTTGGTAAGCTTGACCTTATTTGCATTCTCTCTACTTCCAGTGTTTTGCTTTTTATTCTTTTTTACCTAGCTCTCAATGTTGTACAATTTTTGTCTTCTTGATGCAAAAGCACAACACTTGTTGTTCTTGCCAAAAGAATTTAGCAGTGTAAGCCAAGTGTCGTGGGTTTTTTATGACATGGGCCATCGGGAATAACAATAATGATGAAAGTGTGAGGAAAACCACACAGGGGAACTAGATGGCACAACAATGTACTCAGGTTCAGGCCGTCGTCATGAGGATTATCCTACGCATGCTATCTAAATTGAGGATGATAATTACAAGCGATTCATATGAGCGTATGTATGTGTCTCTACTTTATCTGCCCCTAGGAAGCTCCTAGTGGTGATTTATATAGTGCAATACCGCCGGTTACATCAAATTTTGGTGGAGCAAATTAAGTTTTAACTACATGGTAACAAAAGTGACACCACATGTAACGTCTATCTTAATCATGGAGTAACACATGTAATTACTATTGTCTTGAATATCTCTCCACCAAATGTCTCGTCCTTCACCGTAGTCTTGAGTCATCTCTAGGTAAAAACAAGGGGTTGATACATCTCCAACCTATCCATAATTTTTGATACTCCATGCTTGTTTTTACACCATTTTCTTTGTGTTTGTTACACTTTGTGGCACTTTTATGAATTTTCCGGAACTAACCTATTAACAAGTCGCCACAGTGCCAGTTCCCTGTTTTCTGCTGTTTTTGTGTTTCGGAAAAGTTACACAGGAAATATTCTCAGAATTGGATGAAACCAAAGCCAGTCGCCCAGAATTTTACCGAAGCTTCCAGAGAACTGAAGAGGAGATGGAGTGGGGCCACGAGGGGCCCACACACCAGGGCAGCGTGGCCCAGGCCCTGGCCGCGCCCCCTATGTGCGAGACCACCTCGGTCCACTTCTGACGATGCCCCTTCGCCTATAAAGACCCCCCGACGGGAAAAACCTAAAGACCCGATCAGTTTTCCAGAACACATCGCGATCTGCCGCCGCCGTCGACCCGAAGATCAGGAGGGTCCAGAAGCTCTTCCCGGCACCCTGCCGGAGAGGGGAATCGCCACCGGAGGTCTTCTTCATCGCCATGCTTGCCTCCGGAGCGATGAGTGAGTAGTCTACCTTGGACTATGGGTCCATAGCAGTAGCTAGATGGTTGTCTTCTCCACCATGTGCTTCATGTTTAGATCTCATGAGCTGCCCTACATGATTGAGATCACTGTTATGTAATTCTACATGTTTGGTTTGTTGGGATCCGATAAATATTGGTGTTATACTTGAGTTGATGTACTGAAATTTATCTTATGTTATCTCTATGTTGTTTATGATCTTGCATGCTCTCCGTTGTTAGTAGCTATCTTGGCCAAGTAGTTGCTAGTGACTTGCTGATCCCTTGTAGATGCGGAGCAGACTATCCTTGTGCGTGGTGAATAACCAGCCCGTTGGGAACCCCAAGAGGAAGGTATGATGAGTGTAGCAGCAAGTTTTCCCTCAGTTTAAGAAACCAAGGTTATCGAACAGGAGAGGAGAGACAATGACGACTGAAGGTGTTGTGGAACCTGCACACACACAAACAAATACTTTGTTCCCAACTTGCGATGAGGTTGTCAATCTCACCGGTTTGCTTGAAACAAAGGTTATGAGTGTATCGAGTGGAAAACAATATAGTATGCGAGTAAAGTAAACAGTACGAGTAAAGTAAACAGGTGATAGCAATATGATGGAAATATGACCGGGGTCCACAGTTCACTAGTGGTGTCTCTCCATAGATAAATAACACATGCTGGGTAAACAAATTACAGTTGGGCAATTGATAGAATAAAGATAACGTGATATGTCAAGAAGATCACTATGAGATTTACTCTGGGCATTACAACAAAATACATAGACCGCCATCCAACTGCATCTATGACTAATAATCCACCCCCGGGGATATCAATCCGAACACCCCAAAAGTATTAAGTTGCGAACAACAGATAATTACATTAAGCAAAGTGTGTAATGTAAACAAAGCATATGCCCTTGAGCATATGAATGTTGTTTTCTTCCTAGTAGCAACAACACATCTACCACCTTAGAGGTTTCTGTCACTCCCCCAGGTGAAATAGAGGCATGAACCCACTATCGAGCATAAATACCCCCTCTTGGAGTCACTAGCAACTACTCGGCCAAGATAGCTACTAACAACGGAGAGCATGCAAGATCATAAACAACATAGAGATAACAAAAGATATAATTCAGTACAGCAACTTAATCATAAACACCAATATTCATCGGATCCCAACAAACCAACATCATAGAATTACATAACGGTGATCTCAATCATGTAGGGCAGCTCATGAGATCTAAACATGAAGCACATAGTGGAGAAGACAACCATCTAGCTACTGCTATGGACCCATAGTCCAAGGTAGACTACTCACTCATCGCTCCGGAGGCAAGCATGGCGATGAAGAAGACCTCCGGTGGCGATTCCCCTCTCCGGCAGGGTACCGGGAAGAGCTTCTGGACCCTCCCGATCTTCGGGTCGACGGTGGCGGCAGATCGCGATGTGTTCTGGAAAATTGATCGAGTCCTTAGGTTTTTTCCGTCGGGGGGTCTTTATAGGCGAAGGGGCGATGTCAGAGGTGGAGCCAGGCTCCCTCACACATGGGTGGCGCGGCCAGGGGCCTGGCAGCGCCAGCCCTATGTGTGGGGCCCTGGTGGCCCCTCTCCGTCTCTCCTTCGGATCTCTGGAAGCTTCCGGGAAAAATAAGACTTCAGGAACTTGTTTCGTCCAATTCCGAGAATATTTCCTGTGTATCACTTCTGAAACACAAAAACAGCAGAAAACAGGAAACTGGCACTGTGGCACTTCGTTAATAGGTTAGTTCCGGAAAATGCATAAAAGTGCCACTAAGTGTAACGAAACAATAGGCAAATGGTGTAAAAACAAGCATGGAGCATCAAAAATTATAGATACGTTTGAGACGTATCAAGCATCCCCAAGCTTAACTCTTGCTCGTCCTCGAGTAGGTAAGTGATAACAAAAGAATAATTTTTGAGGTGACATGCACCTACACAATCTTGATCATATATGTAAGCATTGGTGAGCTAGGATCAATAGAACTTAAAACATGGGCATGAAGATATAATCATGACAATAAGAACTTAGCAACCATGTTGTAAACATGCAAATGAACACAAACAAAAGATCATGAAAATGAAACAATGAAAGTCAAACATGTGTTCAAATCATAAGGAAAAACATACAAGTGGTTTTCAGCTTGTCCTTCAAAGAGAGCAAAACATAAATGCATAGGACACCTTCAAGTTTAAGAGGGCGACTAGATACAAATAATTTAAGAACAAGTGAAACCAACAATATGAATCAATCAATGAACTTTGGGACAATGCATATCACACTAAGAATGACAACTATGCTCTCTTAATGGTGCATAAAGAAAGAAGGTCGTGACTCAGCATAAAAGTAAAAGAAAGGCCCTTCGCAGAGGGAAGCAGTGATTGCAAGTTTTATAACCTTCAAAAATTATGGTACTTACCGGCTTTGAGCTCTCATTGCCCCCATCATAAGCATCTTGCATGGTTAAAGTTAATGCGAGAACAATTATGATGCATATGCTTGACAAATCATAAGTTGAAAACCTCGTGCCCCGTGAATACGAGTACCCAAACCTCATGCTACTTTACTTAGAGTCCCAAGCAAGGCTCTTGTCATTGTAAGTATATGCATATCATTGAGAACCGCCAATGGGGTACCTCCGTGCCCGATGACATGGAACAAGCCCACACCAAAATGACAGGACAAGCAGACAATGAACACCTCGACATCTCTTTTATTTGCCATTTGTTTAGCTTTTTATTGTGAGATGCGTCGTCGAATGTTCACCATGGGTATGCTGCAAATTTCCACCATGAATTATGCATGGCTTAGATTGGCGGCCCGACATTTCCCTAACACATATACAAACTCCATGATCCCCACAAGATTCCCAATTCATTTCACACCGCGGGCATCCATAAACAAAAGATCACGATATCAACTCAAATAAGAAGTGCAATGTTGAAAGCTTGCCCATGACTGCATGGCTGGGCTAGTCTCCAACTTACAACTTGCAAGCATAACAACTCAACATAAGAGACCACAATGTCAAATTTTTAAGAACAGGAAAAAGTAAAGTGTGCCTTCCGGTTCGTGAGAGCTTTACTGACCGAATTTCGCATAACACTGGTAAGAGTTTAATTTGAAGAGAAAATAAAAGCAAGTCAAATTTACTTGGAATAGCAAATTGCTAGTAGGTATGTATGGTGGACACTTTGGAAAACTTTGGCTTTTAGGAGTTGGATGCACGAGTAGAGCTCATACTCAGTACAAGGCGAGGGCTAGCAAAAGACTAGGAGCGACCAACTAAGAGAGCAATAATGGCCATAATCATGCAAAGCGACAAAACGTCATTAAAAGAAGCATACGATGGCATCAAAAGTCAAAAACTAAATGATCATGAAGGCTATTGGCAACTTTTTAAGAGTCTAACATGTGTGAGCATGCGCCAAGTCAACCCAAATAAAGCATCAAGGAGAAAACCAAAATAATGCTTCCATATAATAAAAACAACGCATGATTTCTCAAAGGCTCATTAAGCAATCTCAGTTATTTGAGACAAGTCATGCTACAGAAAAACCACTAAGCATACTATCAAAAAGACATCAAGCATGACATGAAAAATCCTAAGCCGCAGTCTACACAAGCTCCTTCTTGTACCACTATTTTGCACAAAGCTTTTTCTCTTTTCCAACACCATTTGAAACTTTTATAAATACCTCTTTTGATGAAAACCAATAAAGATCAGAGGAAAAAATACACCTTGATGAAAAGATATGACAAGATCTGAACGCAAATCAAGGCGAAAACGAAAACCAAAAGCAGTAGCAGAAAAAGAAGAAGAACGCATGAACAACTCCGTTTTCACTCTTATTAAATCAACGAGCGTTCTTCGCAAATGAAAAGCAAGGCAACTTCTCCAAAAGAAAATTTGTTGGGGTCCAACCATTTATTGCAGCAAACAAACAAACTAAACCAACTAAGAAAACTAAAACAACTGACGCTCCAAGAAAAACACATAGTGCATGAAGCAATAAAAATATAGTGTTTTGAAAGGTGACCTGATTTTTGCCGATGAAGAAGGGGTGCCTCGGGGGCATCCCCAAGCTTTGATGCTTGTACTTCTTGGATATTTCTTGGGGTGATGCATGGGCATCCCCAAGCTTGAGCTTTTGTCCATTCTTCAACTCATCTCATCATTCTCCAATCCCTACACTTGAAAACTTCCTTCATACAAAACTAAACACAAATCTATTAGCAACATTAGTGTAAGCATAACATATAATCAATCCTCTATTTGCTTCAGGTTTCAACTCAAAACAACCACATATATAGCAAATACTACTGTAGCAACTTCTCTAAAAGTTCCATGATCAAAAGAACTCAAAAGAAAGCGATAAAGTGGCAAACACAAATATTGGCAGAAATCTGTCAAAACTGAACAGCTGACAAAGGTCGAATTTTTGAGGGATTTTATGTTGCTCAAATCAAAAAGTGTTCAACTAAGAAAAGTTTGGATATAACCTGGGGCATATGCACAAGAAATCGCAGGTCCAAAAGATAAACAGAGAATTTTCACGAATTTTTACGGTGCAGCACCGAAAACAGTTTCAGGACAGCAACATCCCCAAATCTTTACCTCACTCAAATTAGAGGCTTCTCTTGGCACAAAAACGAAATAAACAAGATAAAGAGTGGTAATTACAGTAGTAATGACTTCCAAGACTCAAATAAAAGAAAAAGTACTGAAAAGAAAACATTGGGTTATCTCCCAAGAGTGCTTTTCTTTAACGCCTTTGAGCTAGGCGCAGAAAATTGTGAATCAAGTAATATCAAGTGATGAAGCATCAAGCTCATAATTTGCTCTAAGAATAGAGTCAAAAAGCAATTTCTTTCTTTTCCTAGGGAAGTGTTCCATACCTTTCTTTAGTGGGAATTGATACTTGATAGTGCCTTCCCTCATATCAATGATAGCACCTATAGTTCGAAGAAAGGGTCTTCCCAAAATAATAGGACATGAAGCATGGCATTCAACGTCCATAACAAGAAAATCAACAGGAACAAAGTTATTGTTAACCACAATAAGAACATCATTAATCCTTCCCAAAGGTTTCTTCTTAGCAACATCAGCAATAGGAACATCAAAATAACATTTTTCAAGCGGTGGTAAATCAAGCATGTCATAAATCTTTCTAGGCATGATAGAAATACTAGCACCTAGATCACATAAAGCATGGCAATCATAACCATTAACATGCATATCAATGATGGGTTCCCAACCATCTTCTAACTTCTTGGGAACAGAGGCTTTTTGCTTCAACTTTTCATCCCTAATCTTTATGAGAGCATTGGTAATATGCTTAGTAAAAGCAATATTTAAAGAACTAGCATTGGGAGTCAAAGCAAGCTTTTGCAAGAAAAAATTACTTCAGATATATTGCAGCCATCAACATCAAAATCATTAAAAGAAATAGAGCTATCATCTCCCACACTCCGAAAAATTTCAGCACTCTTTTGAGAAAAAGTTTTGGCAGTTTTAGGCTTTTTAACACAAGGAGTGGGAGTTTTCTCTACACCAATCAAAGTAAGAGGATTGCTACCAGTAGGAGCAACATCATTAGAGGTAGTAATGGTACATACCTTCATCTCTCTAGCCATCTCATCTTCTCTTTCCCACCTAGCATGCAATTCCGCTAACAATCTAATATTTTCATCAATTCCAACTTGGATAGCATTAGCGGCAGCAACAACATTGCTCTCTTTCACATTATTGGGAAACACTTTTAATTTAAGAATTTCAACATCATGAGCAAGGCTATCAACTTTAGAAGCAAGAATATCAATTTTGCCTAACTTTTCCTCAACATACTTGTTAAAAGCAGTTTGCTTACCGATGAAGTCCTTGAGCATTACCTCAAGCTCGAAGGGCGCGGCCCTAGTGTTGTTGTAGGAATTACCATAAGAGTTACCATAACCATTACCATTGGTAGAAGGATACGGCCTATAATTGTTACTAGCAAAATTGTTCCTATAAGCATTGTTGTTAAAATTGTTGTTTCTAATGAAATTAACATCAACATGCTCTTCTTGAGCAACCAGAGAGGCCAAAGGAACATTATTAGGATCAACATGAGTCCTATCATTAGCAAGCATAGCCATAATGGTATCAATCTTATCATTCAAGGAAGAGGTTTCCTCAACAGAATTTACCTTCTTACCTTGTGGAGCTCTCTCGGTGTGCCATTCAGAATAATTTACCATCATGTTGTCGAGTAGCTTTGATGCGGCGCCCAAGGTAAGGGACATAAAAGTGCCTCCAGCAGCTGAATCAAGTAGGTTCCTTGAAGAAAAATTCAGTCCTGCATAAAAAGTTTGGATAATCATCCAAGTAGTCAGTCCATGAGTGGGGCAATTCTTTATCATAGATTTCATTCTTTCCCAAGCCTGAGCAACATGTTCATTATCAAACTGAGTAAACTTCATAATATTGCTACGCAACGATATAATCTTAGCAGGAGGATAGTATCTACCAATAAAAGCATCCTTACACTTAGCCCATGAATCAATACTATTCTTAGTCAAAGACAGCAACCAATCTTTAGCCTTTCCTCTCTAATAAAAAGGAAACAACTTGAGCTTAATAATATCACTATCAATATCCTTATATTTCTGCATCTCACATAGCTCAACAAAATTGTTGAGATGAGCTGCAGCATCTTCAGTACTAGCACCAGAAAATTGCTCTTTCATAACAAGGTTCAATAAAGCAGGCTTAATCTCATAAAAGTTTGCAGCAGTAGCAGGTGGTGCAATAGGAGTGCAGATAAAATCACTATTGTTCGTGCTAGTGAAGTCACACAACTTGGTGTTTTCAGGATTGGCCATTTCAGCAAAACGGAAGTAAACAAGTAAAAACAACTACCAAGGATTCTAATTTTTTTGGGTTTTTGATAAAAAGCAATGCAGGTAAAATAAATAAAGTAAAGCAAAACAATAAAACAAAGTAAAGAATGTGTGTGCGAAGAACTCCCCTCGCAGAAGTCTTCTCTTCCTCCCCGGCAACGGCGCCAGAAAAAGCTTGCTGATCCCTTGTAGATGCGGAGCAGACTGTCCTTGTGCGTGGTGAATAACCATCCCGTTGGGAACCCCAAGAGGAAGGTATGATGAGTGTAGCAGCAAGTTTTCCCTCAGTTTAAGAAACCAAGGTTATCGAACAGGAGAGGAGAGACAATGACGACTGAAGGTGTTGTGGAACCTGCACACACACAAACAAATACTTTGTTCCCAACTTGCGATGAGGTTGTCAATCTCACCGGTTTGCTTGAAACAAAGGTTATGAGTGTATCGAGTGGAAAACAATATAGTATGCGAGTAAAGTAAACAGTACGAGTAAAGTAAACAGGTGATAGCAATATGATGGAAATAGGACCGGGGTCCACAGTTCACTAGTGGTGTCTCTCCATAGATAAATAACACATGCTGGGTAAACAAATTACAGTTGGGCAATTGATAGAATAAAGATAACGTGATATGTCAAGACGATCACTATGAGATTTACTCTGGGCATTACAACAAAATACATAGACCGCCATCCAACTGCATCTATGACTAATAATCCAGCCCCGGGGATATCAATCCGAACACCCCAAAAGTATTAAGTTGCGAACAACAGATAATTGCATTAAGCAAAGTGTGTAATGTAAACAAAGCATATGCCCTTGAGCATATGAATGTTGTTTTCTCCCTAGTAGCAACAACACATCTACCACCTTAGAGGTTTCTGTCACTCCCCCAGGTGAAATAGAGGCATGAACCCACTATCGAGCATAAATACCCCCTCTTGGAGTCACTAGCAACTACTCGGCCAAGATAGCTACTAACAACGGAGAGCATGCAAGATCATAAACAACATAGAGATAACAAAAGATATAATTCAGTACAGCAACTTAATCATAAACACCAATATTCATCGGATCCCAACAAACCAACATCATAGAATTACATAACGGTGATCTCAATCATGTAGGGCAGCTCATGAGATCTAAACATGAAGCACATAGTGGAGAAGACAACCATCTAGCTACTGCTATGGACCCATAGTCCAAGGTAGACTACTCACTCATCGCTCCGGAGGCAAGCACGGCGATGAAGAAGACCTCCGGTGGCGATTCCCCTCTCCGGCAGGGTGCCGGGAAGAGCTTCTGGACCCTCCCGATCTTCGGGTCGACGGTGGCGGCGGATCGCGATGTGTTCTGGAAAATTGATCGGGTCCTTAGGTTTTTTCCGTCGGGGGGTCTTTATAGGCGAAGGGGCGATGTCAGAGGTGGAGCCAGGCTCCCTCACACATGGGTGGCGCGGCCAGGGGCCTGGCCGCGCCAGCCCTATGTGTGGGGCCCTGGTGGCCCCTCTCCGTCTCTCCTTCGGATCTCTGGAAGCTTCCGGGAAAAATAAGACTTCAGGAACTTGTTTCGTCCAATTCCGAGAATATTTCCTGTGTATCACTTCTGAAACACAAAAACAGCAGAAAACAGGAAACTGGCACTGTGGCACTTCGTTAATAGGTTAGTTCCGGAAAATGCATAAAAGTGCCACTAAGTGTAACGAAACAATAGGCAAATGGTGTAAAAACAAGCATGGAGCATCAAAAATTATAGATACGTTTGAGACGTATCATGACTCCAAGAGGGGGTATTTACGCTCGATAGTGGGTTCATGCCTCTAATTAATCTGGGGGAGTGACAGAAACCTCTAAGGTTGTAGATGTGTTGTTGCTACTAGGGGGAAAACAACATTCATATGCTCGAGGGCATATGCTTTGTTTACATTACACACTTTGCTTAATGCAATTATCTGTTATTCGCAACTTAATACTTGTGGAGTTCTCGGATTGATTCACCACAAGTGGATTATTAGTTATAGATGTAGTTGGATGGCGGTCTATGTATCTTGTTGTAATGCCTAGAGTAAATCTCATAGTGATCCTCTCATTGTATGCACGTTGTCTTTATTCTATCAATTGCCCAACTGTAATTTGTTTACCCAGCATGTATTATTTTATCTTATGGAGAGACACCGCTAGTGAACTGTGGACCCCGGTCCTATTTCCTTTATATTGCTATCACCTATTTACTTTACTCGCATACTATTACTATTTTCCACTCGATAGGCTCATTCCTTTGTTTCAAGCAAACCGGTGAGATTGACAACATCATCGTAAGTTGGGAGCAAAGTATTTGGTTGTGTTGTGTGCAGGTTCCGCATTGCAACTAGCAAAGCAAAGCTTGGACGAGGCGCCTTATAAATTGTCCTGAGCTGTCGCAAGCTGGCAAGCATCACCTTCAGTCGTTTGGCTTGTTCCCCTTCGGATCGATAAACCTTGGTTTCTTACTGAGGGAAAACCTTGCTGCTATATTCATCATACCTCCCTCTTGGGGTTCTCAACTGGATGGTGAAAAGATAACACCACCGCAAGCATCAAGAACTTTTTCTGGCGCCGTTGCCGGGGACTGAAGTAGAAGAAGCTCCCACGTCACCGCGCCATCAACAAGACTTTTTCTGGTGCCGTTGCCAGGGAAGAAAAAGAAGACTTCTGTGAGGGGAGTTTTCGCACGCACATCCTTTACTTTGTTTATTGTTTTGCTTTACTTTATTTATTTTACTTGCATCGTTTTATCCAAAACCCAAAAAAAAATTAGAATCCTTTGTAGTTGTTTTTACTTGTCTGCTTTTAGTTTGCTAGAATGGCTACTCCTGAAAACACCAAGTTGTGTGATTTTACTAGCACGAACAATAGTGATTTTATCTGCACTCCTATTGCGCCACCTGCTCCTGCTGCAAATTTTTATGAGATTAAGCCTGCTTTGTTGAAACTTGTTATGAAAGAGCAATTTTCTGGTGCTAGTACTGATGATGCTGCAGCTCATCTCAACAATTTAGTTGAGCTATGTGAGATGCAGAAATATAAGGATGTTGAAAGTGATATTATTAAGCTTAAGTTGTTTCCTTTTTCTTTGAGAGGAAAAGCTAAGGATTGGTTGATGTCTTTGCCTAAAAATAGTATTGATTCATGGGCTAAGTGTAAGGATGCTTTTATTGGTAGATACTATCCTCCTGCTAAGATTATAGCTTTGCGTAGCAATATTATGAAGTTTAGTCAGTTTGATAATGAACATGTTGCTCAAGCTTGGGAAAGAATGAAATCTATGATAAAGAATTGTCCCACTCATGGACTGACTACTTGGATGATTGTTCAAACTTTTTATGCATGACTAAAATTTTCTTCAAGGAACCTACTTGATTCAGCTGCTGGAGGCACTTTTATGTCCCTTACCTTGGGCGCCGCAACAAAGCTTCTCGGCAATATGATGGTAAATTACTTTGAATGGCACACCGAGAGAGCCCCACAAGGTAAGAAGGTAAATTCTGTTGAGGAAACCTCTTCCTTGAGTGATAAGATTGATGCTATTATGCTTATGCTTTCAAATGATAGGACTCATGTAGATCCTAATAATGTTCCTTTGGCCTCTTTGGTTGCTCAAGAAGAGCATGTTGATGTAAACTTCATTAGAAATAATAATTTTAACAACAATGCTTATAGGAACAATTTTGCTAGTAACAATTATAGGCCGTATCCTTCTACCAATGGTAATGGTTATGGTAACTCTTATGGTAATTCCTCCAACAACACTAGGGCCGCGCCCTCCGAGCTTGAGGTAATGCTCAAGGACTTCATCGGTAAGCAAAATGCTTTTAACAAGTCTGTTGAGGAAAAGTTAGGCAAAATTGATATTCTTGCTTCTAAAGTTGATAGCCTTGCTCATGATGTTGAACTTCTGAAATTAAAAATGTTGCCTAATGATGTGAAAGAGAACAATGTTTTTGCTACTGCTAATGCTATCCAAGTTAGAAATGATGAAAATGTTAGGATGCTAGCAGAATTGCATGCCAGGTGGGAAAGAGAAGATGAGATGGCTAGAAAGATGAAGGTATGTACCATTACTACCTCTAATGATGTTGCTCCTAATGCTAGCAATCCTCTTACTTTGATTGGTGTAGAGAAAACTCCTACTCTTAGTGTTAAAAAGCCTAAAACTGCCAAAACTTTTTCTCAAAAGAGTGCTGAAATTTTTCGGAGTGTAGGAGATGATAGCTCTATTTCTTTTAATGATTTTGATGTTGATGGCTGCAATATATCTGAAGTTATTTTGTTCTTGCAAAAGCTTGCTTTGACTCCCAATGCTAGTTCTTTAAATGTTGCTTTTACTAAGCATATTACCAATGCTCTCATGAAAATTAGGGATGAAAAGTTGAAGCAAAAAGCTTCTGTTCCCAAGAAGTTAGAAGATGGTTGGGAATCCATCATTGATATGCATGTTAATGGTTTTGATTGCCATGCTTTATGTGATCTAGGTGCTAGTATTTCTATTATGCCTAGAAAGATTTATGATATGCTTGATTTACCACCGCTTGAAAAGTGTTATTATGATGTTCCTATTGCTGATGTTGCTAAGAAGAAACCTTTGGGAAGAATTAATGATGTTCTTATTGTGGTTAACAATAACCTTGTTCTCATTGATTTTCTTGTCATGGATGTTGAATGCAATGCTTCATGTCCTATTATTTTGGGAAGACCTTTTCTTCGAACTGTAGGTGCCATCATTGATATGAGGGAAGGCCCCATCAAATATCAATTTCCACTCAAGAAAGGTATGGAACACTTCCCTAGAAAGAGAAAGAAATTACTTTTTGACTTTATTCTTAGAGCAAACTATGAGCTTGATGCTTCATCACTTGATATTACTTGATTCACAATTTTCTGCGCCTAGCTCAAAGGCGTTAAAGAAAAGCACTCTTGGGAGATAACCCAATGTTTTTACATTCAGTTCTTTTTCTTTTATTTGAGTCTTGGAAGTTATTACTACTGTAATGATCTCTCCTTATCCTTTTTATTTCGTTTTTGTGCCAAGAGAAGCCTCTAATTTGAGCGAGGTAAGATTTGGGGATGTTGCTGTCCTGAAACAGTTTTCGGTGCTGCACCGTAAAAATTCGCGAAAATTATCTGTATATCTTTTGGACCTGCGATTTCTTGTGAATATACCCCAGGTTATATCCAAACTTTCATTAGTTGAACACTTTTTGATTTGAGCAACAGAAAACCCCTCAAAAATTCGACCTTTGTCAGCTGTTCTGTTTTGACAGATTTCTGCCAATATTTGTGTTTGCCGCTTTATCGCTTTCTTTTTTAGTTCTTTTGATCACGGAACTTTTGGGGAAGTTTATACAGTAGTATATGCTTTATATGTGGTGGTTTTAGGTTGAAACCTGAAGCAAAAAGAGGTTGATTCAACGTTATGCTTACACTAATGTTGCTAATAGATTTGTGTTTAGTTTTGTATGAAGGAAGTTTTCAAGTGTAGGGATCGGAGAGTGATGAGATGAGTTGAAGAACGGACAAAAGCTCAAGCTTGGGGATTCCCATGCATCACCCCAAGAAATATCCAAGAAGTATAAGCGTCAAATCTTGGGGATGCCCCCGAGGCACCCCTTCTTCATCGGCAAAAATCAGATCACCTTTCAAGACACTATATTTTTATTGCTTCATGCATTATGTGTTTTTCTTGGAGCATCAGTTGTTTTTAGTTTTTAGTTTTGTTTTGTTTTGGTTTCTGCAATAAATGGTTGGACCCCAACAAATTTCTTTTGGAGAAGTTGCCTTGCTTTTCATTTGCCAAGAACACTCTGTTTTTCATTCTTCAATTTCAACGAGTGTTCTTCTTTTTCTAGAACTACGTTTAGTTTTCATTTTCGCCTTGATTTGTGTTCAGATCTTGTTATATCTTTTCATCAAGGTGTATTTTTTCCTCTGATCTTTATTGGTTTTCATCAAAAGAGGTGTTTATAAAAAGTTTGAATGGTGTTGGAAAAGAGAAAAAGCTTTATGCAAAGAAGTGGTACAAGAAGGAGCTGGTGTAGACTGCGGCCTAGGCTTTTGCATGTCATGCTTGATGTCTTTTTGATAGTATGCTTAGTGGTTTTGCTGTAGCATGACTTGTCTCAAATAACTAAGATTGCTTAATGAGCCTTTGAAAAAAATCATGCGTTGTTTTTATCGTTTGGAAGCATTATTTTGGTTTTCTCCTTGATGCTTTATTTGGGTTGACTTGGCGCATGCTCACACATCTTAGACTCTTACAAAGTTGCCAATAGCCTCTATGATCATTTAGTTTTTGACTTTTGATGCCATCTTATGCTTCTTTTAATGTCGTTTTGTCGCTTTGCATGATTATGGCCATTATTGCTCTCTTAGTTGGTCGCTCCCAGTCTTTTGCTAGCCCTCGCCTTGTACTGAGTATGAGCTCTACTCGTGCATCCAACTCCTAAAAACTAAGTTTTGCCAAAGTGTCCACCATACATACCAATTAGCAATTT
Organism: Dactylis glomerata; assembly: GCA_007115705.1. Taxonomy (NCBI): domain Eukaryota; kingdom Viridiplantae; phylum Streptophyta; class Magnoliopsida; order Poales; family Poaceae; genus Dactylis; species Dactylis glomerata. Next base: position 1,506 of record QXEO01000750.1, on the reverse strand, counting down.
GCTATTCCAAGTAAATTTGACTTGTTTTTATCTACTCTTCAAATTAAACTCTTACCAGTGTTATGCGAAAATTGGTTAGTAAAGCTCTCACAAATCGGATGCCACACTTTATTTTTCTCGTTCTTAAAAATTTGATATTGTGGTCTCTTATGTTGAGTTGTTATGCTTGCAAGTTGTAAGGTCGAGATTAGCCCAACCATGCAGTCATGGGGCAAGCTTTCAACATTGCACTTCTTATTTGAGTTGATATCGTGATCTTTTGTTTATGGATACTCGCGGTGTGAAATGAATTGGAAATCTTGCGGGATCATGGAGTTTGTATATGTGTTAGGGAAACGCCTGGGCCGCCAATCTAAGCAATGCATAATTCATGGTGGAAATTTGCAGCATGCCCATAGTGGACATTCGAAGACGCATCTCAAAATAAAAAGCTATACAAATGGTAAATAAAAGAGATGTCGAGGTGTTCATTGTCTGCTTGTCCTATCATTTTGATGTGGGCTTGTTCCATGTCATCGGGCACGGAGGTACCCCATTGGCGGTTCTCGATGATACGTATATACTTACGATGACAAGAGCTTTCTTGGGACTCTAAGTAAAGTAGCATGAGGTTTGGGTACTCGTATTCATGGGACACGAGGTTTTCAACTTACGATTTGTCAAGCATATGCAGTGATGACCCACAAGTATAGGGGATCGCAACAGTCTTCGAGGGAAGTATTACCCAAATTTATTGATTCGACACAAGGGAAGCCAAAGAATATATGTAAGCCTTAACAGATGAGTTGTCAATTCAGCTACACCTGGAAACAGTCTTGCTCACAGTGGTTTATCAGTAGCAACAGTTTTATAGTGGTGACAGTAGTGAAACAGTAACAGCAGTAGTAAAATAGCAGCAGTAATAGTAACAGTTGTAAACAGTAGGAACAAATACTGTAGGCATAGGGATGGATTACGGGCGTTGCATGGATAAGATAATTCATGAAATTAATGAGACATGGGCATTGCAGATAAATAATGATAAAGCATCCTAGTACAAACAATCATAGGCATGTGTTCCGTATATAGTCATACGTGCTCACAAGGAGAAACTTGCACGACATCTTTTGTCCTACCAGCCTGTTGCAGCAGGGCCTCAAGGGAAACTACTGGTAATTAAGGTACTCCTTTTAATAGAGTACCGGAGCAAAGCATTAGCACTCGGTGAACACATGTGATCCTCACATCATAGCCATCCCCTCCGGTTATCCCAATTTCTGTCACTTTGGGGCCTCGGGTTCCGGACAACAATATGTGTATACAACTTGTAGGTAAGACCATAAACAAGAAGTATCATCATAGAAATAATAACATGTTCAGATCTAAAATCACGGCACTCGGGCCCAAAGTGACAAGCATTAAGCACAACAAGTTGCAACAATGTCATAGGCACTAAATAAAGATACTAGGAACTATGCCCTAACAATCTCATATCAAATTACATGAACAATCTCATCCAATCCCTAC